>OU753552.1:28749398-29426042 GCA_916701695.1 Agrochola macilenta | reverse complement strand
TTGTTCGCCGCCGCCACCGGGCACCGCACCCAGATCGCGCCGAGCCCGGACGCATCGACGCGAACTTCCCCCGTACGGACGTCTTCGGGCGGACATCCACCGGAACGGGCGATGGCCGCCACGACCTCAGCCGGAGTTGTCGAGTCGTCCAGCCCGTCGACGCGCAGTTCCGCGGTCTTCATCGGCCTGGACACCCGAACGTCCTCCGGATTGAGGACCTCCCTCAGCTTGGCGGCCAGGACGTCCGCCCTTTCGCCGCTAGAGGCACCCGACACCTCAAGCAGTCGCGCCCCCGTAATCGCCTGCCTCACTCTTAGGCCAGACGGTATACCAAGGTCGGGGAACGCGACTTTGGCTTTTGCCTCTGTAAGGACCGCCTTATAAGAGACGCCCCTTTCGGCGGCTCCGGGCTGCAGCGTAATAACTACAGCCGCGGAGCGTGGGGCTCTTACTCTGGGCGGCCCTTGAGCCTTCTTGGGTGCCAGTGCCGGTGCTCTAGCGGGTACCGGTGGTGGCGGCGCCGTCTTCTTTTTACGGCGGCCCCTCTTGACGACCGTCGTCCAGGAGTCCTTGGTGGACTCGGGTGCGTTCGCCGAGGGAGCAGTCGCCGGTGGCGCGGCCGTCCGGGAAGTGGACGCGGACGTGCCCCCTTTGGTCTGCGCGGGACCCGGCTTAGCGGGCTCCTCCTTCCTCCTCCTATCCGCTGCGAGCGGTGGCCGGAGAGTCACTGCTGGGAGGAGCCTCGACTCCAGGCCCTGCAGACGGGCATTCATCATACCCCCACACTGCAGCATGCAGATGCGAACGATCTTCTCGATCTCTGCATCCGCAGGTGCGGGGGTACGGACCGATGACGGGGCCGACGACGGGGCCGGCGGTGTCAGGGCAACGACGGGAGCTGAACCAGTGGCCGCAGGACGCCTCTGCTGCCATTCCGCCCTCTGCGCGGCAAGCTCCCGCTTGAGGTCCTCCAGCTCAGATCTGAGACGGCTGTTCTCCTCCCACAGCTTCGCCGTCTCGTCTGAGCTTGTGCGACTAAGGAGGACCCCAACTGCCTCCTTGATGTCGCCAGCCGCCTCCTTCAGAGCGCGCGTGAACGTGCCCTTCAGGCTGCCAGACTTTGTGGCAACCTTCATGACGACGTCCACGCCGTCCAAAACTTGGCGACTCAGCGCCACCGCCGACAGGCTCTCCCCGGTAGCCGCCTGAGCAGAGCGTCGCTCTCGGGCCAGTCGAGCCATTTCGGTGACCTCGTCAGCCGCCACCGCCTTCCGCTGCATCCGCTTTGCA
Organism: Agrochola macilenta; assembly: GCA_916701695.1. Taxonomy (NCBI): domain Eukaryota; kingdom Metazoa; phylum Arthropoda; class Insecta; order Lepidoptera; family Noctuidae; genus Agrochola; species Agrochola macilenta. The sequence continues at coordinate 29,424,752 of OU753552.1, read as the reverse complement.
GAGCTCGCCTCCGCCTTGTTGCTTTGCAGCAACAGTGGGGACGCAGCGGAGTCTTCGCCCGGGGTCCCCTCACTCTCTGCGCTCCCCATGTGCATCGGTACCGGCGTAGCGGGCCGCAAGAAGCGACCCCTTAAGTTACGGTCCGGTAACCGACGCCTCCCCCTCTGCGCGGTACCAAATTTTGGTCCCGACAGGTCCTCCTCCTCGGAAGACAGCTCGCTGCGCGAGCGCTTCCCTCCCAGCTGCGTGTCCTGGTCGGACAGTCGGTCCTTTTCCGGACAAGAGCCTCCTCGGCTGTTGTTGCCGTCAACGACGGCAAGCGGCTTTGTTGCGTCGCACAGGCGCTCCAGGCTAACCCGGAGCTCCTTTTCTTGCGACGCAAGTTTTGGTTGACGAAGGTCGGCGGTGGTCTGCCGGCCTACGGGACTATTGGTGCCCCCCCCAGATACGGTGGGGCTGCCTTCCGTAGAAGGGCGGGATTGTACCTCCTTGAGGAGGTTGCCCGCCTGGGGATTTTTTCCAGTAGCCTTCATTTTTCATTTTGTCCTTTTTAAGGGTGAGGTCCCTTTTCGCGCTAGCGACCGGATAACCCTCCGGCCATTCATCCCCTCGGCACGCTAGACCTTGGGATTGGGACTCCCTAATGTACGCCAACTCACCTCCCTCTGTAAGCAGAGGGGGGAGTAGACGTACGACCTTCTGTAGCCCGGTTCCCTTCACCGACCATCATGGATGATCGGTGATTGGAACCATGACCCTTCCCCGTTTGTTGAGAATTCGCCGCCAGCCCCAAGTGTCCACCAAAACCTGGTGGGCACTTGGAGCTGACGTTGCCCAGGGTGCGCCACGGGGAGGCTTCTCAACATGCACCCCAACCTAACCTAACCTAACCTAACCTTTTTTTTTTTTTTTTTTTTTTTTTTTTCCGGGGTGGAAAATCCTCATGGATGTCCTCCGCCCTGGGGCGGGCGGAGGGGTCTGTCAGACTCTTACTGACTAAAAACCACCCCGGTGTTCCAACTCACACCTACGCCGGGGGTCGCGGGAACTTGAAATCTTCCGCAACCGCCGGCTGGTGCCGGCCCGCCACTGCGGGCCTCCTCGCGGGTCAGGGGGGGGAGTGAGGTGTTTGACTCCCCCCGCGACGTCTCAGAGGGGCGCGCGTGGAACACTACGCGCCGCCACCTCGGGTCCTGATGTGTGGGGGGCGACGGACGTCCCCGAGTCCGTCACCCCTGGACCCATTTAGGGGGGCTGGAAGAGGGCGTTATCCGCCCTCCGCCGACGCCCGGTGCGCCTGCTGCGGGCCGGGTGAGTGGACGAGATCTCCCTCTCCCTTTCCGCAGCCTCCTTCTGCGAGACGACTGTCTCACAGTAGGAAACCACCGCGTCCCAGGACTCGCCGCCGCCGACCATCGCATTCACTACGGCCGGCAGCGACAAGTCACTGCCTACTTCTGAGATGAGGGCACGGCGCGGCTCCTCCCAAGCGGCACACTCTGCCAGCGTATGCCGCGCCGTGTCCTCCCGGCAGTCGACGCAGTGGTGACACCGGGCGTCCGGCTCCCTGTTTATGCGACACAGGTACTTCCCGAAGCAACCATGCCCCGAGAGCACCTGCGTCACCCGAAACGACAGGGAGCCGTGCCTCCTCCCGAGCCAGCGGTCGAGCACCGGCCGGACCGCCTCGACGATGTCGAGGCCGGCGGTAGGGCGTGAAAGCCTGTCCCGCCATTCCGCCACCAGGACCTCGCGAAGCTGAGACCGATGCAGCTCCATGTGTCGCTGCATCGGTCGCTCGCCCCGCGCCCTTGCTTCCTCGCGCCACCGATACGATGACGCGAGTACTTTCGCCTCTAGGTCCCAGGGCGGGGATCCGGCCAGTGCACAAGCCGCCTCGTAGGAGATCGTGCGATACCCTCTGATGACTCTGACGGCCATCGCCCTCTGCGGCTTGCGCATTACGGCGATGCTACCGGCCGTCAGGTCAGCAGCCCAGATCGGGGCCCCGTAAAGGGCCATCGATCGCACGATCCCCACGTAGAGCCGCCTACAAGCGGCGCTCGGGCCCCCCAGATTGGGAAGCAGCGTTGGTAGCGTATGCGGCCCACCACCTGTGAGACCGCAGCCGTCGCCAACAACGCTGCCTCCCTGTGCGAGCTCCCCCGGGCAGTGACCAGCGTGTCGTCCGCATAACACGTCAGGTCTACCCCGGCACCGAGCTCGCCCCTCAGCACCCAGTCGTACCCGATGTTCCACAGGAGCGGGCCTAAAACCGAGCCCTGTGGAACACCGCACGACATGCGGCGCTGGTTTCCGCCATCACGTCCCATGTAGGTGACACACCTCTCCGACAGATAAGCCCCAACGATGTGGCGGAGGTAGGGAGGCACCCCATGATACCGCAGTGCCTCCCGAATACAACTCCAGGGCAGGGTGTTGAAGGCGTTGGAAATGTCCAAGGACACCGCCAGCATCACCCCGTCCCGGGACACCGCTTCCTCCGCCAGGACTCTAACCCGCGACACAGCGTGGATCGTGGAGCGCCCATGCCGAAACCCGAACTGGCTGTCGTCCAGGTCCGGCCCCTCTCTGCACAAGTGGCCGACGAGGCGGGCTGCGATTATCCGCTCAAACAGCTTGCCCACCTCGTCAAGCAGCACTATGGGCCGGTACGCGGATGGCGAGTCCGCAGGGCGCCCCGCCTTCCTGAGCAGGACCAGACGACCAGATTTCCACAAAGTGGGAAACTGGCCCTGCTCAAGGCACGCTGTGTAGAGTCCTCTCAGTTGGGGCTCAAGCTCCTTCAGAGCGAGGGCTAGCACGCAGCCGTGGATCCCGTCGGGCCCCGGAGCCACGTTCTTGGCCCGGAGCCGCATCACGGCTGCCCTCATCTCTGCCTGTGTCACCTCTGGGACGCTGATGGCGTTCTCCTCTGTAGACTCTGCGGCTGTGGGCAAAGCCATCGGCGGCGGAGTATGCTCCGCTCTCGCCGGGAAGAGGGCTGCGACCACCTCCTCCAGCAGCTCGGGTTGGAGACTCTCCGTAAGTGGAGGCGCCGCGGCTCGAAGTTTCCCTCGGACCGCGCGATAAGGGCGCCCCCACGGATCCCCGTCTAGAGTCTCCAACATCTCCTCCCTGGCTCGCGTCCTCGACTCACCGATGGCCAGCCACAGAGTCTCCTTGGCCGCGCGGTACACCTCATACAGCGCGGCCTCTTCGTCAGGGACCCGACGACGTCTCCTCCGGTACCGGATGTACTGGCGTCTAACCGCCACGCACGCGACGCGCATCTGCGCGATCTCGGCGGTCCACCAGTACACCTGGCGCCTTGCGGACTGTGCGTGGACCCGGGGCATGGACGCGTCGCAAATTTGCGTCATCGCCCCGCGGAACCACAGCGCCTCCTGCTCGACGTCGACGGGTCCGGTCGTTGCCGACTCCCGGCTCCAGGCCTGGACAATAGCGGCCTCCTCGAGAAGCTCCCTGTCAATGCGCTTACGCGCCCAGCGCGGACCGTCCGGTCGCGGGGCCAGTGGACCGCGGCCGCCGGCGGTCTGGGTGGAGACGTCGAAACGGATGTATCGGTGATCCGATAACGTCTCCACCTCCACGGCGACACGCCAGTCGCGGACACGGCTCGCGACAGCGGGGCTAGCGAACGAGACGTCCACTATAGACCCGCCCCGCTGCCGCACGCACGTGTGTACCGAGCCCCGATTTAGGACGGTCAAGCCAGTCGTGACCGCCCACTCCTCCAGCACCTCGCCCCTAGCATCGGTCACAGGGGATCCCCACGCCTCAGACTTGGCGTTGAGATCCCCCAGCAACAGCACCGGGCGAGGGTGGAGTCGGCCCACGACGGCACCCAACTCGACAAGGAACCTCTCGAAGTCGGCGAGACTCTTGTTGGGCGAAAAATACGCACCAACCGTGCCAATGCCGTCCGCGAGGACGGCTACCCAGCCGTGACCTCGGGACGGGTTGACAAGAGCCCCGCCAATGATGGCCACCAAACCGTCCAAGTCTCCCACCCAGTTATCCCTGGGGGGGACAAAATACGGTTCGGCGACCACAGCCTCGTGAATCGACCACTCTGCCATGCTCTGGAGCAAGAGATCCTGAGCTCTAGCAGAGTGGTTGATATTGCCCTGGAGGAAATGGTACAGCGCCATTAAGCGCAATCCATCCCCTCCGCACCATTCCTAGGCCGGGAGTCGGCCGAAGGGCAGCCAGGCTGCGGGGGGGGTAAAGAGCCCCCGGCAGCCTTGGTAGCCCCTCTCTTCTTCTTCTTTGTGGCAGGTGCGCCACAGGCCTTTCCGCCCGCTCTGTGTGCGGCGGGCCTCCCCGCAGCTGTACAGAGGCTGCAGTTTGGCTCCGCGGAACACTGGGCCGCCTTGTGGCCGGCCTGACCGCAGCGATAGCACTGCTCGGTGCACCGTGCCCTGACATGCCCAATGTCGAGGCAACGGTAGCACCGCAAGGCCTTGGGTTGCAGCTGCTTCACCCTCGCTGCCACCCACCCTACCAAAAGACGCCCAGCGTCGGCGACTTTGTTCGCCGCTGCCACCGGGCACCGCACCCAGATCGCGCCGAGCCCGGACGCATCGACGCGAACTTCCCCCGTACGGACGTCTTCGGGCGGACATCCACCGGAACGGGCGATGGCCGCCACGACCTCAGCCGGAGTTGTCGAGTCGTCCAGCCCGTCGACGCGCAGTTCTGCGGTCTTCATCGGCCTGGACACCCGAACGTCCTCCGGATTGAGGACCCCTCTCAGCTTGGCGGCCAGGACGTCCGCCCTTTCGCCGCTAGAGGCACCCGACACCTCAAGCAGTCGCGCCCCCGTAATCGCCTGCCTCACTCTGAGGCCAGACGGTATACCAAGGTCGGGGAACGCGACTTTGGCTTTTGCCTCTGTAAGGACCGCCTTATAAGAGACGCCCCTTTCGGCGGCTTCGGGCTGCAGCGTAATAACTACAGCCGCGGAGCGTGGGGCTCTGACTCTGGGCGGCCCTTGAGCCTTCTTGGGTGCCAGTGCCGGTGCTCCAGCGGGTACCGGTGGTGGCGGCGCCGTCTTCTTCTTGCGACGGCCCTTCTTTACGACCGTCGTCCAGGATTCCGCGGTGGACCCGGACGCGTTCGCCGAGAGAGCGGTCGCGGGAAGTGGACGCGGACGTGCCCCCTGCAGGCTTTTTGGTCTGCGTGGGACCTGGCTTAGCGGGCTCCTCCTTCCTCCTCCTATCCGCAGCGAGCGGTGGCCGGAGAGTCACTGCTGGGATAACCCTCCGGCCATTCATCCCCTTGGCACGCTAGACCTTGGGATTGGGACTCCCTAATGTACGCCAACTCACCTCCCTCTGTAAGCAGAGGGGGGAGTAGACGTACGACCTACTGTAGCCCGGTTCCCTTTACCGACCATCATGGATGATCGGTGATTGGAACCATGACCCTTCCCCGTTTGTTGAGAATTCGCCGCCAGCCCCAAGTGTCCACCAAAACCTGGTGGGCACTTGGAGCCGACGTTGCCCAGGGTGCGCCACGGGGAGGCTTCTCAACATGCACCCCAACCTAACCTTTTTTTTTTGTTTTTTTTGTTTTTTTTGTTTTTTTTTTTTTTTTTTTTTGTCGCTGAGAAATGCTTTATGCATCCCCGGCTCGTAGGGGGACGAGTCGGGGTATGTGGGACTCCCTGTCCTAGTGACAGTATACCCACTAAAACTCAGCGGTGTTCCCGCATCGCCGTGATGGGAGGGTCATGGGAAACCGGCTCAGCCTTTACATCCACAACCCTCCCGGCGCATGCCCGCCTAGCTGGCGGGCCCCGCATGCCCCCCGGGTTGGGGGGCTACGGGAATGGCCGGGAACACCTGGCCATTCCCGTCCGGCACTGGTGGAGGCCTGTGCGATACAGGCAAGGGTGCCCCCGCACCCGTTGCCTGCTGGCCTCCACCTGGGAGGAGTCGAAGATGACTATCGTACTGACGTCTTCTTCGACCCCTCCTCCGCCTTCGGAGCGGCGCCTCGGCAGGATCGTCCTCCCGAGCGCGCTCCGCCGCCTCCTTCTGGGACATGACGTGTTCGCAGAAGGAGGCGACTGCCGCCCAGGACCCCTCATCCCTCAGCATGGCGTTAACCAGGCCGGGGAGTGAGAAGTCCGGTCCGATTGCCGCGACGAGACTGCGGCGCGGCTCTGACCACGACGGGCACACCTCGAGTGTGTGTTGTGCCACGTCCTCCGCCGCGCCACAGTCGCGGCACGACGGTGTCTCCTCCCGTCCAATTCGGTGCAGGTACGATCCGAAGCAACCGTGTCCGGACAGCACCTGCACGAGACGGAAGGAGAGAAACCCGTGCGGACGCTCGAGCCAGTCTCGCAGCACTGGCCCAATCGCATCGAGGGTTCGGCGGCCGATGGCTGCGGTGGCGAGATCCCCCGTCCAATGGACGACGATGGCGTCCCTCACCTCCCGCCGGACGGCCTCCCGCTCTTCCGGGGCTGAGCGAACGCCCCTCGCTTTCCGCTCTGCCGTCCATTCATACACTCTGGCGAGCACCCACGCCTCGAGTTCCCAAGGAGGGGTGCTGGCCAGAGCGCATGCTGCCGCATAGCCCACCGTGCGGTAGGCCCGCGCCGCCCGCTGGGCTATGGCCCTTTGAGGTGCCCGCAAGGCCGTGGCGTTCTCTCGTCTGTGGAGGGACTCCTCCCAGATAGGGAACGGAGTTGAAGGCGTTGGCAATGTCGAATGACACAGCCAACAATCCGTCCCCCGCATCCATCGCCTCCTTCACCTGCCCCTTAAGGCAGGCCAGCGCGTCCACCGTGGACCGCTCAGCCGGAAAACCGAACTGAGCGTCCGACAAGTCCGGCCCGATACGCCGCAGATGGCCCTTTAGGCGGGCAGCGATTATCCCCTCGAACATTTTACCGACCTCATCGAGCAGAACGATGGGCCGGTATGCCGAGGGGGAGTCTGCTGGGTGGCCCTCCTTGCGGAGGAGGCACAGCTGCCCCTCCTTCCACGGTTTCGGGAACCTCCAAGACGCAAGGCATGCGCTGAAGAGGTCCCGAAACCTCTCCTCCATTTGAGTGGCGGCGATCGCCACCACTCTTGCCGGGACACCGTCGGGGCCCGGAGCTGTCTTCTTGGCGCGGATATGGAGAATCGCCGCGCCAAGTTCCGACTTCGTGACAGGAGGGGCCTCCTCTTCCTCCTCAGCTGGCGGAGCTGTCCCAAGCGGGGGGTCCATCACAGGTGGGGTGAAGTTGTCCCTGCACGGAAACAGGGACCGAACCACCCCATCCAGAAACGAGGGCTCGAGGGTCCCGGCAACGGGGGGACCAAAGGGGCGCAATTTGTTGCGCGCCGCCTTGTTGTACAGTCTCCCGAAGGGGTCAGGGGGCGGCTGCCGCCCAGGACCCCTCGTCTCTCAGCATGGCGTTAACCAGGCCGGGGAGCGAGAGGTCCGGTCCGATCCCTGCGACGAGACTGCGGCGCGGCTCTGACCACGACGGGCACACCTCGAGTGTGTGTTGTGCCACGTCCTCCGCCGCGCCACAGTCGCGGCACGACGGCGTCTCCTCCCGTCCGATTCGGTGCAGGTACGATCCGAAGCAACCGTGTCCGGACAGCACCTGCACGAGACGGAAGGAGAGGAACCCGTGCGGACGCTTGAGCCAGTCTCGCAGGACTGGCCCAATCGCGTCGAGGGTTCGGCGGCCGAAGGCTGCGGTGGCGAGGTCCCCCGTCCAATGGCTAGTTGGCCATGGGCTGGGCTAGTTTATGTATCATAAAATAAGAACAAATAAGTATTTAAATTTATAATTACTTTAAATTAAATTATTTAATTATTATAATTAATTTTTAATTACTAAAGTTTAGTTAAACAGACGAAATCAGTCCATAACAAAAAGTACGTGGCCGCGCGATCGAAACGTTACTTTGTACGCTGATATCTCATTATCTACGAGTATACTTGCTAGGGTTTCGGTGTGAACATCCATTTACTCAACTTATTAACCTCATTAGAATGACATATCCTTTTACCCTCAGAACAGTTTTCAACGCGAGTAATCTCAAAAATTATGTTATCGCTAAAAAAAATGGCGCTCTCACTCCAACATATGATTTCTCAACCGAACAACTGCTGGGCAGCGGACCACCAGCCGAATGGCAACACGTCATGTTCGGGTTCGTAACAAGACAATTGTCATCCTGAGGATGCCTCGTTGAGAGGTGAAACACGTGTCGATTTATTACAGGGTTCTTAACAGCTCTTTAAGGTTACTTAATATACGTCGTATATTGTATTTTTTTCAAAAATATAAACAAAGAAATCAACAAAACAACATCAACAACGAATAATACAAAAAATAATTCTGGTTAAACGACAATTTTTTCATTTATTGGATGAAAAGATTATTTCAAAATTCAAAAGTCATTTATTCAAACTAGGCTGAGAATCAGCACTTTTCGAACGTCAAAAATTACATAAGACTGTCCCCCAAAACGCTCACCCTTCAACACTTCCCAGTGCATTAGCTGGGAAGAAGTGGCGCAACAAACTCCCCAGCAGCACAGCTGTCTGTTCAGTTATAAGAACAAAAAAAAAAAAGATTCTATATATTCAAAATAATGTACATTACGCAACACAACATAATTTAAATTATTAGCCATACGAGTATATTAGCTAGCACACGCCAATATACCAAACAAAATCATCGAGAACTATACTCAGGCAGAAATAAAAAACTAAACGTAAACAGAACTTAATATCTAAATAAAAGCCTCCAGGCTTAAAGGGCGTGCCCACATACATATAGTTGTAACTGTTTATATTGCCATGATTCACGTCATGAAGTCTACCCACCGGTACTGACAAGTTTAGGAGCTCTCTGTAAGATCAAATAAAACAAAAGACAAGGCCAGAGACTCTATTTTCACCTAATTTTATGTATACATAGGATGACACAAATTAAACACAGACACTATTCGTGAAATGACATTGATACCACATTTCCATAAATTATTGGTCTGATCAGCAAATTGAGTACTATATATGTATCATCGTAGTTTCCCTAAAGTAACCGTTACTGTAGATGGAACGGGGTCTTTTTTTCGGGCTATAATGCTTCCAGATGGATCTGACGAAACGATTATTTGTTTATATTGCCATGATTACCTCAGATTCGATTCAATCTACACCTATTTTTCAAATGATTACTGATTCCCACAGTAAAGACTCAATTACGGCGTGGTTAAAAAAATGGTTAGTTGTAGTAAGAAGCGCACCACATGAAATTATTACAGATGACTCTTCAGCATTAATTGCAGCTAACGTTTCAGCTTTCACAACATTTAGCAGCGTAAAAAATGTATTAAACGATCGTTTCTGGTTTTAGGAGGCCACAATTACAAATTACCAGAAGTATTCATAAGACTTGACACAAGTCATTTTATCAAAACCCTTTACAACTTACGTTGCTTTGAAAATATCGATAAAAATGTTAAAATGTTTTACGTTCGTTGCATTTTGTTTATAAAAGAATGTGAATGTTTTCAACAAATTAAAATTCTCTTTACTGATGTTATTAAAATATGTCTAACTGAATACGACAATACAGGAAATCCTGTTTGTGAAATTTATTTAAAGAAAATAAGATGCTTATTATACCTAATAAGCATCTTATTTTCTTTAAATAAATTTGTGGTAATACCTAGCGAATATAAGGAACCCAACCAAGAAACCGATGAAAAGGAAAATATTTATGAAAATATAATCTTCGATGATGATGACGGTTTACTTTCATGGTTTGAAGATATCGTTGAGAGGGAAAGAATCCTGGATAAACCGGAAAAATATGCTTCAGAATGGAAACATTTATTATACTTCGCGCCTCGTCCTCGAGATTAGTAATTTACACATGTAGTTACGCATAGTTGTCACCACTCATGCACTAAGTTGAGAAAAAATATTATATTCTATTTTTCTTTATGGCAATTTAATTTGTCATAGCTTCTTTTTTTTTTTTGTGTGTACTTTGTACTGTCCCGCTGTCAGACGATTGTCGCCAGTCATACGCATTTTAGTGCTCAACCACTCAACATACATTTAGCGTCTTTGCACCGTTTGTTATACAAAAAAAAAACCGAAATGTAAGAATTCTAGGTCTCGTAAAGAAGACATTTAGACATTATAAAATTAAGAATCATGAAATACAAATTAGTGCCTCTGAAAGTGTATCAGACTTGGACGAAGCTGTTTTTCTACACGACGAGGATATTGGAGCAGGTATTTACCTACCTACTTATTTATTATTCAGTGAAAACTACTACTAACTGTGTTCTTACCGTCCTGTTTACGTATCTACGTATTGAAGACACTTAAATGCAACCTGAACAGTCACTGGGGCTGTTTCAACGCATTAGAATACTGTTGGCGTTCCTTACGATGGGGATTGTAACCTAACTTAAGAAGTATTATGACTATGACTTATTTACGAACAATATTAGCAAAATAATTCAATAACTATTTATATTCTTTGTATGAAGATGAAAACTTATGAAATTAATAAAAAATTGTCATGGACTTATTCAAGTCAACTTTTAAATCATCTAGTAAGTTATTTAACTTACGAATTAAAATTATCATATCTATGATAATTTTCAGACACACTGCGCACTGGCACTGCGACCAAATATAGTCATGGACTTATTTAAATCATCTTTAAGTAAGTTATTTAACTTACGTATTAAAATTATCATATCTATGATAACTTATAAGTATTGGAATGGCCACCTGAAGATGAAGTAGTTCATGTTTCGAATTCAAAATGTGATGAATCTCACCCAGGCCCTAGTACTTCCACGGACGAACCCCCGAAGAGTATATTACTCATCACGGTAATATTCCTGATCCGGATACGGAATTCTAGAAATTTTAGGCGATGGTCCTACTAACACAGACAAATACGGGTCTGAAATACGCAACAAAGTTGCCAACCGTTTATTACACATTGTTAAAGGCGTTCCGAAAATTTGATCTCAAAACATCTATTACCTAAAAATTTAATCCTAGATGATAAAATAAATCTTGAAATTACGACGGTATGCTGATACCATAGTTAAACGTGATACAGGCAAATAAAAAAGTGCAAATGTCTAGTGCACAGAAATAATAGTTTTCCAATTAAATTAAAAACATTAAAAACGATGTGTTGCAAAATTCATGAATACAAGTACAATTTTATGCAGAGTCTATCACACGTAAAAAAAAACATTTTATTTGACCTCAAACATGACATGAAGGAACATCATAAAAACACCGACTACATATCGTCGACCGTAGGTTCAATTGAGGTAAGGGACAAAATACGATTTTTCAGGAGAGGCCGACAAAGTTTTTTTTCGGACTAAATCATCCATAACTTTTTTTGTTATTAGTCATTTTCGGATCTGATTTCACACATAATCTTGTATTTTAGTGCTCTATCTATCTTTGTAACATTTATTTAAATAAGTTTGCTATTTAAGAAAATAGACGTCCCTTACACCAACGTATTTGGGTACTAATGTCCCTTACTGACCAAGGATCTCGTAGTCCCGTCCCTTACATTAAATTGACCTCTACGTTGGATCCAATCTATTCATAAAAAATGGTGTAAAGGACTTGTTGAAAAAATTAAGTCAGGTCAGTCAAGTATTTTGGTACCTGTAATAGATTAATATATAGTTTATCTATGGTTCAAGAATAAATGTTATGGGTCTGTGGTAAGCTTCCTCTCTGCATCCTGGAACTGTTCTGTAGCAATGTCGTAGGTTGTCGTAGCATGAATATTATTATAATAAAAGTGATTTACATAAGAAGTCCTTTTACTAGAACATATTTACATGGCGCAGCCGGTAAGTGACAAATATTATAAAGTATTCTACTGTCACATTAAAAATGGAAAACCTAAAACAACCTCCGCCATTGCAATTTCATGGCGAACTAAAGGAAAACTGGAAAAGATTCAAGCAAAAATTCATGCTTTACTATAAGGCTAGCGGATATGAAAGTAAAAAAGATATTACCAACGACCAAAAAGTAGCACTCCTTTTGCACACAATAGGAGATGAAGGTCTAGAGGTATACAATACGTTTGAAAAGGAGCAGGGAAAGGATGAGACGCTTGAATGGGTAATGGAAAAATTCGAGTCTTACTGTACACCATTTCAAAACGAAACGATGGTGAGACATACATTCTTCAGAAGAGAAAAGAAAGACAATGAAACGTTTGACGAGTTTGTGACGTCGCTGAAGTCGCTATCAATGGATTGCTGTTTTGGGGAATTAAAAGATAGTCTCATAAGAGATCAAATTGTTAGAGGCATTAGAAACGCGAAAATCGCAGAAAGATTACTCAAAGAACAGAATCTAGACTTAAAAAAATGTATACAAATATGCAAATCCTCAGAAATGGCTAACATACAGGTGAAACAGTTACAAGAGGAAGAAAATACAGTAGGAGCAGTAATAAATAATAGAAAAGCAAAGAAGAATAATCAAGGGAAACATCAAGAGACAAAATCAGATGACATGCAGCAATCGTCAACTTCCAGAGAAGAAAAAACCTGTTACAGGTGTGGCTACAAGCATGGTTTTAGATGTCCAGCCTACAAAGCCCAGTGTAAGTTCTGCAATGGATACGGGCATTATGCTAAAATGTGTAGAAATAAAAAAGTGAAAACAATTAATAGAAATAGTGAAAGTGAGTCTGACGATGATCCTGTGTTAGGTAATATCATGGTAGGTAGTGTAACCAAATGTTTAACAGAAGCTCTTCAAATCAATAATAAAATTATAGACTTTAAAATAGATACAGGAAGTGATTGTGATGTGTTACCTCTGAGTTATGTAGAAAGGTTGAAATGCAAGGGCATGATTAGAGAAAACTGGAATAAGCTGTATAACTATGATGGTTCTTTAATAAACTGTGTCGGTACTATTACTTTGAAATGTAAGTTAATTAATAATAAGAATGTGACACTAATGTTCTATGTAGTAAACAACAAACAATCTCGTCCAGTGTTAGGTCATAGTACACTACTAGAATTAGGTATTATAGAAAGAAAATATTTGAATAAAATAAAAAAGGAACAAATTGATAGTAACTACAGTGAGATGATTAATGAGTATAAAGATTTATTTGATGAAAATAAAATGGGAGCATTGAAGGGAGTAGAATATTCTATAAAATTAAAAGAAAACAGTATGGGGCGAATCTGTCCACCAAGAAGTATACCAATAGCTTTACATAAACCTCTAAAAACGGAATTGTTAAAATTGGAAAAGTTAGGTGTCATAGAAAAGGTCACTGAACCAACAGAATTTGTCAGCAATATTGTGATAGTCAAAAAGCCCAGTGGCCAAATTCGTCTATGTTTAGACCCTAGTACTTTAAATAATTGTATTAAACGTGAACACTTTAAATTGCCTACTTTTGATGAAGTGTCCGCTAAGATGACAGGGGCAAAAATATTTAGTAAATTAGATGCTTCAACAGCATTTTTTCATGTGAAATTAAATGAAGATAGTTCAAGGCTTTGTACTTTCTGTACACCTTTTGGTAGATATTGCTTTAAGAGACTACCTTATGGTCTGTCATCGGCACCAGAGATTTTTCATAGGCAATATTGTCAGGTATTTGAGTCAATTGAAGGTTGTGAGGTATTTATTGATGACATTGTTATATATGCAGAAAATAAGAAGTTACATGATAAAATACTTAGACAAGTACTAGAAAAAGCAAAAGAAAATGGTATTCAGTTAAACTTTAGTAAATGTCAATTTGGGGTGTCTGAAATTACATATCTGGGTCACATATTGAGTCAGGAAGGAATAAAACCTGACCCAAAGAAAATAGAAAGCATATTAAATTTAGAAAAACCTAAAAATGTTAAAGAACTTCAAAGAATATTAGGGATGATAACCTATATTGCAAAGTTTATTCCATCCATGTCTCAGATGTGTAACCCATTAAGACAATTAATTAAAAAAGGTTCAGAGTTTAATTGGACCAGAGAACATGATGAGGCATTTTGTGAACTTAAAAAAATATTAACATCGGAGCCAGTATTACAATTTTACAACCCAGATAAAACATGTGTTTTGTCTGTTGATGCTTCAAAAGATGCATTAGGAGCAGTTTTGTTACAAAGCAACTTGCCAGTTGCATATGCTTCCAAAGCTATGACCAATACTCAGAAAAATTATGCCCAGATTGAAAAGGAACTACTGGCCATAGTGTTTGGTTGCACTCGTTTCCACCAATTTATTTATGGTAAAACTGTTCAAGTACAAACTGATCATAGGCCATTAGAGTCCATATTTAATAAACCTCTGTGTGAAATACCATTAAGGTTACAAAGAATGAGAATGCAATTGCAAAAATATGATTTAGTTGTAAAATATAAGCCAGGTAAAGAATTACTCTTGGCGGGTACATTGTCTAGAGATGTTAATAATAGGTCAGAAGAAAACATTGTTATTGAAGATTTGTATGAATGTCAGGTTAGTATGGTGAAAACTAACTTAAGTATATCTAACTATAAATACAATATTTTTAAAGAAGAAGTTAGAAAAGATAAAGATTTACAATTACTACTAGAATATATAAATAATGGTTGGCCAAATAGAGTAGATAAAATACCAGAACCTCTAAAACCATATTTCAATTTTCAAGAACAGCTATTTGTATATGAAAATTTAATTTTTTTAAATAATTGTTTAGTAGTACCAAAGTCTCTGAGAAATGATATGTTACAAAGAATCCATTACAATCATCTAGGCATAGAAAAGTGTAAGTCAAGGGCCAGGGAATGTATTTACTGGCCTAAAATGAGTAAAGATATTGAAAAAAGTGTTTTAGAATGTTCTGTATGTGAAAGATTTAGAAAGAATAACAGTAAAGAACCTATGATGATCAGAGAAATGCCAGACAAACCATGGTCTGTAGTAGCAAGTGATGTATTTTATTATAATGGAGATCCATACATTATTATTGTAGACTATTTTAGTAAGTATTTTGAGGTAATTAAACTTTCCGACTTGTCAACGGAAAACACAATTAAAATTATCAAAACCAATTTTTGCAGATTTGGCATACCAGATATACTATATACAGATAATGGTACTAACTATGTTAGCTATAAATTTAAAGAGTTTGCCAAACAATGGAATTTTGTTCATAAAACCAGTAGTCCATACCATCACCAATCTAATGGGTTAGCAGAAAGATTTGTACAAACTGTTAAAAATATATTTAAAAAAGCAGACTATGAAGGAAAAGACAAATATTTAGCATTGCTGGAATACAGAAATACACCTATTTCTAAAGAATTAAATTATAAGTGTCCTTCAGAATTGTTAATGGGGAGAAAAGTACAAGGATTGTTGCCTACTGTATACAATAATGATAATGAAAACTATGAAAATGTGCAGTCAAAATTGTATAAGAATGCCTTTAAACAAAAAGTATACTATGATCTAAGAAACACAAGAAAGTTGAAACCTTTAGCTAAAGATCAAAAAGTTCTTATATCAGATGAAACAAGCAAAAAACCATTAACGTATGCTAAAGTTTTACATAAGAATGAACGTCCAAATTCTTACACAGTTTTGACTGAAAAAGGTAAAAAGTTAGACAGAAATAGAAGGGATCTATTAGAGAGTAAAAATGCTGATAAATTTATTATAAATAAGGAAGTAGAGATAGATGAAAGTAATACTGATTGTAATGAGGATAACATAGATAACGTTAATGATACAGAAGTTACAGAAATAACACCTGATAGTAAAATCGGTTCTGAAAATACAGTTAACAAGTATGTAACTAGATTTGGCAGAAATGTAAGGAAACCTAGTTATTTGTCTGATTATCTTTAGTTGACTTGTCTGATAAATACTTAGGTATTTATTTCATTGCATTGCTAGAGATTATTATTAGCAGATGTTATACAAAATTAAATCTACATCAATTATATTTGATAAATGCATAAAATAACTAATTGAAGTATACTGTTATAAATATATATAAAATACTTTTAACCTACTATAAAAATATTAACTTTATCTAATTATCTGAAGAAAAGGGAGATGTAATAGATTAATATATAGTTTATCTATGGTTCAAGAATAAATGTTATGGGTCTGTGGTAAGCTTCCTCTCTGCATCCTGGAACTGTTCTGTAGCAATGTCGTAGGTTGTCGTAGCATGAATATTATTATAATAAAAGTGATTTACATAAGAAGTCCTTTTACTAGAACATATTTACAGTACCAAAACCAAATGGCAAGATTCGTTTTATTATAAACTGGCTGTCCCGACCGACGTTGTTTTGTCGAATTTTCAACAATTCATATAAAAATCCCATACAAAGTACGTTTAGCTTTTCCCGAAATTGAAAATTTTCGGGGACGTTTTTCAAATTTTTATTTCCATAAAAACCTTATTCGGCCTATTTCAAAACAAAAAATAGACAATCGTTCCAGCCAGTGATGCGCTTTACCAACGAATAGGATTTCATTTTTATTTAAAAAATTCTAATAAATTCGTTAAAACTTACTATTTCTGTTTCGAGGGTAAATTATTCGAATTTAATGTTTTTCCATTTGTGTTAAGTACAGCCATACGTTTTTCGCATTATATGTAAACCTATACTTAGCTTAATTAGGTAGTTTGCCACTGTTTGTATATACGATTAGCTATTATTTGAATATTCCGCCTCGAATGTCTAAGTAACATAGATCTAACTAAAGATGATTAATTTCACTTAATTTCATTAATAAAGTAAAAGCACTTTGCACTTTTTCCTTCGAATAAATGCAGATTCAGGTATGATTATAGATTCACATGAATTTCAGATTAGTTTAACAACAGATGAAAGGTTACGGAAGCGGAACTTGCAATATTTTCAAAACTTAACGTTGTAACTTTTGCATACAGAAATCGAATACGGGTGACGACACAATAAAGAAACGGAAAGATATAAATATGTAAACTCGAACCGTCTTATTCCAAAACACGGTTTAAATTTGGTGCTGGGATTAGTACTAGCTTTAGTACCATGACCTTAGAGCATAACCTAGCTCTAAGACCATGACTAAATAAAACGTTATTATAAAATGAAGTTTATCACTAAGTAGTTTCAGAACTATTTATGGTACTAAAGTTAGTCCGCCGAGTTCCCTAGTTTATCTTTGGTACTAATTTATTTGACGTTTGCGTTGATTATTATTGTTTTTCAATTTATATAAAAATCGTTAAAAAATTATATTATTATGATTGACTTGATGGATTTGGAAGATTTGGATATGCTGGAAATTTCTCGGAGATTTTACAAACACCAACATCGTGTGAATCCTTTTGAATTGAGTGACGAAGATTTTAGAATAAGTATACTGTTCACAAAACATTTTGGAGAAAAAATTGTGGATGTTTTACGTGAGGATTTATCCCACGACCCTCGAGGATGCTCATTGAATCCTGAAGTGCAAGTGGTTTGCGTATTACGCAAATGGGCTCGCCATTAAGTATGTAAGTACCTAGCCTTGGTCAATGCTAACCTAATATTAGACAAAATCCAATAATAATAGACTAATAATATTGTTTTATTCGTAGATTCAAGACTATACTCACAGCTGATTTATATGGTGTGTCTCAACCAGTTGTCAACAAAACATGTAAAAAGGTAGCAATGTCCTGAAGATTTATAAAAATGCCTATTACTCTAAATAAACAGAAGAAAAGCATTAGGAAGTTCCCCAGTATTGCTAATTTTCCTACAGTAATTGGACCAATAGAATGAACTCGTAAAAGAGTAAAGAAAGTAAATGCTGATCAGTTATATATTAATAGAAATGGATTTTCTTCATTAAATGTTATACAAACTATACTTATAAGAAATTTGTTTTTTTGTCTGTACCGTACCTCTGTATCGCAACAGCGTGCAGCGTCGCGATCCAAGAACGGTAGTTTGAACGCCCGTTCGGTACGGTACGGTGGTACGGCGTCTCACCGTACCGTACCGACCCGCGCCCGATACGCACCCGCCTTGTGTGTGTATTGAGCTTTACAGTTAGGTATATTAAGAACAATGAAAACAAATAACAAGTGCATTTATTTATTAATAACATAAACATGCTTTTAAAATTACGCGCGCCGCCGCCGTATGTAAGTCGGTGCACTTCACGCTAGAGGTTGTCTAGCAAGCTCACGAGCGCCCAGCGTCCGTCGCCGAATCTCTGGATGTTTTTTAATGGATATTTCAGGTTCGATTAGTGGAATTGATAATATTCAGGTATTCAGGAATTATTATTAATAAAATATGTCCTTTCGAGTCATTTTTCTCAGGAGAAACGTCACTCACGTTTATTCAGTCAACTTGACAGCTTTTTGCCAACTAACGTTTCGTTCACAAAAGAAACCTCAACAGAGGTGTTAAAAAATAATGACAACTTGATTATAAAAACCGCATCAAAAGTACAAGTTTTGCTTGTTCAATATATTGTAACCTAAACAAAAAACAATTTAGGACATATTTTGGTATTGATAAATCATTATTTAAGCATTTGAAGTGTTATTACAATTTCAACATTTAGAGAAACAGAACGTTGCTTCAAATAAAGCCTGCGTGAACGAATGAAAGAATGCCATTTTTGTTTCTTATCTGTGGATATTATTTGAACCAAGAACCTTCTTTGGTACTAACTGATCCTCGATTGGTCTTCGTTTTGTAATCAGAACACATTTTGAGGCTGGTACTAGCTTTGTTACCGTAACAATCCAAGACCTTTTAGTCTTGGTTTAAACCATTACGTATGCAGTTTTTTGTAATAAGACGGGAAAGGTCTATTTATATTAAATTTATGAATTTACCTAAATCATCTCAACCTGACTTTGACTGGTGGCTAAATAAAATAAAACGTTCTAACCAACAAATAAAAATTGGTGTTTACCAAGTTGAAATATATTTCCTGACGCCTCAACGACGGGGTGGGGGGGGGGGGGGGCGCTTGAGGAGGAAGGTCCGCGAGCGGGCAGTGGTCGAATACTGAACGAGAACAACACGAAAATTATTTAGAACTGCTAGCCGCATTAAGTTTTTGTTAAAACTTCTTTAATTGTCAAATATTACACCGCGTTGACAATTCAACAGCAGTAGCATACATAAATAAAACAAAATATCCTCATCTCACAAAAATTACTTGTGAAATATTTCAACTGGTAAAGGTAATATATAATTAGGTAAAGCAAAAAACCTTTCGTTTTTGCCTGGTACTGATAATATCTAGTGCGAATATAATTGCAGATTACGTATCACGAAGAACCTACCTGACATAGTACAGAAGTGAGCCTTTGGCAGTCTGACTCGCACATTCGGTCATCCAAAAATTATTTATTTACTTTTATTTTGCAAGTTGCATAAATAAAAAATGTGCTACATAGTACATAGGCACCGGGACTCAGATGCATTCGCGAGAGATTTGTTTACAGTTTCATGGTCAAATTAGGATTTCCATGCATTCCTGACATTTTCAGTCATACAGTATTATTTTCCGAATTTGTGCGTAAAATAATAACAGACAAGGCACGTCGTATCATGGTCGTGCCCTCCTAGCCAACACAGCCATGGTAGGTAACCAGTGTTTAGATTTAATCATTAAATTGATACATAATTATAATGCTAGCATCTTAGCGCCTAATTCCTTGCAACAATATGACATTCACTTGAGGAAATGGTGGAACTTCTGTGAAATTAATCCTGTACCCACAGTAATTACCTTTTTAATCTGATCTTTTTGATCTGTTCTTTCCCTGGTGCCAAACCCAGTACCTACTAAGTAGTTAGTGAAGATAGAGTAAAAAGATTCCACAAAGGGGTTTTTACACTAAAACCACCAAGACTATCCTCTATGACGTTACCTGGAATACCAATTTAGTATCTGATCAATTGAGTTCATGGCATCTTAATGAGGAATTACCCTCAGATATGCTTACAAATAAAACCATTATTTTACTGACTCTGTCGACCGCACACAGAGTTCAAACTCTCTCTGAAATAAAAGTAAGCAATGTCCAAAACCTTTCTTAGTGTATAATAGTTAAAATCACTGATATTATCTATATTTCTGACTTCCAGAACGGGACTTCAACAACCTAAGTATTATTAATTTACCATTTTCATTAAAAAAAAAAAAGTCATAAGCCCAGCCACCAAATTACGGTGTTATAGAGAACGCAATCTTAGGAAAATTGACGATTTGTTTGTTAGAATTATGAAACCTCATAAACCAGTAAGAACGCAAACCCTTGACCGTTGGATAAACGTTATAACGTCGGATGCGTTAAGTGCACACACCGCGAGACTCAAACATCTCGCACAAAGCACGTTTTTATAGGTACTCTCATTATTATTTTATGGTATTTATACATAATTATCTACAGATAGCTGTGATAGCTATTATAAGAAAAATTATTCCTTAATTAGATATATTCATTTGTGTTTCATATTACCCTTTGAGCATTCAAAGGAACCGCCTAATTATTGTCAATCCCAGAAGTACAAAATTGTTATTTCTTATTATTGATTGTAAAAAAAGAAATAATAATATAATTATTTTGATATTTACAAACATTATTTAACATTGATAATATTTCCCGTAATACTCTCAAAGTCTACATGTGTAAATTACTAATCTCGAGGATGAGGCGCGAAGTATAATTTATGATTAAACGAACTTACCTGTACGTGAAGTTCTATCATAATTATACGAGCGCCGAGTCCGAAGAGATTAGTAATCCCACCCTCCCAGTGCTGTACCTACACACCCCAAATTGTCTATATAGTCTCGGAAATACATCAATGAACCACAGGATATTTTACTCTAAACTAAATGACTGGCGACAATCGTCTGACAGCGGGACAGCACAAAGTACCCACAAAAAAAAAAAAAGAAGCTATGACAAATTAAATTGCCATAAAGAAAAATAGAATATAATATTTTTTCTCAACTTATTGCATGAGTGGTGACAACTATGCGTAACTACATGTGTAAATTACTAATCTCTTCGGACTCGGCGCTCGTATAATTATGATAGAACTTCACTTACAGGTAAGTTCGTTTAATCATAAATTATTTGAAAGAAGATTGAAAAAATACAGCATTGATGATTATATAAAAAATCATTATGATTATTTATTAGGCGAAATCAAACTTGCTTTTAACTCTTTAAATATTGCCTCAAAAATTGACTGCAAAAAAGAGAAAAAAAACAAGATAAAATAAAGACAAGAAAAACACTCATCGTAAGAAATAAATCTTGCAAAAAGCAAAAAACTAATGTAAGGAAAACGTTTTCAAACGACTCAGTATTCTCAGAAAAACCTTCGTATGTTGAAAACTGGAGAGACGAAGGTATCTCTCTCTACTGAAAATGACGATCCTCTGAATATAATGTGTATAAAATTGTAATTTAACAATTTTTTTTTTACAAAATATATCATTAACAAATACATGTGTACGAGTATGTGTATTTGAATATTGTAGGAATAACGATGCAACAACGATTTTAGAAATCATCTGCGATTCTGTTAACTATGATGAGGCAATCCGACTGAGAATAAAAATTACTTCGAAATATTTCAAAAATAATCGATGTAGTTGTGATAACGATGAATTAGTTGAATTTACATATACTCGTACCTTATCAAAAATAGTAACATATTTTTTTAATGGCACAGAAATGATGTTGTTACATGACTTATCTTAAAATATTATAGTTATACAAAATACTTGTAGATGTGTAACCAAAATTATTATTTAATGTTGATGTTGTTTTTTTGATTTTTTGTTGTTAATATTTTCGAAAAAAATACAATAGACGGCGTATATTTAGTAACCTAATCCGCTTAGCTGTTCTGAGGGAGTCATAAAGAACCTTGTAAGAAATCGACACGTGTTTCACCTCTCAACGAGGCATCCTCAGGATGACGATTGACTCGTTGCGAACCCGGACACATGAGGCTCATACTGCTCTCGACGCTTGACGTGGCAACACGTCGTGTCCAGGTGAGCCACATCGTGTCCGGGTTCGCAACAATTCAATCGTCATCCATCCTCATAAAAGCCTACATTCGTTTCGTATTTGGCCAAAAGTGTACATGCGCGTGCTTGCCGCCACTACACTGTCAATCTGTGCTCACGACTCGTGCCGGGCATTATAACTATATTTTTTACTAGTTTGACAGATAGTGACTTGAATGTGAACGTTTTTTAAGTACTAAAATTGGCTTTCTGGGCTTTGACTACATGTAGGTAACCAGCTACAGTCAACAGCCAGGTTCTTTTTACCGGAATATCACTGTCCAATCCACGAGGTAAAATACCACAGTCCGTTTAATGTGAAATTGTTAAAAAACGAATCTGTGAATTCTCTTAGAAAAGAAAAGTAATAATTAAATCTTCTTATTTTTATGCATGTAGTTGTGGCGGCATCTACAATCGCCACATGCAAACTACGCATCAAAAGACTTGACGTCACACAACATCCTGACTTCACACAAATCCTGCATCGCGCAATTAGAGTTTACCGCGCGATGGATATTAAGCAAGCTCACGACTTCAACCTCTGAGCAGTTGCCCGTCAGACATGACACCCGTCTGGTCGGTAATCCTCCCTTTTCTATGGGGGATGAGTGAACTTTACACCCTGTACCTCATCATACCCCTAAATAGTGATCCACCTTTTCATTTTTCAAATGCGTAACGCGGTTTTTTATAATAATATTATTATCATTGTTGCTAAACTGCGAGGCAACGCGCTCGTAGCTACCTGTGGCCGCTCTCGACAACCAAGCGGCTATCATTCGGCCGGTGGTCCGCTACCCAGCAGTTGTGCGAGTGAGAAATCATATGTTAGAGTGAGCAAAATTTTGTAAACTGTGATGAATAAATATACAATATATATATGTAATTATTGAAATATACAAGTTTTTTATTTAATAATAATACATTTTGCAGATTGAGCTACATGTTGTCCAATATAATTGCTAGTCTCCAGTTAGAAGTATTCCCAAATTAAATCGAAATTATGGTTACCCTGCTCGAACATTATACGAGATAACATAATTTTTGAGATTATACGCGTTGAAAACTGTTCTGAGGGTAAAAGGATATGTCATTCTAATGAGGTTAATAAGTTGAGTAAATGGATGTTCACACCGAAATCCTAGCAAGTATACTCGTAGATAATGAGATATCAGCGTACAAAGTAACGTTTCGATCGCGCGGCCACGTACTTTTTGTTATGGACTGATTTCGTCTGTTTAACTAAACTTTAGTAGTAATTATTGGTTTCGTTAGTTTTGACAAATTAAGTCCTTTCTTCTTGTAACAGTTTTAATGTATGAAGCCTTAAATTTTAAAGAAATAATCAACAATAAAGAAATGACAAGTGGAGGATTGCGCGGCCATAACTTCCAAGGTGAATATTTCGTAAAATATTGATCTAAAGCTCATAATTCTTTTTTCGACAATTTTTGACAAGTTCAGTCTTCAATTGACAAAAAGAATTAAATCTCTAACCCAAGTAGTTGCCGAGATCTCCATGGCCGCGCAATCCTCTACGTTACGTTCGCGCGGCCAACTTAAAACCCTTATAACTTTTTTATTTTTACTTTGACAAATTTTTGGTTTGTTCCTATCGATTTTGACTTTCGACAATTTTTTTGAAGTGAAGTTTTTTTCTGTTCTGATAACTTGGCGGAGCAATCGTAACGCACACAGTTCTGCCTTTGATACAGTAGACCATAAAATTATTTTGGCCAAGTTGGAACATTATGGTGTATGGGAAAATGTATTGAAGCTATTCAGCTCCTATTTGCATAATAGACGTCAGTACATAGAGATTAAGTCAGTTGTAGATGGAGAAGAAATAAATTATAAATCGAACCTAGTCACTGTCACCCGAGGTGGCTAACTAACTCTCAGGACTCTGTTCTGGGCCCAATTTTCTTCATCCTGTTTCTAAATGACTTGATTGAGTACATTAAAAGACGATTAACTGACACAAGATTAATTATTTTTGCTGATGATACTAATGCAATAGTTTCTGCACATACTATAAGTAATTTAGAATCCAAGATTAATGCTGCCTTACAAGCTTTTGAAAACTGGTTTGTTACAAATAATTTAAAACTTAATGTAAATAAAACAAAATGTTTATTATTTAAATCAACGGTACGAAATAATGCTAGTCTTAGGGTTGTATCTTGTGGTAACAATGTCGAAGTAGTGGATAATTTGAAATTTCTGGGTGTCCACATTGAAGCGTTATTGAACTGGAAGGTTGGAATATTGTCTATACAGAAGTCTGTTAGCTCTGCATGCTATGCAATTAGAAGCCTGAGGGATGAACTCACTTTGGCCCAACTTAGGATGGTTTACTTTGCTTTAGTTGAGTCAAGGCTCAGATATAGTATTGAGTTTTGGGGCAACAGCTACAAGTACAATGTCCACATGGAATTTGTAATGCGAAAAAGAGCCTTGAGGACGAGGCTCCGTATAAGACAGACATAATCGTGCAGGAACCACTTCATCAGACTTTACATTTTAACAGTGCCATGTCTCTATATTCTAGTGTTTTTAACTAACTTTGTTAAGAACTTGCACGAGACCGATTACGAAAGACAAGCTAGGGATAGTACTCGTAGGAAAGACTTACCTTCCACAATCCAACCGAAATTTAACGTGGTTCATCACAGTCCCAGAGTTCAATGTCTTTCTATACAACAAGTTGCCAATGGTCTTCAAGAGCAGAAACAGCATAAATATTTTTTAAAGCAAATTAAAGACATATTTATTGGGGAAGGGCTATTATATTATATTACAGTATTGATGAGTTTATAGATGACAAACGACATCCATAAATTATAGATTTGTGAATTATTATTATGTATTGTTATTGTTTATTACTAGTTTCTTTTAATACTGGGAAATGAATTTTGATAAGTTGAATGGAATGTTGGTGATTATTTAATTTATTGTCGCTGAATTATTGACATAAAATTATTTTTAGTATTAGTGATATTGATATATTTTAAATGCGCAATGAATTTTAAATATGGATGTTATGGTTATGTTTACCTATGCTTTTTATTTTATTATTTTACTTATCATACTGTAATATTTTCAACACAATGTATTTTGTTATGAAATAAATTAATGACTTACCTATTATTAATTTAATTGGAAAAACAAGCTATTGTACCAGACATTATTTTGTATTTTTTTATTTGCCTGTATCGTGTTTAATTATTTTGCGGTATCAGCATATCGTCGTAATTTCAAGATTTATTTTATCATCTAGGATTAAATTTATAGGTTTTGAGATAAAATTTTCGGAACGCCTTTAACAATGTGTAATAAACGATTGGCAACTTTGTTGCGTATTTCAGCCCCGTATTTGTCTGTGTTAGTAGGACCATCGCCTAAAATTTCTAGAATTCCGTATCCGGTTCAGGAATATTACCGTGATGAGTAATATACTCTTCGGGGGTACGTCCGTGGAAGTACTAGGGCCTGGGTGAGGTTCATCACATTTTTAATTCGAAACCTGAACTATCTGCAGGTGGCCATTCCAATACTTTTAAATTATCATAGATATGATAATTTTAATACGTAAGTTAAATAACTTACTTAAAGATGATTTAAAAGTTGACTTGAATAAGACCATGACTATTTTTTATTAATTTCATAACCTTTCATCTTTATACAAAGAATATAAGTTTATGCTACATAATTATTGAATTATTTTGCTAATACCTATTGTTCGTAAATAAGTCATAGTCATAATACTTCTTAGGTTAGGTTACAATCCCCAGCGTGCAGCGGAAGGAACGCCAACCGTATTCTAATGCGTTTAAATAGCCCCAGTGACAGATCACTACTGATCGTGTCTTCAATACATAGATACGTAAACAGAACGGTAAGAACATATAAGTAGTAGTTTTCACTGTTTAATAAATAAGTAGGTAGGTAAATACCTGCTCCTATATCCTCGTCGAGTAGAAAAACATTTTCGTCCAAGTCTGATACACTTTCAGAAGCACTAATTTGTATTTTTATACGAGACCTAGAATACTTACATACTTATTGGTATATTTTCTTATAACACAACTAAAAAGATGTTGAGTGGTTGAGCACTAAAATGCAAATGACTGGCGACAATCGTCTGAAAAATACAAAGTACCAAAAAAAAAAAGGTATGATAAATTAAATTGCCATATAGAAAAATAGAATTTAATATTTTTTCTCAACTTAGTGCATGAGTGGTGACAACTATGCGTAACTACATGTGTAAATTACTAATCTCGAAGACGAGGCGCGAAGTATACTTAATGTAAATTATTTTTCATACTATTTGTACAGAATCAAGATGTTTGTTTGCTGTGCTGTGTGCTGTGTGCTGGTGAGTTTGTTGCGCCACTTCTTCTTTCTAGCTAAAGCACAAGCAAGTGGTGAAGGGTGGGCGTGTTTTGGGGGACTGTATTATGTAATTTTGACGTTCGGAAAGTGCATATTCTCAGCCTAGTTTGAATAAATGACTTTTGAATTTTGACTCACTTAGCGTGTCTTCTACGGTTCGCTCTTTCTTATGTAACTCGTCGAACGTCGTTACCTCAGCTCTGTCGATACGCTTCTGGATACGGCGATCCAGCAAACCAAACACCATGTCCAATTCAATTGAACCGAGCGATGTTGATGGCATATATGTACGGACCTCACGTTTACGTTGTTGGCAGAACTCAGCTTGTGACTGTTGGAGAGCCGTGAGTAGGATGTGAGCGCCTCCTGACACATCGTAATTGAAGTGAGCGGCTCAAGCTCAGTCTCTCTGAACTTGTAGTCATCTTCGTTGACAGTCTTTCTGCAGCGACTTGCGTCCTTGCAGCATAGCCAGAATCCACAAAGAAAACGCGAAACCGAATACATATTACGATCACACCGAAGAAAAAAAAAGGGTGCTGGGACACAGTAGAAGTGAAACTTCAACGTGGAAAAACGAATCGCAACAAAATTTTAACTTGAAGTTTTACGGGCAGATTGTTAATGTACTTGTCCAATTTCAAAACGTGCCAGTAAAACTTCAAGTTATTTACAGTCTTTCTCTCCCTCTGCCGCTGACGCTGCCTCACCACGCGATATATCGTCTACCCCCTCCACGCGGCCGTAACGCTTTTTCGTGACAAAAAAACCTAATACCTAAGTCTATAAAGAAGTTTCACTTCAAAAATTATCATTGTACGTAGTGACCTCAGAGCTTAGAGTATATATCACTGGAGAAGCCATAAGCGCAATATTCCGAACAAAAAAATCTGTCACTTTTTGCGGGAGACGGGGTAGCTACTGTCAAAAATAACAATAGCTGCTCGCCCGGATAGAGAAGTCCGTACCATATTTTTTATTTTTATCGATATCGATATTCATTCGGAATTTTGCTTGAACCCAGAAATAAAACAGCTGTTGCATAAAATAGTTACATTTTAATAAGAAGAGAAAATAACTTCATTTAAATAAAAGTAACTAAATTTGTAATAAGTAAGTAATCTCAATAAAAAATTAGATCAAGTTCAGTTTTTTATTTTTTTTATATACAAACACTTCAATGGACATAAACAAATTATAAAACATTGAACAATAAAATAAAAAAAAACCAAATTAATTACTGAGTAATTTTTACTAGGAAATTATCGACATGTCAATTTTGGTTTCAAACATGACCTCAACACTACGGTAGTCTCGTTAACATTTTTACTAGAGGACATAATCGCATGTCAAGTGCGTGTAAGTTTTGCTGATTTGACGTATATGTTCGTAATGCAAAAGAAAAGTATTTTGATTCAAATTCAAATTCAAATTCAAAAGTCATTTATTCAAACTAGGCTGAGAAATCAGCACTTTTCGAACGTCAAAATTACATAAGACAGTCCCCCAAAAACGCCCACCCTTCACCACTTCCTAGCGCATAAGCTGGGAAGAAGAAGTGGAGCAACAAACTCCCCAGCAGCACAGCTGTCTGTTCAGTTGGAAAAACTTGATTCTATATAATAGTGCATATTATTATGCTAAAATAATTTACATCACCACAAATTGCAATACAACTCATAAAATAAAAACATTTCAAAGAGTAGATTATGTCAACAATAAATGAAAACAAAATTAAAATAAATTGACTTACAGTCAAATAAAATGATCTTTACGAACATAAAAACGAGATGTAGCGAGACTCGGTGACGTCACAGAAGCAACGTGAGGAAAATACTCGATTCATGCTACGTTTTATATTGAATCATGGTTGAATCGAATGAATAATCGAATTGTATTATGAGGTTAGGATTTTAAATTTCAATAAAAACATGACTAAATCTTAGAAAAAATAATCTGCTTATGGAAAGTTATTCAGATCTTTAGGTAAATTTGACGTATTTGAACGCTTTTTACACCATTTAACAGTACAAATAGGCATTTTCACGGAGCTCCGCGCGCCTTTAAAACGATTCACGAAGTGCGTTAGAATCGATTTGAAAGTAGTTTTTATGAACGTACTAGAACATTTGTTCTTGTACTTTTACAGAGGGGAAGTGTTCGTAAGGCTTCTCCAGTGTTATATACTCTAAGCCTCAGAGTAATAACTGTGACAGCCGCCACAGAGGTCTGCTACGATATAAAACCTTATAGTATCATTACATTAATATTGAGTAATCTGTGACACTCAGCCGCGGCTCAGACGCGTCCGATAATTTGTTCCCAGCTTAAGGGCGCGTTTGCAAATCGGACAAAATTATGCTGTTTTTCGGTAAATTTTGTGACAAAACTAAACCGAATCAAATATAACTAATAACTACCACTTATAGGTTGGTTCTTCATCTTCAAATGATAGGAACTTTTTTGTTCAAAATTATAGTTTTTTATATTGTAAAAACGATCTTCCGTTGCCATTTTCCACAAAATTAACGATACAGGGTTGAGTTTAGGTACATTTTTTGTTCTATTATCAATATATTTTAAGATTTCTAAAAATACTATTAGTAGGCAGACATGTTCAATTTTAAACCTTAGGAAAAAAATGTTTCAAAATGTCTCAAATAGCGGCAAAAAAAAATAAAAAACGAAACTAAGTTTTTCACATATTTTGCTATTACGGATGAATCGTAATCGATTGTATTAAGGGTTATTTTATTTTTGGTCTGTTTTGTTTTGTTTCACAAATATTTCGAAAGAAATCTCAGTCCGCGCTTGGCCGCTGTCCTTGTCGGTGGTGGACCCTGTGTTGCCTTTTTGCAGCGGCTCGTGTGGAAAAAGATCGTTGTACAAATACAAAATATTCGATAAACCAAATTTGATATTTGCTATGGTAAGATAATTTTGTATTCACAGATTTTTATAATAATTATTATTTTATTTCGGTAAAAGTAAGTACGGTTTATAAATGCCTATTCGATATTCGACTGGGACTTCATGGAGTGACCTGTGTACTTCGGTGACTGCTACTGGAACTCCTCGACGAGTAGAACTAGGTGTACCGAGTCTGGGCTCGTTTTGTTAGTTATGATGAGACCTTACCTCCGGACTAGATGGAATGACCTGAAGGTGTACTTCGGTGACTGCTACTGGAACTCCTCGACGAGTAGAACTAGGTGTGCCGAGTTTGGGCTGGTTTTGTTAGTTATGATGAGACCTTATCTCCGGACTAGATGGACTGACCTGAAGGTGTACTTCGGTGACTGCTACTAGAACTCCTCGACAAGTAGAACTAGGTGTGCCGAGTCTGGGCTCGTTTTGTTAGTTATGATGAGACCTTATCTCCGGACTAGATGGACTGACCTGAAGGTGTACTTCGGTGACTGCTACTAGAACTACTCATCGAGGAGTTCCAGTAGCAGTCACCGAAGTACACCTCGAAGTACACCTTCAGGTCACTGCATCAAGTCCGGAGGTTAGTAAAAATATAAAGAACAGAACTAAAATATTTTTTGTAGGTAAGTACCAAGTAATATAAAGGCATTAGAAAAAAAAACAATTTTCCAAAGTATCAAAATTAGTTCACTTCACTACTATTCCCGCAGCTAACCGAGCGTACACTTGTGTGTGTGACCCGTGTCGACGTAGTAGTTCGATTCTATACCTATCAATTTTGCAAACGCGTCCTTAGGGTCTGGTCGGGCCGGCGCGGATGGGTTGCGGACACGGACACCTCCAGACGGATACGTACTTAGAATCTATGGAGTCCGCGGCTCGTCCGCAATCTGTCCGTTCCGGTGTGATTGATCCTTGATTGAAATTAGTGCATAGTTGGTAGTTTGGAAAGTTTGGTGAATAAAACTGTAAAAACAACAAATAGTGTACTCGTACCTATGATTGAGAATAATAACTCTGAGAATAATAATAAAAATAATAATCTGTAGCCCGACTGTCAAGCCGACTGTCACTGTCTGACTGTTTTTCTCCGTAATTTATATTTTTTGTATTTTTACCGATTTATTTGATTTTGAAAATGCTGTGCTGTGTATCTACAAAATTGGCAGTAAAACCGAAACATACCAGGATGTAAGAAGAAAAACTATAGACGGAGAACAGTGCAATGCTGGCGTGAAGTCGGACACGATGATTACTAGAAGAAACGCACCCAAAATCTTCGGATTCGTCGCTCAGCTCCGTCTCGCAGTTGCCGGAACTTGCTCCAGACGTGTGTCTAGTGATACCGGCCGCTGCAGTTGCGTCAAGCTCGAACGACGAATACTGCTCGCCACTGACGACACCGCCACCGGTATGCCTGCGCGGAAGAGACCACCGGCCAGGACCCCGAGGCCCACCGGCTTCTGATAGGGCCCCCGCTCCCGGTGGAAGTGTGCAGCGCATGAGGGAGGCGGAAAGACGGGGGAAGTAACTTGACTGCGTACCTTGGTCGGATTCTCTCTATTTTCAGATGCTTGAACCACATCAACGTGTCGGCCCAACGACTGTCGGATCAGGTGCGGGTCACCCAGCGTAATCATATGCTGGATGACGTCGTACTTGATCGACTACGCCTCGAATCACGGAACAACCGTGTTACACCTGCTTCGCGATGCAACTACAAAATTTACCCAGTGCTTCACCGTGACCCGACCACGTTAGTGAAGAGGATGATGACGGGGTTATACCTATACGTGAGTTCCCAATGCAATGCACGATTGATTAGCGTTCAGCGAGTACCGCTCCACTCCGCCTGGACTTAAACATGCACAAGAAAAACAAGGTGCTGTTGAGTACTCTAGACTCGCTGCTGTCAAATTGTTTTGACGGCAGCAAAGACCTCTCCGATCGCCCATTCGATCTGGTACTGTGCAGCTGTAGTGGCATGTCGTGTAGCTCATGTTAAATTTCCCAACAGTGACGGAGCTCCACGACAAAAAACTGCTGTACCAGGTTGGCAGTGCAGGATTGTACGTCGTATCGCAGTCTCATAAAATGTAAACTTATGGAAAAAATCGACCCTAAGAAAAACTAGTTCAGTTGATCAACTGAAAATATTTTATGCTGTGGCATGGATTTTCCACGAAATGGTCGGGGGCGCATCGTAAATAAATACGTAGCGTAGCGTTTCAAAGGCCTACATACAGGCCCGGAAAACTTCGCCTTAAACAATTTTTTTATGGAATTTCTTGTCCGTTCTTCTCCATGGGTACCTACTACGCTTTGAAATGGGCAACTAGCTTCATATTCTGACTGACTGACTCCTTGACAATTCAAAAGTGCCTGTAAATTTTAATCAAATAAATAATTTGAGTTTGATTGAGAACCTCCTCCTTTTTGAAGTCGGTTAAAAAAATTGCCAAATCGGTCCAGCTGTTCTTAAGTGATGGGGTTGCCAACGAGCAGCATTTAATTTTTTAAATGACTTAAAAAAAAACCTATTCAAAATATTTTATTTTACATAAACCTACAAGGGCACTTATGAAACGTCAGAAGCTAGGTGCACGGTTCCAATTGGTCGTTTCCTAAGCAGAAGAGCCGGCAAGAAATTCCACGGTTACTCTTTTAAAAATAATTGGCCTCTACAATATTTTCAAATAACAGTATTAATAGGTATGGATTGGGAGGACAGTGGAGGTCTTTCAACAAGTACCAGGTACTTAACAAAATAGAAGATGGTCAATAAATCCTTAGTCCACTAAGCCTACAGCGTTCTCACATTCACAAAACAGAAAATAATCTATATGTAGGATCGTCAGGATTGATTCCATTAGAATCAGACATCACGTGGGCAGAAGATGGGTTTCGTGCAGTGAAAACACAGCGGGTGCGATACACAGAGTTTATTTAAAATCACAACTTAACACAATTATCCTTCGATTAATAATGCATTATTGATCGAAGCAATTATCACTAATTTTACAATAGGCACAATAACTGAGTACAACGAATCGAGGTACAAGGAGTTCCGCGACGTCTTAACTCCGATGCGATTAGACACTCAACATCCTCCTCGCCGTGGGCTTAAAACACCACGACTCTGTAGAAGAACGCTTTAGGTGTGGATAGAGTTGCGGTCCATGGCCCTTTACGGGGCACCGGTGTGGGCGCGTTCACTGAGGCTGCGACCGGCCCAGCGGTTGAACGCGTCCCAAAGGGTCATGGCCATCAGGCTGGTCCGGGGATATCGCACGGTCTCCCGCGAGGCGGCGAGCCTCCTTGCCGGACTACCGCCATGGGATCTGGAGGCGAAGGTCCTCGCGCACATATGGGAGTTGCGCGAGGAGGCGAAACGCCGGGGTATAACTCCGCTGCCGCAACAAATCGCGGCACAGCGGACAGAGCTCCGGCGGGATCTCATGGCGGCATGGAGTGTGCGATTGTCGCAACCCAGCGCTGGGCACGCCACAATTGCGGCGGTAAGGCCCCTCTTTGAGGAGTGGCTGGAGAGGCGCCACGGCGTCCTCACCTTCCGCCTGACGCAGGTCCTCACAGGACACGGCTGCTTCGGGAGGTTCCTGTTCAGGATCAAGCGGGAGGAAACGCCCGGGTGTCACCACTGTGTGGATCGCCCGGAGGACACGGTGGAGCATACGGTGGAGGTCTGCCCGGCTTGGGCGGAGCACCACCGTGTCCTCACGGAGGCGATCGGCGGCGGCGATCTCTCGCGTCCGGCCCTGGTTCAGGCCATGGTCCGGAGCGAGAGTGCATGGGAGGCCGTCACCTCCTTCTGCGAGGCAGTTATGCTCGCAATGGAGGAGGCGGAGCGCGCGAGGGAGATTGAAGCTGCACGCCCTCGCGCCCCTAGTCGCCGCAGGAGACGCCCCGGGCGTCGGGAGTCACAAGCTGACTTCCGGCCACCGTAGGCGCGGGCCTGCGGACGGTGAGCGATGGGCAGCTCGCCGTCCGATAAGGACCAGGCCCGGGTCGACGGCGCGTCGTGTTCCACGCGCGCCTCAAAGGGATGTCAGCAACAACTGACGGGGTCCAGAAGGACCAATGCCTGCTGGGGTTGCGGGTTTGTCTGAGAGGGATATCGCGGCCCCAGCACATAGGCAACGGAAGGAACACGGGTGGGTTTTAGTCAGTAAAAGTCTGACACTCCCTCTCGCTCTGCCCAGAGCGGGAGGAGTCATTTGATGATTTCCCACCCAAAAAAAAAAAAAAAAAAAAAGGTGTGGATAGAGCACGTGTCACCAGTGGCGCGCTTGCGATTCGTTTCAAGTCCGTACTAATGACCGGATGCGACACGGCCATCCTGCGATGCACACGTCCTCGTGTGTTGTTAATCTGGAAAATACAAAATTTCGCCACAGTTTCTGTTCGTCCAATCCTGACTCATATGAAGACTGATAAGATAATTAAAAGGAACTTGACTCTTTAAAATCTGTTTTAATTTACAAGCAATTTGGAACAAAAAATTAGAAACTAAAATCTAGGCTAACTATCTAGTTTCGAGATTACCGAGACCAAGCACAAAGATTCCACATTAAATTGATCATTGAAAACAAAACCTCAGGTATCTCATTCATTGGGCACGCCACAATTGTGGCGATAAGACCCCTCTTTGAGGAGTGTCTAGAGAGGCGCCACGGCGTCCTCACCTTCCGCCTGACGCAGGTCCTCAACGGACCCGGCTGTTTCCGGAGGTTCCTGTTCCGTATAAGGCGGGAGGAAACGCCCGGGTGTCACCACCGTGTGGATCGCCCGGAGGACACGGTGGAGCATACGGTGAAGGTCTGCCCTGCTTGGGCGGAAGTGTCCTCACGGAGGCGATCGGCGGCGGCGATCTCTCGCGTCCGGCCCTGGTTCAGGCCATGGTACGGAGCGAGAGTGCATGGGAGACCGTCACTTCCTTCTGCGAAGTAGTAATGCTCGCGAAGGAGGAGGCGGAGCGCGCGAGGGAGAGGCAAGATTCCCGCCCTCGCGCCCCTAGTCGCCACAAGAGACGCCCCGGGCGTCGGGAGTCGCGAGCCGACTTCCGGCTACCGTAGGCGCGGGTTTGCGGACGGTGAGCAATGGGCAGCTCGCCGTCCGATAAGGACCAGGCCCGGATCGACGGCGCGTTGTGTTCCACGCGCGCCTCAAAGGGATGTCAGCACCATCATACAGGACAGGGTCCATAAGGACCAACGCCTGCTGGGGTTGCAGGTTTGTCTGAAAGGGATATCGCGGCCCCGGCACACAGGCAACGGAAGGAACACGGATGGGTTATAGTCAGTAAAAGTCTGACACACCCTCTCGCTCCACCTAGAGCGGGAAAAGTCATTTGATGATTTCCCATCATCAAAAAAAAAAAAAAAAGAAGGTATCTCATATGGTATAAGGTATTTCATGGTCACACACTATTCCCCACGGGAATACCGAGTCAACCCTTGACTCTATGGTCTTCGCTTCTAGCCAAAACCCGACTATACCACCCAGAGCTACCGCCTACCGCGTACCTACGGACTACTCATTGAGCAGATAGCGATTTCCAACGGGCTACGGCTACGATACTCTGGTATAGTCTACGACCCAGTGAACCGAGAACCTGTTCGTACAATCTAAAGTGATACCAATTCATCATCTATTTCGCCTACAATCTCAATTGGTACTTGGCCCTCGGGAATCTTCCTAACATGTTCATGAGCGTATTTGTAAGTACGCTTATTAACTAAAGATTTTAAAATATACCGATCGCCATCTAACACTTCAACAACTTGAAATGGCCCTCTATACTTCACATCAAGCTTAGTTTGATTACGCTCCGCGCTCTTCGTTCTCAATAAGCACAAATTCACCGACAGAGAACCTACTCACGCTTGCCTTTGTACTATCAAAACGACTTTTATCATAACGCGCAGACTTCTCAATGCCTTCGAATGCTAATTTCCTAATGTCATCAAGGTCGATAATGTCGTCATTGTCGTTAGCCATTAATTGAAGAGGACGTGCTACCTTACCTATCAAAAGTTCTAATGGACTAGCTTTTGTAACGCGATTAAGTGTACAATTTAGAGCTAGCTGTACATCTCCTAGTGAGTCTTGCCACGACCGATCTTTATCAGTCTCTATCGCAGTTAACATTGACTTGAGCACACTCATTATCCTTTCCACTTCACCATTCGCCCGAGATGAACCAGTCGCAATAAAGTGTAGATTGATATTTTTACCTTGGCAGAAGTCGCGAAACTCTTTGCTTGAAAAGCACCGTCCCTGATCAGTGATTATTCGTACAGGAAAGCCAAAGAGTGCAGCGCTATCTGACAATGCCTTGATGCTGCTTTTGGTATCAATGTTTTTACTGTGAAACAACAATACGTACTTGGTGAATGCGTCGACCATCACGAACACGTACTCCTTGTTGTCACTCTTGCCACTCAGCTTTCCTGTAGCGTCTATGTGCACGGTATGCCATGGAATCGCTATTTTGGGTATAGGGTGAGTTGTGAATGCGACTTTGCTATCTTGCAGGTTACACAGTTGTCTACAAACCTTTTTACGTAGCGACTCATACCTTCGCACCAATAATGGTTGTACAGCTTTTACAGTGTTTTCTCCCATGCTAGATGAATAATGGACTCGTGGATATTATTGATAAGTTTGATAACAGACCAACGCATAGCACGAGGAACGATAGGTAAACATTTTGTTCGACCGTTTCGTTGAACTTTACGGTAAAGTATAGCAGATCTTACCTCATACGTCTTAGCTACGTCGTCGTGGACCTGGCCTTGCTCTAAATCATACATTTTCTTGAGCTCTTCATCTCGCTGCTGTTCTGCCAGAAGCCAGTTGTCAGACAATTCGGTAAGGTTTACCTGTTTCTGTTCAACTCAACAAGCTTGTTGTTTTGGTGGAAGAGGCATCAAGTTACGCGAGAAGAAATCTGCGTGCGCCATTTGCTTACCTACGCGGTATTTTACGTTGAAATCGAATGACTGTAAAAATGCCCACCACCTGTGTACCTTAGGTGTCAGGTCAATTTTGTTTCGTGACGACTTCAAAGAATTACAGTCCGTTACTACTGTAAACTTTCGGCCATGCAAGTATTGTCTAAAATGTCTCACAGCGTTGACGACCGCTAGCGTCTCCAGCTCGTATCGAGATTCTGCTGGTGTCGTGCGGTTGCTAAAATAGGCAATAGGATGTTGTTTACCTTCTACAACTTGAAATTAAATCGCGCGATAACCCTCTGAACTAGCATCCGTATGAAGGTCCACTGGATGCTGTGGGTCGAAGATCATGAGCACTGGATCACTAGTTAGTATTTCGATTACCTTCTATCTAACTTCTGCACGGCTGGGTGTCCACTCGAACGCAGACTTTCCAGATGTTAAGCTATAGATTGGACCCATGAGGCGGATAAAATTCGGTACAAACTGACGAAAGTAAAAAGCCAAACCTACGAAATGTCTTACCTGCCTAAGTGACTGTGGTGAAGGTAATCATGACAAAGCCTCTATCTTTCTTTTGTTTGGTTTAATTTTACCTGCCTCAACCTCATAACCCAGGAACTCTATACGCGTTTTAAGAAAGCAGCATTTATTAAGGTTTCGGTCGGCCCGGGTACGTTAACAGTACGAGAGCGGTTAAGGTTCAGCGAGAACCCTGCTTTTGTTAACACTTCTAATACAATGTGTAGTCTCTCTAGGCCCTGCTCCATAGAGTCGGAGATATGTGTTGTTGTTTATTTATTTATTTATTTGGAGATGATCAAGATGTCATCGACGTACACAACTACGTACTGGTATGCAAGGTCACCAAGTGCATTAATGATTGCTCGTTGGAAAACAGATATTACGTTACGTAAACCGAGTGGCATGGTTAAAAATTCAAATTGTCCATCAGGTGTTATGAACGCAGTGCGTTCAATCGATTGCTCTTGGACAGGAATTAAATGGAAACCACTGGCACAATCTAACTTTGTAAAGAAATTTGCACCTCGTGAAATTTGGTCAGAAATCAAGGGTAATGGATAATGATCTGGCACTGTATTATTATTAAGCTTTCTATAATCTATGCACATACGGTCTGCGTCATACTTTTTAACCAAAAGGGCCGGACTAGCAAACGGCGAACTACTGGGTCTAATTATTTTAGTTTGCAACAAGTCGTTAACCCTATAGCGCATGATTTGACGTTCGTCCGGAGACAGTCTGTAAGGACGTAGTAGACCTTATAGTTCTCTCTCTAGTCAAAATGAATTCAGTTGCTGTCATGTTCACATAAAAACCGTTATTCAAAATCTCTCGACCTAATAGAATGCTACTACGCAAGTACGTATCTGGCAAAACGTGGAATAGAATATCTGTCGCAGCAGCGCTGGACATACCCGCTGTGCAGCGACAGGCGATGTGACCCGGCGTGCCGCACTTGTAGCACACGAGTGAGCTGCTGCTGGCTTGTTGTCGCTGCCCGACACCCGTAGTAGCCGGTGGCAACGGCTTCTTGACGTCGTTCTTCTTCGTGCGACAATCCGCTTGTTTGTGTTCTAGCTTGCCGCATGCGTGACACTTGATTGGCGGTACCTAACGACGAAAACTTCTGACGTTTCTTGATTCCGGCGTCAGTACGCATATCAGTAGTTGCTCTCTTCTTCAGGTAAGAGAACGCTGTTATGTTATGCGGAACGTGAATCAAACAGCAAGCTCCAGTAATGACTACTATATTTAATAAATCAATTTCCTACCACCAACAAATTTATCAATGTACCCACTTATGAATATAATCACATCTTTTTCCCTCAAAAACAAAAAATAAAATAAAATATAAACTATTTTTTTTTTACATTAATATACACATCTAAATTTCCTTAAATAATAACAAATCAAAAGATTACATATACTTAAATATGTAAATCATCATAACAATTTAACATGCATAATCAGCTAATGAGCACTCATAATTCTCAATGCTTACGAGTACCTACAGTAAACAGTAACATCATTATTACTGTATCCTAAACTTCAGTAAATTTTACTTTATCAATGTTTTTCGCAATCCATGTAATATTTTTAGTTTGATATTTTGCTTATTTAAAAAGAAATACATATAGTGCTTGCGCCATTTTTCACATGGATGTATGTTTTATTCTAAAACTAACAAATATTTACAATTGCTAATTTATTACATTAATTAATTATTAATTTATTATGTATTACATTTATAATTTTATAATCAAATAATATAATTATCACATTTATCTCTATTAAGATTTTGTGAATAACAATATTGCGTTGCCGTTGACAATGCGGATGAAGTTGGTGTATTGATAATTATTAATTATCGTATTGGTGTATTGATAATTTCACGGATACCCCTATCTATTCGGCGGTCGCACCGTCCTGCCAGAACGAGTAACATAATTGTTATTAGATGACGGCTCACGATATTCATTTCTATGACACGATGACTTTTCACAATCATAATCAAACTCATAGTCTCGAGGAGGGCAGTGTCTGCGCGAGTGATCTGCTATCATGTGCCTTCTATTCCGTACAACTACTTTTCCATTGAGTAAACGAACAGCATATGACCTATTTCTCAGAATTCGCTCAACTACCCTTCTTTTTTTTGTTTTTTTTGTGGGTGGGAAATCATCAAATGACTTCTCCCGCTCTGGGCAGAGCGAGAGGGCGTGTCAGACTTTTACTGACTAAAACCCACCCCTGTTCCTTCCGTTGCCTGTGTGCCGGGGCCGCGATATCCCTTTCGGACAAACCCGCAACCCCAGCAGGCATTGGACCTTACAGACCCCCGTCAGCTGGTGCTAACAACTCTTTGAGGCGCTCGTGGAACACAACGCACCGTCGACCCGGGCCTGGTCCTTATCGGAGGACGAGCTGCCCATTGCTCACCGTCCGCAAGCCCGCGCCTACGGTGGCCGGAAGTCGGCTCGTGACTCCCGACGCCCGGGGCGTCTCCTGCGGTGACTAGGGGCGCGAGGGCGTGCAGCTTGCATCTGCGTCGCACGCTCCGCCTCCTCCTTCGCGGTCATAACTGCTTCGCAGAAGGAGGTGACGGCCTCCCATGCACTCTCGCTCCGGACCATGGTCTGAACCAGGGCCGGACGCGAGAGATCGCCGCCGCCGATCGCCTCCGTGAGGACACTTCCGCCCAAGCAGGGCAGACCTTCACCGTATGCTCCACCGTGTCCTCCGGGCGATCCACACAGTGGTGACACCCGGGCGTTTCCTCCCGCCTTATACGGAACAGGAACCTCCCGGAACAGCCATGTCCGGTGAGGACCTGCGTCAGGCAGAAGGTGAGGACGCCGTGGCGCCTCTCTAGCCACTCCTAAAAGAGGGGACTTATCGCCACAATTGTGGCGTGCCCAGCGCTGGGTTGCAACAATCGCACTCTCCATGCCGCCATGAGATCCCGCCGGAGCTCTGTCCGCTGTTCCGTGATTTCTCGCGGCAGCTACGCCCCGGCGTTTCGCCTCCTCGCGACACTCCCACATGTGCGCGAGGACTTTTGCCTCCAGATCCCATGGCGGTAGTCCGGCAAGAAGGCTCGCCGCCTCATGGGAGACCGTGCGGTATCCTCTGACCAGCCTAATGGCCATGACCCTTTGGGATGCGTTCAATCGCTGGGCTGGTCGCAGCCTTAATGAACGCGTCCACACCGGTGCCCCGTAAAGGGCCATGGACCGCACGATCCCCGCGTATAGCCTCCGGCAGGAGGCGTTTGGACCCCCTAGATTGGGCAGAAGCCGCTCCAAAGCAGCCCCAGCCCCGCTCAACAACCCTGGTACCCAATAGTTTTTAATTGTATCGAAATACGAGTATAACATATTTTGATCAACTTGTAACGGAGTTAAGTTTTTACAGCTTTTATCATAAATATTTGTTTATTTTGCCTGTTTATTAGTTTCTCTTTTATATTATTATACACCTTTGGTGCCAATAATTTTATAGGTGTCGGAACAATACGAGTACTTCTTAATTTTCGACTTGATCACTACCCAGCGGTGTATTCAAGCATTCTAGCAATGCTAGACGATAATCTACCTATGTTGTCTTCTGTTGACTTTTTAATAAGGTTTTTTACTGTTTGAACTGTGCGTTCAATTTGCCCATTCGATTGGGGATAGTATGGTGATGACGTCATATGAGTAAAATTCCAATTAGTGCAAATTTCCTAAATTCAAATGACGAAAATTGTGGACCACAGTCTGACATTAATGTATTAGGTATTCCTTGACGGCTAAATATATTTTTAAATGATTAATTATGCTCCCAGAAGTTGTACTATATAATTTGATTAACTCGAAATATTTACTAAAATAATCCACTAGCAACAAGTACGTAGTTCGTACCTTTATATTGAAATAAATCTACACCAACCTTAGCCCATGGTCTATCAGGAACCTCGTGACAATTAAGCTCTTCTTTTTGATGATTTTTTCTATGCGTTAAACAAATATTACAACAATTTATCATATTTTCTATATCATTGTTAATACCGGGCCAAAATATTATTTCTCTGGATCGTAATTTGCATTTTTCAATTCCCATATGTCCAATATGAATCTTTTTTAACATTTCTTTTCTCATTACTTTA
This sequence comes from Agrochola macilenta, assembly GCA_916701695.1. NCBI lineage: Eukaryota > Metazoa > Arthropoda > Insecta > Lepidoptera > Noctuidae > Agrochola > Agrochola macilenta. Next base: position 29,383,643 of record OU753552.1, on the reverse strand, counting down.
GGTATAATTATTTTATCCGATTTCCAGATTAACCCATTAGCTACAGTTATATCCTCCCTAAATTTCCAGTATGGTTGTATAATTATCTTTTATCCTATCTCTATTTTCAGGCCAACCTTGTAAAACATGTTTCTTTAATTTAATCATCTCTTCATCTATTTCTAGATGCTTCTGAATGTTTATGAATTGAGCATCCGTAAGATATTCGCATTTATTTTCCACACTATCGGTCAATACGCATACCTCATCCTTGCCGCTACCTATACCGGTTTGTGACGTTCCGTCGCTCACATGCGGCGTCCGCGTCGTTTCGTAAGCACGGGATAACGCGCCAGCAATGTACAAGTGTTTTCCCGGTTTGTAAACTAATGTAAATGTATAGCGCTGTAATCTCAACAGCATCCTCTGTAAGCGAGATGGAGCATCTACTATTGCTTTTTTAATAATACTGATTAAAGGTTTATGGTCCGTTTCTATTGTTACATCCGAACGCCCAAAAATGTTCGCATAAAATCGCTCACATGCGAAGACAGAAGCATACAATTCTTTTTCAATTTGTGCATACCTTTGCTCTGTAATGGTTAAAGCTTTAGAAGCATAAAATACAGGAAGCCCATTTTGCATTAAGCACGCTCCTAACCCTGTGGAACTGGCATCCACGGATATGAGTATTGGCTTTTCCAGACTATAATATTGAAGAACAGGCCGTTTTGTTAAACATGTTTTGAAGTAAGTAAAACACTGCACATGTCGGTCATCCCAATGCCATTCTATTTCTTTTTTTAGTAACTCTCTTAAATGGCAATGTTATATCCGAAAGATTCGGAACAAACAAGCCTACGTACGTAATCAATCCTAAAAATCGTTCTACATCTTTCCTATTCTTTGGTACTTGTATGTTTTTTATTGCTGACAAATGTGAATCATCAGGGCTCAATCCATCTATTGTAATACGATGCCCTAAGTATTTTATGTCCTGTAAACCAAACTTACACTTATTTATATTTAATTTTAAATTAATGTTTCTACATCTTTCTAGTACTTTCTTCAAAATTTCATCATGTTTGTTTTGATCTGAGGCATATATTAATAAATCGTCAATATATACATACACCTTCAATATCATCAAAGTGTTAATATATTTTCTTATGAAAGACCTCTGAGGCTGATTCGTAAAAAATTAAATCTACCAAAAGGTGTATTAAATGTACAAAATTTACTACTTTCTCCTAATTTCACGTTCTAAAACCCTGAAGAAGGATCAAATGTGCTGAAATACTTAACCCCAGCTAATTTTGAAACAATTTCATCTATAGTTGGCAGCTTGAAATGTTCTCTCCTGATAGCCTGATTTAATTCTTTCGGATCCAAGCAAATTCTTAATTTTTTAACCACAGTTATACTGCTAACCCAATCAGATGGACTTTCTACTTTTATTTTTTTTATTTATTTATTCAAAATCTGTATTAACAATAACATACATAAAGTCTGCCAAACTTTTGCTATGATACCTTGTGACTCCATTTCCAATAACTTTTTCTTAACGTCCTCGCTATTTGCAAATGGCAATTTACGAGGCGCATGCACTACGGGGACGGCGTCGTCCCTCAGTTGTATATTATATTATATTCCCCCGGTAGACAACCAATACCCTCAAAAACAACTTTATAATCTATATTTATCTTGGATTTGATTTCAGACCGCTGCACAGACTTAAGTTCAATTCTACATATGCATAACGTCCCAAGATAGGAGTGCTATTTACATCTGCAATTTTAAACTCCAATAAATTCAATTTATTCTTATGATATACTTTTAATAAATGTGTTTTCCCTAACACAGTAGTTAAATCACCTGAATAACCGCTCAATTTAGTATTAGTTTGCAATAATTACTACGGACGGCGGTGTTAACACAGTTTCCATTATTAAATTTATTTTTATGTACTATTTATCGTCTATTTTACTTTATTTCACTCACTCACGGCTAATTATATTCTATTATACTTTATACCGGCTGCGACATGTTATGTTATGCGGAACGTGAATCAAACAGCAAGCTCCAGTAATGACTGCTATATTTAATAAATCAATTTCCTACCACCACTTATGAATATCATCACAAACGCTTGAAGCTCTTGCTGCAACTTATGACGTGTTATAACCTCCGTGGTAAATGCGATACGTTGTAAGCGTGTATCGTGTAAGCGTGTATATTTGTGCCAAGTGAGCGATAACAGTCGACACCGCAATCTGTTCAACATAAGACGACTAGCATAGGCAGCATAGGTCTCATTCTCCTTCGGTTTGTCATTGTTCAGGTTAATGAGGGTAGCCGCAGAAGTTTCGACGCACACAAATCTGGCCTTGAACAGCTTTTTAAACTGGTCCCACGTCATACCTGGATAGGTTATCTGCGACAGCCATGTAGATGCAGAGCCTTTCATTGCCTTGCTTATTGTCAAAAAAAGCTGGCTTCCTTCCACTGCACTCCCGTCGAAACACAAGTCAGCGGTAGCGCACCATGATTGTCCATCGGAATCTGGTTTGTCAGGGTCAAATTCCGGCAACACTAACTTGCTATTCACTGTCTTGGTCTTTAGAGTTTGTATCCGCGCGTGCATTTGCGTTGGTTTTGCATTTCAAAAAGTAACCGCCACTGATTGTTATTGTCACTGTGTGCGTGTGATTTCATTAGCACGATATGATCCCACTTCCGATGTAGGATCGTCAGGATTGATTCCATTAGAATCAGAGATCACGTGGGCAGAAGATGGGTTTCGTGCAGTGACAACACAGCGGGTGCGATACACATAGTTTATTTAAAATCACAACTTTACAAAATTATCACTAATTTTACAATAGGCACAATAACTGAGTACAACGAATCGAGGTACAGTTCCGCGACGTCTTAACTCCGATGCGATCAACTCAATATCCTCCTCGCCGTGGGCTTAAAACATCACAACTCTGTAGAAGCGCGCTTTAGGTGTGGGTAGAGCACGTGTCACCAGTGGCGCGCTTGCGATTCGTTTCAAGTCCGTACTAATGACCGGATACGACATATATAAAATATTAATTAATGAATTTAAAAAAAACCTATTTTAACTTCGATCAATAATGCACTGATCGAAGTATTTTAAACGAAATGACATGATTGCTATTTACAACTGTAACAAATCTGAATAATTATCATGTACACAAAAGCCACAAATAAAGTGTTGAAATTAAATTGTTGGTACTCGTAGGTATATAATGTCAAATATTAGGATGATTATGTCAAGGAAGAATGTAAAAAAAAAAATATTAAGCTGCTATTGATGTACCAGGGAAGCCACATGTGCAGAAGGAATTATAGCCAAACTTCCTTGTCTTCAACGTAGTCTTTAATTTTAGTATATGCTTTCTTGATAAGGACACGTTTGATGTGGGTTTTGAACTTCCCATCGCTAAGACTTTGGCAACTTGTTTTAAAAGCGGATACTGTTTATAAGAAATTACTTGCTTGTTTTAGTTAATCTAAATTTGGATATCACAATTTCATGCCTACTACGTGTAAGTATTTATACTCGTATTATGGAAATCGCTTCTTATTTTGAAAAGTCCTAAGTATTTTGCAAACATACATAATAAAAAAATTATAAAAAAAAACAACTGATAAAAATAACTTTTAAGTCGGTGTCTTTGGTTTTAATTTTCGTTTTTTAACACCGACTTCCGAAATTAAAGTTATTTTTCACTCCACAGTGTTTCTTTTTTGGAAGTCGGTTGTTTTTTTTTATTTAACTTTTTAGTTGTGGTAACTACCCCACACAAATCCAACAGTGACAGTTTTTTTATAGTGTTTTTTTTGCCTGGCTTGCGAGCAACATATTCCCGCAGAGGTTCCACTGCACTACCTGCATTTACAACAGTGTCCTGTGTTTCGGCCAAAGAGTGGCCAAATTTTTTGCCGAAACGGGCGTTCGTGAGCTGTCGTTTTTGATAGCATACAAACGATTGACTTAGTAATGTGGTACCATTTTCACCCTTTTGTGCAAAACCCGAAAATTTATGTGTTTACTTAGAGTAGGTACTATGTCATTTAGGTTCTTAGCATACATGCTGGTTTTAGTATCAGCGAGAGATAAAGCCAATGTCTCTAGGTATATCGAGCTTCTGTAAAGTGATTAAATCGCTGGTTGCTGATGCTAAAGTTATGCGTTGTTTAGAGTTGAAGCGAGCATCAGAAAAATTACTAAATTACTCTTCGCAAAAGCTAATACCTGCTACACACTATGCCGGCGGTATTGCCGCCAGCTTTTGCCGCGCAGCCGTACCCCCGGCTTTTGCGCCTTCATTTTGTTTTGCGATCCTTTGTGCGGCTTTGTGCGGCAAGGCCGGGTGCGCCGCGGCTTGCCCGGCGGCATAGTGTGTAGGAGCTATATCAATATCAGTAGCTTATCTGCAAAGGCCCATTTAACCGAATTTAAAAAAGAAGGGGAGTCTTTGCTACAAAAACGTACAGACGATGTATGTTTTTTTCTCATTAGCCCCTTTTTAGGGTTCCGTAATAAACAAGGAACCCTTATAGTTTCGCCATGTCAGTATATCTGTCTGTCCGTCTGTCTGTCCACGGTTTAGCTCAGAGACGGTTAGTAGGTACTAGAAAGCTGTAATTTGGCATATACTCGTATAGGTATACATTTAATCATGCCGACAAAGCGGTAAAATAAAAAAAATATAAGTAAATGATTTTTTTTTGGGTACCTCCCCTGCACGTAAAGTAGGGATGTTTTTTTTTTCTCTCGTCTACCCCATGTTTTGGGGTGTCGTTAGAAAGGTTGTTCAAAAATATTGTGAGTTTGTGAAAACCATTTTTGGATTCAGGGATACGTTTGCAAAATATGAAGCAGTAGTATATAAACGAAATTAAAAGGAAAACTATCAGAGCTACGCACGGACGCGTAAGGTTTACCTACCGAGCGGCCGTAGGTAATTGTTTCAAGGTCACTACCGAAATATAATAAGTACTGTTACTTTATTATACTGTGCTTGAGCCTATACCGGGAGGCTGCAGTATGCCGCGGAAGGCTTTGGGCACAAAAATGTGAATGCTTTGCCGTGTCATGCCGCGTCGGGCCGCTTAGTGAGCGCCGTCCTGTAGTGGATACAATATGACGTCATTTTATTGTGTTGCATGGCAGCCCTTACAGCTGAGCGCACGTGTGGGGTAGTTCGGTGCGTGGTGCGCTGCGCGCGAATAGCTCTCACCTCCCCCCGGCCCGCCACTGCCCCCCGCGGCCCGCCGCCGCCTGCCGCCCGCCGCCCGCTGCCCGCCGCCTGCCGCCCGCCGCCCGGCGCCCGCCGCACCGCGGTGCGCACAGGCAGCGCCGAGCGACACCCACTCGTGCGCCGCGCACAGTCGGTGTGCCGCCGGCAACCAGAAGAAACGTGCGCGTATCGCCGCCGGGCGCACAGTCCTCACGCGAGCGCGACCACCGCAACGCACACAACATGAGCTCCGGCAAGAGGAAGCTGTCGTTCCTGGGCTTCGCCCCGCAGGTGAGTTCTGGCCAGCGCCGACGTGCGCACTGTCCCCCGTATTTTTGCAAAACAATTAATTGATTAGTTAAATGCATATTGCACACTAAAACATGCGGAAAGTTTACCGCACAGAATGTGTGACGTCGGACAGTTTTTTTTTTTTTTTAATTAACTAGCCTTCGCGAAATTGAATGATCGAAATAAAAATATCAACGCTGAGCTGTGAGAGCCGCGCGCGCCTGTCAACATCGGTATCGCGTGCTATCGGAGATGCGGAGCCCGCCCGTGCCCGGAGCCTCGAACAGATGGCCCGGGCAAACGGTCTGTTCAGCACCTTTACTCTGTTCCCTGGATAGGATAGAGTGCATAACCGAAATTGGGTGAAACTAGACCACAATGTACTTAAACAAGTGTGCAAAGTTCGTCATTGCGCTCTGAAGGATTGCAGCCCGAGCCGACGGCGAGGGCGTAATGGAGCCGAGAGTGTAAAGACAAATGCTCACACGTTAAATTCAAAATTCAAAAGTCATTTATTCAAACTAGGCTGAGAATCAGCACTTTTCGAACGTCAAAATTACATAAGACAGTCCCCCAAAACGCCCACCCTTCACCACTTCCTAGTGCATTAGCTGGGAAGAAGAAGTGGCGCAACAAACTCCCCAGCAGCACAGCTGTCTGTTCAGTTAGAAGAACAAAAAAAAGATTCAATATAATAGTATTCAAAATAATTTACGTTACGCAACACAAAACATAATTCAAATTATTAGCCACATGTTAGCTAGCACACGCCAATATACCAAACAAAATCATCGATAACTATACTCAGGCCGAAATAAAAAAACTAAACGTAAACAGAACTTAATATCTAAATAAAAAAGCCTCCAGGCATAAAGGGCGTGCCCGCTTACATATAGTTGTAACTGGAAGTTATAAATGATAAACTAGGACCATCGATGTAAAATAAATAAACGAAGAGTTAATTACTAATAACAATAAATAATATGATCAATTGTCGAGGTCACTAGCTAACTACATATTGCAATACAAATCATAAAAAACATTGTAATGAGTAGATTATGTCCACACGAAATAAAATAAAATTTAAATAAATTGACTTATAAAAGTCAAATAAAATAAACAATTATATAAACTCATATAACTTGTCAGTAGGTAAGCTAATTCTGGAGAAAGAACATAAACATTGTCTTGAGTTAATCAAAGCGACCAACTTACTATGCTTATCTTTAAGTAGTCGTTGATAGAATAGTATGCCTTTGAACAAAGGTTGGATTTTACTTTCGTTTTAAACGCATTAAAGGGCAAATCTAGCAAAGAAGAGGGTATCTAAGCCAAGCCCAACAAATGAGTTATGAACATTATGAAGCCGGTGAAAGGGAGCTCGTAGTTTGTCCTTATTTCTAGTGTTAACATTGTGAAAATCACTGTTTTTAGTGTATAAGTGTATATTTTGCCTAATCTATAAGATATTGGCGAAGATGAATTGAGATGCCACCGTGAGGATACCAATATCTTTGCTAAAATCTCTCAGAGAAACTTTGGTACCAAGCTGGTAAATAGCTCGAACAGCTCGTTTTTGAAGAACAAATATATTTTGAATATCAGCAGCTTTGCCCCACAGCAGAAGACCGTAGGACATAACGCTATGAAAATAACTAACATAGACTAACCGAGCAGTATCGACGTCAGTGTATTGTCTTACTTTCCTGACGGCGTAGGCGGCTGAACTGAGCCTTCCCGCTAGGCTCGATATATGTGGGCCCCACTGAAGTTTGGCATCTACTGTTATGCCCAGAAAAACCGTCGAGTTTACAGATTCAAGCACCTCTTTATCTAAGACGATGTTGGGACATAGATTTCTAACATTTGGTAGGGCAAACTTTACACATTTCGTTTTCTTAGCATTTAGAACTAGGTTATTTGTCGTAAACCAATCCGTAACCATTGAGAGTGCACTGTTTACATCGTCAAAAACTTGTCTATTCCTGTCTACTTTAAAAATAAGAGAGGTATCATCTGCAAACAGTACAACTTCACAGATACCCTTTAAATAGAATGGTAAGTCATTGATATACACTAAGAATAAGAATGGACCCAGTATTAAGCCTTGAGGTACACCTAACTGAACTGGTAGCCCAGAAGATTTCACCCCACTAACATCTACACATTGGGACCTATTATATAAATAAGAATTTAAAACGTTGAGAGCTTCGTTTTGCACACCGTAATGACGCAGTTTACGCAAAAGCGTGTCATGGTGCACGCAATCAAAGTGGTGCACGCAGTTAAAAGTTGTCTTTACGGTTCCGTACGTCAAAAAGAAAAAAACCGAACCCTTATAGGATCACTTCGTTGTCCGTCTGTCTGTCAGTTTGTCAAGACCCTTTTTCTCAGGAACGCTTAGAGGTATCGAGCTATAATTTATGTCAAATACTAGGTCTAACGCTCCTTGGAGCTCTAAAAAAATTCAAGCATCTAAGTACACGTAATAAAAATGGGCCATTTATCTAAATCTAAACTAATATTTTAAGAAAAAAGGATTGGATTTTTTGTATGTTAGTATATTTGTTTGTTTGTAATGGATAAACTCACAAAATATTTAGCCGTTTAAAAAAAAATCTTTCACGTATGGAAAGCTACATTATCTGCGAGTAACACGGGCGTATTGTATTTTTGAAAAACTTTTTAAGATCCCTGAAAATTTACAAAAATGTACCTATAAAAGTCATTATTATTAATGGCGAGCGCAGCGAAAATTATTGATGATACATAAAATATTGTACTACAATTAGAGAGCACTTATCATTACCCACAAAATAGTCCGCAAGGCTATAATTATGTCTAACTATTATAGTTAGTCACAATAACCGGTTACCAAAACGGTTATTGTAAACGATTGAAAGATGATGATATTCGTATCATGATATTAATCCTTATCAAACTAAATATTTTCATAATCAAGGTTGATTATCATAACGCTATGGCCCAGCAAAAGTAAAAAAGTTATAAAAAACGCTAAGCGAAAACAAAGTACAGTAGCACTGCGCAGGCGGCCGATGCGAAGGAACAAGAAAGTAACAGCGCACTGCGCAAGCGGGCGATACGAAGGAACAAGAAGTTTTACCCCGACGAAGTCGCGTGCAGAAGACAAAGTAACAGCGCACTGCGCAGGCGGGCGATGCGAAGGAACAAGAAGTTTTACCCCGACGAAGTCGCGTGCGCAGACGACAAAGTAACAGCGCACGGCGCAGGCGGGCGATGCGAAGGAACAAGAAGTTTTACCCCGACGAAGTCGCGTGCAGAAGACAAAGTAACAGCGCACTGCGCAGGCGGGCGATGCGAAGGAACAAGAAGTTTTACCCCGACGAAGTCGCGTACAGAAGACAAAGTAACAGCGCACTGCGCAGGCGGGCGATGCGAAGGAACAAGAAGTTTTACCCCGACGAAGTCGCGTGCAGAAGACAAAGTAACAGCGCACTGCGCAGGCGGGCGATGCGAAGGAACAAGAAGTTTTACCCCGACGAAGTCGCGTGCGCAGACGACAAAGTAACAGCGCACGGCGCAGGCGGGCGATGCGAAGGAACAAGAAGTTTTACCCCGACGAAGTCGCGTGCAGAAGACAAAGTAACAGCGCACTGCGCAGGCGGGCGATGCGAAGGAACAAGAAGTTTTACCCCGACGAAGTCGCGTACAGAAGACAAAGTAACAGCGCACTGCGCAGGCGGGCGATGCGAAGGAACAAGAAGTTTTACCCCGACGAAGTCGCGTGCAGAAGACAAAGTAACAGCGCTCTGCGCAGGCGGGCGAAGCGAAGGTTCAAGAAGTTTTACCCCGACGAAGTCGCGTGCAGAAGCTACTGCGATATATTTTGACACTCGCAAATAAATCAAAACCTATAGGGTACTTCTCGTTGACCTAGAATCATGAAATTTGGCAAGAAGCAAGGTTTCAAAGCACAAGTAGGTACCTAAAGGAAAAAGTTCGAAAATCGTTAATTTGTAGTTTTAACACATGTTTTTTTTGCGACTTAATGCGAACTTACATTTGCAGCTGGAGAATTGACCGAGGCGTATATCGTTGTATGGAAGAACATGTTTTTCAACTAAAACGTTAAATTAGTTTTTGGAATAAATTCATCCCAACTTTGAACCCTTCGCTGTGCATGGTCCGGCACGTACTTGGCCGGTCTTTTCAACACCACACACGCACACTTGCGATGAAAAATTAATTCAAAGTTACACAATAGGTATCTTGCAACAAATATTTGTGGAAAATGCCTCGCGGATATTTTCACTGACACGAAGCTGCAATTCAGCCTACTATTCAAAATGTAAAACGGTTTTTTTTATATAGAACACAATTTTTGTAGCCCAAAATAAGTAATTTGATGGAATTTAATGATTATTAAAATAAATTGACTATCCGATTTTATTTATGTCCGCAATTTATATTTATTTGAAATTACTTATTTAAAACTCACAAAATATTCAGTCAGTCATACTTTAGCCAGTCTGAAACGCGGTTGAACTAATAGGTCCCTATTTCTTGTACTAAAATTATGTCTATCACCTTTTTTACTAAAAAGACGTAATTTTTTTTCTTACAAAATTCAAATTCGAAAGTCATTTATTCAAACTAGGATGAGAATCAGCACTTTTCGTGCGTCAAAATTACATAAGACAGTCCCACAAAACGCCCACCCTTCACCACTTCTTAGTGCGTTGGCTGGGAAGAAGAAGTGGCGCAACATATTCCCCAGCAGCACAGCCTGTATGTTCAGATAGAAAAAAAAAGATTCTATATAATTATAGTATGCAAACATTATTTACATTACGCAACAAAAAACATAATTTAAATTATTAGCCGTATGTTAGCTAGCACACACCAATATACCAACCAAAATTATCGAGAACTATGCTCACGCAGAAATAACAACTAACGTAAACAGAACTTAATATCTGGCATATTGGGCATATCAGGCTTAAAGGGCGTGCCCGCTTACATAAAGATATACTCGTATATAACTGGAAGTTATCAACGACAAACTAGGACCATCAAGGTAAAATAAATAAACACTTATTTAATAACAATAACAAAACCATGATCAGCAAGACGACCAGTCACCACAACCAGCGCCATGTTTAAGGGAATGAGGCAACCGACCCCCGATGCTACCGCAACCAGTGACATCTAAGAGAGCATGAGGAACTTGCTGCCGGTCGCTCAGGCAAAACATAATATGATCAATTGTCAAGGTCACTAGCTAACTACATATTGCAATACAAATCATAAAAAACATTGTAATGAGTAGATTATGTCAACACGAAATAAAATAAAATTTAAATAAATTGACTTATAAAGTCAAATAAAATAAACAATTATATAAACTCATATAACTTGTCAGTAGGTAAGCTAATTCTGGAGAAAGAACATAAACATTGTCTTGAGTTAATCAAAGCGACCAACTTACTATGCTTATCTTTAAGTAGTCGTTGATAGAATAGTATGCCTTTGAACAAAGGTTGGATTTTACTTTCGTTTTAAAAGCATTAAAGGGCAAATCTAGCATAGAAGAGGGTAGCTTATTATAAAAGGTTATACCAAGCCCAACAAATGAGTTATGAACCTTATGAATCCGGTGAAAGGGAGCTCTTACGTTCATGATGTTTCCATAGATATACGTATATTGAGAAGGTACCGTCATGATGTTAATATCCTTAAACAGTTGAACGATAAGCGCCGTGTCCAGGAGTACCGCTTTCTGGATCAAGCTCTAATCTAGCTGCCTAACGAGAGCCGCCTCAGGTGTTGGTCGAGGCTCTTAGCTGTTATAACCATTTGCCGTCACGACTATCGGCACAATGACTGCTGTATCCAAATCTCACATTTACATTTATTATTATTATCTATATGTCTTTGACATATCTCGGGAACCCGGGGTCCCGGCTCCCGGCCCTTTGGAAGGAGTACGAGGGACCGAAGCCAACTCGCAGACATTTTGAAGTATTATAATAAATAAATAAAATATGGAAGGACTATGTCCCCTGCCTGATCAATGTTATGTAATACATAAAACGGCAGGGGGTGAATTGCACACTCAATTATGGGCCCCCGGAAACTGTCGCCAACACAAAGTGACATAGCGACTAGGGGGCAACATGTCCTGAGGTGCTTGAGGAGTGGAGAGGTATTCCACAGCTATCATAACAATCCCAGAGTCCGGAAGATGGTCAAGATCCCTAGCAGCACTTATTGGAATACTTCCTTCCTCCGAGCACGTTTGCTCTTGCGAATCTCCACTCAAGCCGGCCAATAAATGCAAGAATGAGGTGGGAGCTTTGTTCATCGTCTGTGTTTACTCCAGCTGGTTAATAAAGGCAAGCCAGAGATGAGCAACAAGACTTCTCCCGCGTCCGTGGGGTCGCTACTGCCCAACAGCTTGCCACATGCTGCCCAGCGGGTTTCTGTATCTGGTCTGGCTCCTCATACTAGACCTTCCGTTCCGGCAAAGTAAAGTCTACCGGCACAGACCTAGAGTTCGGAGCGCGCAAACCACACCACAACGTCAACGCAGAGATACAGCGGTGGGGTTATTATTATTAGCATATTGGACAACAATCACAATTTATTATCATCAATAAACGGAAACATTACACTGCCGCCATGTTCAATGTTATCCGGGTGCGGGGTGCAGCACTTTATCGTGGAAGGCCATTACTGTTACTAATTTATCGAAATATTCCGTATTGTGATTGTGCCCTATCAATATCTACTTTTAAATAGCCCATGGTGTTGCGACCGCGACAGCGACTGGCGACGGGCGACTGGCGACTGGCCCAGTCTCTAGCCAAAGCCACTAGGTAGCCACGCTGCCTCCTGTCAGCATGTTAGAGCACCTCGAACTTAGTTTTACTGTGAATTGCGAATGTATCTTGTTGTTTTTTATTGCCTTTTAGCGACTTTAAAGGCTTTCGCCAATAATCAACGTGAACCAATATTAAATGTGATAATTACTAGCGACGCTGCGAGGTGCATATCTACCTTAGTTTTTCTTGTTGAAATTGTCTCGATACGATGCGAGTCATCACAGCCACACGTAGTAGACCGCACGGAGAGGAGTAGATTTTCGGGCGGTGTATCGTGGTACTCGTGGTGCTCTAGTAAGTAGCCGCGCGCCATTGAGCTCACTGGCGCAGGGTTGGATACGCTCGGACGCGCGTGCATCTGGCCGGCTCCGCACGGATGCGGCTGCCGGCTGGCTGCTCGCGGGGTCACGTTGTCACGCTGCCCCAGTGGCACAGTCGGCCCCCCTCTACTCTCCATTTGCTCTTGATTTAGCCTGTGAATCAGGAGGGCTCGGGCCGCTATGGGCTTGGGGTGTCCGAGCTTTTGAGTTATTTCAATGGAACCTTGCAAAGCGAGTTGTAATAATACTTCTGGTGCGGTGGTACTGACTGCTGGGTGAAAAGTGAAAACCAAGATGCGAGTATAAGGTGCGTTTATTTGACAACTAATTTATTCGCGCCTACATAAAGGCTCGTGCAGACCAGCGTGACGCGACTGGAACAATACAATTGTTAAGAAAACTTCACGGTATAACAAAAACCGGTGTCGCGTCGCGGTAGTCTGCACGAATCTGAACGCGGTTGCCGCCCTGTAATAGCTCCAGTTATTAAGGCGAAAGCGTCACGGTAGCTCGCGAAATTCAAATTTTCTTACGTTTTTTACCCGACTGCCCCAGAAGGAGGGAAATATTCTTCGAGAGTATGTATGTATGTCTATTTCTTTGGCACGCTCTGTAGCCTTAACGTCTTGATGGATGTTAACATTAATTATTATGAGGTGTCGTTAGATTCGTCTTAATTGTGGGAGTGTCTTATCATAGAACCTATATAATAATATATAATATTGCTTCTACAAATACAACAAAAAGGGGGAGGAAAGTAAAAAAAAAAAAATATAACAATATTGGTACCTACTTATCAAAATCATAGCTAGTTCCTAATGAGTCAATTCTGAATACACAATATTACATGCCAGCCAGCACCGCCTGCAGCTAGGCGGTCGACTCTACGGAGTCTACAACATAACGCTCCACCGGAGATAAGCAGAATTGATCGGTGGCAGTCTAGCAGTGAGTACGTGACGTTTAGAAACTGTCGTGCGTTCAGTATAGTTGTGTCGTGTACCTGCAGTGTGTGAATTGCTATTATAATTTGATCTGAACTGCAAACGGTTATTTCATTGTGCAATAATCAACACCACCCATAGTACGCCCACAGTAAGTTGAAATATGATTACGTACCCCTCTCCGCCATATTTATGTCGTGGCCAGATCTTACAATAAATTGATCATTTCATGAAGTGTTCGACTAATTCATGAAATGGTTGTATTTCATGAATAAAAAATTAAAACAGATCATAAATAGGTACCTACTCAACGTTTGATGATAATAGGTACCTACTCAACATTTGATGATAATAGGTACCTACTCAACGTTTGATGATAATAGGTACCTACTCAACGTTTGATGGTAATAGGTACCTACTCAACGTTTGATGATAATAGGTACCTACTCAACGTTTGATGATACCATAGATGAAGAAAGAAGGAGATATGCCGTAGTTGAAAATGTATCGAAACCCAATGTCTCCAATTGGTCCCCACCACGACGCCAACAACTGCATAATACTCGTATAAGCAGATCAGTATACCCAACAGATACGATGTCGCGCTCACGATTGCAATTCATAAATCAGAACGTACTACACAATCAATTATAAACCATATCCCATCTTACACAGCGTGCATTTACCATGCACCGTACAACTCACTTACCTACACGAAAACATCGATCGCTATCGTTGTGCTGTGCAAAAGCCATTTTGTATGTCAAAAAACTAACATTATTGAGAAAATCCAAATGAGCATAAAACAAGATTTCACATCGGTCTTCCAACCAGGCTATAACTGTTGACAAATTAAAGAATAAACTTTAATAGTAATCTAAATTCATACGACAATCGACATTGTTGTCGATACCCTACGTTAGTGGATCTGCACAACCACATCATTAACTCGTCGCATGTTACAGCGGCTGTACTACGCGATGCAACCGCTTAAATAAAATATCGTTTTTTGATTTTTACATTGCTTGTCCAGTCACTTAGTGACATACTTAGGTAGTAGTTAAGAAGCAATGTATATTACTGCAAAAATACTACAGTCGCACTTATTCGTACTTGTGCTGATAATATCAGCACAAGTTGAAAATCATGAAAAACAATAAATCGTAAAATATTTCTTGCCTTTACTACGTTATTTTTGTTTTCATATATCACAACGACTGTAGTATTTTAAAAATCATAGAACCACTTATCATATATTATATGATAAGTAGTTCTATGATTTATAAAGTTTTAAGTATGGTTTCGAATTTTACAAGAAACCACTGAACAACACGGCATTCTTAAATGTTGTCACGATCGCGATCGAAATCGCACTAGTTCGCGGAGACGGCCTGAGTGAGACATGAGCATCGCGATCACGACGCGCAGACACAGACACGCCTCCATACCACTTCTCCTGTTTTTTATATTATTTCTATGATATGAACAGTTAAACGAACGACTATTTCAAGAATTCATTCTAGTCGCCCATTCCAAAAGGTAGTTTTCGTATGGAGAAAAATGGGCAAGAAACTCCACCTCTTTTAAAATGTTTTAAAATATTTTGTATAGGTACATTAGTTATATAATTATGTATATGTGAAGACGATGCACCTAGAAAAAAATAGTTCTCAGGGACTGATATTAGCCCTGAGGACTATGTGTCCCATGTCACAGAGCGCATCGACTTCCTGAAGCAGAAAGTGTATGCATGGGCGAACCGTAGTCGTAGGTATAAGCGGCGAGTGGAGCGATATACTCAGAATCGCACCTTCCAGAGTGATGAAAGGTGGGTTTACAGGGCTTGGGAGCGACTGGACCAAGGTGTGGCTGACGCGCGCCTTCCGGATGATGATGCCATATGTTCTTTCTGGCGGAGTATCTGGTCGGCGCCTGTCAACCATACCGAAGGTGATTGGACTAGAGAAGTCGAGCGAGCCTGCGATCCAATACCAGAAATGGGGGCTATTACCATCTGCCCCCAAGATGTAGCTCGTGCAATTCGTCCGTTGCCCAACTGGAAGTCTCCAGGGCCGGACGGGCTGCACAATTTCTGGATCAAATGGTTCAAAAGGTCGCACGCTCGCTTGGTGGCTCAGTACCAGACTGCTTTGGAGTCTGGTTCGCTACCCCAGTTCCTAACGACAGAAGTTACCCACCTGCTCCATAAATCTGGTAGCACCGCGAAACCCAAGAATTATAGGCCGATCACGTGTTTACCGACGGTCTATAAAGTTCTTACTTTTTTTGAGAGCTAAAATTAACAAACATCCTAGACACCAACTCCATCATGTCTGCCTCTCAAAATGGATGTAGGAACGGGTCCCGCGGTACTAAGGAGCTACTCCTCATTGATATGGCCATTAGCCAACAGGTTCGCCGTTCCCGAAAAGATCTATCGACATGCTGGATAGATTATAAGAAGGCCTATGACTCGGTGCCACATACATGGCTCAGGAGGGTCCTGGAGTTGTATAAAGTAGATGCAACTCTGCGCACCTTCCTGATGTCGTGTATGGGGCAATGGAGGACGGTCTTTAGCTATCCAGGATGCCGAAATATCCGGAGGAATAGCGAGCCCATAATGATTGAGCGAGGCATATTTCAGGGCGATAGTTTGAGTCCGCTCTGGTTCTGCTTAGCCCTGAATCCTCTAAGCACATTGCTGGAGGATTCAGGTCTAGGCTATCGGCTGAGGAGAGGTGGTCAGGTTATATCTCAACTTCTCTACATGGATGACCTACGAGTAAAACTCTTTGCCTCCAACAATTTGCAACTGATGGAGCTACTGAAAGAAACTGAAACTTTCAGAAGCGCCATCAGGATGGAATTTGGTGTAGACAAATTCCATGCATGCATTGCATGTAAAGCGAAGGGAGATTGTGGAATCCGTGGGAACACAGCTCGCGGATTCCATAAACCTTACAGCCCTCTCCGCATCCGAAACCTATAAGTATTTGGGTATGCCGGAAGCGTTGGGTATCAATGTTACTGACATGAAGCAATCATTGAAGGAGCGCTTCTTTGGCCGCCTGAAGAAAGTATTATTTTATCAGGCGGAAATAAGGTGCGCGCCTTCAATAGTTGGGTCATGCCGGTTTTTATGTACTCTTTCGGCATACTCAAATGGATTCAGACTGAACTCGATGCCCTGGATAGGAGGGTGCGTACGCTGCTGACTGTATATCGAACGCACCACCCACGGTCATCGGTAATGAGACTATATATCCCGCGAAAGTGTGGAGGTCGAGGCTTTTTAAACGCTAAGACCCTCCACAATCGCGAGATATGCAGTCTCAGGGAATATTTCCTAGAAGCCAACGTGGGGATGCATCGAGATGTGGTCGCGGTGGACAAGGGCCTCACCCCGCTCTCCATGGCTAAAGAGAACTGACGCAGCCTGTAGCGCTTGACACTAACGATCGCAGGGAGGTATAGCAGAGTAAGGAGTTTCACTGACGCTTTTTCCGGGCCCTACATGGACCCGATGTAGATTTTCTAGCGTCCGTAGCCTGGCTGCGTTTTGGTGACCTCTTTGGGGAAACCGAAGGTTTTGTCTGTGCAATTATGGACGAAGTTATCATGACGAACAACTACCGTAGATTTATTGTGAAAGACGGTACGGTTGACATCTGTCGGGCATGCCACCGTCCGGGAGAATCAATCCGACATATTATCTCCGGGTGTTCTCGTCTAGCTAACGAAGAGTACTTGCATAGACACAACGTTGTAGCCAGGATTATCCATCAGCAACTTGCTCTGAAATACAATCTTGTGGAATCGGAAGTGCGGTATTACAGGTATGTGCCCGACCCAGTTCTCGAAAATGGAAATATCACATTGTACTGGGATCGATCCATCATCACTGACAGGACTAATTGTTGCGAATAAACCTGATATAGTGGTGGTGGATCGAGTAGACCGGCGCACAATGATTATTGACATAACGGTCCCGCATGACGGGAACCTCGTGAAAGCTGAGAAACAAATCAAGTATCTTGACTTGGCTCACGAGGTTGTCGACATGTGGGATGTGGACTCGGCGATCATTGTGCCGATAGGCGTATCAGCCAATGGATTAGTTGCCAAGAGCCTCGACCAACACCTAAGGAGGCTCTCGTTGGGCAGCTGGATCAAGGGCTTGATTCAGAAAGCGGTACTCCTGGACACGGCTCGCATTGTCAGGAGGTTCCTCTCTCTGGAGCCCTGACCGCCGGTAGCTTGGACCCTGTTCCCGATACCGGTGGGCTACTATTTTTTATATTTTTAAATGTTTTTTTTAATGATGTTTATAAAAATATTTAAAGATGTACTCAATTAGTTTATAGATGAATAAATGAACATAATAATAAGTTTATTTCAATAAATGTTTACAAAAATACACATATGTTTAAAGGCTATATTTTCTAGTTGCAAATTAATTAGACATCTGTAGCCGAACTAGGCGAAAGCCTGTATTTCGGCTATCAGCGCCAAAAACCACTTAAATGATAGACACTTAAAAATAGCCATCAAGTAGTGTTGTTAATTAACATTTTGAAGACACAAAAAAAATAAAAAAAAATATGATAAATAACCTAAAAGTTCGATTCAATAATAAAACTAAAAATAAAACAATATTTAGATGAAACAAAGTAAAAATTTAACAAAACAAAGAACAAGAT
This sequence comes from Agrochola macilenta, assembly GCA_916701695.1. Lineage (NCBI taxonomy): Eukaryota > Metazoa > Arthropoda > Insecta > Lepidoptera > Noctuidae > Agrochola > Agrochola macilenta. The sequence goes on along the minus strand of OU753552.1, from coordinate 29,365,267 downwards.
CTGGCCACGACATACTGTATTACATACTAGTCGCGCCCCGCGGTTTAACAAAACAAAGACAAAGAACAAGATCTGGCCACGACATACTATATTACATACTAGTCGCGCCCCGCGGTTTAACAAAACAAAGAACAAGATCTGGCCACGACATACTGTATTACATACTAGTCGCGCCCCGCGGTTTAACAAAACAAAGACAAAGAACAAGATCTGGCCACGACATACTGTATTACATACTAGTCGCGCCCCGCGGTTTAACAAAACAAAGACAAAGAACAAGATCTGGCCACGACATACTATATTACATACTAGTCGCGCCCCGCGGTTTAACAAAACAAAGACAAAGAACAAGATCTGGCCACGACATACTGTATTACATACTAGTCGCGCCCCGCGGTTTAACAAAACAAAGACAAAGAACAAGATCTGGCCACGACATACTGTATTACATACTAGTCGCGCCCCGCGGTTTAACAAAACAAAGACAAAGAACAAGATCTGGCCACGACATACTGTATTACATACTAGTCGCGCCCCGCGGTTTAACAAAACAAAGAACAAGATCTGGCCACGACATACTGTATTACATACTAGTCGCGCCCCGCGGTTTAACAAAACAAAGACAAAGAACAAGATCTGGCCACGACATACTGTATTACATACTAGTCGCGCCCCGCGGTTTAACAAAACAAAGACAAAGAACAAGATCTGGCCACGACATACTATATTACATACTAGTCGCGCCCCGCGGTTTAACAAAACAAAGACAAAGAACAAGATCTGGCCACGACATACTGTATTACATACTAGTCGCGCCCCGCGGTTTAACAAAACAAAGACAAAGAACAAGATCTGGCCACGACATACTGTATTACATACTAGTCGCGCCCCGCGGTTTAACAAAACAAAGACAAAGAACAAGATCTGGCCACGACATACTGTATTACATACTAGTCGCGCCCCGCGGTTTAACAAAACAAAGAACAAGATCTGGCCACGACATACTGTATTACATACTAGTCGCGCCCCGCGGTTTAACAAAACAAAGACAAAGAACAAGATCTGGCCACGACATACTGTATTACATACTAGTCGCGCCCCGCGGTTTAACAAAACAAAGACAAAGAACAAGATCTGGCCACGACATACTGTATTACATACTAGTCGCGCCCCGCGGTTTAACAAAACAAAGAACAAGATCTGGCCACGACATACTGTATTACATACTAGTCGCGCCCCGCGGTTTAACAAAACAAAGACAAAGAACAAGATCTGGCCACGACATACTGTATTACATACTAGTCGCGCCCCGCGGTTTAACAAAACAAAGAACAAGATCTGGCCACGACATACTGTATTACATACTAGTCGCGCCCCGCGGTTTAACAAAACAAAGAACAAGATCTGGCCACGACATACTGTATTACATACTAGTCGCGCCCCGCGGTTTCACACGCATAAGTCTCGATCCCGTGATAATATCTTGATAAAAAGTATCCTATGTCCTAATCCAGGTCATGGTCTACCCATGTACAAAATTTCATCCAAATCTGTTTAGACGTTATAGCGTGAAAGCGTAACAAACAAACAAACTCACTTTCCCATTTATAATATTAAATTAGGATAATCATAAAAGTCATCAAAGTTCATAAACAACATATCCCTATTGAATGACTTTAACATGAAATCATGACATGTGAGGCCTTAAACTCATGTAGGTATTTGTATTTGTAATTCTGTTCCCTTAGCGCATCCCACAGAAGGTGGTCATTATTAGAAGATCAAAAAGTTTTTAGAGGACCAATAAAATATTTCCCCACAAAATAGTATTTGAACAAAAGCCGCTTGTTTGTAACATGTGGATCGCGTCTACTGGTTCTTCGGAGTCAGGCAAGCACGGGTCGGGCCGGTGCGCCCCCCGACGTGGACATGAGCCACTTCCCGGAACACGGTAGTGCATGTATCGCTACACCTTGTTGCTATTATAAAATAAATAATAGCAGCCTGTTACTGTCCCACAGCGCACTGCAGGGCAAAGGCCTCTTCTCGTACAGAGAAGGCACGAGCGTTGATCACCACGCCGGGTTGGCGATTTCAGACTTATATTTAACTATAAAGTCCAGGTTTCCTCACGATGTTTTTCCTTCACCGATGTCAGTAATGTCCAAGATAAACTCAGAAAGTACATATGAATTGAAAAAGTCACATTGGTACTTGCCTGGATTTTAACCCACAACCTCGTGCATGAGAGGCGAGGCCTTAACCACTGGGCCATCACGACTTTGTATACTTACTATATTTTTTACTAACTCTTTGACATTGCTTTCAAGTTGGTCTATTTTAAGGCACATAACGCCAATAATTTTACTGCGTAATTAGGTAAGTAGGTCCTTCAACATATTTTAAGCTTTCATTTTCACAAAGTTAAATTAAATAAGGAACGATTTATAAGTTTCGTAGCGCACGGTATCATAGCGTGCACGTTGCTAGGAGGAAGCCGCCTCGGGACGCGGGAGCCCGACTGGTGATCAATAGCCTGGCTGAAGCTGCTCTACCGATCTCATATTTATAAGTTTCGTAGCGCACGGTATCATAGCGTGCACGTTGCTAGGAGGAAGCCGCCTCGGGACGCGGGAGCCCGACTGGTGATCAATAGCCTGGCTGAAGCTGCTCTACCGATCTAAATATTTTAAATTAAATTCACTCCTGATGCTGTACCTACAATATTTATGACAAATTACAAAACAATACTTATTATAAAACATTTCGAAAGTTCATTTAAAATGTAAGCTCTAATAATAGTTAGTGCTAGGTATGTGCCAACTGATAGGTAGATAATGTGTATGTGCCAGCTGCCAACACGAATAACGTAAATGCACGAAAACAAACGCGGACGCGACGACCAAGTGTATCGCACTGCGGACACTGCGCACGCGCACCGGGTTGCGCGGCGGCGGTCACGTGCTTGCGTCACCTTGGACCCGCAGGACTAATATACGTCATACGTGCCGACTACATACACTAATTACCTACTTATTACTATTAAGCTTTTTGCCCGCGGCTTAGCCCGAGTGGAGGTCGGAAATTAGACCCACGGGAACGTACTACCGAGATAATTAGACCCACGGGAACGTGCTACCGAGATAATTAGACCCACGGGTACGTACTACCGAGATAATTAGACCCACGGGAACGTACTACCGAGATAATTAGACCCACGGGAACGTACTACCGAGATAATTAGACCCACGGGAACGTACTACCGAGATAATTAGACCCACGGGAACGTACTACCGAGATAATTAGACCCACGGGTACGTACTACCGAGATAATTAGACCCACGGGTACGTACTACCGAGATAATTAGACCCACGGGAACGTACTACCGAGATAATTAGACCCACGGGTACGTACTACCGAGATAATTAGACCCACGGGAACGTACTACCGAGATAATTAGACCCACGGGTACGTACTACCGAGATAATTAGACCCACGGGTACGTACTACCGAGATAATTAGACCCACGGGAACGTACTACCGAGATAATTAGACCCACGGGAACGTACTACCGAGATAATTAGACCCACGGGAACGTACTACCGAGATAATTAGACCCACGGGAACGTACTACCGAGATAATTAGACCCACGGGAACGTACTACCGAGATAATTAGACCCACGGGAACGTACTACCGAGATAATTAGACCCACGGGAACGTACTACCGAGATAAAAGTATCCTCAGTCCCAGGTCCATGGTCTATCTGTGTGACAAACATCGGAATCCGTTCAACCGTTGAACGCGTGAAAGGTAACAGAGAAACAGAGTTACTTTTTCATTTATAATTTTATAATACATACTTATTAGTAAATAGTACTTACCTATACAGGGTGGATTTTTGAGATGGGGCAGTAAGGACAGCTACCTTAACCGTTGTCGCTAGAAGAAAACGGTCTTAGGAGACTGTCCTTAACTTTTTGAGTCATTTTGATCCGCATTCATTTTGAAAAATTTGTACAGTCAGCAAGAAAATGGACAGTTTTCACAAAAACTTTTTTTGATGCCTATCGATCCTGTTTCTTATAAAAAAACTTTACGGGACCAACTGAGGTTTGAGTACCTACTAGAAAAGTCAGAAATCGCAAAAAACTTTTTCCATACATTTCGTAAGAAAGAAACTCCAACATACTTTAATATGATAGACAGACTCGCCAAACAGAAACAAAACATTTAAACTTCGATCGATTATGCGTTATAATTTTATCTTCTTTATCTTTACATAGTATAAAACAAAGTCGCTTCGCGCTGTCTGTCCCTATGTATGCTTAGATCTTTAAAACTACGCAACGTACTTTGATGCGGTTTTTTTTTATAGATAGAGTGATTCAAGAGGAAGGTTTTTGTGCATAATACATTAAGTTTTTGTGTAAATTAGCTGAAATATGACGATTATTGTCGAAGATATCGGAAAAAATCATGCCGACTGGGAGCTTTACTGGCGTGCGCCGCGTAAGCCGTAAGAGATACATCAAATGTATGTTTTTACAGAATTGTATATCTTAAAAAGTTCAAAAATAAAGTCCGCGATAGCATATATCTATCTTCTAAGGATAACCTACAGTAACCATTTGAATCTTTCAGAATTTGATAAAAATTTCATTGTTATTTCCGAAGCAATTTTGACCGGTATTTTATTTATCCTTACCCAATAAAATATATTATTTAAATTGGGCATTTAGTTTAGACTAAAATATGCCTTGACATCATATCATTAAAATGAATACTTTAAAAGATATCACGGATTCAAAATTACGCGTGACAAAATAATTATGGTTGCCGACAACACGGGCGCAGCGGTAGGAATCAACGACTTTTCCTCGGATATTAGGTATAACTAATCCCGGTAGTACGTACCCGTGGGATATTTTCTTACATCCACGCGGGCGAAGCCGCGGGAAAAAGCTAGTTTACTATAAGAACAAGATAGTTTATTGCTTGTGATGTCCGACGTTCTGAGAAAAAGCCAGCCAAGTGCGTGTTGGACTTAGCACAATGAAGGGTTCCGTAGTCTGGATGAATTTATCGCAAAAATAAACTTGTAACATTGGAGTTGAAAACATGTTCTCCCATACATCGATATACGTCACGGTCAGTTCTCTGCAAGTGGAAGTTTGTAAACGATTTTCGGACTTTTCCCTTTACTTGTGTTTAAGAGACCTTGCTTCTTGCCAAATGCTAGATTTCATCATTCTAGGTTAACGGGAAGTATTTTGATGTACTTGCGAATATCAAAATAATTATATCGTATAAAGTACCGTATTATTTACTATTTTTTAGAGCTTCAAGGGACCTACGTATTGGATGTTATTTCAACTTGATATCTCCACGCGTTCCTGAGAAAAAGGGTCGTGACAGGCTGACGGAAGGACAACGAAGTGATCGTTTTTTCCTTTTGAGGTACGGAACTCTAAAAATTGCCTAAAATTATTTAGAACTTCGAGACTTGTTTGGAAAGCGTTAAAAAAGACTGTCCTCTACAAAAGATAGAAATTGCAAAAAAGTACTACTTATGTAAAAGTTTTTTTTAAAGCAACAAAGGTTCTAAATTTTGTTCTCTATTCGTTCGAAATTTGAAGTTCAATTTGTTTTAGTTTATTATTATTATGTCCTTTATTTAATTTTAACAACTTATATATTACATTTTTAAATATTAGAATATAAAAAATACAAACATTTAAAAATATAAAAAATAGTAGTCCACCGGTATCGGGAACAGGGTCCAAGCTACCGGCGGTCAGGGCTCCAGAGAGAGGAACCTCCTGACAATGCGAGCCGTGTCCAGGAGTACCGCTTTCTGAATCAAGCCCTTGATCCAGCTGCCCAACGAGAGCCTCCTTAGGTGTTGGTCGAGGCTCTTGGCAACTAAGCCATTGGCTGATACGACTATCGGCACAATGATCGCTGAGTCCACATCCCACATGTCGACAATCTCGTGAGCCAAGTCAAGATACTTGATTTGTTTATCTTTCTCAGCTTTCACGAGGTTCCCGTCATGTGGGACCGTTATATCAATAATCATTGTGCGCCGGTCTACTCGATCCACCACCACTATATCAGGTTTATTCGCAACAATAGTCCTGTCGGTGATGATGTATCGATCCCAGTACAATGTTATATTTCCATTTTCGAGAACTGTGTCGGGCACATACCTGTAGTACGGCACTTCCGATTCCACAAGATTGTATTTCAGAGCAAGTTGCTGATGGATAATCCTGGCTACAAGGTTGTGTCTATGCATTATTATTATTATTATTCATTTATTTCAGACAAATTCAAGTCCATAATTTTACACACACACATTTAAATTATTCATATCTATTTTAAATTAAACTGCCCAAAAACCCAAATAAAATTGTGATTAATTAAATTTAAATATTTAACAATTCATAAAAATTATAATTAATATTGTCAAAAAAATATTATAAAAATGTCAGAACCGTATATCAAATTAAATGTCAAATTGTAAAATGATAAAAAATTCAAAATATTAAAAATAAAAATTATATAAATCGCAAACACAATAATAAATTACGAAAAATCTATGGTAGGTACCTATATCTTTACCTACCCCAAGCCTGATATACGGGTGCATGTAAGGCCTGCCAGTGCTGCATGAAAGGCCCATCCAACCTGTTGGCGACAACGGTAAGAAGACTGTTGCCGCTGCCCCGCACTCTACACGCTATCGAGGTCGCCCTCTTGCGCAAGCTGGCATAAAAACAGTCAATGCGGACGCTCGCGAACATTCCCGATGCGCTGCAGAAGCGAGGCAGCCGCAGCAGCGCCCTTAGCGCGTTATTATATTGAACGCGGAGAGCGCTGTAAGATTTCTGCAAATATGACACCCACAGACTACTCGTATAAAATGATGTGCAGTAGGCTCGAAACAAGGTGATTTTCACATCCATGGAGCTACGAGCAAACCTGCGGGCAATCATATTCGCCCTCACCGACAGCGCCCTCCTTTCTCGCTCAATATCAGCGTCGTCCTTCAGGTCGGACGTCACAATATGGCCCAGATACTTAAAAGTATGTACCCGCTCCAACGACACGCCACATAGCCTTACTGGTGAAACCTCCGCCGGACACTTAGAACCCGCATTAAAACCCGCATAAGCTCGCTCTTTAGTTTCGGCCAGTATATCATCGTAAAATAGTAATTTGGAGTCACATTTCCTACGAAATGTATGAGAAAAGTTTTTTGCGATTTCTGACTTTTCTAGTACTCAAACCTCAGTTGGTCCCGTAGAGTTTTTTGATCCTTATAAGAAACAAGATCGAATGGCATCAAAAAAGTTTTTGTGAAAACTGCCCATTTTCTTGCTGACTGTACCTACATTTTTTTCAAAATCTGTGAATGCAGATCGAAATCTTTCAAAAAGTTAAGGACAGTCTCTTCAGTCCGTTTTCCCGTAGCTACAACGGTTAAGGTAGCTGTCCTTACTGCCCCATCTCAAAAATCCACTAGTATGGATTCATTTCTCGAAATTGGTAATTCTCTTAAAAATATTTGGTACTGGTAATCGGCCGATACTAGGTCTGCAATAGATAAGATACTTTATCAAGTATAACTGAATGCTGATAGAAGTGCCCGCGCGTCCTCTGGGCTACGCCGGAGTCGTAGGCTCGTAGCGGGTCTCGGGGGCTACGAAGCAGGCGCACGGGACACCCGTAGCGTGACGTAGCGGGAGCGCTACGCCCGGAGTGTAGCAGTACACGCGACGCGGACGCCAACTTCGAGTCCCTAGTACACGTGCTTTACTTGCACACGCACTGAGCGCGGCACGCGACTTACATTGCGCGGCGTACAACGCGGGCGCGCGCCGTCTGCGCCGCCGAGCGCTCGTTTACACTAATGAATGGTCAATGCTGAGCAGCGCGACACTTAACATGTCAATGAGAGCGGTCGCTGCGGAGGCCAGGGCTACATTATTATTATTACTGCGCGACTCGCCTCTACGTACTATAAGAAGTTGCCGAGCGCGTCTCTAAGGTCACTTTTTTATAATCATTAGTCGATTATGTGTTTTTGTAAGGCATCCATAATCTGGTGAGGTAAGTTATAGTTACAGTTATAGTTATAGTTATAGTTATAGTCGGCACGCGGCGGTGGGGGCGGTGCGTCGCCACACGTGGTACTCTACACTCTCCCTTCCAGCTAGCATCCAGAACAGTCCAGATCTTCTATCTGCAACAAAGCACTTCTTGTTAACATTTTTGATATCCAGTACATAATTCAATTTCCGTTAGCGGCCAGGAATTTAATTTAATCTTATCAAATCTGACAGCTTTGAAGGCATAGTTAACAGGTTTCAAAATAAAGTATTACTGCATCGATTCTATCATCAACAAACAACGTTACCTAAGTTTATCGCGCATTAATTTACTCATTTACGTATAATGATCTTGTATCGGGTGAGATGATGAGTGGCATGTGCCGATGTGCGTCGCGGGCGCGTGCCAGGCGGGCGGCCATTTGATTATTGTTGATTGTAACTCGCTTCACTTAGTGTCGCACAAGAAGGCTCGCCGCTGCTGTTGCCTAGCCGAGTGTCGCGTGCACCCCCACACGATGGCTGCCGCGGTGCGGTGCCACTCGCACTGCACACGTGCAGTGGCAGTGCCTCGGCGGGTCGTCGGTCGCAGGTCAGACAGGCCGCAGCAAGTGTACGTACTGAGAATACAGACCATTGCGTTTTGCTGACTCGTCTTTGCTTACAAGTTACTGTTGCCTGCGACCCCGTGGATCGACTTTTTCTAAAACAAAAATAATAGAATTTAGAGCACCAAAACTCACATTACTTAATAAACAGCTCGTGTATTTGAGATTGTGCGTCGTCACTCGTCACTCGGCTGTCTGTCAACTAGTCAGTCACGCACTGCTTTGTGTGCATAGGGATTTACCTTTATACTAAAAACGTGCGAAGTTTATTTTTATTTATAACAAAAACAAATAGATTAGATACGGCCGCTGAGACCATAAACCTCCTTTGGCTCTGCTGTAATAGTTACAACTCAAACTAGCAGTAGTATTTGTAGACTAGTAACTGTAGATTTGTAATGTAAGTACCTAAGTGTGTTTGACAAACAGCTCGCACCGTCCCGCACCGGCCCGCACCGGCCCGCACTGGGCCGCTCTGGACCGCACACGGCCGCGTACCTACCGCTGGCCATGTAACTAGGCCGCGGCTGTACTTCCTTATCAGATTGTTGTTATCGAATAATAAAAATTAAAGGTTTGCGCTTGATACTTAAATTCGGAAAAGTACCCAGTGACCGTGTACTCACTGCGTTGTGATTGTGATTGCGATAAGCACGCGGTAGTTGACGGCAGTGCGGACTGCGGATCACGGAAACGTGCCGACAGCCCGACACACTTTCGTCAGGGACGCGTCCCTATCATTTAAGCAGTCGTTATCGGCGCACCGTAGGTGACTAGATGTTCTTAAGGCGTGATACAGACGGCTAGCGATAGCGTTGTTTTCGCGAAAATTATCGCCTCGCAATCGACTTCCGATAAGATAGACGAGACGCAAGCATCGCGCCTAGTGCCTCACGGCTCGCGGCTCACGGCTCGTGCCTCACGCCTGGCGCCTCGAACACCCAATTACATTCGAGAGCATCCCTCTAGTCTCACGTGTCCGCTGCGGAGCTGCCTGCTCGCTGCACTCAGGTCACACATCCGCACCGCACCAGGTAGCACCACATTCACGGTCATTTGGCGTGAGCATTGGGCTTAGCGTCCTGCCCAAAAAGATCGTGAGAATTGAATTAAAATGTAACTTTTTTGCACGTTGCCAACCCATGGATCCACAGCCTTATGATATCATTCCAATTCTTTAATCAGTCCTGTGCACACTTGCAAGGACTTAAGGCTGGGTTTTCCAGGCCTGTGGGCCTTTCAAACGCTACCTCCGCCTCCCCCAATTGTAGAGCGACGTATATATATTTATTTACGATGCACTGCCGACCATTTCGCGGAAAATCCATGCCACAGCATAAAATATTTGCAGTTGATCAACTGAACTAGTTTTTCTTAGGTTCGATTTTTTCCATAAGTTTTCATTTTATGGGACCTACGGTGTAGTGAACTAAAACGATTACTTAAAATGTCCTGTGTACCTGATGGGCGATTTCACATTAATATCAGATAACGACACCAACCCGATACCGATATATCGGCAGCTATACTGACGTCGATTCGATACCGATATTATTATTATCGGCCCGATGATATTGGTGAATATCGGTGACCATCGCGACGCACCAAACAACCACGTACTGTGGTTGTTTGGCTACATACTAAGTATCGACGTCTCGAAATCGGTGCGAAAAAGTGTGTTCAAATGAAAGAATGCCGCTACTCTCACCGCACTGTGTCTTCGCCGGTAGATATCGTGCCGATATCAGCGTCGGTCGCTGTCTGCGACGATTTATGTGACAATAACAACATAATGTAAAACCGTTTGGTAGGCACTAAACGTATTCGATCATCTGACCGCCGATATCGTGACGATGTCGGGTCGGAGTCGTTATCGGCTAATGTGCTGCGTTGTAACAATCAATTAATTTTATTAAATAAAGAAACAAAATTTTACATTTTGATATAGTGTTATGGGATAGTTTGTAGAACGTACAAAGAAAAACATGAAGTTTAGGCCTCTTCTGTCATCTTTGGTTTTAATAAAAATAAACATACAGGGTGAACACCCTGTATGTTTATTACAGGCAGAAGGTTGAACATACGAAAATGGCGTATCCGTGGGGCCGTCTACTACGTTTTTAGGCCCAATAACAAGACCCAGATTATCAATTCAGATGTAGAAATAGCTCAGGAATTTGAAAACTTTTTTGCTAATATTCCCCTTAAAACTACGGAAACTTTAAATTCCTCACCCGCGCTTTCTGCTGCCTTACTTAGAAAAAATGTAAAGTCATGCCCTTTGGAGTTGAGGTTTCAACATACAAACCCCCAGGCTGTTATAAAAGCTTTTAAAGATCTTAAAATTAAATCAACAGAAGATCTATGGGGAATGTCTGTAAAAGTCTGTAGATGTATCATCGAAACCATTGCGCCTTATTTGGCTTTCATATTTAACACCAGTGTAGACCAAGGAGTCTTTCCGGATCTCATGAAACACAGTAAAGTAGTTCCTTTGTTCAAATCCGGTGATAGTAAGGAACCCAACAATTATAGCCCTGTGTCAATTCTGCCAGTTCTCAGCAAGGTGTTTGAAAAGTTGATGCTGAATCAAATGTTACGTCACTTTAATAAAAATTCCATCTTTCATGAACAACAGTACGGTTTCACCAAAGGGCGTTGTACCACTGACGCCGGTGTCACCCTCATAAAGAACATTTTTAACGACTGGGAAGAAGCACAAGATGCCATTGGAATCTTTTGCGACCTCTCGAAGGCGTTCGATTGCGTAGAGCATGAAACACTTCTGCTGAAACTGGAGCACTATGGGGTTAGGAATACAGCTCTTGATTTATTAAGATCGTACCTGAAAGATAGAAAAGTTAAAGTTCAAGTAAACGGCGTAAACTCATTGGGGTCTGAAATGGCAATGGGCGTTCTACAGGGTTCGATATTGGGTCCATTCCTCTTTTTAGTTTATATTAATGATTTACCCCAATTACTTCAAAATCAACCGAAGATGGTGTTATTTGCAGATGACACATCGTTGATCTTTAAAATAAACCGACGGTCACAAAATCTTGACAACGTTAACAGCTCTATTCTTCAAGTCCAAGATTGGTTTACGGTAAAAAATTTGGTACTAAATAAAAAAAATACCAAATGCATAAGATTTAAATTACCTAATATATATATACCTAAAAGAAAAACTAGAATTTATTAATCAAACGGTTTTCTTAATTGACTGTGCTGTCGGGCTGCTGACATTGAATCCATATTTATTTTACAAAAGAGAGCTGTCAGAGCCATTTATAATCTACATCGTCGCGAATCTCTCAGGGAACTATTTAAAAGGATTAATATTATGACGGTACCTTGCCAATTCATATATGAAAATATTATGTATGTAAAAAAAAAAACATATTTTTAATAAAATAAGTGATAGACATAATTTTAATACTAAATAAAGATAAAATAGGCCAACCATTTTTCAGATTATCTAAAGTACATACATCTTTTATGGGGTACTGTGTTAAATGTTACAATAAAATACCTTGTGATATATTACAATTAAATGAAAGAAAATTTAAGACTCATATTAAAAGTACACTCTGTAAACAAGCATATTACAAATTAGAGGATTATATCAAAGATAAGAATGCTTGGAAACATGCTGGTCCTGCTCCATAGGACAATTTAGAGTCTAGACAAAATCAAACTGGTTGCTTATTTAATTATATAGTTTGTTATTTTTTATAACTCTTTTTTACATTCTGTGATTTCTTGAACTCACACACTGACTTATTAGTATTACTTGTTAAAATGTTATGAATATCGTATAATTTTGCAATTTTTGTAAATATGTGAGCACCATGTATCTATCATAATTAATTTATCTGCAATTGCTTTACTTTTTTTCGTAATTTTTTTTCATTATTTTTTTGCCTGTCGTGGTATAGTAATCTTATTCTAGATGCATCGTCTTCACATATAATTATATAATTAATGTATACAAAATATTATAAAAACATTTTAAAAGAGTAACGGTGGAGTTTCTTGCCCATTCTTCTCCATACGAAAACTACCTTTTGGAAGGGGCGACTAGAATCAATTCTATTTTTTTGTAAATTTGACGTTCATAAGTGCCTTTTATGTGCCTAATTAAAATAAATTGTTTGACTTTGACATTGACTTTGACCCAGGCCACAAGGATTATTTTAAACGATTTAAAAAAAGAAAAACACGGTATTTGTCGTTGCCAAAACTTCAAACGTCAATAATTTCATTTAAAACAACAAAACTAAAATTTTAACAAAAAAAATTAAAATTAAATGTTGCCACATTTAATTTTAAATTTTCATCTAAAAAACTGTAGAATGCGTTAAAAAAAACGAACAGTGATAGAGCAGTTCTAATTTTAGGAAAATATCTTTGTTTTCATGCCCAATCTAACGGTATGCAATATGCACAATTCTTTTTAAAACAACTGGAATAAATGAAAAAAACTGAAATTTCAGCAACCACGAATTTCCTTTAAATTTAAAGGAAATTAGTGGTTGCTCAAATTTCAAACGTCAATAATTTCATTTAAAACAACAAAACTGCCAATTTTTTTTTTCTAGAATAATTGAAGAATCTAATAATATGTAAAAAACCTCCTAGCTCCATCATCAGACCCTCGACACCAAGTGCAATATATTGGACTCGTCAAACCGAAACATATGAGCCCAAACTCGAGGGGTTTACTAGTAGCCACTGCAAGAGTTCCACTATCCACCTCCTGGCTCCATCATCAGACCCTCGACACCAAATGCAATATATTGGACTCGTCAAACCGAATCATATGAGCCCAAGCTCGAGGGGTTTTTCTAGTGGCCACTGAAGAGTTCTACTATGCACCTCCTAGCTCCATCATCAGACCTTCGACACCAAGTGCAATATATTAAACTCGTCAAATCGAATCATATATATGAGCCCAAACTCAAGGGGTTTACTAGTGGCCTCTGAATGAAGAGTTCCAGGATCCACCTCCTGGCTCCATCATCAGACCCTCAACACTAAGTGCAATGTATTGGAATCGTCAAACCAGATGTATGAGCCCAAACTCGAGGGGTTTACTAGAAGTCGCTGAAGAGTTCCACTATCCACCTCCTGGCTCCATCATCAGATCAATTCCAAGACACTAAATTATTGTATTGTCATCGGTTCTTGATATGTGTGCAAATTTTCAAGTAAATCGAACGTCTTGGAGTTGGTGAAAATTACGTTGAAAGATTCCGTTACATAGATATACTCGTACGTACTCCTAGATACGATAGATAGATACAGGTCAAGCTAATAAAAGCTTATTAAAAATAATGACAAACTTTATGTTTTACTTAGATACGTATTCGCGCCAAGTTTCAAGTCTATTAACTAAAGGAATAAGAAGTTTCATACAAACGAAATCCCCCCTTTTCACCCCCTAAAAGGTCGAATTTTCAAAAACTCCCTCGAGTAGGCAGGTACTAAGAAGACATTACAAAAGGAAGCTGTATGCAAATTTTCACGTTCCTAGTCCCAGTAATTTCGGCTCTGCGTTGATATGTCAGTCAGTCAGTCAGTTTCTCCATTTTAGGGTTCCGTAGCAATTCAACGAACCCGTATAGTTTCACCATGTCCGTCTGTCTGTCTGTCCGCGGCTTAGCTCAGAGACGGTTAGTACTAGAAAGGTGTAATTTGGCATGGGTATACTCGTATTAATCACGCCGACAAAGTGGTAAAATAAAATCGAGACAAATATTTTTTTTAGGGCACCTCCCCTACACGTAAAGTGGGGATGTTTTTTGAAGTGAAACTTCTATATAGACGGGGGTATTAGGATTTTTCTGTCACGAAAAAGCGTTACGGCCGCGTGGAGGGGGTAGACGATATATATCGATATATATATTTATCGCGTGGTGAGAAGCGGCAGCGGCGGACGGAGAGAATAGATTGGAATCTCAAGTTTTTATATTGAACCGATTTGAAAAATTCTTTCACTGTTGCGAAGCTACACTATCCCCGGGTGACATAGGCTAATTATATATTTTATTTAAATTGGGATCCTTACTAAAACTCCAATAATGTAACCCATTGTGTTAAAAAATTACGTAAAATATTCTTTACAATGCATTTGCTCGAAAAGAGCGTTTTCCAAGCAGTCAATTTGTGCGGTAAGTGTCACTTTTTTCACTCGTGCTTTTTACTTCTCTGTTTTTTTTAAATTTTTGAGGCAGTCGTCGGCCCGTCTCGTCTCAGAGATTTTATTATTTGAGAAAAGTTTTACAAATCAGATGATGATGATAACGATGGCGATGACGATGGCGATGATTATGACGATGATCAAAATCAAAAAGTCGAAGTCAAAGTCGAAGTCGAAGTCGAAGTCAAAGTCGAAGTCAACAACGATGATTATGACGATGATCAAAATCAAAAAGTCGAAGTCGAAGTCAAAAGTCAAAGTCATGAACGTTGTTTTTATCATTTATATATGTCGTCATATGTTAGATGTTACACATAGGCGACTGCCGCATGCCGTAAGGCTAGCTCGTTTTTTTTTTCCTCTCACAATGCATAGTAAAACGTTGTATGATACACGTGCGTAAGATGATTTCACCTACCTTCCGCACTTGTAGCATAAATAACTATTACATCACGTGCGCTGCGAAAACTATTGATGATAGAATAAAATAATGTACTACGACTTGCAGAACACATCATTATTTACAAAAAGTGTCGCGACAGTTAGTCTAACTATTATAGTTATGCCACAATAAGTATTCCTTTATTTTAATAAAAACTTAAAAAAAAAAAAAAAAATATTTTACACTTTTTAGTTGTGGTACCTACCCCACACAAATTCGAATACCACTACCTGCTATGTAAATAACAGTCACAGGAAGTTATCAGCATATCATCCACATATACTAAGCGGGAAAAATACGTATTATTGAAGCTTACTCAAAAACTATCCAAGCAAAGTTAATCAAATTTATATGGGACCAATCCGGGAGCATACCCTTTCAAACAAAAAAAGAATTTTCAAAATCGGTTCACAATTGACGGAGAAATCGACGGACATACATAAAAAAAACATACATACGCGTCGAACATATAACCTCCTCCTTTTTGGAAGTCGGTTAATAAAAATTTAATTGAATTTCCACCGCTAGAAAAGGCTCTTTATTTGTATCTTGGTATTAATCCTTATCAAAATAAATTACTTCATATTGAAGACTGCTTCAATACCTTTCTAACTTTTTGAATGATTCAATTCGGACATTCCATTCGAAATATATCACGAGTTTAAAAATTCGAAGATGATGACGAAGTAGTCGCCGCCGTAAATGATTTTTTAAGGGATCAGGAAGAAGATTTTTTTAGAAAGGGAATTTTAGGATTAGAGAAAAGATATACAAAGTGTATAAACCTGAAAGGTGACTACGTCAAAAAATAAAATAACATATAATAAAAGATAATTGCGTCTAACTAATTCTCACTATTTATTGAACACACCTCGTACCTTATGAAGTTCTGACAGTCACATTGCAAGGTATAGACTTTCTGACGTCCATCCATTTGATTTCAGCCAAAACTGAAAATGTCAACTTACTGTGAATGTGGTTCTATCATACGAGAGGGAACGTTTTGAAAGTTCTTAGTGAGTGGAGCAAGCGCCTATCATTCTTACAGTGGCCCACGTATTAGATGAACTGCGGCCGTAGACGCTGGTGTTGCAATGTCTTAGTGAGTGGAGCAAGCGCCTATCATTGCTACAATGGCCCACGAGTGGTATTAGATGAACTGCGACCGTAGACGCTGGTGTTGCAATGTCTTAGTGAGTGGAGCTACCGCCTTTCATAGTTACAGTGGCCCACAAGTGTTAGATGAACTGCGGACTGAGACATTGCCGAAGGAATGCCAAAGGCACAATGTCAACATAACAAGCAAAATTCACAGTAAACACATTCATTTGTAGAAATGTTGAAACGAGTATGAAAGTGTACCTGCGTCTATCGTGGCCAACCAATGCGTGCCGAAGCTTCGCATGTTTTGCTCGCTAAAAACTTATCGCGCTAATGCGGTGGTTATATTAGCGGCTTCATAATTTTAACGAATTATCTTGCAATAATCCAAGATGGCTCTCCATTATTTCAACAGAGCTTTTACGCAGTCCGGAAGCGTAAATAAAAAGGTGGATGCAACACAGATAGTAGCTGTTCTGTTACACAGCCGCGTCCTGAATAAAGTATTACAAACACGATTACACCACAGACATTTGAAAACTGTCTGCAATGTAATCGGCTCCGAAAGACATTGTATTAACAAAAACGACTGCAATACAGCTTATATGTACCTACTCGCTCTGCCTACACTGCACTGCAGGCAGTTATCAAACTTGCGCTAATATTAAATAGCCTGCCTAGCTGCGAGTAACGAGGAAGTAGCGCTCGCCGGCCCATTTCAACCAGTTCACAATTTTTCAACAGTTTAAAATCTAACGGAAATAATACTTGGGTGCCTGCGTTCTAAAAAAAACGGATACAAATCCGTCTTTTCATTGCCTTATACAAACAAATGTGGCTGCAGAACAAACCGCTGCGTTGCAGGTGGGTTCGGACGGACTATTACTGCTTTAAGCCATTCGCTAGATTATGCAGTACAGACTATGGGTGCCTGTGTTGCATCCACCTTTGTATTTACGCAGTCCGGAAACACCCCTCGAAATGAACAACACTAGTCTGACCACGCGCCATGCTAATTAGCGCGCTAAAACACTTGATGTATCGCCACCCAGGTGCTACGCAGCCCGAACCATCACGACGATAGTCGATAACAGTTGGTCATATCTGCGTGTGTCGTATCACTGTGCGAACATTAAGTAGTTAAGTACCTACAGCTACGCAGTTCTAGACAAAAACGTAGTTTATCTGCATATGATTAATAAAATTTATCCAAGTGCCTCACTCCATCAATCAATTTCATCGCGTTTTAATAAAAACGTAGATACCTATCAGCCTATCGCTCGGTAGGTACTCTCGGTACTGGCACGGCGGCGCGCGGCGGCCGGCCATATTGTAAAACAAAATAATCATATTATTACTAAGTTGCACTTTCAATCAATGCTGTGCGATGCTATCAGGAAGCAAGCCGGCCCTATGCGTTATGACGAACATAATGATGATACAGATGTTGCATCAACATGACAACTTGCATTCCTCCGATTGTTGGATGGTTGTTATGTAGGTACTTACATCATGATTTTTTTGTATACCTACAACAACTTATTCAATATAATAAAACAAACAAAAAATGACTTTTTATAATTTATGATGAGCTTAAACACATACCTTCCTAACCTACTCGTAGATATGCAAAGTCCAAATTGTTTGTGGTTAATCATTGGAGTGCGGAGAGCGTGGCCAGCGGGGGTACCTACTTGTCTGTCAGCAAGTAGGTATACCAGCATAAGTAACACTATTCAAAGTTATGAATGAACGCTTCTAATAGCGCTAACGGAGATGAGGTTGGCGAAGATCAAGTGCCCAGTTGCTCAAAGTCTCCACTAGGGCTGCCACCATAAAAAAAAAAAAAAAAAATCCTTAAGTATGTTTTAAAAACATTATCTTCTGGGAGTATAGTATTATCGGTAATATATTCCGTTCGATGTACCGGGTAGGTTCACCCTCGGTTCAAAACGAACAGATTGTTTATCGATTGTACTTATTATCGGTAATATATTCCGTTCGATGTACCGGGTAGGTTCACCCTCGTTTCAAAACGAACAGATTGTTTATCGATTGTACTTATTATCGGTAATATATTCCGTTCGATGTACCGGGTAGGTTCACCCTCGTTTCAAAACGAACAGATTGTTTATCGATTGTACTTATTATCGGTAATATATTCCGTTCGATGTACCGGGTAGGTTCACCCTCGGTTCAAAACGAACAGATTGTTTATCGATTGTACTTATTATCGGTAATATATTCCGTTCGATGTACCGGGTAGGTTCACCCTCGTTTCAAAACGAACAGATTGTTTATCGATTGTACTTATTATCGGTAATATATTCCGTTCGATGTACCGGGTAGGTTCACCCTCGTTTCAAAACGAACAGATTGTTTATCGATTGTACTTATTATCGGTAATATATTCCGTTCGATGTACCGGGTAGGTTCACCCTCGGTTCAAAACGAACAGATTGTTTATCGAAATCGTACTTATTATCGGTAATATATTCCGTTCGATGTACCGGGTGGGTTCACCCTAGCTTCAAAACGAACAGATTGTTTATCGATTGTACTTTTTATCGTGATACCTAAATACTATTATAACACGTGAACTAGTTCTCAACAGACTAAAATTTATTCAACGAGAATTACACATACCGCAGTATAGAGGGCGTTACTAGTCACTACTTTTAGACGTTTTGATACGCATATTACTTAGAGTATATTATAACACTGGAGAAGCCTTACGAACACTTCCCCTCTGTAAAAGTACAAGAACAATTAATGTTCTAGTACGTTCATAAAAACTACTTTCAAATCGATTCTAACGCACTTCGTAAATCGTTTTAAAGGCGCGCGAAGCTCCGTGAAAATGCCTATTTGTGCTGTTGAATGGTGTAAAAAGCGTTCAAATACGTCAATTTTACTTAAAGAACTGAATAACTTTCCATAGGCTAAATTTTTCTTCTAAGATTTAGTCATGCTTTTATTGAAATTTAAAATCCTAACCTCATAATACAATTCGATTCAACCATGATTCAATATAAAACGTAGCATGAATCGAGTATTTTCCTCACGTTGCTTCTGTGACGCCACCGAGTCTAGCTACATCTCGTTTTTATGTTCGTAAAGATCAAAATACTTTTCTTTTGCATTACGAAAATATACGTCAAATCAGCAAAACTTACACGCACTTGTCATGCGATTATGTCCTCTAATAAAAATGTTAACGAGACTACCGTAGTGTTGAGGTCTTGTTTGAAACCAATATTGACATGTCGATAATTTCCTAGTAAAAATTACTTAGTAATTTTTTTTTTTTTTTATGTTCAATGTTTAATAATTTGTTTATGTCCATTGAAGTGGTGGTTTAGTGAAGTTATACCTGTATAAAAAAAAAATTGAACTGGACCTAATTTTTTATTGAGATTAGTTACTTATTACAAATTTAGTAACTTTTATTTAATTGAAGTTATTTTATCTTCTTATTAAAATGTTACTATTTTATGCAACAGCTGTTTTATTTCATGGATTCAAGCAAAATTCCGAATGAATATCGATATCGATAAAATAAAAATTAATGATACGGACTTCTCTTTCCGCTACCGCATCCCCCGCAAAAAGTGACAGACTGTTTTGTTCGGAATATTGTGCTTATGGCTTCTCCAGTGTTATATACTCTAAGGCATATTATGTATAACGTAAACTACGCATACTAAAACGTTAACTATACGTAAAATAAACTAAATACACAGATTATTACATAGAAAGAATACCAAGCAAATTCAAAAACTTGTAATGTTTGAAATGGCATAGACATTTAGTCAGTATGTCAGCAGGCATTTCCTCACTAGGGATATATTTAATTTTAACAAATTTGTACCTACTATACAACATCTATACATATAAAATGCTTTGTCCTGAATGAATGACTGACTGACGGATCAACACACAGCCTAAACCGCTGATCGTAGAGACCTGAAACTTGGAGGGTGAGTTCTTTGTATTACGGAAGCATCCGATAAGAAAGGATTTTTCGAAATTCTACCCCTACGGGGGTGAAAAAGGGGGGCAAAGTTTGTATGGGACAACGTGATTCCTTGGTCCAATCTTCTTCAAATTTTGCATAAACATTCTTTAACAGAATTAATGGAAGACCTGTTTCGTTTTTTGTTGAAATTCATCCCTTAACGGGGTTTAATAGGGGTAGAAAGTTATTTTGGGAGTGATTTTCTTCGAAGTTGATATCAATACTCCTTAGTGCTTTTGATTTAAATAAAATTTTACTTTGACACATGTTTGAAAAGTCAATCCGATTTTATTCAAAAAAGGTTGAACTCACATAAAGGCTTGGTGCTTGCAATGCAAATATTCTTTAAAATTGGAATGTCTAGAAAGTCACCGTACTATATGTATAGTTATCAAAATTAATAACGTAAAAAACCAAAAACTTGAGAGGTGTCAAGGGACACCCGGATGGAACGAAGTTCCTCTTTCTATGAGAGAGAGAGAGAGAGAGAGAGACAGACAGACAGAAAAACACGCGCACGCCGCACGGCTTACAACTATAGCAAAAAGTGTCGTTACAACTTTTGGTCTCGAAGTATAATATATAAGTATAAGTCTCTTGACTCGTGTCGACTTATACACTCGCTCGATTTCGACTTCGACTTCGACTCCGACTTCGACTCCGACTTCGACTCCGACTTCGACTCCGACTCCGACTTCGACTCTGACTCCGACTTCGACTCCGACTCCAACTTCGACTTCGACTCCGACTTCGACTCCGACTGCGACTTCTACTTCGACTCCAACTTCGATTTCGACTTTGACTTCGACTTCGACTTCGACGTCGACTCCGACTTCGACTTCGACTTTGACTTTGACTTTGACAGACAGAGAAACACGCGCACGCCGCTCGGCTTACAACTATAGCAAAAAGTGTCGTTACAACTTTTGGTCCTAATTTTTTCCGTCTAGTCCCCTTTTGCAACGCGCGATAAGGAACTTCGTTCCAAAAAATATTGTTTACAAAGAAATACTGCGGTAGGTGTAGTATTTCGATTTCGTTGTAAAAAGAAAATACGCCCGTGTAACTTTCGCCAGATTTTTAGTTATTTTCAGGTTTATTTATCCTTTATATCCCTACACTATAATAAAGATTGTTATATTATATAATTATTCAAAAATGTTAACATAATAATTTATATGTTATAACAAAATTAATAACGTAAAAAACCAATAAAAAATCCTATTAGAACCATTTTCGACTTCTACGCGGACGACGTCGCGGGCAAAAGCTAGTCTCGAATATAATGACAACGTAAATCTGTGTGCTTTGATCTATTATATGACACTGATTACTTAAGGCTAACTTTAATGCACTTTGGTTATCACAAAACATATCAATTACATACAGTGTATTTGTAATTTGATGCAATAAGTTTCTTAGGTAGACAGCTTCCCTAGAACTTCGGACAGAGCGGTGTATTCCGCCTGTGTACTAGACAATGTTACCGTTTTTATGGTTCCGTAGTAAACAAGGAGCCGTTATAGTTTCACCATGTCCGTCTGTCTGTCTGTCCGTCGTATAAGATAAGATGAACATTAAGAAATAAAAATGATTCATCAAATTGTTATGCCTAATGTAAAATATACACGAGATGAAGCGTAAGATAAGTAAACTGTTTCATTTTAATATTATAAAGATATTATTTAGAGGAAATAAAGGTTAAAAATTCCAATTAAATATTTACTATACAGGGTGGATTTTTGAGATGGGGCAGCAAGGACAGCTACCTTAACCGTTGTCGCTAGAAGAAAACGGTCTTAGGAGACTGTCCTTAACTTTTTGAGTCATTTTGATTTGCATTCACAGATTTTGAAAAAAAATTACAGTCTGCAAGAAAATGGGCAGTTTTCACAAAAACTTTTTTTGATGCCTATCGATCCTGTTTCTTATAAAAAAACTTTACGGGACCAACTGAGGTTTGAGTACCTACTAGAAAAGTCAGAAATCGAAAAAAACTTTTCCCATACATTTCGTAAGAAAGAAACTCCAACATACTTTAATATGATAGACAGACTCGCCAAACAGAAACCAAAAATTTTAACTTCGAACGAATACGCATTATAATTTTATTTATTAAAAGAACAAGATAGTTTGTTGGTTGTGATGTCCAACGTTCTGAGAAAAAAACCGCCCAAGTGCAGTGAAGAGTTCCGTAGTTGGGATAAATTTATCGCAATAACAAACTTGTAACATTGTAGTTGAAATACATGTTCTCTCATACATCGATATACGTCACGGTCACTTCTCTGTAAGTGTAAATTTGTGAACAATTTTTTTTTTTGTGTGGTAATCAGGTACCATATTGGTTACCCATTGAAAGGGTTTTCGATAGGGTTTTTCTAAGCAGTTAATTAAAAACCCATACGATGTGGGTACGTACCGAGCGGGTTCTAAACAGGGATCTATGATCATTATTGCATGTAATATAGAGTTCATTTTAACTTTGGGCGCCGGATATAGAAATCTTGATATTGAAATCACAAGCAACAAACTATCTTGTTCTCAAATCAAATCAAATTATGACTCGTAATCGTTCGAAATTTGAAATACCATTTTTTTCTTAGACAATTATTAAGACTAAGACTTTTTGTACCTATACCTATATGTATGGGTAGGTACACATTATATGTATAGGTATAATAAAAGACAGACCAAATTCTTACTTATCCATTGCTAATTCAATTGACTATGATAATACGGGTCCAAGACATTGTCAGAAATTCAGGACACACACCACCGAACTATGTAGGCATCTAAAATTTAGGTAGCACGTGTGCTACAAGTCTACGATGTCTAGTGAAATAAAGGCAATGTGCGCCAGCAGCAGATTGTGGATGGTCCCTGGTGGTCTCTCCACCCCACCCACCACCTACTTAGCACAAGTTTATTGAATAACCACATGGTAACCCGATCAAAACCCTTATATTACCATAATGAAGGGGTATCCCTTACACTGGGTTTCAAGTATAGAACCCATTCAATGGGTTATCATGTAACCCTTTCACTGGATTTCAAATATAGAACCCATTCAATGGGTTATCATGTAACCCTTTCACAGGGTTTCAAGTATAGAACCCATTCAATGGGTTATCCATATTGAAGAGATTACCTTTTTACTGGGTTTGAAGCATAGAACCCATTCAAGGGGTTACATATGATAAAGGTAACCTCATGAGTGGCTTACCCTTTCGAAAAGCTTAACTCTTATCCGGGGTTGTACGGTCCCTGGTGGTAATACTACAAATTACCGATTTTCGGACTTTTCCCTTTACTTGTGTTATGAGAACTTGCTTCTTGCCTAATTTCATAATTCAAGGTTAACGGGAACTACCCGGTTTTGATTTATTTGCGAGTAATCTAAATAATTATGTCGTATAAATGGCCGTATTTTTTATTGCGTTGACTTAGAAGCTTGATTTTTTAGAGCTTCATGGGAGCACAGACCTACGTATTTGATGTTATTTCAACTTGATACTTCCACGCGTTCCTATGAAAAAGGGTCGTGACAGACTGACGGACGGACAACGAAGTGATCCTAAAAGGGTTCCGTTTTTTCCATTTGAGGTACGGAACTCTAAAAAATTACCTCGAATTATTAAGACCTTTCAGACTTGTTTGGAAAACGTTAAAAAAGACTGTCCTCTACAAAAGACAGAAATTGCAAGAAACACATCTATCTACCTATGTGAAAAAGTTTTTTCAAAAGCGACAAAGGTTCAATTGGTTTTAGTTTAGTTTCTATCGTCGTAAAATACTAAGTTGGAGTCACATTAATCTAAATCATAATTTTACTTTATACTTGAATAAAATTTATTATTATTATTATTATTTTAAAATGTCTTTGACATATCTCGGGACCCTAGGGTCCCGGACCTTTGGAAGGCGTACGAGGGGCCGAAGCCAACTCGCAGAGGCCCCTTAGACATTTTTGTGTATTGAGGCACCACCCGACGGTTATCCCTGTATGCACTACGCAAGTGCACCCAAGGACAACCCCCGGTTGGTGCAGAACTATTGCAGAACATGGAAACAAAATACATTGGGCTATGGGTTTGGGTGGCTAAAGTTGACTGGTGACCTGGAACTATGGAAGGACTATGGCCCCTGCCTGATCAATGTTTTATATGTACACGGAAAAATGGCAGGGGGTGACTTGCACACTCAATAATGGGCCCCCGAAAACTGCCGCTAGCACATAATGACGTAGCGACAAGGGGGCAACATGTCCTGAGGTGCTTGAGAAGTGGAGAGGTATTCCACGGCTTTCAGAACAATCTCAGAGCCCGGAAGATGGTCAAGATCCCTACGAGCACTTACTGGAATACTTCCTTCCTCCGAGCACGTTTGCTCTTGCGAATCTCCACTCAAGCCGGCCAATGAAGGCAAGAATGAGGTGGGAGCTCTGTTTCTCGTCAGTGTTCACTCCAGCCGGCCAATAAAGGCAAGCCAGAGATGAGGAACAAGATTTCTCCCGGGAGATAGGGTCCGTGGGGTCGCTACTGCCCAACAGCTCGCCACATGCTGCCCTGCGGGTTTCTGTATCTCTCTTGGTCTGGCCCCTCATCCTAGACCTGTTCCGGCAAAGTAAACTCTACCGGCACAGACCCAGAGTTTGGAGCGCGCAAGCCCCACCACGACGTCAACGTAGAGATACGGCGGTGGGGTTATTATTATTATTATTACATTTTGTACGAACATATGGAAAAAGTTTTTGGCGATTTCTGACTTTTCTAGTACTCAAACCTCAGTTGGTCCCGTACAGTTTTTTGATCCTTATAAGAAACAGGATCGATTGGCATCAAAAAAAGTTTTTGTGAAAGCTGGCCATTTTCTTGCTGACTGTAAATTTTTTTCAAAATCAGTGAATGTAGATTGAAATCTTTCAAAAAGTTAAGGACAGTCTCTTAAGACCGTTTTCCTGTAGCTACAACGGTTAAGGTAGCTGTCCTTATTGAAATCCACCCTGTATATTATTTCTCTACATTGAACGGATCAAAGTGCTTCTGTGCGAGTGATTTTTGCAAAGAATTTACCTAAACTTGACTTCCCGCGCTAGACGTAAACGCTCTTAATTTTAGGATGCAAACTATTGATTATATAATTATGACGACTTAATGAACACATAATTATGACGACATAATTATGTGTTAGTTACATAACGTTAATAATATAAAATTTGAGGCTGTCCAGTAATGTACTTATTTTCAAACCGGTCCATGAAAATATCTGCCTTAAGGAGACTGAGTGGAGAACCCATGGCTAAACCTTATTTTTGTTTGTAATAATTATTGATTATTAAACCTAAAATAATTTTGTTCCATATAAATCATTTCACACACAATTCAATTCTATCATCCATTTCACACATGTGATAAAGGTTCTAGAATGTCAGTACTGTAGGTACTAGAGAGTTTAGAAATTGCAAAAAAAAATACAGGGTCTTAGGCTTAGGGAATTAGGTTACACTATTGAATACGAGTATTCCAAGGTTACCTTTGTTGCGATGTGGCTCACACTGCGCTCGGCACTTGACTTAGCAACACGTCGTGTCCGGGCATCAAGTCAATCGTCATCCTGAGGATGCCTCGTTGAGAGGTGTAACACGTGTCGATTTCTTACAGGGTTCTTTATAATATAAAATCTTTTTCAACACACTTGCTCGTAAAGTAGCTCTTATTGAACCGTTTTTAGGTTTATAATTCAGTGTATTAAAAACGCGTGCTTTTTACTTTATATTATCGGACTACTGCTGTAATGCCATAGATAACTAATCAGGATTTGGTTGCGACTCGCTAAAAACAATAACATTGGACTTGCCTGGGAATTGAACGCGATATCTACGTGTCACTGATTAAATACGCACTAAATAGGATACACGTATCACACCCACTTTAACATCCTATGCGTGTTTGTTATCTTTTAATTAAACTATTTTAATTAGCAATAAAAGCGAAGACCGGAATAAATTTTGATTTTTTACAAACGTCAAACAACCGAATACGACCATAGGCAACCGACATCCTTTTTAACTGGTCTAAATTTATCTTGTCATTGAAAAGTTAGTGATTGACATAATAAATATCGACTATTTATTGTTCAAGGAGTATTTTATTACTCCTTTATTGAAAAAAAAAAACTATTTAATGTATTTATAATTATTATACTGACAACAATCGTGTTTTTCGGCTAGGATTTTCAAGATGCTGTTGGGGCTAGCCCGCGTTTAAAGATGCGGTCCTATTTCCTTATTAAATAATGTCGTAGGTATATATATGTAATATAATATACCCCACAAGTTTTAGAATATTATACTGCTTTAACACTGAATTTGTTACGAATCTTAACGAATACCTTCAAAAAGAGCACGGGTTGGCGACGCGACGTATTGACCGCCATTCAATACCGAATTTCAAAAGGAAGACTGTTTCTGGGAATTGAAACTCCAATCATATCCTCTTCAAGTTATCTTAAATTCTCCGAGCTAACTAGACGAATACAATATATCGTTACTGTTAGAAATATTATAAAATGTTTTTGTCTTTGACATTCGACATGTCCGACGGAAGTACGAGCAGAGAATATGAGCTACACCAGGGATCACCAATTTGTTTTATTTAGGGTCTATATAAAAAAAAAAATATGGCTCGTGGTCCGTTTGGAACACGTTACCTACTAGCAACCAAGATTAAAAGATATTCAAGGACCTTGGGTATTTTTGTGTTTTTTGGAAATCGATCAATTCGATTTGTATAACACCTCACCCACCTAGCTCTATTGTCTACTCCCGAAAACATTTGCAGCTTCATGCGGCTTGCGTCAGCGTCGTCCGTTGTCGTGTCGACGGCACAAAATATAAAGCGTGGGCTTAATTCAATTACTCAATTTCTTAATTCAATTACACAATTTCTTTTGATAAGGTATTTTGTTATAAATTTAACTGTTTACTTAAAAGTCCGTACAAAATAGGTCGGCGGTCCGGATCCGGACCGTGGTCCAGCAAATGGGGGACTCCTGAGCTACACCATCTGTAGGCTCGTCTCGTATTATTGGTCAGGTAGGCATTTGGTTAGCATAAGCAATTTTTTTTTAAATCTTTGACATACCAAACGTACGTAAGTAACCGTGCTTTCTTGTTCATTTTCACGTTTTAACATACGAACATAATTATTTCAATGGATTTGTTTTTATGTATGGAATTATAGTAAGTACTATCATGAAATTTGTATAAAGAAATTGACTTTGAATACATGGAACTAATATGAACTATCCTATACTATTCAAACTCAAACTCAAAGTATCTATTTCAAATAAACCAATTACTGGTACTTTTGAATTGCCAAGGGGTCGGTCAGTCAGAAATATAAAGCTAGTTACCCATTCCAACGCGTAGTAGGTAGATAAAAAATAAAAACAAAAACAATTCAAAAATTCGAATAAGCCGTGGCAGCTAAGAGATGACCAGTCCCCATTGACGGCGCCCGTTCACGAACATGACGCATAGATTAGCACCATTTAGCTCAACCATTTTGAAGGGAACTTAATGCCACACACACGCCACCACTAGCGAGACATTTGAGTGAGCATGACATACTCTCAGCCGCAAGGGCACATTCAAGTCAATGAAAGACGTACCCAGTAAATGGTAGCTTTAAAGAAGGTACATAGTGCTCACTACTGCTCACACATGTGCTATGCAATTACGAGTATATAATACTTAGTGATTGAATTTACACAATCTAAAGATAGTTTTACAATCTTCAGCAGCTCCAACAATATTTTCGAATGCTAATCAATTAGTTTATGCGCCCTTGTGGAGCTGGACCAGCGTTGAGCCAAGCATTTTTGTCAACAATGTATGGCAGCATAGTGTGCGTTTTATACAAGATTTAAATTTCGTTTCATTCAGTTGGAGTATGTGGGGAGGTGATAAGGTATTGTAATATTTTAAACAGTACCCCATGAAGGATGAGTCTACTTTAGCCAGTCTGAAACCCGGTTGAACTAATTGATCCCTATTTCTAGTTCTTTAATTGTGTCTATCACCTCTTTTACAGAAAATACTTTTTTCCTTCTATATTAAATGAGCATTCTCTATTTTAACCCGAGCAGAGATTTGTGCTTTTATTAATCTCATCAAAGAGACTTCTTGCCTTCTATATTCTATGCTAAGGGGTTTGGTTTCCACACTTAGTCTTTCAGGTGGACAATTGTGCGTGGGTACACCTTTTTATGCCTTTTTTTTGGAGTGTAAATTATTAAATAACTTCTCCCGCTCTGGACGGAGCGGGAGGGCAGATGTCAGACTTTTACTGACTAAAACCCACCTATGTTCCTTCAATTGCCTGTACGTTGCTAGGGGCCACGGTATCCCTTTCGGACTTTCCCGCGACCCTGGCAGGCATCGGTCTTAGTCCTAGCGGACCCCTTCCATTGTGCTGACATCTCTTTGAGGCGCGCGTGGAACACAACGCGCCGTCGACCCGGGCCTGGTCCTTATCGGACGGCGAGCTACCCATTGCTCACCGTCCGCAAGCCCGCGCCTACAATGGCCGGGAATCGGCCTGCGATTCCCGACGCCCATGGCGTCTCCTGCGGCGGCTAGGGGCGTGAGGGCGCGAAATTTGCCTCTTCCTCACGCGTTCCGCGTCCTCCTTCGCGAGCATTACTGTTTCGCAGAAGGAGGTGACGGCTTCCCACGCCCTCTCGCTCCGTAACATAGCCTGGACGGCGGGACACTTTACTCTAACAAAAATTTTCACTTTAAAGTGATAATAATATTTCGGAAAGGGATCTCTAAATCCAAAAAAAGTGTTCACAAACTCCCATTATTTTTGAACGACCTTTCCAACAACACCCCACATTATTGGACAGAGGAGAAAAAAACTTCCCTCTTTACCTGCAAGGGAGATATCCTAGAAATTTCGTTTAGCCGTCTCCGCCTCAGCACGTAGTTGTCGGGCACGCACAGATTCACCTGCTTTAATACCCCCTGATTCATGATTTTACCATTGATTAATTTAAACATATAAATGGCGAGAGTCATATCCCTTCTTAATTCCAACTTGTTGTACCCAACCATGCCTAGAACAAACAAGGTTAGGTACATCAATGGATAATAAGGATAATATACTCCATACAGTCTCATGTACAGATACCTTATGAATTTATTTTGTATGCGGTCCAACATGAGACTGTATTTAGTTTCATGTGGTGCCCAAATGATTGCATTATATTACAACTGACTCGTTATCAACGCATTGTACAAGGTCGCATAGCTTTGATGTGTTTGAACTCTTGAGCCCGACGAAGTACAAACCCTAGGCTCCTGTATGCTCTTTTGCAAACTTTGACTATGTGATCGCGAAATGACAACTCCTTGTTAAGGTGTACTCCTAGGTCACGTACCGTTTCCACCCTTTTTCATCGTCGTGTTGTCTAGCTCATAGTCGTGGAGGAAAGGAAGTCTCATGCTGAACGTCATGATCGAGCACTTCGACATATTAAAATGTAGCTTATTATTTCTGCTCCACTCGACTATTCTATTCACGTCACTCTGAAATCGAACACAGTCCCTTTCATCTTTGATGGTCAAAAACAGTTTAAGATCGTCCGCGAATAACAGACAGTCGGCCTCCCTGACCACATCGGGCAGGTCGTTAATCATAATGATAAACTGAAGAGGTCCTATGTTACTACCTTGGCTCACACCGGATGTGGTATAATAAGGCTCCGATATGTAGCCAGCATATTCAAAAAGTTAAATAATTAAAATTAATCAAATAAATCAAACCAAATAAAAAAAATTAAAATAAAAAACAAATTCAATCTGCCTAGCCTTTTCCCAACTACGTTGGGGTCGGCTTCCAGTCTAACCGGATGCAGCTGAATACCAGTATTTTACATGGAGCAACTGCCTATCTGACCTCCACAACCCAGTAACTGGGTAATACGATACCCTTTGGTAAGACTGGTGTCAGACTATCGGGCTTCTGACGGCTCGTAACGACTGTCAAAGATCCACGAATGACAGCCGGGACCAAAGACTTAACGTGCATTCCGAGGCACGGAGGATTCTCGGTATGTAAAGATGGTCACCCATCCACTGACCAACCCCGGCAAGCGTAGCTTACCTGATGGATCGACCAGTGCGGCTGTTGTTAATTAGCTACGAGATCCTCAAGCACGAGCTAAAAAAAAAAAAAAAAAATTATTAATCATTAATAATTATTAATTATTATTAATGATTTTATTTTACCACTTTGTCGCCGTGATTAATATGTATACAAACACGTACCTAACTGTTTATTTCTTACCAAAAATATTTCATTTCCTTAACTTATGAAGTAACGGGTTTCCCATACTTTTATTATCACCCCTGTAGCAGTGGCGGAGCCAGGGTTGTCGTTTGCGAGGGGCTTGACTCTGCTGAGGGTAGGTTTTAGCAAAGTAATCTCTAAAAAAATGCGAATTATTTTATTTTGCTTACTTACCATACCAAATACGATAACAATAAATAATTTGTCGGCATCATTTAACATCTGCCATGCCGCCATGTAGGATTTGATGCGTCGTCGTACAGCGTGTAACCCGCGGAACAACATGACGCTTCCAACGATGCCTCATTTGATGCGTCGTCGTACAGCGTGTAACCCGCGGAACAACATGACGCTTCCAACGATGCCTCATTTGATGCGTCGTCGTACAGCGTGTAACCCGCGGAACAACATGACGCTTCCAACGATGCCTCATTTGATGCGTCGTCGTACAGCGTGTAACCCGCGGAACAACATGACGCTTCCAACGATGCCTCATTTGATGCGTCGTCGTACAGCGTGTAACCCGCGGAACAACATGACGCTTCCAACGATGCCTCATTTGATGCGTCGTCGTACAGCGTGTAACCCGCGGAACAACATGACGCTTCCAACGATGCCTCATTTGATGCGTCGTCGTACAGCGTGTAACCCGCGGAACAACATGACGCTTCCAACGATGCCTCATTTGATGCGTCGTCGTACAGCGTGTAACCCGCGGAACAACATGACGCTTCCAACGATGCCTCATTTGATGCGTCGTCGTACAGCGTGTAACCCGCGGAACAACATGACGCTTCCAACGATGCCTCATTTGATGCGTCGTCGTACAGCGTGTAACCCGCGGAACAACATGACGCTTCCAACGATGCCTCATTTGATGCGTCGTCGTACAGCGTGTAACCCGCGGAACAACATGACGCTTCCAACGATGCCTCATTTGATGCGTCGTCGTACAGCGTGTAACCCGCGGAACAACATGACGCTTCCAACGATGCCTCATTTCGTCGATGCCATGCTGGACAACGTACTCGTATATATGGCAAGCTTGTGCATAAGATTCTAGTACATGTCAGGTCATGCCGCCTTGTTATCGCTATGCTGGCGTTCGCCGCAGCTGCGAGCTGGCACGCTCATCGGATACTCACTTCTCTTAGAACATCCCACTGACTTAAGTTGGCGTACTTGCGTCGGATCGCCCCGACCGGGTCCGGCAATCGACGCCTTTATCTAGGAACAGACGGGGGACTTGCTAACGAGTGAATGCGTGTACTTATCAGTACAAAACCTATACATAGGTTGGTACTTACTTATTAAAATAGTAATACAAAAGTGTTTCTCAAGCATTCATTCATTCATGATGTAAGAAATTCGTAGATGTGCATCGGCAAGTGCAAGCCGCAAATGTTTGAGGTCGATCGCAACCCGCCACCGTCAAGGTAGGAACCGGTCGTGGTGATGTATGTCACACCGCCGACAAGTGCGCCTAGAATACGTTAACGCCGTTCGCAAACACTTAACGTCTATTCATATTCCAAGGGGAGCGGACACAACCTAGTTACGCAATTTTTACTCTGTTGCGGAAAAACTGCAAACTAAAACTATTTGTAGCAGCACAGATTGGCAGCAGCCGAGGGCGCTGCGTGCGTAACCGTGACAATGTCCTCGACACCCGCGCCGAGGGCCCAGCCGGCGGTGCGGGCGCCTAATTGTAGGGTTGGAGGCGATGACGCGCTGCTTGCGGCACTCGTGCGCTCGCGAGCGCACTGCCTGATGCAACGTATAGGTCCCTCAAGAGTCAAGCGGCACTTGAGCAGCCAGCCGGTGACCGGCGCCGCTGCGTCTGCCGGCGCTAGCTCGCACTCGCTCGCACGGACTCGCTCTCGCTCGCGCTGGCCACTACATTATACTCTGTTACCGTATCTTAACCGATATCATGTTGCGCCACACTCAAGTAACTGGCACACCTGCATCCACCTAGTTAGCGTTCAAATTGATAATTATTGTTATTTCCACTTACTTACTTATAAAAATGATAATCAGTTCTCTAATGGCTACCACACGATATCCTCGATTGCTGTGGCAGATGGAACCCTTGCCAGCTGGTCATGACTTCATGACTTACTGCGAGACATGATATCGTCCCAAGCCCGGAGCTCGGTGCCCGGTGCCCGGGGCCGGTTGCTGCTATGCTGGTGTGATCCGAGCATATATTATTTGTCGACAATCCGTTAGGCGGAGCGGCGCGCGGCGTCACGCTACCACGAGACGCGGCGCCGCGAGAGGCAACTTGCAAGCCGCGTGCATGGCGCTGATCGCGGTGGCGGTATTCTCGCCGCGCGATATGTTTGATCGGTGTATCCGGCGTAACGAACAATTCGTATGAAACCGAAGCTGCAATCAACGCTATCGAGGTATCGATGTTGTTACTGAGGATATCGTTTCAATGAAGTAGTTAGTTACCTACAATGTGGAGACGACAATAAGACTAGAGACTTGCTGTTAGAAGTGTTGCTTTCCATCTTTGCCAGCTTTATCAAAAAACTTTTTACAAAAAAAAAACAACCGACTTCCAAAAAAAAACACTACAAAGTGAAAAATTACTCTAATTTCGGAAGTCAGTGTCTTTGATTTTGAATTATCGTTTTTTGTCACCGACTTCCGAAATTAAAGTTATTTTTCACTTTGGAGTTTTTTTTTTTGGAAGTCGGTTGTGTTTTTTTGTAAAAAGTTTTTTATTTTCACTTTTTAGTTGTGGTACCCCACACAAATTCAAATACCACTACCTGCTATATAAATAACAGTGACAGGAAGTTATCATCATATCATCCACATAAACAAAGTGGGAAAAATACGTATTATTGAAGCTTACTCAAAAACTATCCAAGCAAAGTTAATAAAATTTATATGGGACTAATTCGGGAGTATACCCTTTCATACAAAAAAACAATTTTCAAAATCGGTCCATAATTGACAGAGAAATCGTAAAACACACAACAAAAAAAAAAAATACGCGACGAACATTATAACCTCCTCCTTTTTGGAAGTCGGTTTAATACCTTTTCATACAAAACATCATTTTCAAAATCGGTCCACAATTTTATTGACGGAGAAATCGTAACAAATACATAAAAAATTTAAAAAAACATACGCGACGAACATATAACCTCCTCCTTTTTGGAAGTCGGTTAAAAAGTAAATGGGCACCTCCAAATATTTTTAGGGTTCCGTACGTCCGAATGAAAAAACCGATCACTCGTGTGTCTGGCTGGCTGGCTGTCTGTCCGTCTGTCACTCGTGTGTCTGGCTGGCTGGCTGTCTGTCCGTCTGTCACAGCCAATTTGCTCAGAATTTTTGTTGAAATTTGGTAAACATACTATGAATTTAAGTGACCTAAACACTTAAAAAAAAGTTTAAACAAACTGTATCGTGTGACCATATCAAATGAAAGAACTTGTTGTGAGGAACACATTTTTTTTAATAATTATAAAATAACATCACGCCTCGTTTCCCAGAAGGGTTAGGCAGAGTAGGTGTACCCATAGCAGGTACACCCACATTTCGCCAGTTGCGTTTAAGTCCCATGTAATAGGGGGCGAGCCTACTGCCCTCAACCGGGCACAAATCCAGATCCCGGGCTGCTACTGAGAAATTCCTATTGAAAAACCCAATAAACCTTTGCCCGACTTAGGAATCGAACCCAGGACCTCATGCTCAGCAGTAGCGCTTGTGACCACTAGACCAACGAGGCAGCTAATAATTTTTCAAATACGTAAATAATTTTAAAGATATTTAAGAAAATACCTATATGAAAATTGACCTCGACCCCGAATCGACCTTTATCTCCGAAACAACTGAGCCAAAAATTTTGAAAAAAAATACAGTAAGATTAGTTCTGTACTTATAGATTTCAGGAAAATCTGTAAGAAATCCATGGGGCACTTGCTGGATGCAAAATTGGGTCGTGTAAACCCAGCAAGCAATTAGTAATAATTATCGACTTACGTCGAAGATTTTCACCGTAGATTTTCGTCACGCATCGTTCATGACCTTGGCGGGACGTACAGCAAGATGGTTGGTTAATAAGACGCAAGCAATCGACGCGCGCAGTCACGTCCTGCAGCCCGCGCGGGATACGTCACACTAAGTTCTGCAATAATATAAGGAATTTTGATGGTTTGACAACTTTTCAAATTATCTGGGCATTGAAAAATAGATCCTAAATAAAGCAAAATACTTGGATAATAAAGAAGAATACAATGTCAAGGTTAGGCGAGTGCCAGTGGCACTCAGCGTTGTCGTTCATAGTGTCCTGTACTTATGCCTAACATGACACACGCGACAATTACTCACTCTCGCGTTAGTAATTGTCGTCTATTTCTGTCACTTTTCTCGTTTTCTGACAGCGCTGCCGTACAAAGTAGTCGACTCGTTCTGTCAAACTTGATGTTTTTTCGACAAACTCTAACATGACACCTTAATTATCTCGATTTTTGACAATTCAACACGAGATAATCTGCGATTTTTCGTCATTTTGTCGTATTTACTCGTCCTCGATTTTGACGACGAGAAGAGTACCTAAACAAAATAATGATACAAAAAAACTCCCAAAAAAAAAGTTTCACAATATTGTACTTATTTTTTTTTTTTTTTTTGTTCAATTGTTTAATAATGAAAATACTTAGTCTTAAACTACAATTTATATTGGAACGACATGTTTTAAATGGAATTTTTCGCGTTTTGGATAGAAAATAAAATTACCTACATATTGAGCTTTAGGGGTTATGGGTAAAAAAACATGCTGTACTGTTTTTGCGGGAACACCCAAATACTCCGAAATATTTTATTCCGAATTTCGATGTTCCGATTTTCAAAAGTCCGAATTTCATAATACCTAAGAATTATAATGTCTATTATAAAAAATCACGAAATTTATTTTACCGAAAGTCGTAAATGCGATTATGTTATTGGTATTATGTTAGTTTTCTGATTTTCATACGTTCGAAGAATCAAATGCTCGAAGGGTTCTCGGTCCGAAAAACGAAATTCCGATTTTCAATAAACTCAAACTCAAAGCATTTATTTCAATTAAACCATTAACAGGCACTTTTGAATTTTCAAGGAATCGGTCAGTCAGAAATATGAAGCTAGTTGCCCATTCCAAAGCGTAGTATGTACCTATGGAGAAGAACGGGAAAGAAACTCCACGGACACTCTTTTAAATACATTGTTACATCTTTCCATGTTGAAATTAAGCATGTGAGAACAATATACATAGAACTAGCAGTGCCCGCGACTTCGTCCGCGTGGAATAGTGACTTTGGGGGGTATAGTGACTTTCAGGATTTATTTATTTATTTTAAAACTTCTGTACAATAATAAAATGTACAAAGACTTTTTGCCTTAGGCATTCTCTGCCAGTCAACCTTTGTGTGATGCTGAGATAATATGGTAGATGCACAGTTTTAGGTTATTCTCAAAAAACTCATAACCAATGATATATTAAAGTACTTCTGCGTAAACTATATTTTTAGTTTTGTCTTCCGGCAGAAGTAGAAATTGATTTTCACCCGAATTATATCTCGACAGAGCAACATATAGTTGCCCGTGCGAAAAACACTCTTGGCGTAAATCTATTCCTACGTACTTAAATGTTTGTCCCTGGGCCTTATTAATTGTTACCGCAAACGATAGCTTCACCGGAAATTGAATTCGTTTAAAGTAAAAAGGCAAATCCGTTGGTATCATAGGTATGCGAGGTATCAGCACTGTTTGCCCTACTGCTGGACCAGTCAATACTGTAGCACCAATCACGTTATCGCGAAGGAATTTTACTTGGAGCCTGGTCCCGTTGCATAAATTTGGTGGTTTAAAATTCCTTAGCAGCACAGCCAGGACTGGCTTGGACAGCCAGTTTTTAATTTGAGTGAATGTGAGGGAAGGCCACTCGGATTTAAAGAATTTAAAAATTCTTGTAGATAATGTACCGCATCTTCTTGATCCATTACTTTATCAATGGACATGTAGTGCACGCTATCTCCTGGAAGTTTACCCAGTATCATGTTATTGAACATATGCCTTCTTTCATACATGGTGACGTCCCCTCATGACCGCCCTGGACATCATACATGCGCGCGCAATACTTAATACTTATTTGGCTACAACAAATATCGCGATATCTTTTGAATGAAACGTCCGGATTGAATAATTCAAAAAGTTCTAGAAAGGTATTGAATTCGTCTTGAATATGAAGTAATTTATTTTGATAAGGATTAATAATACCAAGGTACAAAATAAAGAGTTTTGAAGCGACGGCATTTTAATTATTAAAAAAAAATAAAAGAAAACACTTATTGTGAGATAACTACAATAGTTAGACATATGGTGACGCAATATTTTTTGTAGACAATTATATGTTCTGCAAAGTGGTAGTACATTGTTTTGTTCTATAATCAATAGTTTTCGCAGCGCACGCGGTGTAAGGATTTTTTCGGGTCATTTTTTTACACTTTGGGTTACATTATTGGATTTTTAGTAAGGATCTTTATATTTTTTGAAAATATAATATAGCCTTCCTCGATAAATGCACTATCCAAAACTGAAATAATTTTTCAAATCGGACCAGCGGTTCCTGAGATTAGCGCGTTCAAACAAACAAACAAACAAACTCTTCAGCTTTATAATATTATAGTATATAGATAACAAAATTAATAACCTAAAAAACCAATAAAAAATCCTATTAGTGTCATTTTCGACTTCTATGCGGACGAAGTCGCGGGCAAAAGCTAGTCTATACATTTATAATGCTTTGTCCTGAATGACTGACTGACGGATCAACCGGTGTTCTTTGTATGACGCAGGCATCCGATAAGAAAGGATTTTTCGAAATTCAACCCCTTATTAATTAATTCTAAACTTGAAAAAAAAATAACTATATATTTTATGAACACGAAGCTAGGCCTTTGATTTTGAAAGTTACACGGGTGTACCTATTATCTTTTTACAACGAAATCGAAATACTACACCTACCGCAGTATTTCTTTGTAAACAATATTTTTTGTTTTTCTTTCGGATGCTAGAATCACCAGGCTACTCTGTCCACTTACTCTCTGGAGCATGCCACATACAACTGGCCGTGGGAGAAGCAGCTTTCCCTTAAGTCTACTCCCGCTACCTTAAGAGTTTGACCTTGAGCTTTGTTTGTAGTCATTGCGAAGCATACTTTGATGGGAAACTGCACTCTCTTGAATTCGAAGGGGTAATTTGATGGTGTTAGGGGAATCCTAGGAATCCCCTAACACCATCATCCTAATCCTAGGAATCCTAGGAATGAGGAGCTTGTGGCTAAGTAACAACAGCCGCACTGGTCGATCCATCAGGTTAAGCTACGCTTGCCGGGGTTGGTCAGTAGATGGGTGACCATCTTTACATACCGAGAATCCTCCGTGCCTCGGAGAGCACGTTAAGCCGTTGGTCCCGGCTGTCATTCGTGGATCTTTGACAGTCGTTACGGGTCGTCAGAAGCCCGAAAGTCTGACACCAGTCTTACCAAGGGGTATCGTATTACCCAGTTACTGGGTTGTGGAGGTTAGATAGGCAGTCGCTCCATGTAAAATACTGGTATTCAGCTGCATCCGGTTAGACTGGAAGCTGACCCCAACATAGTTGGGAAAAGGCTAGGCACATTGATTGATTTGAGGGGAATCCTAGGAATAAATACAGACCTCTGTAAAGCTTAGAAACCTTAAAATGCGGTACTAATATGTATAGTACGGTGACTTTCGAGAAATTCCAATTTTAAAGAGTATTTGCATTGCAAGCACCAAGCCTTTATGTGAGTTCAACCTTTTTTGAATAAAATCGGATTGACTTTTCAAACATTGTGTCAAAATAAAATGTAATTTAAATCAAAAGCACTAAGGAGTATTGATATCAACTTGGAAGCAAATCACTCCCAAAATAACTTTTTACGCATATTTAACCCCGTTAGGAGATGAATTTCAAAAACTAATAAACAGGTGTTCCATTAATTCTGTTAAAGAATGTTTATGCAAAATTTGAAGTAGATTGGACCAAGGAATCACGTTGTCCCATACAAACTTTGCCCACCTTTTTTACCCCCTCAGGGGTAGAATTTCGAAAAATCCTTTCTTATCGGATGCCTACGTCATACAAAGAACACACCCTCCAAGTTTTAGGTCTCTACGATCAGCGGTTTAGGCTGTGCGTTGATCCGTCAGTCAGTCATTCAGGACAAAGCATTTTATATGTATAGAAGACGTGCACGTTAGAAGCGTCCGTAATAAAAAGATAAGACAAATAACAATTCAAAAATTTAAATCAGCCAAGGCAGCTAAGAGTTGACCAGTCCCAACTGACGGCGCCCGTTCACGAACATGACATATGGATTAGCACCATTCAGCTCAACCAGTTTGAAGGGAGCTAAATGATCCAACACACGCGCCACCATCAGCGAGACAATAATCTGAGTTAGCATGACATACTCACAGCCGCCAGGGCACATTCAAGTCAATAAAAGACGTATTACCCGGTAAATGTTAGCTCTTTAGTACATAGTACTCACACCTGTGCTCTGAAATTATATAATACTAAGGAAATTGATTTTATACAATCCAAAGATGGTCTTAAAATCTTCAGCAGCTCCAACAGTATTTTCAAAAGTTAATCAAATAGTTGTGGTTGTGGAGCAAGACCAGCATTGAGCCAAGCATTTTTATCAGCGATGGTAGTCCCCCAACTTGTACTATGCGCCTGCATAGTGCGTTTTATACAAGATTTGAATTTCGTCTCATTTAGTTGAAGTATGTGGGGAGGAATTTTATTGTAACACTTTAAAAAGTATCCCATAAAAGATGAGTCGACTTTAGCCAGTCTGAAACCTGGTTGATCTAATAGGTCCCTATTTCTTGTACTATAATATCACCACCTCTATCACCTCTTTTACTAAAAAGATGTACATTTTTTCTTACGTGCATGATGTTTTCATAGATATATTGACAAGGTACCGTCATGATGTTAATATCCTTAAACAGTTCCCTTAGAGAGTCACGCCTGCGGACATAATACATGGCTCTGATCGCTCTTTTCTGCAGAATAAAAATAGACTCGATGTCTGCAGCCCGTCCCCACAGTAAAATACGGTAAGACATGATACTATGAAAGTAACTGAAATAGACCAGCCTCGCGGTATCTACATCAGTAAATTGACGGATTTTTCTGACAGCATAAGCTGCTGAACTTAGCCGTCCTGCAAGAGATGTTAAATGAGGACCCCATTGTAGCTTTGAGTCGAGCGTGATCCCTAGGAAAACAGTTTTATCGACGAATTCTAGTTTCTCTTGATTCAATACCATTTCACAATCACTACTTTTGACATTTGGTAAAGAAAATTTTATGCACTTAGTTTTTTTTTCCATTTAATACTAAATTATTAGCAGTGAACCAACTTTGGACCTGCAGTAGGGCGTTATTTACGTCGTTAAAATTTGTAGCACGTCTATCTACCTTAAAAATTAAGGAAGTATCGTCAGCAAATAACACTATTTGTGGTGGTTTTTTTAATAAATGGAGTAGATCATTGATGTAGGCTAAAAAGAGAAATGGACCCAATATCGAGCTTTGTGGCACACCCATTTTTACTTTTAAACCTAGTGAATTGATACCGTTTATTTGGACTTTCTGTTGTCTATAATTTAAATAAAATTTTACTAAATTGAGCGCAATTTTTCCAAGTCCGTAATGCTCAAGTTTCAAGAGTAAGGTTTCGTGATCGACGCAATCAAATGCCTTGGAGAGGTCACACAAGATTCCTATGGCGTCTTGAGCCTCTTCCCACGCGGTAAAAATGTGTCTTAATAAGGTTACACCGGCGCGTCGGTTGTACAACGTCCTTTGGTGAAACCATACTGTTGATCATGAAGGATTTTATTTGTGTTAAAATGATTGAGCATTTGATTAAGCATTACCTTTTCAAACACCTTGCTGAAAACTGGCACTGACTGGCACTGACACGGACACGGGTTTGTAATTATTGGTGTCTTTACTGTCCCCGGATTTGAAAAGTGGTATTACCTTACTGTATTTCATGTTTTTTTTTGTTTTTTTTTATAACCTTTTTCTTCTTGTATCGTGGGTGCGTTTACAAACATAGAAACTCACATACACTAACACCCAGACCCGGAACAACTACTTGCAGATCATACAAATATTTGTGCCGATCGAACCCGCTACACGTTGCGCAGCAGTCGATCACTCTGCCACTGTGCCAACCGTGTCGTCAAATCCGGGAAGACTCCTTGGTCCACACACAAATTAAATATTAAGGCTAAGTAAGGCGCTATGGTCTCAATTATGGAAGTACATACTTTAATGGACATTCCCCAAAGATCTTCGGTTAATTTGATCTTAATTTGCTTAAAAGCTTTTATTACTGTTAAAGGGTTAATATGCTTAAAGTTAAATTCAATCGGGCAAGCTGAAACATTCGCCATTACTAAATCAAAAGAGATCGAGGGCGAGGAATTTAAGGTTTCAGTAGTTTTAAGTGGGATACTGGTAAAGAAATTTACAAATTCTTGAGCAACTTCTTTGCTATCGCAAACTAGACCACCACATGACGTCTTCAGTGTGTAGTCAGAATTATGCTTTTTGTTCCTGTTCGTTTCATTATTGATAATTTTCCAAACCGTCTGTATTTTATTGTCTGCTGACTTAACCTTGTTGCTAATGTATAAGGCTTTAGCTGCCTTACAAGTGTTCTTAAAAGTTCTAGAGTAAGTAGCCACATACTTATTAAAAGTTTCCGTGTTAATATAAGGCTTAAGGCCATACAGCTCGAACAGTTTATCCCTACTTTTCCTGAGTCCTTTAATTGCCAGTTCCAGTCACTAAATATAAACTTAGGGCTGATAGTTTTTGTGTTCTTCTTAAAATAATTATTGAACTCGCTCTGGACTAACGAAAAGAATTCTTCATACGAAATATTAGCATTGTTCATTGTAAGGTCTTGATTATTTAACTTACAAACTAAAGTGCTATTAAATTTGATTTAATTAACTGCTGTTAATGGTCTGAATTGTATCTGCACTTTTGTTATTGGTATGTTGGACTCAAAAGTTACGGATTGACCACTGCGATCTGAAGGGAGATAATTAACTATGGCTTTATCTAAATAGTCGCAAGAACAAGTATATTATGATACTAGTGTGCTGTATTGGTCATTACCCAAAAGGCGGCATTGGCGCGCGAGCTGGTCCTGCTCCACAACCACAACTATTTGATTAACATTTGAAAACACTGTTGGAGCTGCTGAAGAGTGTAAGACTATTTTTGCATTGTATAAAATCAATTTTCTTTGTATTATATAATTTCAGAGCACAGGTGTGAGTACTATGTACTAAAGAGCTAACATTTACCGGGTAATACGTATTTTAATGACTTGAATGTGCCCTGGCGGCTGTGAGTATGTCATGCTCACTCAGATGTCTCGCCGATGGTGGCGCGTGTGTTGGATCATTTAGCTCCCTTCAAAATGGTTGAGCTGAATGGTGCTAATCCATGCGTCATGTTCGTGAACGGGCGCCGTCAGTTGGGACAGGTCAACTCTTAGCTGCCTTGGCTGATTGAAATTTTTGAATTGTTCTTTGTTTTATATTTTTATTACGGACGCTTCTAACGTGCACGTCTTTCTACATTGTTCTCACATGTTTAATTTCAACATGAATGATGTAACAAATACTTTGTAACAATTTATTTAAAAGAGTGTCCGTGGAGTTTCTTGCCCGTTCTTCTCCATAGGTACCTACCTACTACGCTTTGGAATGGGCAACTAGCTTCATATTTCTGACTGACCGATTCCTTGACAATTCAAAAGTGCCTGTAAAGGGTTTAATTGAAATAAATGCTTTGAGTTTGAGTTTGAGTTTCGAGCCATAGGCGAGCGCGATAATTTAGCCGACTGGGTAATGATCAATGCACACGCGTTTCATACGACGTTTTTCAACAAACTTGCGAGGAAAAAAACAGACTTGTTGTAAGAACTTATGCTAGAATAACGTAACTATAGAGATGATAATTTAGATTTATAAAGTTCAACTGACCTTTGTTGCCAGGTACTGTCAATCGGAGCTTCTTTTAAAAACTGTTGTACGTCTGTTGGTGACAATACTTTAGATTTTCGTATTTTTTATAACAACAAAACAAAAACGATAACAAATATTTACGGAATATTGCGCGTTGGTTTTTTTTTTCTGTTAGCGATGCGCGCTCAGTTTTAAATAAAGGCACAGGCAAAACTGCTGAACAGCCGTTTGTATAAAAATATAATAAACACAAAATAATAATTTGAATACGCAAATTAAGATTAATACTCGTATGTAGTGAAAAATATATAACTTAATGTAAATGAATAATATTTTATTTATTTACACAGTAGGCATTAAAAAGCAAGAAGTACCCACGCACAATGGTCCACCTGAAGGAAAGAAGCAAATCCCTTAACATAGAACATAGAAGGCAAGAAGTCTCTTTGATGAGATTAAAAAAAGCACAAATCTCTGCTCGGGTTAAAATAGAGAATGCTCATTTAATAGTATAGGATAGTTCATACTAGTTCCATGTATTCAAAGTCAATTTCTTTATACAAATTCTATGTTGCAATGATAGAACTTACTACTTCCATACTGCCATGTCGCGTTTCAAAATTTGTCAAACAACAATCGCCGCTAGAAATTGTCTATGGTTTTAGTGATGTGGTAGTATGATCTTTTCGTTTTCGTACTTTCGATGTTACGGTTTTTTTTGGTGGTAGTGTTTCATCAGTATTTTTTTTATTGAGTAACTTTCACATAAAAAACAAATCCATTGAAATATGTTCGAAGTTACAACCGTGAAAACGAACAAGATAGCACGGGTACTTACGTACGTTTGGTATGTCAAAGATTTAAAAAAAAATACTTATGCTAACCAAATACCTACCTGGCAAATAATACGAGACGAGCTTACAGATGGTGTAGCTCACAGACTACTTAGAGATATGGTGTAGCTCAGGAGTCACCAAATGTTATGATTCGTAACAAATTCAGTGATAAAGCAGTATAATATTCTAAAACTTGAGGGGTCCCCATAATACATATAGATCTACGACAGCATCTTGAAAATCCTAACCGAAAAACACTATTGTTGTTGTCAGTCTAATAATAATAAATACATTAAAATAGTTTTTCTTTTTCAATAATGGATTAATAAAATACTCCTTGAACAAATAGTCGATATTTATTATCACAATCACTAATTTTTCAATGACAAGATAAATTTAGACCAGTTAAAAAGGATGTCAGTTGCATATGGTCGGTTGTTTGACTTTTATAAAAATTCAAAATTTATTCCAGTTTTCGCTTTTATTGTTAACTAAATTAATCAAAAGATAAGAAACACGCGTAGGATGTTAAAGTGGGTGTGATAATACGTGTATTCTAATTAGTGCGTATTTAATCAGTGACACATAGATATCGCGTTCAATTCCCAGGCAAGTCCAATGTTATTGTTTTTAGCGAGTCGCAACCAAATCCTGATTAGTTATCTGTGGCATTACAGCACTAGTCCGATAATATAAAGTAAAAAGCACGCGTTTTTAATACACTGAATTATGACCCTAAAAACGGTTCAATAAGAGCTACTTTACGAGCAAGTGTGTTGAAAAACACGTTATCAATACATGTAGCAGTAGTCGTAGTTACTCGGGTAGGTTCTACAAAC
The DNA here is from genome assembly GCA_916701695.1 of Agrochola macilenta. Taxonomy (NCBI): domain Eukaryota; kingdom Metazoa; phylum Arthropoda; class Insecta; order Lepidoptera; family Noctuidae; genus Agrochola; species Agrochola macilenta. The sequence continues at coordinate 29,320,647 of OU753552.1, read as the reverse complement.
ACATTTGACAAATTGAATGATTTGAACAAAGGACATGTCTGGTGGGGCAATGGACGATTGCCTAGGTTGTCAAAATCAATGTTCAGTAATGATAGTTATATTATTATATTCGCCATATTATATAGTTTATCAATTAATTAAGGAGTCAGGAACTTGCGTGGGAGTCAGAAAATTGTCAAAATAAGGTTAAGTTTTTTTATTTTAACGCCATCTATGAGAAACAACAGGTACTAATTGGTGGTATACCTTTGTAAGGTCGGTGAAAGGTTTAATATTTTGATGGTCTGAGATCAGATTCTGCAGTTTTTTATTTTTATATTTCTATTTGTGTAACAAAAATGAAAAGCACCTATTTCAATATCTATTAAATAAGAGCTTTACATTTTTTTTATTGAATCACAAAGTGTTCTTATTCTTTATTGTACACATAAATACACATAAAATTATATTTTTATCATCCTTAATCCCGTATTTTGGTTTCTATCCTCAATACCCTTATTATTATTTATATTCACATACTTGTTGGTATTGAATTGAGATTAAAATAAATAAAACAACGTATTTATTGTCAAACAAATTCCTTTATTGTAGGTACATACTTAAATAAAATGATTTAAAAGAAAATAACTGTCTTCGAGAGACACCAAAACATTGTCCAAAAATGACGCTGGTGCTAGCAGGTTATATTGATGCCTTGCCCAGCCAAGATACCTAGCGTCATGACATGACAGCAACAACCGGTGTTGGTTGTAGAGAAGTGGTGGCGGCGGTGTTGATGATCCATGTTTAATGGATGTAACAACATCCTCTTGTAAGTCCCTTGATGAGTCATGATTCTGGAGTCGATTCGCTCGAACCCAAAGCCATCATATGCATACATTGTTGTCATATCCTGAAAATATTATTAAAATACATTTTATTACAAATGTCATGACATAAATGGTGAAATGTGCTGCACAATAGGTTCACCACGCCCAAATCCTTCGGGAATCGCTGGCGTGATGTTATGTTTATGTTGTGTTTTTACATGAAAAATACTCCTTCCATCTTCCGCGATCGTCGTTTCCATCGCTCGTCTATCCAGTTTTGAGGGATCTGTCCCATTCATTCATTCAGAACTTTAAACAATTGGCTTTGTGACAGATGTTTTTATTCAATAGATGATTAGTTAAATTTTAAACAGACATGATGTATACCTAACTAATATATTGGCGAATACTTATTTAAATTATAATTATTGACATTATTTATAAATCTAACAATAAATTGATGAACTGTCTTCATATATAATCTAATAAAGTAATTTAATATATTTTATAATGTTAATGTGCCTAATTAATGTTATTATAGACTGTTTTTATTTTGAATGATGTGTGTGACTAATGACCTCGTAATTTCATGATAATTATTAAAGCATGTACCTACTAGTAAATATTTGCACGGCTGATAAGTCGAATATAGTGAGACTAACATTATTTTACCATGTTATTATGTAAGTACGTATATTCTGGCAAATAAATAAAATTCATTTCATTTCATTTTGCCATTTTCTTTCAGACTTTACCTACTTATAATAAAAACATAGTCGGGTAATAAATAATTTACCTGATAATTATTATCATTGGAAATAACCCCGGGGTACTAAAGGGCTGTCCACTGCAACAGTATAGAAACGTCGGCCTCTTGAATTTCTGAGCCCGACTGAGATATTACATCCACGGTAGCCATTGTATCACCTAACAATCTGTTATTGTCAGCAGCTTCGGTATTTAATTAATTATAACAGTCGTGACAAGCATATCGATCTAATGGGAGCTGGAACAATAACAAATATCATTGTATTTTTCAAATTATAACACAATTGGTCAATATATTGCCGTCACTGCATGGTTTACGTGACTGCCGTAGTAGGCGTACCTGATTTGCTAACCATCGAGCGAATCTCACTTGCAAGGGTAAACACAGCCTTCCAATTCTGTCTGCAAATCCCCTGCAGCGATGCCACAATTGTTGCACCTCATCATAATATCCAAATCGAAAAGTAAAACAGAATCCTATACGAACTAATTTAAGATGGCAGTCTGTGTGGTAGGTCGTTATAAGAAAATAACAATATTACAAAATAATCGCACAGTTAGCAAGGAACGCTTTTATGCAACTTGGAACTGCAATGCAAGCAAAGCAAGCAGAAAATAATAATTATATGTCAATGTAATGTCAAAGAAATAATAAAGAGTAACCTTCATTTAAAAAAGTGGGTATTCAAAAACACTTTAGATGTTTACACAAAAATATGTTAGGTAGTAATATTGTCGTATTTATTTTATACGCAATTACATTCAACAATTACATACAGTCATTCCTTTGATTTAAAATAAGCGGGATACAGTTATTATTCATACTCTTTAAAGGTAATTACAGAATGAAATGGAACGTCAAAAACATTTTTAGTACTTCCCGTTAAAAATGGCGAGGCGGAAGCTATAATTGAGCAATGTTTTTTTGAGAATTATGTTGCGCAACATATTTTGAATTTATAAGCCCATAATAAATTAAATCTTAATAAATCTTACTGTAAAACCTTAAATCATGAACATTATCGATTCAGAACACGACCAGAAGGCAGAAACTGGACATGTCCTTTAAAAATCTACTGTGATTTGAATTATTTTCTAAAATATTCACATCAAAGTCACCACAGATAATTACTGATTTATTACCAGTTGCAAGTTTTGCCAAAACATCTTCCATTACCGACTCAAATATAGAGTAGTTTTGATAATTTGGAGGTCTGTAAACGCAAACACCATGCTTATCAAGCTCAACACAAGACAGTTCAAGGCTATGTTCAACCGATAGTTCAACTATGTCAATACGGGTTTTTGAATTAATACAATTTTTAATTAATATAATATTAGTGGACCACCACGCAGCATAGATTTTCGGTTAAAACAACTGGCCACACTATAATTCTCATAGTTAATGAACATTTCATAATCCTTTAACCAATGCTCAGTTAAACAAATAATGTCAAAGATTGTTTTTTCTAAAAACAATCCCAATTTCCAATTGTTTGGAAGAAAAGCCTTGAATATTTTGATGAAATAATTTCAAGGATTTCTGCTTAGCCCCTTTTGTACAGTTAACTATGTTAGTGCTAGAAAATACCTTTTTGTTATTAAGTTTCGTATACTGTTAGAGGTACCTTCTGTTGTCTTACAAACTAGTTTAAACATTTTTTTTTTTTTTTTGTGGCGCCTGCCTCTCCGCGCAATGCGGAGTCTGCGAGCTAATTTTACCTCGGACATTATCCGAGACCTTGGTTACTATTTTTATTTCTGTCATTTCATTTAATTTTATAAAAGTACAATCTTATCCATATTACAATATTTGGTTTTTTACATTTTGAATCAAATTTAGTTCAATTACACATTATAAATTTATCCTTAAATCTGCTTATCCTTTTATCACATTTCAATACATTACTGATATCACAGTATTACACAGTCACACACAGTTACATACAGACACATCAAGCTATACACAATATTTATTAGGTTTACAGTTTCGGACATTTTCAACGATCTGTGTTATGCTACTGTTATAATATATTATATTACGAGTCTCCCTTGTTTTATCGAAAAGAAATTGACAAATTATCACTACCCAAACAATTTTTCGCAAAATTTCATTTGCCAAATTATTACTTAGCAAAAAATCTCTTCCCAAATAATTGAAACGCAAACCTAATGTTTTGCAAGTGAACGTTTAAACAATAACTTGTTTACCAACTAGTAGTTTTACTTACCAAAATTTGACCAAATGAAAATGTGCGTACTAATATCATTCCAAACATTGCATTGGTATAAAAAAAGGTTGCTAAAATTTGTTTGGGTAGTGAAATTTGGGCAAAATCTTTTCGGTATAACGGCAGGATCCCATATATTATACACAAAATATGAATACTAAGCATGATTTCGTTTACTTATTCCTAGTAATAGCTTTATTGGCTAGTTTTATACAAAACCCAACGAACTTGAACCTAGTTCCCTTGCTTGTTATTAATGCGTTTACATTTTCCGCCGTTATTTGGATACCTAGTTCCTGTTCGATCTCAAATCTCTCTAGGCAATAGGCAGGGCAGTCTGTCAGTATATGTAGCACAGTCTCATGTTTGTCATCGTCACATATGCACGATGGGCTTTCCTTACACTTGAACCTGTTCAAGTATTCGGAAAACCCACCGTGCCCTGTCAGTACTTGTGTCAGTATTCCTGTCGGTTTTAGGTCTTTTATTTGTTTGAATGCTTGGATAGCATCCGGGAAAAATATCTTTGTAACGCCGGCTGTGGTCTCGGATCTGTATCTCCGATTCCACTCGTCAAGCGTGTCCGCTCAGATCTGCCACTTGACGAATGAGATCGGACATTGGTCGTAATCTGGCCTTGTTTTTGTTTTAAGAGCGGCTTCCTTAGCTAGTTGGTCTGTTATCTCGTTACCCTCTAGTCCTGCGTGCGCCTTGATCCAAAAGAGGTCAACTTTTTTGGCTTGTTCGTTGCACTGTCGCAGGTTTTCCCGTGTTTCGACTGCGAGGGGGTGGAGAGAGCGGTGGTTTGTGACCGTTTCTAGCGACGACCTGGAGTCGCTGTAAATGCCAAAACTATTTTTCGGACTTCGCAAAATTTCTCGTGTGGCTTTGCATATAGCCAGCAGTTCCGCCTGGTAGACGGTACAGTGGGGCGACAGCTTCAATTTTTGGCTCTTGGTTTCAACATCATCGCTCCAATGAGACAATGATGCCCCGACCTTGCCCTCAATCTTGCTGCCGTCCGTGAATATACGTACTGTTTGAGTACAGTGGTTGTTGACTTGCTCCTGGTCTGCCAGGCATATGAACTGTAGGCTTATATGTTTGGCCGGGTGCGGGATTCTGCCAAACGCGGTGCGTTGTGCAATCTCCTTGTCTCCTAGCGTTGGCTGGGGTACCCCCCTCCTTGCCGCATATAGGGCCGCTGCCTCTTGTATTCGGAGATCAAGGGGTAGTATCCCAGCCAGCATCAGTGCCGAGTTTAAGGAGACTGTGCGATATGATTTGCACAGTTTCTGTGCAAATCCCCTTTGGACCGCGTTTAGCTGTTTGCGTATCATGAGCTTTTCGGCTGCTGGTGCCCACGCACATCCCGCGTACATGATTGTCGGTTCGACCACTGCCGTGTAGATGGTACGTATGACTTCAGGATGGAGTCCCCAACTGATCCTGGCTGCCCGCGACAACTGCTTATAAAAGTTCAATGCTTTTTTACAAACATTAGATGCATGGGTGTTAAACGTCAGCTTGTTGTCTATAGTCAGTACCAGGACTTTGATTTCCCGCGACATACCAAGGTCGACTCCGCCCATGCTCAGCAGTGGGGTGTCATAGTTGAGTTTCCGCGTGACGACCATTGCGTTCGTCTTGTGTGGTGCGAAACACAACTTATTGCTGACTCCCCACTGGTGAACTCGAGAGCGCTATAGGCACGTCGCTGGACCTCCATTGCGGAGTCCCCATCGAATACCAGTACTACGTCATCGGCGAAGGCTTGGCAGTAGTCTCCCCTATGTACCAGGCCTTTGAGTAGGGGGTCGAGTAGAAGATTCTAGAGAATCGGGCCCCCTATCGATCCTTGAACACAGCCTTTGTTTGTATCCCTTGTGACCTCCTGTCCTGCGTACCTTATCCGGACCCGCCTGTGTTCCAGGTAACTGTCTACCATTCTTCTTATGTTAACCGGACATTTTGCTTCCGCCAACCTGGTTTTTATGGCCGGCCACCATGTACTATCGAAGGCTCCGTCAATGTCAAGCGATATCATGACAATCAGTTTCTTATCTTTTAACTTTTCACGTATTAAATTCAGCAAGTCATAGAGGGAGTAGTTTAAACTATTTGAGCTAACCACCTTAACATTAGTACTATTACTAATTGTGGTGCTAATTGTAGATGACTTAGACATACTAATTATGTCTGGGTTAATATTAAAAGCTAATAGCCTAGCTATTTGACGTCTAAAACGAATGGGCAGATACACAGTATCCCTAGTCGACCTTAACTTATCAACAAAAATGTTGGTATAACAAAATATAAACTTGTCACTATGGTGACTAACTAAGAAATGCATGTAATTATTTAACATGTGAATATAGTTGTTTTGCCTATTTGACAAATGCTCAAAATATGGAAAAGCACACAATAGTTATTTATGCTATAAGTGCGGAAATCATCTTACGCATGTGTATCATACAACGTTTTACTATGCATTGTGCGAGGAAATTAAAAAAAACTTGAGAGGTGTCAAGGGACACCCGGATGGAACGAAGTTCCTCTTTCTATGAGAGAGAGAGAGAGAGAGACAGACAGAGAAACACGCGCACGCCGCACGGCTTACAGCTATAGCAAAAAGTGTCGTTACAACTTTTGGTCTTATTTTTTTCTAAACTCTAAGGTCTCTAGACTTTGACTCCGACTCCGACTCCGACTCCGACTGACTCCGACTCCGACTCTGACTGACTCCGACTCCGACTCCGACTGACTCCGACCGACTTCGACTGACTCCGACTGACTCCGACTGACTCCGACCGACTCCGACTGACTCCGACCGACTCCGACCGACTCCGATCCGACCGACTCTGACTCCGACTCCGACTGACTCCGACTCCGACTCACTCCGACTCCGACTCTGACTCCGACCGACTGACTCCGACCGACTGCGACTGACTCCGACCGACTCCGACTGACTCCGACCGACTCCGACCGACGCCGACTGACTCCGACTCCGACTCCAACTCCGACTCCGACTCCGACCGACTCCGACCGACTCCGACCGACGCCGACCGACTCCGACTGACTCCGAGTCCGACTCCGACTTTGACTTTGACTTTGACTTTGACTTTGACTTTGACTTTGACTTTGACTTTGACTTTGACTTTGACTTTGACTTTGACTTTGACTTTGACTTTGACTTTGACTTTGACTTTGACTTTGACTTTGACTTTGACTTTGACTTTGACTTTGACTTTGACTTTGACTTCGACTTCGACTTCGACTTCGACTTCGACTTCGACTTTGACTCCGCCATTGCCATCGCCATCGTCATCGATATCGTCATCGCCATCGCCATCGTTATCATCATCTGATTTGTAAAACTTTTCTCTTACTTATTCTTGTTTTCAAATAATAAAAACTCTTTGCAACGGGTTGACGACGGCCACAAAAATTAAAAAAAAACAGAAAAGTAAAAAGCACTAGTGAAAAAAAGTGACACTTTCCGCACTAATTTACTGCTTGGAAAAGGCTCTTTTCGAGCAAATGCATTGAAATTATTTTCTTACAATTTACGAGTAACTTCAATAGTTCTGTGACACAATCAGTAATAACATCTTTTTTAACATTAATAAACTACATCTAATAAATACTCGTAATACTTCGAATAAACTAAAAGTCAACATGTTGTGCTACAAAATTTACTGACAGAAACGAATCGCTGCAAAACCGACTTCACGCAGTCTTGTCTGCCCTACCCTGGGGGGTCGCCCAAACCCCGCAGCGTCGGAGCCGTGACAGAAACAATGCTTGCTGCATGTTGCATGCCTGCTTGCATGTAACATGCCTGCTTGCATGTTGCATGCTTGCTTGCATGCTGCATGCTTGCTTGCATGCTGCATGCCTGCTTGCATGTAACATGCCTGCTTGCATGCTGCATGTCTGCTTGCACGCTGCATGCTCATACTTAACATACTCGTAATATTATACTTCTCTCTGACGAGCAATTATGTGTTTATTTGTTTTGCTATTCAGTTTTACAATGCATTTTTATTTAGGAATTGTATTAATCGGTATTTTAATAATCGGAATTCGTATTTTTGATGTTTCGAATTATCATTAAGTCTTTGTCGCACTGGGGGTGCGAAATTTCGACAATACGAGAAAAAGAGCGTTCTCGCGCTTGTCATGTTAGCTATGCTGGGTCGAAACGGTTTGGGCAACGTTTGTTAGCTATGCTGGGTCGAAACGGTTAGGGCAACGTTTGTTAGCTATGCTGGGTCGAAACGGTTAGGGCAACGTTTGTTAGCTATGCTGGGTCGAAACGGTTAGGGCAACGTTTGTTAGCTATGCTGGGTCGAAATGGTTAGGGCAACGTTTGTTAGCTACGCTGGGTCGAAACGGTTAGGGCAACGTTTTTTAGCTATGCTGGGTCGAAACGGTTAGGGCAACGTTTGTTGGAACTTCGCCAAAGTCAGATAACATTATACATTATGAATTAAGATTATAGGCACACGGAAGGTACTTCCAAAACTCTATTTGTGTAATAACTGATTTCAGAAGCACGATCAGTTTACGCTCTCATTTGGACGCGCTAATAGGCGATGAACGGAGACGGCTACTGTTTGGAGATGTGTGACGTGGAGTCAGTCATGTTTCACGGCAGCTAACAAGTTAGCACTCTGTTTTGAATACCCATTTGGAATTGAGATATTGAACTGTGGACGATGACGTGACAAGCAGAAACAGCCCGCCTCGCCAGTCAGCGCGTCGCAGTCGCGCAATAATTGCCTTGTCGTAAACAGAAGTCGCATGGATTTGTTGAATGGCAAAATTTGCATTTAATTATTGTATGCCATATTACGCGAAGTTTAACACTTGCATGCATGTCTTGAATGGCAATAATTTAACGTAGTTTATCGGATGCGTTTATTGCTCTTGAACGGTCCAGAAAGCACCGTGTAAAGAGGGCTTACAGTTAAGACACGATTTCATTTTCCGATGCGTACCTATGCTTTAACTTAAAAAAAACAACCGTCTTCCAAGAAAACACTACAAAGTGTCTTTGGTTTTGTATTTTCGTTATTTGCCACCGGCTTCCGAAATTTAAGTTATTTTTCACTTTGTAGTGTTTTTTTGGAAGTCGGTTGTTTCTGTTTATAATAAAAAAATAGCTTTTTTGTGGGTCCGTTTATAATTTATCTAAAACAACACCTTATACAAAATATTGCTTTTCCCGATGCAGGGACGTTAATCGATAAGGAGTTCTACTGGTACTTCACCATCAGCTCCACTTCTCCATATGCATTGTGACGAGCATAAATTGCTACTGGGTAATTGTTCTACCGTGAAGTTTTCTTAGATATTGTTTTTTTAGATTAATAACATATGCTTTTAATTAAGAGTAGAGTAAGTTTCAAGTGAATAACAATAAAAACACACAACAAAAAAAAATCATTTTTTTATAAGATAAGATAAGATAAGATAAGTCTTTATTTGCCTTAAACATGGTATAAAGTTGTTACAGTCAGATATTAATCTAAAGTCCGCATGTTCAGCTATACAGGATATGTATCAATTGCATGCAAAATAATAATTATAAGTAAATTTAAAAGTTCAATGTCAATACAATAATAATAGTTTTCTCTCAGCATTATCTGCAATTACAGAAGTCCAGAAATTTATAATTTATTGTTGAGAAAATCTTTAATGTCATAAAACATGTGTTCTTTCAACCATTTCAGTAATCTGATTTTAAATGAGTTAATATTAAATAACAATTTTATTTCTTTAGGAATTGTGTTATAAATGCGTATACACATGACTAGGAAACTTTTCGCATACTTGGCTGATTTAGGAGTATCCTGCAATGCAAGTCTGCATGGATCTCTATTTCGAGAGTTCAGTTGATAAGCTTTTTTGAACAATCCCTTATTATTATAAACATAACTACAAATTTCAAAAATGTACAGTGACGGAAGTGGTAATATACCTAGCTTTTTAAAGAACGGTTTACATGACTCGTCAGGACGGATACCACAAATATAAAGTTCGGGTCTTATATTTTTGTCCTTGTCAAGTTGGTAACCCTATACGAGGGTGACACTGAAAGTTCTTACAAAATCAAAAACTGAAAAAACTAGCAAGTTATTAGTTTTATTACATCTTTTCAAAATAGTATCCATTTACGTCAATACACCGCTTTATCCACATGGAACCACTGAGAATAGCACTTTGCTCACTCGCCCTTAGGGGACTCTTCGACGGTGTTTTGAAACGCAGTCATTGCTTCCTCGGCGTCCATAAAACGTTTTCCTCGAAGTTTTTCTTTTATTTTCGGAAATAAATAAAAATCGCAAGGTGCGAGGTCGGGGCTATAGGGCGGGTGACCCAGTAATTCCACGTCTGACGTCGCCAAGTAGTCGATTGTTTGCTTGTCGGTGTGCGACGAGGCGTTGTCGTGGTGAAGGAGGATCCTACTGCGAGGTCGTTTCTCCCGAACTTTTTCCAAGACAAGTGGCAAACAATTGTTAGTGTACCACTCTGCAGTAACTGTTTTTCGATCCTCTAAAACAATTATTGCGTAATGACCTGTCCTTCCGAAGAACGAGGCCTCCATCTTTTTTCAAGAAGAAACACCCAGACAGCAGACTGTCTCTTAATTTCAGGATCATAACAATAAATCCAGCTTTCGTCACCCGTAAGTATGTCGAACACAGCATTTGAGTCACCTCCGTTAAATCTTTGAACCATTTCACGACACCAATCAACACGACGGAGTTTTTGGGCCTCTGTCAAATTATGAGGTATACACCGGGCACAAAGCTTCCTGACCGCTAAATGTTCATGGAGGATTTTGTGCACTTGACTCATACCGATGCATAACCTTGTCCGAATCTGCGCATAAGTCACTCTTTTGTATATCAAAGACTTACCATTATATTTAAAGGGTATCTGTGAAGTTGTACTGTTTGCAGATAATACCTCTCTTATTTTTAAAGTAGACAGGAATAGACAAGATTTTGACGATGTAAACAGTGCACTCTCAATGGTTACGGATTGGTTTACGACAAATAACCTAGTTCTCAATGCCAAGAAAACGAAATGTGTAAAGTTCGCCCTACCAAACGTTAGAAATTTAGGACCCAACATCGTCTTAGATAAAGAGGTGCTTCAATCTGTAAACTCGACGGTTTTTCTGGGCATAACAGTAGATGCCAAACTTCAGTGGGGCCCACATATATCGAGCCTAGCGGGAAGGCTCAGTTCGGCCGCCTACGCCGTCAGGAAAGTAAGACAATACACTGACGTCGATACAGCTCGGTTAGTCTATTTTAGTTATTTTCAAAGTGTATGTCCTACGGTCTTCTGCTGTGGGGCAAAGCTGCTGATTCAAAATATATTTGTGCTACAAAAACGAGCTGTTCGAGCTATTCCAGCTAGATGCCAGAGTTTCTCTGAGAGATTTTTTCAAAGATATTGGTATCCTCACGGTGGCATCTCAATTCATCTTCGCCAACATCTTATATATTAGGCAAAATATACACTTATACACTAAAAACAGTGATTTTCACAATGTTAACCCTAGAAATAAGGACAAACTACGAGCTCCTTTTCACCGGCTTCTTATGGTTCATAACTCATTTGTTGGACTTGGTATAACCTTTTATAACAAGCTACCCTCTTCTTTGCTAGATTTGCCTTTTAATGCGTTTAAAACGAAAGTAAAATCCAAGCTTTGTTGAAAGATAAGAATTACTTAGATACTTAAATGATAAGATTAGTTGGTCGCTGTGATTAACTCAAGACAATGTTTATGTTCTTTCTCCAGATTACCTACTGACAAGTTATATGAGTTTATATAATTGTTTTTTTTTATTTGACTTTATAAGTCAAGCTATTTTAACTTTATTGTAATTTATTGTTGACATAATCTTCTCATTACAATGTTTTTTTTTATGAGTTGTATTGCAATATGTGGTTAGCTAGTGACCTCGACGATTGATCATAATATTATTTATTGTTATTAAGTAATTAACTGTTTGTTTTATTTATTTTACCTCGATGGTCCTACATAGTTTATCATTTATAACTTCCAGTTACAACTATATGTAAGCGGGCACGCCCTTTATGCCTGGAGGCTTTTATTTAGATATTAAGTTCTGTTTACGTTTTGTTTTTATTTCTGCCTGAGTATAGTTCTCGATGATTTTGTTTGGTATATTGGCGTGTGCTAGCTTATCTATGGCTTATAATTTAAATTATGTTTTGTGTTGCGTAATGTAAATTATTTTGAATACTATTATATAGAATGTTTTTTTTTCTTCTAACTAAACAGACAGCGGTGCTGCTGTGGAGTTTGTTGCACCACTTCTTCTTCCCAGCTAACGCACTAGGAAGTGGTGAAGGGTAGGCGTTTAGGGGACTGTCTTATGTAATTTAAACGTTCGAAAAGTGCTGATTCTGAGCCTAGTTTGAATAAATGACTTGAATTTAAAATTTTTGAATTTTGTCAGTCTCTATCATACGCCGCACAACACTGATGTTATCTTCAGTCGTCGCCGTAGAAGGTCGTTGCAGATCATCGGTGAGATTAGTGCGACCACGTTTAACTCATTAAACCAGTTGTAAACAGTGGCACCAGATGGGGTTTCATCGTGAAAGGCCAATCAAAGTCTATCATAACTTTCTTGTTGACTTAAATGACACCGAAAGTCATAAAATATCATTGTACGAAAATTTTCTCGCGTCAAATTCATGCTGACGTGACACAGACAATTTTCAATTTGCCGCCAAATCGTAAACAAATGACAAATTAATAAAATACATAGGTACACAATAATATTGGCAAAGAGTTCCATTTTCAAAATTTGAACTTATTTTTTTATCATGCCGCCGGTATAGCGGCATGGCCTATCGTTTACAAGTGGCTAGTTCTAAAAACTTTCAGTGTGGCTCTCGTATGTTTGCAAACGTCTTGAATCAACTTCAAGAGGTTTGCACACGTGAAAATGAACGTTGAAAGATTCTGTTACATAGTTAAAAACTAGTTACTAGTAGTTAGTTAAAAACTTTTTTGTGACACTCGAGAACTAAGCCCTTATAAATTATTTCAACTATTTAGAGCGGAGACTTTGCCAGAAGCCTTTATAATTCCTACTGGTACAGACATAGATATAAGAAAGAAGGGTACAGACATCGATTTACATCGAAAGATATGCCCCACTGCGTTACAAGATATGCCCCACTGCGTTACAAGATATGCCCCACTGCGTTACAAGATATGCCCCACTGCGTTACAAGATATGCCCCACTGCGTTACAAGATATGCCCCACTGCGTTACAAGATATGCCCCACTGCGTTACAAGATATGCCCCACTGCGTTACAAGATATGCCCCACTGCGTTACAAGATATGCCCCACTGCGTTACAAGATGATCACGTTTGTGCGTAAGTTGTCATCTGTTTTTCGACAACGTTCCACTATGATATGATGCACAACTTAGGATTGTGTGGTACTCCCTGGCCGCGCCACAGTGGAAAATTTAAAAACATGTTTCTAGATTAATTGTACCATTTATGTACTATACGGTACGTGTAATGAAAATAATTGTACCTCAACGAATAATGAAATATAATAAAGTTTTGGTGGTGCGGCTGGGGATACTCCCTGGCCTCGCCTCCACGGTTTTTGTAAACTACTAGGCCCACCCGGACATGCTGCCTATACACCAAATAATTGTACCGGAATTGTTCTTTTCCGTACGCTATATAGAGATTCGAAATTTTTATTACTTTAGAAATTATAGCCTTGTGTTGGTGGCACGGCCAGGGAGTATGCTCCCTGGCCGCGCCTCCAAGAGTTATTCGGCGTACCCGAACATGGTAGGTATACACTAAATAATTGTACGCATTATGTACTACCCAAAAACGTAATAATATTACGGAAAAAATTGATAACATCAAATCAAGATTATGCGCATCAGTAGACTGGCTGATCTTTGTACTTACTAGATATGGCCTTCAAATTAGAAGTACAGGGAATTATCTCGGTGAGATGGTTACATAGAAGTGCTAGAAATATGCAACACAATATGAATCTAGATGCATAACAAGAATAATTGGATCTTCAAGAAGAAGATAAGAAGTTGGTAGGTACTTTTGATTAGGTACGGTCAGCAATGAAAGTCGTTATCACTGCTACTTTCATATATGACATCTCTAAAATCACACAAATGTGTGCCGCGGCAGCGGCTGGCGAGCGCTACTTCTAAGTTGGTCGCAGGTGGTACTCTATTTTGGGAAGCCACATTTGTAGCGATAAGTCCCATCTTTGAGGAGTGGCTAGAGAGGCGCCATGTCGTCCTCACCTTCCGCCTGACGCAGGTCCTCACCGGACACGGTTGTTTCGGGAGGTTCCTGTTCAGGATAAAGCGGGAGGAAACGCCCGGGTGTCACCATTGTGTGGATCGCCCGGAGGACACGGTGGAGCATACGGTGGAGGTCTGCCCGGCTTGGGCGGAGCAGCAGTAATGCTCGCGAAGGAGGAGGCGGAGCGCGCGAGGGAGAGGCAAGATGCGCGCCCTCGCGCCCCTGGTCGCCGCAAGAGACGCCCCGGGCGTCGGGAGTCGCGAGCCGACTTCCGGCCACCGTAGGCGCGAGCTTGCGGACGGTGAGCAATAGGCAGCTCGCCGTCCGATAAGGACCAGGCCCGGGTCGACGGCGCGTTGTATTCCACGCGCGCCTCAAAGGGATGTCAGCACCAACTGACGGGGTCAGTAAGGACCAACGCCTGCTGGGGTTGCGGATTTGTCCGAAAGGGATATCGCGGCCCCGGCACACAGGCAACGGCAGGAACACGGGTGGGTTTTAGTCAGTAAAAGTCTGACACACCCTCTCGCTCCACCCAGAGCGGGAGAAGTCATTTGATGATTCCCCATCCTCAAAAAATAAAAATAAAAAAGGTTCTACTCTATTTAGTAATTTTAGGACTGAATTTCATAAAACTCTGTATAGTATTTATTTCTGTTTTGAACGCCATTACTGTTGTTATGACACACTGACACACCCCCGGTTGATGTAGGATATGGAAATAAAGATATTGGACTATGAGTTTGGGTGGCTTAAGTTGACTGGTGACCTGGAACTATGGAAGGACTATGGCCCCTGCCTGATTAATTTTTTATTTGTACTCGGATAAAATAGCAGGGGGTGACTTGCACACTCAATAATGGGCCACCGAAAACTGTCACCAGCACATAGTGACAAAGCGACAAGGGGGCATCATGTCCTGAGGTGCTTGAGGAATGGAGAGGTATTCCACAGCTTTCAGAACAATCCCAGAGCCCGGAAGATGGTCAAGATCCGTACGAGCACTTACTGGAATACTTTCTTCCTCCGAGCACGTTTGCTCTTGCGAATCTCCACTCAAGCCGGCCAATTAAGGCAAGAATGAGGTGGGAGCTCTGTTCCTCGTTGAGTGTTCACTCCAACCGACCAATAAAGGCAAGCCAGAGATGATGGACAAGATTTCTCCCGGGAGATAAGGTCCGTGGGGTCACTACTGCGAAACAGCTCGCCACATGCTGCCCTGCGGGTTTCTGTATCTCTCTTAGTCTGGCTCCTCATCTTAGACCGGCACAGACCTAGAGTTTGGAGCGCGCAAGCCCCACCACGACGTCAACGTAGAGATACGGCGGTGGGGTTATTATAATTTCCTTTATTTCATATAAATACATATAATTTACATTTTTAAATATTTTTATAAAACCAAAAGGGAAAACAAAAACATTAAAAAATATCAAAAAAAATTGCTTTCTTCCCATTACCAGATTGATCCCGCTTGCTTGTGTCGGATTGATTCCTCCGGACGGTGGCATGCCCGACAGATGTCAACCGTGCCGTCCGTATTATAATTATTATTATACTTAATTAGACCTTCCATAAACGACAAGTCGGTGGCATACGATTAGCTCCGATTTCAGCCGCGCGCAGACTTATCTTGCGCGCAGTCTAGTCCCGCAATTCTGTCTGACACACACTATTTTTGAATAACGAATGCATTTCAACTTAGTTCATTATCGTATCGGTAGGAGCAATAGTGTTTTCTTATGGTACTCAATACATTAACGATGTATGATGGCACGACAAATAACAAAAAGCTCTTTTCAAATAAAATATTTTTCTATCTTTCTCTTTAGGGCCACCAAATGTGGATATGATACGACCAAAATTGGTGCGTATTGTTTTTGGCGGCCATTAGCGAAACTTTACAGTTATGGCTCCTACGCATTATGCCGGCGGCATGGCCGGCTTTTGCCGCGTGGCACGTATCCCGGATTTTGCGCCTTCATGTAGTATTTCATCCTTGTCAAAAACACTGTTGCTCAGTACAAAAATGCAGGGTGGTTTTTTTTACAAAAACAAACCGGCTTATACTGGCTGCGAATTTTAGAAATTCGAGCGCATTATTAGAAGAAAACCGAAACAAATGTAATATTTCTACGGCCAGGGAGTATACTCCCCAGTCGCGCAACCAAAACTTAATTAAACTCGTAATTCATTATTCATTGAGGTAGGTACAATTATTTTTATTACCTACACGTACCGTATAGTACATAAATGGTACAATTAATCTAGAAACATGATTTTTTAATTTTCCACTGGCGGCGCCACAAATACCTACTTCCAAATTCAATTCCAAATACTTGTTTTACAAGTGTGATACTGGATCACACATGTAAAAAATGTATTTGGAATTGACTATATTTCCATGGAATTGACACTTGTCGCCCGAACTAAGTACTTACGGTGAGGGCAAATCTTTAATTTATATATTTGGTTAAAATTGGAGCAGCTCAATCACAAGTCTTTTTGTCCGCAATATAGTCTTATTGCGGACAAAAAGACTTGTGATTGAGCTGCTCCAATTTTTACACAAATAATGTTTCAATCTTTCTCCTCCACAGCATTGCACTCTTCCCTGTGTGTTCCCTTCTGCGGCTAATTTCCCATAAAGCCTCTAAACTCTACGGCATCGCGCCAGCGTTTCCTCTGCCTCCGTCGGTCTCGGCCTCCCTCGGTATCGGCCTCCGTCGGTCTCGGCCTCCCACTGCGTGACAACTATGGCCCATCTGAGACTTTCTTGATTTCTGACGTTTTTTACTATTTTTGGGGTTCCGTACCTCAAAAGGTAAAAACGGAACCCTTATAGGATCACCTCGGTGTCCGTCTGTCCGTGTGTCTGTCTGTCAGTCTGTCAAGACCTATTTTCTCAGGAACGCGTTGAAGAAATTTATATCAAATACGTAGGTCTATGGTCCCTTGGAGCTCTAAAAATCAAGCTTCTAAGTCAACGCAATAAAAAATACGGCCATTTATGTGACTTATTTGATACTCTCAAATAAATCAAAGCCGATGGAGTAGAGGTAGTTAAATAAAGGTAAACAAATCGAAAAGTTTCGTGCAGACTACCGCGAGTATCGCGACGCGACACCGGTTATTGTTATACCGTGATGTTTTCGTAGAAATTGTATCGTCCGTGTCGCGTCGCGCCGTCGAGTCGAGCTGATCTGCACGAGCCTTAAAAAGGGTTTTTATAGTTGACACTTTCTTGTTTAAAAACACGACAAACCAAACTAAATTGATTTTACATTTTACTCCTTTATTTACGTAAGGTTTAACTTTATCATTAATATAAAAGTTTGCTCTTTTATTTACGTAAGGTTTAACTTTATCATTAATATAAAAGTTTGCTCTTTTATTTACGTAAGGTTTAACTTTATAATTAATATAAAAGGTACTTTCGTAGATGTAAATGCTTGAGCACAATGTTAGTAAGATTTATAATAATAATAATAATATATTTTAAAATATTGTAACTATTGTAAAGAGCTCAAACTCTAAACGTCAACGAATTATAACGTTGCTAAATTCGGTATGTAAAGTTAAAATGTTCTACGCTGATTCCAAAACCATTTCGAGCTTTTGGGTGTCTTAACCTTTTTCTATTTTTGGCGCTTAAAATTATATGATGGAGTTTATTTTAACATAAACACATTAACCACTTGACCACTTTTTTGACCTCTGAGTTTGTTTCGGCCTTTCTTCTCAGAGTAGTCAGATAGGAAACATCGACCTCACCTAGCTTATTTTAATATTTTTTATATGACGTGTAAAAGTGATTCCGATATCCTATTTACAGAATAAACAATTTTATTTCATTTCATTTCATTTCATGACTTTCATTTGACCTCCAAATGACGCATGTCATGACACACAGGAAGTTACGGACTACTCCATGATAAAAAAATCAAGTCGTATAATGTCAACTTTAGGGATGACCCTATTTAAAATGCGAAAATTCGGTCTTTGAATCGATTCAAATCAAACATTGAAAATCAATTCACACAAAATATTAAATTCTGAAGCCTGAATGATCGTTAACCAATATAACGATAGCTTAAAGAAAATTCATTCCCTGTAAACAATAATAATTATAAAATCATTCGAACTATTTTGTAACTGGTACTAAAGGTGTTAGAAACTTGCAAATATAAATGTTATTTGGTGATAGGTTTGATAAATAGTTTAGATGGAAATCATTCACAGTCGTGCACCACATGGTAGATAAGTAGATACCCACTATCCGTCTTCATTCGACAAGACTACTGAGCTCGGATTTTTAACGACAAGTAAGGACAGATTAATAATAAAAAATTAGTAACTATGTATATGTAATCGATTAAAAGTAATTGAGTTACTAATTTCATAATGATATGCGTAAAATTTCAATTATGTCGCTCATTCCCACCTCTAATTTCATGTGTCCATCTAACTGTCGAGTGTCATGTAGAGATGGGTTGTAACAGCTAGTACGGACGATAAATACGTATTTTTTCAATCTCAATCGAACACGAATCCGAAGTTTTGACTAGGAGGCATTCCTAGGGTTAATGTGAAATTATAGAATTATGTTTATTTGTTTTTGTGTTAATATTTTTTTTTTGTCATCTGGTTCCGCTGGAAACCGACCCCAACATAATTGTAAAAGGCTAGGCCATTGATGTAAATAATCGATGGGCTAGGCAGCTTTTTTTATGAATAAACACAGAAATGTTTAAAAAAAAATACAATTCACCAATTCTCTTCCGTTAGAAAAAATTTTAATAGCTAAGTTTCTCATACTTGAGGTAAGACGGGTGATGGGGCTGTAAACATTTTCATATACATTCTGGACCATGATTTATTTTCTTACAAAAGGATACATAAATCACTATAAATGAAGAGTCTAATTTGTCTTCAGGGTATTAATCGTAAATTACCATATGCAGACAGCTTTGACACCAGAAAAAATCAATATCTAATAACGATTTTAAGTTCCATTTATGTACTTATCATGAAGTGGGGTGGTAACTTTAAGTCTGTGTAATAACCACAATGATAACATCTTCTAGATAGTATAAAATATGTCACAAGCCAGGGCCATATATGCTGATTTAAAAGTTTGAAATCATTTCTAGATAAAAAGTTACCAACATCCAAAGGCATATAATTTTTTTTTAAATATTTCTGCAACAAAAAAACACTCGTTGGTTTTGCTCACATAGTCACTATCACTATCAAATGTCAGCAACGTGTAACCTAAACCGCTGCATTTGGGGTGTATATAAATCGACCCTTTGGGTGTAAAAGGCATTAGAGCGTTAGGTAAGGCATTTTTACACTATCAATAATTATCTAGAAGAACAAAATGCCTTGACGCTCCAATGTCCTTTACACCCTTTGAAAACTAAGAAGTCAAAATATAACGATTTAAGAATACGCACATGCTACAAAAAAGGTTGACAATCTGTGCTTCGAGGCAAGACCGACATGCGGCGGACTTACCTCATGCGTCTTAGACGGTCTTCCCAACTATTAATAGCATTTTAAGGATAGATATTTACTACACTTAATATTTCAAAATTCTTAGCGTCATTCATCAATTCAATAAAATAAATATATAGCAAGGGCCCGAACACAGCGTGTTGCCACGCCAAGTGCCGGACGCAGAGACCAAGATCCAAAGAAGACCAGGGGCCAGGCTCCTAGAATATGACTGAAATTCAAAAGGGACTCCTCTGAGTTTTTTCGGTCTTTCTTCTCAGAGTAGTCGTTTAAGAAACACCAAGCTCACCTAGTTTTTAAAATATTAAAATGTTTGTGTAAGCCAACTTACATAATACATACGAGTATATAAAATCATGTATCAGTATCACATTTATCTTTTGCCGAACTTGGCTTAAAACACCAAACAACACAGTAAATCTGGATCTGGTCACGTTAGGCGTTACGTAAGTGAGCAAGTAATACCCAAACATAACTCGTGCCTGCTCCATAGACCTGACCTGATCTGACCATCCAGAGTCCAGATGGCAACGAACGCCAACTTCTGCTAGTAGGTAAACATTCCTAACTCGCTAACACGATAGAGAATTAATTTAATTTACTAGATAGGTACATCACCAATGATTTTCCCTCGATCAAGGTAAACTCTAATGGTAAGTGGTACCTATAATTGAAATACATATTTTATACCATTGGGGTCAAGTGAATTAGTTATTCTTCATGTAAGGTGGAAAACAACTTTCAACTGTTTGATGTTTTAGAAAATTTGGAACAGCAATGAAGGACATTCAATTTTGAGAGTTTGGAGAAAAGTGATATTAGGTGACGAGTACTCGGAAATTTAAAAAAATACATATGAAATGAAATGAAATGAAATTGTTTATTCTGTAAATAGGATATCGGAATCACTTTTACACGTCATATAAAAAATATAAGCTAGGTGAGGTCGGTGTTTCCTATCTGACTACTCTGAGAAGAAAGGCCGAAACAAACTCAAGAGGTCGCAGTCTCTTTTAAAGTCCAGACATAATCTAGGTCAAGCCATATGAGGACCATGTAGATTAGTGTCTGAAATGGTCTTTTGAGGAAAGAACCACACAGATTTGAGTGGACCTGTCCAGTCAGTGCAAGCATTTGTCAGTAATCGTGGAGCTCAACTCAGAACTTAAGGAGCTCAACTCGACGAACAATACCAAGGAAAGGATATTTGGGTAGGCCGCATCAACTACTCAAACTGCCAGACCATCATTAAAACTGTGAAAAAAAAAAAAAATTAAAAGGAAAAAAAACAAAAATATCCACATAGTCCTCATATTCACAATAATTAAAATAATATAATACTTTACAAAGTAATCGTGTCATTTTGAATATAATTTTCAACAACGTCAATGTGTATATAAAACTGGTTTATTGTGATGAATAGTTAAAATGTCAAGTTTTATGGTTTTCACAAGGCTTAGCAGAGCGAGCAGCTCAATCCCAAGCTTTTTTATCTTCTAAATAATCTGAAATTTTATAGTACCCTTTTTTATAAAGCTTGGTTTTAATAAAGCTTTTAAATCGTTTAGGGTACGTTTCGAATGTCAATGGGAAGTTTGTTGTAAAAGCGTATACATTGACCCATGAACGAGTTGCTTACTCTGTGGAGACGTGTGCAATGTACAGCAAGGTTGTGTTTATTCTTGGTATTTAAACTGAATATCGGACATTTTCTTAAAATTTTATATATTTTTGTGTACATATAATAGCTTTTCAAAAATATATTGTGAGGCTACAGTGAGAATATTTATTTCTCTGAATTTCTCTCGAAGGGAATCTCTTGGACCTAGGTTGTAAATGGCTCCAACAGCCCTTTTCTGTAGAACAAAGACAGTATTAATGTCCGCACAGGTGCTCCAAAGAAGAATTCCATATGACATAAGACTATGAAAGTAACTAAAATAAACAATTCTGGCTGTATCTACGTCAGTTATCTGTCTAATTTTTTTAACAGCAAAGGCGGCCGAACTAAGCCTTCCTGACAATTTTTCTATGTGTGGGCCCCATTGTAATTTACCGTCAATAGTTATTCCAAGAAAAACTGTTGACTCAACAGGGTCCAACTCTATTCCATTAACTTGAACATTGGTAGTTAGCTGCCTGACATTTGGCGTTGAAAATTTAATGAGTTTAGTCTTTTTTTCGTTCAGGAGAAGATTATTTACATTAAACCAATGCACAACTTTAGAGAGTGCATCGTTGACTTGTTCAAAGTTGACTAACTGACGTTTGATTTTAAAAATGAGGGAAGTGTCATCTGCGAATAATACGATCTTGTGGTTATCCCTTATGTAGTAAGGTAAGTCATTTATGTAAATTAGAAATAAGAAAGGACCTAGAATTGAACCCTGCGGAACGCCCATGGTGACCGCAGATCCTGCAGATCTCTTGCCATTAACATCGACCCTCTGAATTCTGTTATTCAGATAAGAAGTCAGAAGGTCAAGAGCCTTGTCCCTCATGCCATAATGGTACAGTTTCCTGATAAGAGTATCATGATGTACGCAATCGAAGGCCTTGGACAAGTCGCAGAAAATGCCAAGAGCATCTTGCAAATCCTCCCAGGCCTCGAATATGCTCTTCAGTAATTCCACGCCCGCGTCTGTAGTTGAACGACCCTTTGTAAAACCAAACTGTTTCAAATTAAGTAAATTATGTGCATTGAAATGTCCTAACATTTGTTTTAAAATTAATTTTTCAAAGATTTTACTCAATGTAGGTAATACCGAAATAGGCCGAAAATTTGTGGTATCAGTTGAGCTGCCAGATTTGAACAGTGGAATCACTTTGCTAAGTTTCATCAAATCAGGAAATACACCAGATGCAATACAAGAGTTAAAAACGATTGCTAAAAAGGGTGAAATAACATCAATTATTGAAGACATGGTATGTACTGATAATCCCCAAAGGTCAGCAGTTTTTTTTACATCAAGCTTTTTAAAAGATTCTATAATGTCTTTAGCAGTAATAATTGTAAATTCAAAAAGTTTGGCACATTCTGGTACATATTCTTTAAGTATTGAGTAAGCAGAAGTGAAGGACGACAATGACAAAGTTTTGGTTGTTAAAATGGGAATATTAGTGAAGAAATTTTCAAACTCAGTTGCCACCTCCACGTCTGCCTTAATATCTACATTATTGGTTTTTAGATGGAAGTCACGATTCCGTACTGACGTTCTTCCCGTTTCTGAATTAATAATATTCCAAGTTGTTTTATTTTTATTTTATTTTTAATGTGTATGGCTTTTGCTGAGGAACAAGCTCTTTTAAAAGTTTTAGAATATTTCTTAACAAATTCTTTAAAAGTTTCATCATGGTTATATGCTTTTTCATGATACAATTCAAATAACCTCTGCCTACTTTTGTAAATACCTGGTGTTGCCCAATCACTAAATATAACGCGGTCAAAAACAGGCAATGTTTTTGCGGTGAAAACCTTCCTAAACGCACAATTGATGAGGTTAAATAATGAAGCATACGCTTGGTCCGGGTCATTATGATAAGGCAAACCCAGGTAGCATTTCCATTAAATTATTTTTAAATTGTCCTAAGCGACTTTTATTTACAGGAACAAAACTCACAAGTTTTCTTTGAGCTCTGACTATTTTTTGAGGGAAAGTGACTAACTGGCCACAGTGATCAGAGTCCAACTCATTTATAATTAAATGGCTAGAAGGTCTTAAGTTTGTAAACATATTGTCAATACAGGTAGCACTATGGGCAGTTATTCTAGTCGGGTCAAAGAATGTACTATACAAATTATATGATTTTAATAAAGTTACAAATTTATTTACTACAGCAGATTTTTCCAGTATATTAATGTTGAAATCTCCACAGACTACAACTGTTTTATTACTGTTAGAAGTCTTTAATAATACTTCTTCCATATATTTCTCAAAAATATCATATGAAGCACATGGGGGCCTGTACACGCTCATTACAATGAACTGCTCAAGCTCAATGCAAGCTATTTCAATAACTCGCTCAACAGAGAGAAACAACACAGACACAACATAAAAATGGGGTTTTCTCGAATCCCATGAATTTTCGCCTAGGCTATATGGGGTGCTTAATTGTTGTAAATCTCGCACTACTACGTACTGCACGCTTAGCATGACGATTTCTATTTCTACGAAGAATAGACACAGCTCTTTTTATACAAAGTGACATTTCGTTTTTCCATTTTGGACATCGCACCGTAGAAATCCTTCTACAATGTCATTTTGTCTTTCGTTTTTATCGATCTTTGTCTATGTCCTTTTTTATGTAGACTACCTATTTCAGAAGAAAGTTGCCTATCCCAAACTATCAAAATCACACTGACAACTGACAGTTGTCTAAGGTAGTGAAGACAATTTGGTTTTGTAATCGCCATGCTATAGACAGTAGAAAACTTTCTACTCGACGGCCACAAAATATTAACGTTTATCTACAAAATCGTGACAATCAACTAATAGAAGGACAAAGCTATCTTCTCATTGTCTACATCATTTAGTATTACTGTAAATTTTTTTTGTTCCAAAATACGGTACGACACTGAGAATTTTTTTTGTAGTTCTTTAAATACGTGACTTATTAATCAGTAAACAATTTGAATAAAAAAAAACAACTTTGTTAAAACAAAGAGTTCTGAGTCGAATTATGTAAAAGAGTGAATTTCGTAAAAAGTGCAGTTGACTCTTTCTACTTTGGTGTCGTCGTACTGTCTACACGGAACGTCATTTTTGTCTACTCTTCCGTCGACAAAACGGTGCAAGCGGTGCAACGCGGATGCTACGCGTGCTGGAAGGAATACGTCAAATTACAAGTCACCCTGTATACAAGGCATAACATTTTCTGGATATGGAACCCAGAAAATATAGTTGGTTTATTATAACAGGTTTGTGTAAACCTAAATAATAATTTTTTTGAAGCTGCAACTATTCTGGGGGCTTAAAACGGCCGCTTAGGCAGAATCATAATTTATGTTAATATTATGAATCACACAAACTGACAATTCATAATAATATTAACTTCGTTCTATTCATATACTACGCAATTCATCTGTTTAACACATATTATAATGAAATAACATTTAAAATAGTAAAAATAATAAATAAAAATCTCATTTGATTAATAAAAACTGTAAAGGAAAATTACACGATAAAATGACGGTCTTAATTTTTTTCATGCGGCAATATTTACACCAAATATGATTCCGATATGAATTAAATTGAATATGATTCAGCTTAAAACTGTGTCACCAATTCACCATACAGGATTTACTAGGAATTCGGAAAATTTATTGCTTTTAGAAGAATTGCTTAATGTGGCCGTTTTAAGCCCCCTGGTAAACCGTACATATAAAAAAACGTTCAGTAGGTAGTTAATATTATTAAGTATATTCCAGTGGTCCATAAAGTTCCCTATTTAGGTATGTTCTGTTTGTGTGACCTTAACTGTTAACCCTTTTACATATTACTAAATGGCTGGTAAATCTACACAAAACACAAAGTAATGAGAACAATTCGTTCGGTTTAAGTATAATCTTGTTTTGTTGTGTAAAAAAAAGCACGGCAGTAAGCTCAACCGTTGTATTTGCACACACACAGTACACATTTGCTAATAAGGTGTAAGAACCGCAAATTAGGTTGAACACACCAAAATGCTAACGATAACACTATATTATATTTAATATGTTTTCTAACGTTTACAATAAGAATAGTTGTCACCTATTACTAATATACTTCTAGTGAACTTCGGAACATTCTGGTAAATGAAACTAGACGTAATTTTTAAGAACGTTCGCATTCAAATCTCGTTCGCTATCTGTCAATAGCTAATCAACATTTTTGTAAAAGTAGGAGAGTTGCCCCACATTTTGAAATTGTTTTTTTTTAATAGAAAATAAATGATAATTAAACAGTTTTTTCGATTTAATGGTAGGTACATTGGTCTATTATTTACAATATTTTAAAAAGAAATTCAATGTAGCTTAAGCTTACATTAAAAAAAAATAAGAAAAGGTACAGCACTAGGTCTGAGTATAGATGCCTCTTATATGGGCTAGATGCCCCGATGCTGTTATCACTATGAGGATAGTTGCCCTTAGGTATAAATCAAAGCATATTTATAATTATCAAGTTTTATTTTAATATTTAGCAATGAAACATTACCCTTTTGGTTTTTATTTTGATATTCTTAGTTCTTACATCATAAAAATGACTAAGTAATTATTTTTGTTAATATTTTTTTTTTTAATGTTCAATGTTTTATAATTTGTTTATGTCCATTGAAGTGGTGGTCCAGTGAAGTTGTATATGAAAAAAAAATTGAACTTGACCTAATTTTTTATTGAGATTTTACTTATTACAAATTTAGTTACTTTTATTTAATTGAAGTTATTTTATCTTCTTATTAAAATGTAACTATTTTATTTCATGGATTCAAGCAAAATTCCGAATGAATATCGATATCGATAAAATCAAAATTAATGACGGACTTCTCTTTCCGCTACCGCGTCCCCCGCAAAAAGTGACAGACTGTTTTGTTCGGAATATTGTGCTTATGGCTTCTCCAGTGTTATATACTCTAAGCCTTAGGGGCATCTATCCTCACAAAAAATGAGGCGTCTATCCTTTTGAATAGGGATAGATACACTAATTTTTTAACAAAATCTCGTAAAAAAAATGTTTTTTTTTTTTACTGACGGTATTATTCAATCTATACACTTGCAAATAACATAATATCACTTACCTTTGGAAATCAAAAGTTACACGCGTTGGTAAAACGATTGAATCCGTAATCCGCGATCTTTGTGAGCGAGCCCGTCGAACTTTCTGCATGAACACACGACACTTCGGATCAGAGCGGTTGTCGCTCGCACACTAGCGGGGTGCGGGGTGTTCTTCGTTTTTAAGTATTAACTGCGATGATAATACGTTTACAAGTCACAATTTGAATTTTGGGGCGTCTATCCTCCTAGGGCAACTATCCCACTTTTACCCTACTTCTAGTGAACTTCGGAACATTCTGGTAAATGAAACTAGACGTCATTTTTAAGAAGGTTCGCATTCAAATCTCGTTCGCTATCTGTCAATAGCTAATCAACATTTTTGACAGATTGCGACTTGAATGTGAATGATTTTGAAGTACGAGAATAAATTGGCCTTCTATACATGACTGTCATCAAGGGTCTGATGATGGAGACGAAAGGCTCGAGGCAAGTTCTTATTAGAACGCTCATGTTCCGCTGCTGGAACATCAAACATATTTTTATTTCACAAAATCGGGGCTGTTGTACAAGGGTATCGGGGCTGGAAATGTTTTCTGTCTTTACACCATTTGCATTGTGAACAATGCATTAGATTGTAGTGCGTCGGTATCGGCAGCGCGCTCCTCGTGTCGAACCTTCTCCCAACGGCAGCGCGGAGCAGACGCGCGGCGGCCACGGACACGACCTCGGCCGCGGCCACGGACGAGGCCAAGTGGCAGGTGGCGTCGTACTACTTACTGTGAACCGTCACTGCTGCCGGGCAGAAGCAGCCCGTGAGAGTAGGTCAGCAGAGCGACGGCGGCGCGCGCTCCCGTCACTGTGTTTATTTATAAATCCCGTTGTCATTGTCAGGGCAGCAGCGACGCGCCCGCAACGCCCTCGCGCCCGCGCCCGTGTATAAATTTACCACAATTTTACAAACGTACTTACTCACCGCCCTGTTCAATTGATCAAATCCAGTTATTTATACGCGGCTTGGTGTCGTAGTCGTACTGCCAGATAGATGAATATCGTGAATTTGTGATTGTTGGCAGTAAAGGCATTGGTTAATCAAATAATACCAAAACACGTTGGTAGCCTCCATCGCTTCTCTTACGTCACCACTCACCACTCACTAACTGTAGAATAGGTACTACTAACACACGTTGGTAGCCTCCATCGCTTCTCTTACGTCACCACTCACCACTCACTAACTGTAGAATAGGTACTACTAACACACGTTGGTAGCCTCCATCGCTTCTCTTACGTCACCACTCACCACTCACTAACTGTAGAAGAGGTACTACTAACACACGTTGGTAGCCTCCATTGCTTCTCTTACGTCACCACTCACCACTCACTAACTGTAGAAGAGGTACTACTAACACACGTTGGTAGCCTCCATCGCTTCTCTTACGTCACCACTCACCACTCACTAACTGTAGAATAGGTACTACTAACACACGTTGGTAGCCTCCATCGCTTCTCTTACGTCACCACTCACCACTCACTAACTGTAGAAGAGGTACTACTAACACACGTTGGTAGCCTCCATTGCTTCTCTTACGTCACCACTCACCACTCACTAACTGTAGAAGAGGTACTACTAACACACGTTGGTAGCCTCCATCGCTTCTCTTACGTCACCACTCACCACTCACTAACTGTAGAAGAGGTACTACTAACACACGTTGGTAGCCTCCATCGCTTCTCTTACGTCACCACTCACCACTCACTAACTGTAGAAGTACTACTAACACACGTTGGTAGCCTCCATCGCTTCTCTTACGTCACCACTCACCACTCACTAACTGTAGAAGTACTACTAACACACGTTGGTAGCCTCCATCGCTTCTCTTACGTCACCACTCACCACTCACTAACTGTAGAAGTACTACTAACCATAACCGGCCTTCAATGTTCCACTGCTGGGACACCGGCCGCCTCTGTGTGAGAGGGAGAGGGCCGTAATCCACCACGCGGGCCCAGTGCGGGTTGGTGGATATCGCACGTCTTCGAATTTTTAGTTTCAGGACAAACTGTTTTCCTCACGATATTTTCCTTTACAAAATTCAATATTACATGTTAATTTTAAATTCATTCCCTATTTCACGCCAATGGGGGATGAATAAATTTACAAACACGTAATTTTTCTTATCAAGAGCATAAATTTGAATTTTATTAGCCCATAATTAACAAATGCTGGGTTTCCCATACACACTTTGACCCCGTATATAAGTCCTATATCCCTTTAGGATTATTTGTGAATATCTATCCTAGATAAGAATGCTTGGAAACATGCTGGTCCAGCTCCATCGGATAATCTAGAATCTAGACAATATCAAACTGGTTGCTAATTTAAGTTGTTTAAATTATTATATGACATTAATTTATATTATGTGATTACTTCCTCTTATACTGACTTATTAATTGTAACTTTTTTGGAAAATCGTCTACTTTTACAATGTTTGTAAATATGTGAGCACCATATATACGAGTATATCACTTATGTAATTAATTTATCTGTTGTTGCTTTCTTTTTAAAATTCTTTTTACCTATTGTGGTATAGTAATTTTTTATTTTATTTTTAGATGCATCGTCGTCACATATAATTATTTAACTAATGTACCTACTTATACAAAATATTGTAAAACATTAAAAGAGTAACGGTGGAGTTTCTTGCCTTTTGTTCTCCATACGAAAACTTACCTTTTGGAAGGGGCGACTAGAATTCATTCAATTTTTTATTTTTGACGTTCTAAAGTGCCTTGTGCAAGGGCCTATTTGAAATAAATGATTTGAATTTGACTAACATGACCGTAAACGACGAGTAGACTCGAAAAAGGCACTTTGACATTTCTTTATCTCACGACGAGAAACCGATGTTGCAAATTATTAAAAATAATAATTTTTATGATAGCAACATCGGCTTGACATTCCGTTTCATTCATTCAATGGTGCCAAATGATGATGCAAATCACCAAAATTTTGTTTATTCCTGATGACGATTTTGTCTGAAATAGACTAAAGTGACACAACTTAACTAGGTATATTTTAGATTGACAGCACTAATATGGCATTGACTTAATAATTTTGTGAATATAGCAAATTTTGCTATTCTGAATTTGACGTTTTCAACCAAAATTTTGATTGTATACCTAAATTTGACTATTTTTTACCGTGATTAAAAAGGTGTGGATTAAAATGAACTGTCATGAACCAAAATTCACACCAACACTTGCAACGACAGTGCAACAATACAAAAACAGTACTTACTGTATCTTTTTTTTCTTTTGCTTATATCTCGAAAATGGTGTGTCCTATCGCAAAAATAATTAAAATTTCGACCCTCTTTATAAGAGCCATAAACCCTTCGATCAATAAATTGATCGAAGCATAAAACCCCTAAAACCCAACATGTTGGTAATAAATTTTCACATATTCCATACAAAATGCGAAAAATTCCTAATAAAACATTTGTTCCAATATAAAAAGTAGTTTAAAACTAAGTATTTTCATTATTAAATATTGTAAAACAAAATGATAACTAAAATAAGTACAATTGTGAAACTGCCATGTTATTTTGGAGTTTTTTTTTTGTAACATAATTTTGTCTACTCTTCTCGTCGTCAAAATCGAGGACGAGTAAATACGACAAAATGACAGAAAAATCGCAGATTAACTCGTGTTGAATTATCAAAAATCAAAAATCGAGATAACTAAGGTGCCATGTTAGATTTTGTCGAAAAAACATCAAGTTTGACAGAACGAGTCGACTATTTTGTATGGCAGCACTGTCAGAAAACGAGAGAAGTGACAGAAATAGACGACAATTACTCGCGCGAGAGTGAGTAATTGTCGCGTGTGACATGTTAGGCCTACTGGCATAACTATTGGGTTCGCAGGTATAAACAGGTAAGTCGATACTATTAATTTGCACCCATCTGTTTAATTAATAAATCCTATATCAAAATAAGCACTATTTCATGGCGAACACGATGTTAAAGGGTTGTCTGCGAAAAATCTAGTTTTCAGAATGACGGTTGGCGAGCTTTAAAGACCGGAATTAAATAATATTTGTTCTTTAGACCTATACTATAAATGTTCTTCTGAATAAAGATATGATAGCGATATACTTATCTAGAATTATTTTTTGCGTTATAACAGAAAAGTAAATAAAAATAAACAAACCAAACAGTCAATTTTTTTTAATAAAACCAAAAAAATACAATAGAGATCTTACGTTGTGTGCTAAAATTTAATTATAATATAACATAACATAAAATCACGCCTGTATTCCCCGAAGGATTAGGCAGAGGTGTACCCGTGGGTATATCTGGATAAAATGTATCCTACGTCCTAATCCAGCCATGGTCTACCCATGTGCGATATTACATCCAAATCCGTTCAACCGTGTTAGCGTGAAAGTATAATAAACAAACAAACAAACCCAGTTTCGAATTTATAATATGAATTAGGAAGATAGGATTCTATTTTTAAATTTCGGTATTGTGTTTATAAAATATGTGTCACTCGCGATATTATATTTTTTAATTGAAAAATTTGATATATAAAATAGTTTTCATCCATTATACGTATGGTTGAATGAATGAATGAATGAATGATTATTTATTTGTCAAACACAGGTACATTTGGTCTTCAGTTAAAATTCAGTTGGCTCTCTATGTTTTGCCATTGGCGTACAAATTTTATAATTACAGTAGGTAGGTAAAATAACATTAAAATTAAATTCAAAGTCATAATAAATTAAGTATTTACAAATTTAGTAAGGTATTTTAAGATTAATTAGTATAAATTCAATACACAAATCACACAATATACAACAAAAACACACATTCATTACTTAGTCAAATTATGATAATATTATTGTCATTAAGGAATTCATCTACAGTGTAATAACATTTATGGATTAGAAAAATTGATAATTTCTTCTTGAAGCTCGTAATCTTAAGTAGCTTCAAGGAGTCAGGTAACTTATTATATATTCTGGGTGCTATTCCCATCAAGCTTTTGCGCATTAAAGCTGTCTTACATTTTTTGGCACATAAAACATTTTGATATTGAGCACGTATAGGACCTCTCCGTATTTGAGACCATTTAGTAAATAGCATTGCATTTGTTTTGACAAATGTTGCAACTTCTAGAATATACAATGATGGAAAAGTTAATATTTTTAAAGATTTAAACATTGGTACACAGCTATCTCTTGTTCGCAGATCGCACATAGCTCGAATGCATCGTTTTTGTGCTCTAAATATCATAAGTCTCTTAGTTGAGTTCCCCCAGAATATGATTCCGTAGCGTATGCCAGATGCTACGAGACCATGATATGCAGTTAGTACGGTTTCTCGGTTAACGACTTTGGACAATTTAAAAAGAGCATAAGCTGATTTGCTTATCTTTTTACAAATATTATCTGTATGATCTTTCCACGTGAGTTTGTTGTCTATCATTAAGCCTAAAAATTTTGTGCTGTTTACTTCTTCTATAGAGACCGTCTATAGTGACCTATAGTTGATATTTAGTTTTTGAGGAGTCATTTTTTGATAAAATTGCATAAATTTTGTCTTCTGTAGATTAATGATTAAATTATTTTCATTTAACCATGTGATTATGTCATTGAGTGTATTATTAATGTCTTCTTCGTACGTAGCTATATCGTTACATTTTATTATCGCTGTACTATCGTCCGCGAAAAGGATCATAGGATGGCGCACTGCTTTTGGTATATCATTTATATATGTTAAAAATAATGGAGGACCTAATACGCTCCCTTGCGGGACACCGTATTTTATAACTCTAGACTCTGACAAGTGCTTTATCTCCATTTTTGTACTCGGGCATATGCAAGATATTTCAGTATGTTGCTGTCTGTTTTTCAAATAAGATTCGAGTAAGTTAAGTATGTTACCCCTGATTCCGTAGTCATTTAATTTATTTAACAATATGGCTTTCAGAAAAATAAGTCCACTACCTTGGCAGTATTCTCTCTGGTAAAGGCTGTAGTTACTAACATCAATAATAAAAATCTGACCACTGGGCTATTTTTTGATGTCTCAAAAGCCTTCGATTTAGTTTCTCATAATCTGTTGCTCAAAAAACTTGAACTTGTAGGTATCAGGGGTCCTACACTTCAGTGGATAAAATCATATCTCAGTAACCGACAACAACGAGTCATTATAGATAAAATTGATGAAAATCAGGTTAAGGTGCCTTTTTCGTCAGAATACAAGCACAATACATGTGGTGTACCACAAGGAAGTGTACTGGGGCCTGTCCTGTTCTTACTGTACATAAATGATATTATTAATATAACTGACCACCGGTGTATATTATTTGCTGATGACATAGCTATTATTATAGCGACAGAAAAATGTTATAATTTTAGAAATAACCATGAGACTGACATTAATAATACTATAGATAAATTAATACAATGGCTTGACATAAATAATTTAAAAATAAATCTTAATAAATCTGTTTATATTAATTTCAATAAATGTAATAATCCTAAATATAATATTAAACTAAACGTATCAAAAATTAAAGAAGTAGCACAAACGAAGTTTCTAGGCGTAATTATTGATGAGAATTTGAGTTGGAAAGAGCATGTGGATAACGCTGCAAAGAGAATAAATAAATTTGTATATGCTGTTAAACAAATCAAAAATATTACAAACTTTTAAACAGCTCTCATGACCTATCATGCATATGTAGAATCGGTACTACGTTACGGGCTTATATTATGGGGAAATAGTACAGATATAAACCGAGCATTTGTTGCTCAAAAAAAGTGCATTAGGGCAATTTACGGGATGCACTCGGAGGAATCTTGTCAACCCATATTTAAGAAACTAGGCTTGTTACCGCTGCCGTCCCTTTATATATTTGAAATATGTATATTCGTTAATAAACATAAAGACCTGTTTATATCAGCCAATGATATTAATCCACGGAGCCGACGTGATCCACAGAGACTCGTTCTGTATGATCTTCCCAGGCTTGCTAAATATAATAAAAGCTGCTTATATAAATGTGTTAGTATATATAATAACATACCGAGTAGCATAAAAAACTTAAACTCCAGATTATTTAAGAAAAAATTGTTTGACTGGTTAAACTCGGAAAATTTCTATAGTCTTAAAGAATTTATGGATAAAAAATTCTCATGTTAGTATTAAGTGAACATATGCATGCTAAGTACAATTCTGGCAAAACATGTAAGATCTTTATTGTAAATTATTGTAACACCATGTATACCATGTTTTATGCAAATAAATACTTACTTACTTACTTACTTACTTAATAGTCTGTCATGGTCAACGTAGTCAAATGCTCTTGTCATATCTGTATATATTGCACATATTGGTGTTTTGTTATCCATATTATCTAAAACAGTATTAACTAAGTCATAGATTGCCATATTAATGGTCTTATCCTTTCTAAACCCTTTTTGTTCATTACTTAATATATTGTTTTTATTTAAATATTTGTGAATAGCATTATATATATATTTTTCAAATACCTTTGAGAATATGGGAATTAGCGCTATAGGTCTATAATTTTTCATGTTGTTTTTGTTATCTTTTTTATGTAAAGGTTTTATTATAGAAATTTTCATACCATCCGGATAAACTCCACTGGATATGCACGTGTTTAGTATATGTGTTAGGATGGGTGATATTGTTTCGGCTATGAACTTAACAACTATTGTGGCAATGCCGTCATGGCCAACGCTTTTTGTGTTTTTTAGTTGATTGATGGCTGAAACTATGTCAATTGGGATTGCCGGGCTCATGAACATGGATTTTAACTGTCTATCAGAATTAGTTCTATATTTTTCATAATTAATGTCATTGTTTATATTGTCAATACTGTCAATAGATTTCGTTTTCGCGACCTCATCAATGAAATAATTGTTAAAAGCTTCCGCTATGTCGCTTGGAGAGGAATATGTCGCTGTATCTGTTTTGATACATGATATGTGTTGTGCTGGTCGGTTATATTTATATTTATTTATTAGTTGCCATGTGGCTTTTGATTTATTAGCCGATGTCTGAATATTGTAGTTATTTTGAGCATTTTGTGTTAAATTAACGATTTTTTTATAGACCTTACTATATTTTTTAAGTTCTAATTTCTTAGTTGTATTTTTCGGATCTAATCTATGTTGCCATAGTAGCTTACGTTGTCTTTTACTACAATGCTTTATTCCGCGGGATATCCATTTTGTTTTTTTTAAGGGTTTTATAATAATTAATTTATAAGGGAAGCACAAATCATATAATAATGTGAATGTTTCCATAAATTTATCATAGGCATTGTTCGCATTATTTATTTTATACACTTCTGAAAATGAAAGGCTCTTCAGGTGATTACAAAATTTTTCAAGATTTTCATCCGAGTAGTCTCTCTGTCTAATCTTCCAAGACTTAGTGTAAAAAACTTTTTTTACAGGTACTTTTAATAATTGAGATGTATGATCAGATAGAGCCAGGTCTATAACTTGAGCTTTGCATGACGTGTACGATAAATTGTGTGCAAAGTTGTCAATACACGTATTACTGATTAGCCTAGTTGGTTGGTGTAGGACAAGATTTAAATGGTGATTAAGTAGAAAACATTCAAATTCAAGTGTTATATTGTTCTTTTTCATAACATCTATGTTGATGGTTGCAGGTTAGTTGCTTTGCTACATGGGATCTTTCGGATCGGAGCTATAAGTATTTCATTCAAATCGGTCCACTCCACTCTAGTAAAAGTTCTTTTTAACCGACTTATAAAAGGCGGAGGTTATCAATTCGATTGTTTATATATTTTTTTTTTATGAATGTTCGGGCATAACTCTGTCATCTATAGACGGATTTGCAAAATTATTTTTTTGTTTGAAAGGGTATACTTCCGAGATGGTCCCATTGTCATTAGGTCAGGATCTGATAATGAGATCGTGGAGAAATCGAGGGAACTCTTCAAATATTATAGGCACACCTATAGCGATTTGGGTATTTTTTATAATATCACGTGCAGTTGCTCTTAGAAAGCACACCATTTTTGGTGAAGTGGAACTGAAGATGCAGACCACAGATGGCCACCGGAACTACTCAATAATAAGTATTTCACGGGTTGCGATTCGATTACATTAATATGAATACCAAGCAATTTATGCTCGTCACAATGTATATGGACAAGTGGAGCTGATGGTGAAGTACCAGGCGAACTCCTCAACGATTAACGTCCCTGCTTCAGGAAAAGCAATATTTTGTAAAAAAGTTATGAGTAGTCAACATTAGGCTATTGTAACTTAGATAAATTACAAACTGACCCACTAAAAAGCGAAAAATATAAACCTCTTTACAAAAAAAAACAACTGACTTCCAAAGAAACACTACAAAGTGAAAAATTACTTAAATTTCGGAAGTCGGTGTCTTTGGTTTTGTATTTTCGTTATGCTATTGTAACTTAGATAAATTACAAACTGACCCACTAAAAAGCGGTCTTTGGTTTTGTATTTTCATTATTTGCCACCGACTTCCGAAATTTAAGTTATTTTTCACTTTGTAGTGTTTTTTTGGAAGTCGGATGTTTTTTTTTGTAAAAATGATTTTTAATTAGAAAGTTAAGTTTGTCTTTAAATCCGTACCCTAATTGCGTAATAGACGAGCATTCAGAATCTGAAATCTGAATCGTTTTGAAACAGATTGCTAATCCATTGATTCATAAAATCGAACAAAAATCTGGTCACGAACGTAAATAACGCAATGAATGTTATTGAACTGTCGTCAAAATTAAACAGATTAGACGTAATCGTTTACGAAAATGTGTTCCGTTGTGTTGTAATTAAATAACCGGATTTGGAAATTCGGGCAGCCAAGCAAGCACAGCTTTGAGACAGAACCATAGAAATATCAGAACCCTCAGGGCACGAGTCCTGCTCACACTTGTCCGCACATTCTAAATACCAAAAAATATAAAAAAAATAGAGGTCCGCCGGTGTCGCGAGCAAGGTCCAAGCTACCTGTGGTAAGGGCTATAGAGACAGGAACCTCCTCACAATGCGAGCCGTATCGAGGAGTACTGCCTTCTGAATCAGGTCCTTGATCCAACCGCCTAACGAGAGCCTCGAGAGATGTTGGTCGAGGCTTTCGGCCGTTATAATATTATTTAAATATTTATATTTCGTTTTTTTCTTTATTATAATATGAGTAATTTGTAGGCCAGGTAGAAAAATTAACCAATATATTTTAATAAATAGTGAGCAATTAACTGCATTTCGAGGAGCTATTCTGCTCATCTTCATTCGGATCTCCGGCATGCCGAAGATCCTCATCAGATATTCATAAATTAACTTAGGTTATGTTACTATTTTTCAAATAAAAAGGAACTATCGAAATTGGGTCTATTTAGGGGGGAGATATCCAGTAGCCCCATTTTAGCCCCATTTTGGAGGAAGTACCCCTCCAATCAAAAATCGCAACGACAAAAACATTCAAAAAATTCGTAACCCTGTATACCAAGTTTCGTCCAGATCGGTTGTAGAGTACGTACGAACTGACACACGAAAGCAAATTTTACCAGCCTTGAGGCAGGAGCGGGCCTACTCCTTAAGCGAAATCCGTAGTTTCAGCCGTCGTTACGGGCGCTTCGTTCTCCGTCTCACTTACAGACATACCGTAAGTCAGAAGGAGAGCGGGAAGGATGGCTTCGGACTCTTTGGAGTGACAGCAGGAGTAGCTGGACGTGGGCCTGGCGACCCGACACAGTGGTGGAACCAAAAATGGATTACTCTAACAACTGTCGTCGTATCGTAGCCCACAGATTCGGATTTGAACTTGTAAAATTGTATATTTTTAACTCATAGAATTTTTTGTTTTAATTTTTCCGAAGGTGGCGGGCGATGACGAGGTGCGGTTAGACGAGGAGATGGAGCGCGTGGTGTGGGGCGACGCAACACCGCGGCTGCCCGCCGCCGCCGCCGAGCCGCGCCGCGACAGCGCCGCGCCGCCCCCCTATTCGCACACTCATTTACCTGGTAAGTGTACCTCCACAAAACAATTTCGACTTTTTGAGGTAATTCTGTGCAAAAAAGAACATAAGTACTGTTTTTTATTTGCCATCTGTGTCGCATTAATTGCGTGCCTATTATTTTGGTTCTTATAGTTTTATTGTGAAAGCTGATTCAGTCACGATCTCAAATTCGTGACACATCAGTGGCCCTGACTGCGCTCGCCACAACGTGGTTCATGAATAAACGACGAGTATCCACGCGAGCGTTGGCAACCCCCGACACGCGCCCGTCACGGCCGCGACACGCCACACAGTCCGCACTCGCTCGGCGCTCTCCCGACGCCATGAAATGGTTTCAGGCATCCGGCCTAGTATTCTAATACCTGAAAACTCTCAGCTGTATCACCTGCCCAAACGAGTGTTTCTCCGAAACACAAGTTTGGACGGGCTTAAAGATATCGCTAGTTTTTACATTTTGCATATCAAAAATAGGATATATACGCTCAACGATATCTTTTCCCAAACTTGGTTGTGAATGTTGTGAAGACCTCCAGTCTAGTCAGATGCGGTGGAATAGGTTCCAGTGGTTCACACATAGTGGCGTTAACTCACCCGGAACCATCTCATTCGGCTGCTACTGGGCAATACTAAGTATTCCCTACATCGCTCCAGTGGTCGTTGGAGTGCCCCGACTGAGGCTGCTCCTGAGGCCGACGCGCTCTCTGAACAACAGAGGGTCGCAGGCGACTCGGGAGCAGTTCAGTGACGGGTGCTGCTGGTGCCAGGTGCTGCTAACAGTGCGGTGTGTCTGCAGATGGCGCCAGTTCGCTGAGCAGCTCGGAGGTGTCACCGCCGGCCGCCGGCGTCTGCTCCGACCAGCAGGTGAGTGCACGCGATCGATCGCGCCATGTCGCAGAAGGCCGTACCGCGCAGCGCGTGGCCCGCGCCGCTCATTGCTTCGCCGGCTTCACTACACCACGCAATACACATATTACTTACTACTCGAGCTTCATCATAACAATATCTTTTAGACTCATTTTTAATATAGAAAATTTTAAAAGTATTTTTTTTTAACCAAGTACATATATCTATTTACTTATACAAAACTTTGTGGGTACCTACTTGGGCGGAAGACGCGTCCTGGAACGTTTCGGGCAGCATGTGGCAGTCGCTGTCCGCGGGTAACCTAGTGAGTTGTGTAGAAGCAGACGTGAGGCTGTGAGGCTTGGAACCGTGCCGCGGAGTAACGGTGAGTCGTTTGCACTGTGCAGGTGTCGAGTGCGTGGTCCGGCTCGGGCTCGGGCAGCCCACGCGACGCCGACGCGCGCCACGTGCAGTTCGACGCAGAGCGTGCCGAGCGCGCCGAGCACGCTGAGCATGCCGAGCACGCCGACTCGCTGGACGACGCCAACGACGAGCGCCGCGCGCAGCGCAACATGTGAGTAAACGATATCACACTTGAATTTTGAGATGGAATATCAGAAAAACCTCCCCGAAATAAAAATTGAACAGGCGAACGCTTGAAAACGCATTCATAATGATTGTAGACTAGCTTTTGCCCGCGGTTTAGCGTGGATATACAAAATATCCCACGGGAACGTACTACCGGAATTAACTACATACCTAATAGTCAAAAGGTCATTGACTCCTACCGCTGCGCCCGCGTAGCCGTCAAACATAGTTATTTTGTAACGCGTAATTTTGAATCATTGATATCTTTTAAACTATTCATTTAAGTGATAAATGATATGATTGCAGGGCATGTTTCAATCTAAATTAAATGCCCAATTTAAATAATATATTTTTCAACACACTTGCTCGTAAAGTAGCTCTTATTGAACCGTTTTTAGGGTCATAATTCAGTGTATAAAAACGCGTGCTTTCAACTTTATATTATCGGACTAGTGCTGTAATGCCACAGATAACTAATACGGATTTGGTTGCGACTCGTTAAAAACGATAACATGGACTTGCCTGGGAATTGAACGCGATATCTACGTGTCACTGATTAAATACGCACTAATTAGGATACACGTATACGTATACGTATTACACCCACTTTAACATCCTATGCGTGTTTCTTATCTTTTAAATAAACTATTTTAATTAACAATAAAAGCGGAAACTGGAATAAATTTTAAATTTTTACAAAAGTCTAACAACCGACCATAGGCAACCGACATCCTTTTTAACTGGTCTAAATTTATCTTGTCATTGGAAAGTTAGTGATTGACGTAATAAATATCGAATATTTGTTCAAGGAATATTTTATTAATCCTTTATTGAAAAAAAAAACTATTTTAATGTATTTTTATTTATTATACTGACAACATACGTTTTTTAGGCTAGGATTTTCAAGATGCTGTTGGAGCTAGCCCACGTTTAAAGATGCGGTCCTATTTCGTTATTAAATAATGTTGTAGGTTGTATATTATGGAGACCCCTCAAGTTAAAGAATATTATACTGCTTTAACACTGAATTTATTTATCTTTTACATACCAATCGTACGTAAGTACTCGTGCTATCTTGTACGTTTTCACGGTTTTAACTTCGAACATATTTCAATGGATTTGTTTTTTACGTGAAAGTTACTCAATATAAAAAATACAGATGAAACACTACCTACAAAAAAAATCGTAACATCGAAAGTACGAAAACGAAAAGATCATACTACCACATCACTAAAACCATAGACAATTTTTAGCGGCCATTGTTGTTTGACAAATTTTGAAACGCGACATGGCAGTATGGAATTAGTAAATACTATCATTGCAGCATAGAATTTGTATAAAGAAATTGACTTTGAATACATGTAACTAGTATGAACTATCCTATACTATTAAATGAGCATTCTCTATTCTAACCCGAGCAGCGATTTGTGCTTTTTTTATTCTCATCAAAGAGACTTCTTGCCTTCTATGTTATATGTTAAGGGGTTTGGTTCTTTCCTTCAAGTGGACCATTGTGCGTAGGTACTTCTTGCTTTTTTTATGCCTACTGTGTAAATAAATAAAATATGATACATTTACGAGGGTGGGTCAAAAAGTTCGCGGAATGGAGGGGTTAGAGAGAGGATGGGGCATTTATTTTTACCTGTCGCTACTTGTTGACTCAATACAATTATAAATACTAAGTTTCACCCCAATCGGTTTATTAACCTTTGAGATATCGCTGGATAAACAAGTCAATCGGGAAGAAAATATCAGGCTGCAGGGCTGCAGGGCTGCAGGGCTGCTGGGCTGCTGGGCTGCAGGGCTGCAGGGCTGCAGGGCTGCAGGGCTGCAGGGCTGCAGGGCTGCAGGGCTGCTGGGCTGCAGGGCTGCAGGGCTTTCACAAACCGTGAATGTGTTATGTGAACAACACGCAAACTTTACTGCCTCTCGTTATCTATAATTATATTATCCGCCTACGTGATGATAGCGCAGCGTATATGCGGCGACAACGCGACGCTACGAACGCAAGCCTGGGGTATTGCTAAGGCACCCTGATAGTCTGATAGTGGCTGTACAAGTGTACACACAACAAAACATTAATGGGCGTTGCATCTCTAAGCTCGGGGTCGAAAATACCGGAACATCTTCCGTTCAGGAATAGTCTGAAATCCAGATGAATAAAAAGCAAGACACGACAGGTATTAGAGTAGGAGGTTCACTGGTCGAGGTGGTTTGGGTTTGTATGTGTAACCACAGAACAGATATACATCTGTTCTGTGTGAGTAACCGTATACTATAAGCATCGGGACACACCGGAATGGCAGCGACGGCAACGACGCGGCGAGCACTTTCAGTGTGAAATAATTTTAAACTTTATCTACATACTTAAAAGACCAGTATCGCTTGAAACGTCTCGAGGCCGCCCGTGGTGACGCGAGCGGCCGTGCGCCACGCGCATCTTGTTGGTGGTTCTGCCTGCGGCTGCCAGCGGCGACGCGAGGCCGCTCGCGCGTATATAATGTAGAAACTAAACTACGTAGACAAGAGGAGACTAGGCACGTGGGATCTGGAGGTCGCGAGAGGCCGCCGGCAGCCGCTGCTATTCCAGTGTGACTCGGCCCTAAGGGCTGATTTCACCAATGAAACTGAACGCGATCAACATTTCTAAAACGCGTTCAAGAGCTGTCAGTGTCTAAATTGTTAAGGAATATTGTACACTGACAGCTCTTGAACGCGTTTAGATGTGCTGAACGCGTTCAATTTCATTGGTGAAATCCGCACTTAGTTACACATATAACAGCACCTCTGTTATGCGTAGAATGTGTTGTGCAGATACACAGATGTCTTGAAGACTGAACATTATTATTAGCCAGGCGTGAGCGCACGTATCTACATACATTGCCACAACAGACGCGCACGTGATGAAAGTGTATGACGCCTTTACCATTCCAAAATAATAATGTACCTAGTAGCAGCGCGCGAAACATGCGGTCTTCGGACGAAGCTCGCAAATTAGAGGTCTTTCGCCTACGTGTGTGTGTGCGGGACTGGACAGAGGCGGAGGCGAGCCCTATCATCAGTGACGAGTGGAGAGTAGCGGCTGGCGCGACGCACTCGAGCGTGCGGAAGTGGCACCTGAGTCTGTTGGTAATGTGACAAAAATAGTTTGACATTGGCATTGTCGGGCGGGCTCGGCGCGCACGCCACTCGCGGCCGCGGCGCCGCACGCTCGCCTCTATCGCTGCCGCCAGCCGCCACCGCCAGCCACCGCCAGCCACCGCCAGCCACCGCCAGCCACCGCCAGCCACCGCCAGCCACCGCCAGCCACCACCGGCCTCCACCGGCCTCCACCGGCATCCACCGGCCTCCACCGGCCTCTACCGGCCTCTACCGGCCTTCACCGGCTACCACAACCAGGGCCATGCCTGTCACGTACGCGCGTGCCTCGCAGCTGGAGCACCAGCGGTGAGCCCGCATCCCCTCGAGTCCCCACACACAGGCGGTGCGGAACCTCGCAGCTCAATGCTCATCCACTCAGTCCCAGTGTATTCCATCTGTCAGCTGTCATCATCAATACGTTAGTTGAATGTGTACGGGCGGACGCGCGGATAACACCGATGTATGAATGTCCACTACGATTGTATTTTTTTTTAAAACGTCAACAAAATTGGCACGATATTTTGGTGATAATAAACTGTTTAAAAAAACTTCTGTTAAGGCAAACTTAGGCACATCATTTACAAATGCAGACAAGCGTCACACATTTTATGCTGAACGGAGACTCTCCAAATTCAATCCAGCCTTATAATCCAACTGAGTGACGTCGTCG
The DNA here is from genome assembly GCA_916701695.1 of Agrochola macilenta. Taxonomy (NCBI): domain Eukaryota; kingdom Metazoa; phylum Arthropoda; class Insecta; order Lepidoptera; family Noctuidae; genus Agrochola; species Agrochola macilenta. The sequence goes on along the minus strand of OU753552.1, from coordinate 29,277,895 downwards.
CTCGTTTTTCACTTTTTACTATTTTACTGTGAAGTGTACCTACTTTAAGTACATATGTAATTGATTATTTTCCCTTTGTGCTCTTGTACCTTCACACCCACGATCAAAAAGTTGCGAGTTCGATTCATACTTGCCTAATATTGGCATGATACATATTTCCCAGTCTCCAAGTCTTAAGTAAAGGGTGCCCAGGCACCCTTTACTTACCTACGTGACTTACGACGTAGGTGGTTCTCAAAAGACCGTATCATGAGATACGGTCTTTTGAGAGCGATATTTATTGTGATGCCGCAAAGCAACTCAACTTACCATGATAGGTTACCATTAGAAGAACACTTGTTTTGCGTTTGGATATCATCCTCATGTATGTCAGACTCTTAGGTACTGATTAAAACCACCGGGTGTTTTTCAACTACCTTTGGCCAGGGCGCTGGATTACTTGCGCAGTTCGACCCGGTCCCCCAACCAAGTATTGGCTCACTGCATGCAGACCCCGTCTGTGTTGTCTATCCACAAAGGCGCCTCTTCATATAGCGCTATGGACCGTTCGATTTCTACATAGAGCCTCCTGCAGGAGATATTGGATCCCCTGATGCATGAACAAATATGAATAGTAGGTACGTACGCACGGCTACACATCAAGCTATACATTTCCAGTATAAGCTGACCTCACATTTGTACGGAAATCCTATACAATGCGAGATCAGCATAAACTGGAAATGTATAGCTTGATGTGTAGCCGTGTGTACATAGAACGAATACTTACACCAAATTCGTAGTATTATGAAGAGCAGTGGTGGCCCAGTGGTAACGCCCCTATTTATTATGAAGAGCAGTGATGGCCCAGTGGTAACGCCCCTACTTATTATGAAGTGCAGTGATGGCCCAGTGGTAACGCCCCTACTTATTATGAAGAGCAGTGGTGGCCCAGTGGTAACGCCCCTACTTATTATGAAGAGCAGTGATGGCCCAGTGGTAACGCCCCTACTTATTATGAAGTGCAGTGATGGCCCAGTGGTAACGCCCCTACTTATTATGAAGAGCAGTGGTGGCCCAGTGGTAACGCCCCTACTTATTATGAAGAGCAGTGATGGCCCAGTGGTAACGCCCCTACTTATTGTGAAGAGCAGTGGTGGCCCAGTGGTAACGCCCCTACTTATGTGTCGTAGGTTCGAACCCTCAGACACGAACACTTTGTGACATTATATTCATCAGACATCCTAACCCGCACTCCCTCTCACTCCCTCTCACTAGGCTTGTGTCCCAGTAGGGAGATCGTTATAAGCTGATTGTGCTTATGTATCATTATTAAGGGGAATGCGCTCGCTAAGGTAGCCCGCGAAATTAAAATTTTGTTACGTTTTTTGCAATTTGCAGGTCAGTATCATGTTATAAGTTGATTTAAATATGATTTGCGGCTGTATGAAATGTATATTTATAGAATTGTAATCATAAAAATTAACAATACAACTCTCTAAGTTCATATAACTCCATTGAATGACTATTTCATGAAAACATGACATTTGACGTTTGTGCTTACTTATGGAGTTGTATTCCTGATTGTAATGATTATAATTATATAAAGCCATGTTTGTTACGGTCGCGAATCATATTTTAATTAACATACAACCTGACACTGACCCGCAAACTGCAAAAAAATAAGAAAATTTGAATTTCGCGGGCTACCTTGGCGCATCCCCCTTAAGTAAACAGACGAAATCTCCACATTAGCTAGAAGATGAATGATACTCGTAGCAACGGTACGGGTGCACGCGGGTGCACGGCAGGCGGCCAGGCGGCGGGCGCGGCTCCTGGCACGCGCGGCGCCACAAGGGCATGCTGCGACCTTGAGCACGCTAACATCGCATGAGCCGCTCCACTCCCATACAGCCACACCGCGAAATAGATACGTACAGAAGAACGGCTCTAAACGGAGAGTGAACACGATCGCACTCATCTCGCGCCTGGCTCTACGTACCTACACCAGAGAATGCAAGCGCATTCGGCTCGGGAGTCGAGACAGGCGCGAGGCGTCACTGGACGTCACTGGACGTACCATATTCCATCTACCTACAATAATAAAGTCGTAGAAAAATTTATTAAAGAAAAAAAGTTTTTCGCGAAAATCCTAGGACGATTGCAAAAAACCTATTTAGAATCTAAGAAGTAATTTCGTAATCAAAACTCCAACTCAAATATATTTCAAATAAACCAATTACAGGCATTTATGAATTGTCAAGGGGTCGGTCAGTCAGAAAGATGAAGCTATTAGATGCCCATTCCAAAACGTAGTAGGTACCTATGGAGAAGAACGGGCAAGAAACCCCACGGACACTCGCTTAAATAATTATATAGTTACAAAATATTGGTTACATCATTCATGTTGAAGTTATACATGTGAAAACGATGCAAAACGTTAAAAGCATCCGTAACAGAAATAAAAAAACTAACAATTTAAAAATTTAATTAAAATAAGCCGTGGTAGCTAAGCCAGTCCCTACCGACGGCGCCCGTTCAAGAACATGACGCATGGATTTGCACCATTCAGCTCAACCATTTTGAAGGGAGCTAAATGATCCAACACACGCGCCACCGCCAGCGAGACATTAGTGCGAGTGAGCATGACATACTCTCAGCTGCCAGGGCACATTCAAGTCAATGAAAGACATACCCAGTACCTAAATGGTAGCTTTAAGGCTTGTGCAGACCAGCGCGACTTGTCGCGCGACGCGACACGAACAATACAATTTCTAAGAAAACTTCACAGTATAACAATAACCGGTGTCGCGTCGCGCGACAAGTCGCGCTGGTCTGCACAAGCCTTTATAGTCGGTAACATAAAACTCACACATGTGCTATCACAAACGAGCTGTTACGTATCAGAATCATTGCAAAACTACTGGTTATCTTGGGTAAGTCGCAAACAACTGAGTGACTGTTTGTACCCATACGCGTTTGGTCGTACAGGAATAACACGCACATTGCATCTCATCCAGGCGGTGCTTCCGACATCGTATCATTAGCTCCGCGTGACACGCACGACACTGGCAAATGCTCCCAATCTGTGACTGTCGATACGCCAACAATGAAGCACAGACTCACAAACTCACGCGGCACGCGTAGCTGTGACGAATGCGAGCGGCAGCGATGGATGTGCCGTCATCACATGTATTATTCATTAGCACACGGCCTACTGCACGCTCTATTTTGTTTTAAAAATTATTGATGGTACTTCTTCGTTTTGTAGAGACTGCGTACCTACGCAGTCTCTACAAAACGAAGAAGCTAATTTTCCTTTTTGCGCCATTTAAGGTTTTGTGAAACTATCTACAAAAATTGGATAAGCGGAACGCAAGTCGTGCCTAATGTGCGGGTGGCTCACAATGTGTTATGACGGTTGCCTGGTTTTATTTTGCTGCTTATAGTATATGAAACTGTTACATAACAGGGGTTATTAAAACACGAATGTGGGTTTATAAACCGAGCCGCCTATCACACGACTGTTTTTAAATTCCTAGTTGAGTGCAGTCTCATACATTACTTTATCTAAACTAGTGCAATGTCATCAAAAACACAATAAATAATATTGTAATCATGGCGCCCCGCACCAGCATTCCACCGCGGGGCTACGCGCCACAGCAGTCTCCACCACAGACAACACTAAAATCATTATTGAAACCTGTACTCTAACATACAAAGAAAAGTATTTAAAAAGTAATAATTTGTACGGACTTTAATTAATAAAACACGTGTCGTTATGGAATCACTTTTTATTTCTAAATAAGAACTTTACGATGCGAGTGTACTTATATAAATTAATATACCTACTGTACTTCACTAATTTGATTAGTCTGTGCACGTTCAGTTTTAAACGACATGTGTTGAGAGTCAATCAATAAATAGTGTTAAAACACATTGTATATCTCTAACATCCTTTATATTCACCTACCACATTAAGATAGGTAGGTACCCACTTGATGGTTAAGATACTTAAGATACAATATGGGTTCATGTAAAGGCTTGTGCAGACCAGCGCGACTTGTCGCGCGACGCGACACCGGTTATTGTTATACTGTGAAGTTTTCTTAGAAATTGTATTGTCCGTGTCGCGTCGCGCGACAAGTCGCGCTGGTCTGCACACGCCTTAAAGTACGAGCGTGTCGGCCGACGACTGACGACCGGCGGTGTTGTTGCAGCAAGCACCTGCACCCGCACAAGCCGCGCAAGTACTCGCTGCAGGAGGGCGCGCGCGGCGTGCTCGGGGGAGCGGGCGGTGCGGGCGAGCGGCGCGTGTCCATCGAGCCCGCCGAAGAGTCGCTGCCCGAGGCGGACGCCGCCGACCTGGCCGCGCACCGCAGCGACGACCCGCGCGCGCTGCGCCGCCACAAGATACAGCCCCGGGTCAGTCTCACCTCTCACCACCTCACCACTTAGCTAGTGCCGCCCGACACTTGGAAGAACACATTGAACGTTGTAGATCTATATAATGTAACTATCGTACTCGTTTTTGCTTCCAGGGTTCAACGGTTCACGTGGGTCGCAAGGACGGTGGCGATAAAGTGCAGAGTATATTAACAGATGCTGCCTACAAGAAGATGTATGATCACAGCCCACATTCGGTAAGCCATCTCTCACGTACGTAGCGGGAGGTGCGGCGCGTGTAGAGCTGTTCAGTATCAGCACCGGTCATGGTGTTGCAGGTGTTCGTGCAACTGGACGAGCTGCTGGCCACGGAGGACGGCGAGGCGGAGTGGAAGGAGACGGCGCGCTGGATCAAGTACGAGGAGGACGTGGAGGAGGGCTCGGCGCGCTGGGGCAAGCCGCACGTGGCATCGCTGTCCTTCCACTCGCTGCTGAACCTGCGGCGCTGCCTGGAGACGGGCGTGGTGCTGCTGGACTTGGACGAGAAGGACCTGCCCGGCGTGGCCTACCGCGTGGTGGAGCGTATGGTGGCGGAGGGACTCATCGAAGAGGACGATAAGCCTGTGGTGATGCGTTCACTACTGCTGCGCCACCGCCACGTGCACGACGATCGCTTCCGCTTCTCCATCAGCGGCCGCAAGCACTCCTCGTACACCAGCCTGCAGGTGAGCCACACACGCATGTACTTCGATCACCCTTAATGCCATTTCCAATTTTGTTAAGTCCCTGGTACATTATCCTCCCATGCCTAATAAGACTGTAATTTGAAAACATTGTATACGAGCCGATTATATTTAAAAGAGTAACCTTGGAGTTTCTTGCCGGCTTTTCTTCATAGGAAACGACCAATTGGAACCCTTGCAACTAGCTGCTGACGTTTCTGACGATAAGTGCCCATGTTGGTATTATGGGAAATATATATTATAATTAAATGTATATTATGGGAATCTTAAATTCATCGTCCGGATCAGCAGGCTATTCCAGAAAGCCAAAGCTAACCGAAGAGCGCTAGCTGCTACGCTGCGGTGCCGCGCGCCGCGTGGCCTTGACGCCCGAGCCTCGCCTTAACAACTAATCAGCTGTCGAATGACACAATGAACCTTATCGGTTTCAAAAACCTACACGAAAAGTACAAAAATTATAACTATAAAAGATAATCTGTCGTGTTGTCGTGTCAGATAGCGAGTCACGTTTACCAAATCTGACGTTTGGCATGTGCCGGACGGAATGTACGTTTGTGAAAATATTCAAGGCTAATCCGATACGAAGGACTCGGCTATCGACTACCGTAACAAACAAGTGGTGACATAACACCTCTTATCAATACGTACGACAACGCATCGAGCGCGAGAGCTCGAATGTTCTGCGATGTGCTGGGAGTGCTGGGACGCGCGTGCGACTGTGCGACACGAGTCGACACACCCGCGCAACCCGTGCCACTCGTGCGACCCGTGCGAGTGTAACATAGTCCTGTTTCAAGCCTGAAGCGAGTTGCTGTTCTATACCACTTTTATTTATTATTGGATCGCTCGCAATACATGCTAAAAAGATTTTTTGGGCATGTGATGACTTATTGCAGCATACCTATATGTACTCACCTTTTCGAAAGTTGCTATTCAATTACTGCCGTGAATACTAAATAGAAGGTTTTTCTTGGGTTTATCGATATTTAGATTTTCCGAAAATGTTCACTTGGCTTCGGATGTAATATATTTTCTCGTTGTATTGTGAATGCGTCGTGCAACATGCATGTGGTTGCCGACGCGCCTGCTGGAGCCGTGGAGACCGACCGTGTGTGTTGTGTCACAGTCGCTGTGGATGGAGGAGGGCGGGCCCGCCGCGCGCGCGCGCTGCTCCGTGTGCAGCGCCACGGCCGCCTGCCGCCGCCACAGCGCGCACCTCATCGTACGGACCGCCGCCCCCGCGCCTGTGTGCCCTCACCCCTCCGCTACCATCATCAGCTTGTCTTCTCGATAGTTTGCCCACGTCATCGTACAGCAGATTGACGTAGCATCGTACATGACGATCATCTATCCTTGTGTGATTACATTTAGTTGTTTCTAGTTGTTGTTGTTCTCAGTTTGGATTGTTGTTTGTTGCCAACTGCAACGCCGTCACGACTGGACTCGGTGCGCCGTCTGTCGGGACAGCGTTATGTCAACGGTCTGCAGTCACTACTTCACTAGTCCCAAGTCAGTACTGTCAGAGTCATGAGTCTGTAACTCAACACACCACACGGCTTCAAAGAGACTCATGCCATCGAGTAGCTTCATACGGTCTCGAATCATTAATACCAACTCAGTCCCGATCTAAAACGTTACATCGGGGACAATAATAATTCTTAGCTAGGTAGACCTTACTTCTTTAATTAAAAATAGTTGTCCGTTGAGAAGGGGCAGTATGTAACAGCTACAAGTAGAGACAGACATTGGGTAAAAATTTCCACCTCAGACGAGACCCAAGTAACTATGTCACTGAATGGTCCGTTTAATAAGGAGAACTTTTTACATAGACACCCTTAAAAAAAACTGTCAGTGAAAAAGTTACCTACATAAAGCTCAGGACACGTGAAGTTGAGAGCGATAAGATGTAACCATAAAAATGATGTTTCATCTGTTGTTTCACTCTATACAAACAAGGGTCAATAGTAACTATAAATAGTTTACAATCCACACAACCATTACGAGTACATATTGTATAAATACAGTACAAATATACACACTCACTTCTCGAATATATTTTTTATGAATTTATTAAAACTTGTGAAAGATTTTAAGTAAATATGTGTCTGTAATATTACGTCAAAGTTTCGCGCCACCACTGGCCACCAGTGACATACAATGTCAGGTGGCACCAGTAGCGGATTTACCCTAAGGCCCAGTAGGGCCGGGCCTAGGGCGGCCACATATTAGGGGCGCCGGGCGGCCAATCATGATAAAAAATTTACTGATGATAACAAGAAATAACTGAAAGTACCAATATATTGTAAACGTTCGCACACATTATGGCGAGCCACCACTGCACCGCCTCGTACAACAATAATACCTTTTAAAAATATGTCCAGATAACTAATTGAAACGCGTTATAGAATTTCGCGGCGCCAACCCGACTCATAGTTAACTAAATTTCTGAGCCGACTATAGATCAAGTAGCCATAATGAGTTACCCGTTTTACCACTAATTACGTGTCCGGACGCACTAGGTAGGTATTACTTGGGAAACAAACGAGGCATTATTTGATACCTACTATTCTTACGCGTGACACTGAATATAAGTATTTCCTAAAAATAAAACAAAATTAATTGACGGATTTTAGTCACCATTGAATGAAGTCGTATTTTAATTCCAGGAACTACTCAACCAATGACCAGAGGTCAATGACGACGGACGGTGGTCTTTGGTTGAGTTGGAAACCTGTGAAACACATCTTACTGATAAAAAAACAAATGGTTTTACATCATGGGTTTAGGTATCTGATATTTCTGTCATCACATAATAAACGCGTCGTTAAAGGACATATACTCGTACCTACACATTTTAAAAGTCGGTTAAAATGCAGTTGTATTTAGATAGGAACGAATGATGGGCCGAACGTGGTACGAACGGAAAACGAACTCCTACCAAACATTCGGTGATTTTTACATTTTATTTGTTTATATACCTATTACCTACAGGCATAAAACATAAAAATGTCAAACCCCGGAGTCCATACTAGGTACCTACGCGCATTTTTTTTACGCAATCTTCCTAACACAGTTTATATAGGTAACTTTAGTATTATACGTTCTGTGCCTAGGGCATGTATACGTAGTCTATCTGGCGATGCTGATACAGAGGGAACGGAGGGCGTTGGCGGGTCGATGTAATATGGTAGCCGGCAAGTTTGGATGTTGAGGTCTCGCTTTTCAAAGGTTACTTGCAAACCTACACTTGCAGCTTATGGTTGAAATATACGCACCAGAGGCTACAACGTCCTGCAGTACAGTATAATGATGGAATTAAGATGGTAATGGTGTTTCCGCGATTTGCAGATGTTGACGGAAGCCCGTGTTGACGATTTTCATGAGGAAGAGAACAGCGTCAATAATGGGCAGGTTGCGCGGAAACTCCAACAGCATCCTAAAAACATTATTAGACAAAGTGGGCAGTCCCTTTACAAGGCACTGCCAACGTGTGTTGGGCCACGTCGGTTGTATTAGGTAGTTGTTTTAGTTTGTGCAAGTTTACTATTACTATGATATTAAGTACCTACCTACCTATATGGATTGGGTGTACTTGTATGCGTAGTCCGAAATATTAATATTATTATTTTCTTTATTTAACATTTTAACATATAAAATACATTTTTAAATATTTCTTAAAAACTACATAAAAAACATTTAAAAATATAAAAAATAGTGTTCCGCCGGTGTCGGGAGCAGGGTCCAAGCTACCGGTGGTTAGGGCTGCAGAGACAGGAACCTCCTCACAATGCGAGCCGTATCGAGGAGTACTGCCTTCTGAATCAGGCCCTTGATCCAACCGCCTAACGAGAGCCTCGAGAGATGTTGGTCGAGGCTTTCGGCCATCAGGCCATTGGCCGTTACGACAATCGGCACAATGATAGCCGAGTTCACATTCCACATGTCGACAACCTCGTGTGCTAAGTCGAGATATTTTATTTGTTTCTCTTTCTCAGCTCACGAGGTTCCCGTCATGTGGGATGGTAACATCGACTATCATTGCGCGGCGCACTGATTGGTCTATCACCACTATATCAGGCTTATTGGCTACAATAGTCCTGTCAGTAATGATAGACCGATCCCAGTACAACGTGACATGGTCATTTTCGAGAACTGGGTCGGGCACATACTTGTAATACGGTACCTCAGAGTCAACAAGTTTATATTTCAAAGCAAGTTGCTGGTGAATAATCCTATTATTATTATCTCCTTTATTTCATTTTGATTACTTATTATTTACATTTTTTAATATTTTTATAAAAACCATACAAAATCATTTAAAAATATATTATTATAAAATAGTGGCCCATCGGCATCAGGAACAGGGTCCAGGCTGCCGGTGGTCAGGGCTCTAGAGAGAGGAACCTCCTCACGACGCGTGCCGTGTCTAGGAGTACTGCTTTCTGAATCAAGCCCTTGACCCAGCCGCGGAATGAGAGCCTCCTGAGTTGTTGGTCGAGGCTCTCCGCTATTAGGCCATTGACTGTTACGATTAACGGTACAATGATTGCAGAGTCGACGTCCCACATGTCGACAACCTCGTGTGCTAAGTCGATATACTTGTTTTTTTTTTCTTTCTCAGCTTTCACGAGATTCTCGTCATGAGGGACAGCGATATCAACAATCATTGCACGGCGCTCTCGTCGATCTATCACCACAATATCAGGCTTATTGGCTACAATAGTCCTGTCAGTGATGATAGATCGATCCCAATACAATGTGGCGTGACCATTCTCGAGAAGTAAGTCGGGCACATACCTGTAGTATGGTACTTCTGACTCAACAAGGTTGTATTGCAAGGCAAGTTGCTGGTGGATACTCGCCGTTAGCAAGACGAGAACAACCGGAAACAATATGTCTGATTGATTCACCGGGACGGTGGCATGCCCGACAGATGTCAACCGTACCGTCCTTGACAATGTATTTCCGGTAATTATTCGTCATGATAACTTGATCCATAATCGCACAGACAAAACCTTCGGTTTCCCCGAAGAGATCGCCGAAACACAGCCAGGATACAGATGCCAAAAAGTCTACATCAGACGCAGGCCCATGGAGGGCCCGGAAAAACCGTCCGTGAAGCTCTTTGCCTTGCCAGACTTCCTTACGGTCGTTAGTATCAAGTACTGCAGGTTTGCGCCAGTTCTCTTTCACCAAGGAGAGTGGGGTGAGGCCCTTGTCCACTGCGACCACATCTCGGTGCATCCCCACGTCAGTTTGAAGGAAATATTCCCTGAGACTGCAAATCTCGCGGTTGTGGAGGGTTTTAGCATTTAAGAAACCTCGACCCCCACACTTCCGCGGGATGTACAGTCTCATCACTGATGATCGTGGGTGATGCATCCGATAAGCTGTCAACAATGTACGGACCTTCCTATCCAGAGCGTCAAGTTCCGTCTGAGTCCATTTGAGTATGCCGAAAGAATACATCAAAACCGGCATGACCCAACCGTTGAAGGCGCGCACCTTGTTTCCGCCTGATAAAAGACTATTTAACACTTTATTCAGGCGGCCAAAGAAACGCTCCCTCAACGGTTGTTTCATGTCGGTAACCTTATTTATTTATTTAAGGACAACCAACAAAGCATACACCAAAAATACATGTTAAAAACCCATATTACATATTTTACATTTTGTAGTGTAGCCTTAATTAAAGGCTGCCACGGCATGCATTGAACATCCTGTAGGAAATTCAGTTATAAAACAGTTATAAAAAATAAAATAAAGTTACAAAACTAAACTTATTTTTTTTTTTTTTTTTTGCTAGATTAGATAGCTTTTAAGTAAATCATAGAAACCAAAATATAAATATGAATTTTTCACTTATGTGCTATTGCCCTAAGCAATACAGCCTTGACTTTATGTAAAGAGTAAGACATACCTTACTAGACAACCTTGACGCCTAATGCTTCCGACGTACCCAAATACTTGTAGGTTTCGGTTGAGGAGTTAGTTACCACCTAAGTACACATTATGGTAAAGCAATAAAGATATTGAGTATTGAGGAGAGAGATCTAAGGTGTATGGAATCGGAGAGTTGGGTTCCCACGGATTCCATAATCCCCCCTCGCTTTACATGCATAACTGCACATTTGTCCACACCAAATTCCATCCTGATGGCGCTACTGAACGTTTCTGTTACCTTCAGTAGCTCCATCAGTCGCAAATTGTTGGGAGCAAAGAGTTTCAGGTCATCCATGTAAAGGAGGTGAGATATAACCTGACCACCTCTTGTCAACCGATAGCCTAGACCTGAATTCTCTAGCAGTGTGCTTAGAGGATTCGTTAAGCAGAACCAAAGCGGACTCAAACTATCGCCCTGGAATATTCCCCGCTCAATCCTGATCGGTTGATCGATCCCCCGGATCTGTCGACATCCTGGATAGAGAAGGACCGTCCTCCACTGCCCCATACATGACATCAAGAAGGTGCGTAGTAGAGTTGCGTCTATTTTGTACAACTCCAGCACCCTAGTGAGCCATGTATGTGGCACCGAATCATAGGCCTTCTTATAATCTATCCAACATGTCGACAAATCCTTCCGGGATCTACGGACCTGTTGGCTTATGGCCATGTCTATAAGGAGCAGCTCCTTAGTACCGCGGGACCCATTCTTACATCCATTCTGAGACACAGACATAATTGAGTTGTTAAAGATATGTTGTGCAATTTTTGCTCTCAGAATGGATGTAAGAACTTTATAGACCGTCGGCAAACATGTAATTGGTCTATAGTTTTTAGGTTCCGCAGTACTACCCGATTTATGGAGCAGGTGGGTAATTCCTGTCGTAAATAACAGTGGTAGGGATGCAGTCTCTAGAGATGACTATTATTGTTATTATTATAAACACATACCTACATACTATAGTAGCAGCTCCCGGCTGACACAGCGCGATCAGCATTGCAGCCCTTGATGAACAAGCTGGAAGAAAGCGCCTTAAGCGCTGGGCTGAAGGGCTGAAAGGATGACCAAGCTTGAAGGCCGAGAGCGTAGCCAAGCTAAGCTCGAAGCCATCATAGCGTGACCAGCAAGGGCTGCAATGAAGACCAAGCTTGAAGGCCGAGAGCGTAGCTAAGCTAAGCTCGAGGCCATCATAGCGTGGCCAGGAAGGGCTGCAATGAAGACTAAGCTTGAAAGCCGAGAGCGTAGCTAAGCTAAGCTCGAGGCCATCATAGCGTGGCCAGCAAGGGTTGCAATGAAGGCCAAGCCTGAAAGCAGAGAGCTTAGCTAAGCTAAGCTCGAAACCATCATAGCGTGACCAGAAAGGGCTGCAATGAAGACCAAGCTTGAAGGCCGAGAGCGTAGCTAAGCTAAGCTCGAGGCCATCATAGCGTGGCCAGCAACGCAGTCATTGTGGACCAAGGCTTGTATAGTGGTTTACTCATACAATGCGAGTAATAATTAAATAAAACCAGCTTATTATAGTAAGAATTTATTTAAAGTAACAATTGTTGCGACGTGCAGACCGGCGCGACGCGACCCTAATAAAACAATGTCTGTCGCGTCGCGCGCAGCCCCGGATCTAGATTTTTTTTGAAGCGGGCAAAAACTGCCGTCTGCCGCCCCCCGTCAATCCTTTACGGGGGATGTGGTAAGGTAACCGGCGAAAACTGCCGTCTGCCGCCCCCCGTCAATCCTTTACGGGGGATGTGGTAAGGTAACCGGCGAAAACTGCCGTCTGCCGCCCCCCGTCAATCCTTTACGGGGGATGTGGTAAGGTAACCGGCGAAAACTGCCGTCTGCCGCCCCCCGTCAATCCTTTACGGGGGATGTGGTAAGGTAACCGGCGAAAACTGCCGTCTGCCGCCCCCGTCAATCCTTTACGGGGGATGTGGTAAGGTAACCGGCGAAAACTGCTGTCTGCCGCCCCCCGTCAATCCTTTACGGGGGATGTGGTAAGGTAACCGGCGAAATTCAAATTTTCTGGAAAAGACAATTTTGGAAGCTACATATTATTCACATTTTATCGATCGATAATGCCCCAATTCAACAGGGGCACCAAAACTGTTGTAAAATAGAAAGAAATAGGAAGATTACATGTGCTGCACGTCTCATTTATTGCAAAGTTAAGGTGTGTTGGGTGGTGCACTTGTCTGCTACGCTTGAATTTAGCACCCCTTGAAGGTGGCGCATACGAGTATGCCCCGGTTTACCTTCCGCTAGATCGGGTGCTGGTCGCGCGACAAGTCGCGCTAGTCTGCACGAGCCTTAAAAGTACAGTTACTAAAATTCTGAATAAAATATTTTTGCACCTGATTAATTCCGAAACAAAACTCGACAATAATGGATTTTCAAAGGAAATTGCTGGTGGCTAAAACTCACCAGCCATTAAATTCCATACAACTTTGCTGGCGCCTATTCAAATAGGTAGCGCGAAAGTTAGACTTCGCTCAAAGAAGGTTGTTAAAATAATGACTACAAAAATGCTTGTCATGTGGGCTGATCCCACATGACAAGCATTTTTAACCGACTTCAGAAAATAGAGGTTATGAATTCGACACGTTTATAATATTATGTTACGTTACTAATACAGGGAGATTGGAAGATGGGTGCAAAGCGTTAAGGCGAAGATAGTACAGACAATTTAGAACCATTTAAGCCATGGTTGTCTTAGACGAAGACTTACCATTTTTTTTAAACTTGATTTTCGTTTTTTTTTTCGAAAATTCCCAATATTTTAAGTAAACTGCATACTTATATTGAATCATAAATGAAATCATTTTTATTTTAATTTATTAAAGTAACGTGTAAGTAATCTATCAAAACATGTTTTAGGCCTCTGTGTGATTAGACTTTTTTTACGGACTTTTAAAGTTCTTTAATTTTATTTTTTTAATAAATACTTCTTGTAAACCTTATTGAAAAAAACCGAGGCTGATTTTTTTGTTCAAACCTTTTCGAAAACATACTTGATCTCTGATGCTCTTTCTTCTGAGGTATCATTTACGCGGATATCTTACAAATTATTGAAGTTAGGACCTACAAACCAATTTGAGGGAGAAATTTAAAAAATTTGACATACTAATTAAAACAACATTTGAATTGAAATTATTTATTTTTCATGTTCAAAATGTCTGCCGTGATTCCTTACACAAGCACGGCTCCGTCTTCTCACTTCTGTTGTTGTTATTTTCAACATCATCTCCAGCTTCATGGTTTCAAACGCTGAATTAATTCTCCCTATCAATTCTTCTCTCGTGTTTATTTCTACATTCGTATACACCAGTTCCTTGGCCCGGCTCCACACGAAAAACTCCAGCGGGGTCAGATTCGGTGAGCGAGCGGGCCAAGGGATGGGTCCATCTCTGCCGATCCAGCTGTCAGGAAAGCAATTGTTTAAGTGTTCCCTTACATTTAACGTCCAATGCGCTGGACAGCCGTCTTGCTGAAAGATGTGTTCGGTTGCTTTCGAATATCGGGACACCGGTTTCCTCTACCAGCACTGGTAAATCGTTTTATAGAAATTGCAAATAATTTTCGCCGGTCAAAGTATCCGGTGAGAAGTGGGGCCCAATCAACGTTCTGCCAATTACTCCAGCCCATACATTGACAGAGAATTTCCTCAGAAGAGACACCTGCTTCTTAAAATGAGGATTGTTTTCTTTGCCCATTCATGGAGATTGTGAAAGTTTATAATGCCCTCCCTAGAAAATTGGCTTTCATCCGTCCACAAGATTGATTTCAGGAACCACGCGTCTTCGATGTCTCTGTTGAGGAGGAAACAGCAGAACTGTATTTTTCTTTGGGGATCTTGCTCTTCCAGACCTTGCACACCCCTGCCATGGAACGGATACTTGTCATTTTGGTGCATTGTATGCCACACCTTCCATTGTGAAATGTTTAGATTTCGAGCTACTGCTCTGGTACTGGTAGTAGGATCCGCTTGAAATGCTGCTAAAATGTCTTCTTCGACGTCAGGTACATGTCTGCCCGGGTTGACTCCAGGTTCCACGCGATGAAGCCCATCTTGGGCAAGTCGAAGAAACGTGTTGTAAAACACTCGCACATTTGGTACCCTGTGATTCTATAACGTTCTTGATACATGTCGCGCCAAGGATCCATTGCCATACATACGTAAACACGATATCTGCATATTCGAGATTGGAAAAAGTAGCCATAGCCACTTAACATTTCAGAAAAACGGCGTAGGAGCGCACTAAATGTCAACTCAACACAATTCAAAAATCATAAGTCATAAGTCATTTATTTCTTAACAAAATACATCGTGTTGAAAATATTACAGTGATAATAAATAAAATAATAACAATTTAAAAGAACATTACAATAACAATTATCTAAAATTCATTACGCATTTAAAATGTGTCAATATCACTAATACATAATTTTATGTCAACAATTTAGTACCAATAATTTAAATATAATATTTACATTCAAAATTCATCCAGTTCCCACTAAAATAACAAAAAAAAAAAAAAAAATACTAACACTACAATCCACATTGGTCACAATATTAATCATAATAATTTAACTTAATAATTCAAACTCAATATAAATTCAATTTAAAGAAATGTAGGTATGTCAATAAAACTCATTATTATTATGTAATGTCATGATAGAATGTTGGGTAAAATATTACTTAAAGCCATTAAAATATAATCACATTTTAGTACTGTAATAACATTTCTTCAATAACAATGACTTTAATTCTCTCTTGAATACGTTTGGATTTGGATTCATAGAGTTCAAAACGTGCAGGAGCGCAAGGCTACGACTGGACACGGTGACACAAAAATGTCCAAAACCAACGCATACAACACGTGCAGGAACGCAAAGGGCTATAACTGAACACGGTTAATTGTGAATCAATGCGACAACGTCCATTCACAAGGGCAGTACCTAGTTACACTAATAAGTAAAAGATGTAACGGCTTCAACACAGACTGACTAACCCTGACTAATGAAACACGACTTTGTTGCTTTAGTAACTAAGACCATTTTGCTGTGAAAACCAACGTACTTAACGCTATTTTCTATTTACTGGGCATTCTACCTGGAAATGCCGTCGCACCACGCGTGGTGACCATTGTTTAGATAATCCTTCAATTTGGTTCTTGCATGTGCAAAAAATTCTTAGAATTGACCTAAGTTATCATTTCGAACACAAAGTAATTTTTTAAGCAAACATTTTGTTTTAATTTTAGTCTGCCTAAAATTTAAAATTTCTTTCTCAAATTGTTTTGTAACTAACTTCTAAACTAACTTCCTAACTTCAATAATTTGTAAGATATCCGCGTTAATGATACCTCAGAAGAAAGAGCGATTAACAAGTATGTTTTCAAAAAGGTCTGAACAAAAAAAGCACCCTCCGTTTTTTTTTATAAGGTATACATAAAGTAAGTATAAAAATAAAATTATGAACTTTAATAAAAGTCCATACAAAAAAATGTTTAATCACACAGAGGCCTAAAAAATGTTTTGAAAGATTACTTACACGTTACTTTAATTTATTAAAATAAAAATGAATTCATTTATCATTCAATTTGGCCATAAATAAGCAGTTTACTTAAAATATTGGGAATTTTCGAAAAAAAAACTGGTAAGTCTTCGTCTAAGACAACCATGGCTTAAATGGTTCTAAATTGTCTGTACTATCTTCGCCTTAACGCTTTGCACCCATCTTCCAATCTCCCTGTATAACTGCAATATAATCAAATTACGAGTATGATAATCAATTGGGGGTTCCAAACAAATAAATAAAATTGTATAGGTGTATGTATGTAAATATATGTTTGTTATTGTTTGTATGTATGTTTATCCAAGCATTTCTCCGAAACAATTTATCGGATCATGACCATTTTTTTTTATTGGTTTATATTTTCATCAACTTGGGGAACAGTGCCAGTTTAATCAAAATCGGTAACATAATATTATGTTACTGATTTTGATTAAACAAAAACTAAGGTTGTATATTATACAACCTTGGTTTTTGTTGACCCTAAACCTCTTAAGGGGTCATTGTTCTCATCAATAAGAACAACTTTCACTATGGGAGCAAAGCTGAAATCGCGAAAAAAATCGGTTGTTCCCTACATTTATGTTCGCATACCTCGTCGAAATGTATGGAACAGCAGATTTTATTTTCGCGATTTCAGCGTTGCTACGTACTACATCTATTTTTTTTCTATTTGTAAGTCCTAGTTATTACAAGCTAACACAAACAAAAAAAAAAAATGCGATAATTGGCAAAAAAATATTATTTCAATGTAATAAATACCAAATTCTGTTAAATAAATAACAGCTAAAAAACAATCTAAAATGTTTTGATTTTATGTTACTAGTTTAGTTTGATTACTTTAGTCAAAACAGTTGACAAGAGTTATTTTAATATTTTCTTGTATCGAGATCGAGTGTTTCGGCATTTGAACCGTAAAAAAGTTCGGTTAAGAACCAAAATATGTAAAAACGAATTTCGGCCCATGCCTAATAGGAACAGTAATTTCAATACCTAAAATAATTTGCACATGAGCTAGATGTGTAATTGTGTACTACTTACTAGTCACTACTACACTACGCACAGTATAATAAAGTAACTAAGTACTAGTCAGTCGTGTGATGGCCAGGCGCTGCAGCGCACTAAGATAAGCGCTGCAGCGCACTAAGGTATAGTTTTCCTTTTATTTTCGTTATATATATACTACTGCTGTGATTTTTTTCACAAATCCAAGTTCAACCATTTAGCTGGCAGGGGGGGGGGGGACACTTGATTCTATAAAAAAAATCTGTTAAAAGCTTAATATTTCGCAAACGGATCACTGAATCCAAAAATGGTTACCTATTTAACGATACCCCACAGCATGGGGTAGACGAGAAAAAAAAAACATCCCCACTTTACGTGTAGGCGAGGTAGGTACCCTAAAAAATTTACCACTTTGTCGGCATAATTAATATGTATAATACATATGCCAAATTACAGCTTTCTAGTACTAACCGTCTCTGAGCTAAGCCGCGGACAGACAGACGGACAGACAGACAGACAGACGGGCATGGCGAAACTATAAGGGTTCTTTGTTTACTACGGAACCCTAAAAACTCGACTTGATTGATCGCGTTCATCGTGCGTCACATTCATGTAAACGTGTATTCACGCGACGATCGCATTCTATTAGTACAAGGCATCCGTTTTGTTACCACCGATTTTATTAAAAAAAGTAAGAAAATTTAACAGACTCAATAAAGCTATTTATGCGTCAAAATTTATTTTTCAAAGAAATTATGAGTCTTTTTAGCTTTCATCAAAATCGACTCCGAGACTCTTTGAGTATTTTTTACTATTTATTAAGTTTATTCCCGTTGTCCCCGTATGCCATATCCCCGTCACGGGGACAGCGGGACGTGATTAAATTGATTTCCCGTTGTCCCCATAACGTACATTCGGCTAACGGGGACAACGGGAAGTAAACTTTTTTTAAATCGAAACAGCTAGGTTGGGTTATGTTAGAACTGTGACCACACAACCAGCCAGAAACATATTTTTGAATGTAAAACCAAACCACGGGGACAACGGGAATAAACGACCGTACCTACACCTACTTACATTACTCTGCCAACACGACCGACACATCATCATACACTACGCGGTCTGTACTGTCTGTACATCTCTATCTACAAGGCCGTAGCCAGGAATTCATTCCGGGGGGCATAGGGTTTTTTTTTAAGTAGACTATCGGCAAAGTAATGGGCCCCTCGCCCAGGTATGCAGAACTTGAAGAACGTAAAATATAAGAGCGACCAAAGTATTTATGTTTAGCATACGTATGGGTCCCCCAACAAAGACTGCCTTCAATTTACTGAATGTATTTTCACCTTGTTTAAGATTTGATTAAAAAGTAATTCTAAAGAGCCTGCCTACACCACCCCCCCCCCCCCCTCAGTCCGGTTTCTCACATTTCGGGGGGAAATGTCTACGGTCCTGTGTACCTATCCATAGTAACATACCATGCCAACACGATCGATACCTACATATACAATCGACACCAACAATACATTTGCAATACTATGATGTTGATTGAAATCATGAACTAATAAGTAAAATAGACATAGGAAGCATTAAGCTTCATCATTGGTTTTGAGTGTATTTGAGCTTATTTTGCTGTTGTCGAACCATTTGTAATGATATATCTTAGCCTGGTCTAGCCATAAGTTCTGTTACAGTCAAAGTGTCCTTGGTTTTGAAACAAGCATTCAATCCACGCGGCCCAGAATCTACTTACATGTACCTAAGTACGCAGTGGCGTGGGAACTTACCACCCCTCAAAGACTTGTTGAGGCAGGCGGCAGTGACGCACCTCTGATGAACACACTGTGTTCTGCATACTTGCAGTCAATAAGCACAAAGAATTGTTGAGGCAGGCACGTACGCACCTCTGATGAACACACTGTGTTCTGCATACTTGCAGTCAATAAGCACAAAGAATTGTTGAGGCAGGCACGTACGCACCTCTGATGAACACACTGTGTTCTGCATACTTGCAGGCAATAAGTACAAAGAATTGTTGAGGCAGGCACGTACGCACCTCTGATGAACACACTGTGTTCTGCATACTTGCAGTCAATAAGTACAAAGAATTGTTGAGGCAGGCACGTACGCACCTCTGATGAACACACTGTGTTCTGCATACTTGCAGTCAATAAGTACAAAGAATTGTTGAGGCAGGCACGTACGCACCTCTGATGAACACACTGTGTTCTGCATACTTGCAGTCAATAAGTACAAAGAATTGTTGAGGCAGGCACGTACGCACCTCTGATGAACACACTGTGTTCTGCATACTTGCAGTCAATAAGTACAAAGAATTGTTGAGGCAGGCACTGACGCACCTCTGATGAACACACTGTGTTCTGCATACTTGCAGTCAATAAGCACAAATAATTTTTGAGGCAGGCACGTACGCACCTCTAATGAACACATTGTGTTCTGCACACTTGCAGTCAATAAGCACAAAGCTTCAGGTCTCGCTCATTGCTGTTTGCTGATAAGGATCTTGCGGGAACGTTTGGCAATTTCTCTGCAATTCTGTATAATGCATAATGTAGGTTACTCGTAATTTTGAGTAAAGATAAAACGTTTTGGGAACACTTTCATTGCGCGTACAGCTAAGGAGTGGAGTTCCCTGCCGGTTCTTTTTTATTTTTTATCCTAGTAATATTAACTGTGGCTAGACTAGTTGCATTGCACTATTTTGCTTTTAATTTTCTTTAAATAGTGAGCTTAATCTCTCATCAGACAAGTAGGTACTTACACAATGCGCCCGCAACAGTTGCTTCCAAGCCTAACATATGGAGCAACGATGTCACAACAGAATACTGTTCCATCTATTTGATATCATTTTGCATTGTTGAAGGAAATGTGTGAGTTGAGTTGGCATGGTCTGTGTGCTCAGTGTGCGCTTATTTGCAGAACCTGGCGGACCCGCGTCGCCGGCGCAGCTCGTACGCGCTGCCGCTGGAGCGCGCCGAGTTGCGCAAGAAGTCGTCGGCAGGCGGGTTGGACATGCGGGAGGTGGAGTACCTGGCGGCGGTGGACGCGGCCGCCGGCTCGCAGGACGAGCTACGCCGACCGCACAACGACTCCATCCTCAAGCGCATCCCCGGCGACGCCGAGGCCACCACAGTACTAGTGGGGGCCGTGGGTTTCCTGGAGCAGCCCACCATCGCCTTCGTGCGCCTCGCGCAGGGCATCCTCATGCCGTCCATCACCGAGGTACCGGTGCCGGTGCGCTTCATGTTCATCCTGCTGGGCCCGAGCGGCGCTGACCTCGACTACCACGAGGTGGGCCGCTCCATCTCCACGCTCATGTCCAACCCAGCGTTCCACTCCATCGCATACAAGGCGGACGACCGGCGCGAGCTGCTGTCCGCCATCAACGAGTTCCTGGACGACTCCATCGTGCTGCCGCCGGGCGACTGGGAGCGCCAGGCGCTGCTGCCGTTCGAGGAGCTGCGCGCCAAGAGCGAGATGATCCGCCGGCGCAAGCGAGACGCGCTCGAACGCAAGCGCGCGGCCGGCGAGGCGCCCGCGCCTCTCGATGAGAAGAAGGCGCTGCTGGCCGCGGAGGCCGGCGGCCTGCCAAGAAAGGAGCCCGACGATCCGCTCCGCCGGACCGGCCGCCTTTTCGGAGGTCAGTTTTAATCGTTGCTGCATCTCTGAAAACTATACTAACTATACGCCGCTTCATGTCACATTATATGAATCATTAGCTGACCCAATAGACATTGTCCTGTCCGAATATCAATAGTTTATTATTATTTATTTATACTTTATTTCAGACTAGTTGTCCATAGAGTGTTAGTAATACAATGAAACTTATTAACTATGTTAGTAATTACACACATACAAAAACAAACTATAACAATTATCCTACATATATAGGCTAACCCAGTGCTTCCAGATAGGACTCTCAATGTGTGCAGCAAGGACCTTCAGGTAGCCGTTAGGACTGTCCCTCACTCTGCGCATCAACGATGCTGCTCTCTTTCTTATTATGGCATAATATCCATCTACATGTGATTCAGCAAACATCTCTGACGCACTACAATAGCGACGCAGCCCCATCAGCACCCTGAAGGCATTGTTGTACTGAACTCTCAGAGCACTCGCGACCCGCTGCGTGCAGTCAGTGCGTGCGTTTATGCATTCATCCCACCACTTTTACTAACCTTTTTAAACATTTTTGTATTTTCCAAAATTTAAAAATATATTTTTCTATCCCTAAAAACTTAATTATGAGCGTTTATCCAAAAAATTGGCAACGTCGCAAATGACTGTCTAATAGTTATCTACCTGATTTTATTAATTTGGCAATATTACTGTATGGAAATATTAAATGTGGCTAACTAGCGAACTATAATATTGATTATGAAATGCAATAATTAATATCGTAACACCGAATATTTACTTTAAGATGTAAAAAAAGTATTTGGAAAGTTTCCAAATGCCTTATTTACACCTAAAACGGTTACAACATCAAACTGAGGGTTATATTTGCAATTCATTATCAATATTCTAGTTCCCTAGTTAGCCACATTTCTTATTTACATACGAGTACTTACAGTAATATTGCGAAATTAATCAAAAGAGCGAAATATTTGACATCTATTTGCGACGTTGCCAACTTTCAGAATAAACGCTTTTACTCGTAAGACTAGTATGTACGAACATAATAAAACAAAAAATAGCCAAAACAGTCCAGCTTTTGTCAATTGATGCGCTTACCAACAAACAGCGTTTTTTTTTATATACTCGTATGTAGATAGTTTATATATCTAGATAGTTTATATATCTAAATAGTTTATATCTAGATAGTTTATATATTCTAAATAGTTTATATATCTAGATAGTTTATCAAGTTCCTGTCTCAGTTACACCCAAACTCTTAGTGGCGGTCACCAGTGGTCCTTTCTGACCACACATGTAACAAACAAAGAAAATAGACTTACGTATATTATGATCCTTATCCTTACATATTAAAAAACAAAGTCCTCGGCCGCGTCTGTCTGTCTGTCTGTCTGAATGCGATAATCTCAAAAACTACCAAACGGGTTTTTTAAACGGTTTTCACCAATGGGCGGAGTGATTCATGTGGAAGGTTTTTGTCTATAATTCATTAGGGTTTTGTGTAAATTGGCTGAAATAATATGTCAATTATGTTTCCTTCAAAACATAACATTTGATTTGAAGAAAGCTGTCTTAAATTTTACCGATAATAAAAATAAACGTACTTACGGTGCCTCTTTTGTTACATGTGGACCTTTCACTCAGTCAATCATAGCGTCTAAAAATTTTGCTGCCAAGGTACGGAAAAATTTTTTTTGAAAAGTTTCAGGTAAAACTTTATACATAGAAAGTGAATAATATTCTTGTGGTAAGTGATATAAATAGTGTTACACTGATCGTTGAGCCAGCGAAATGCCGAAATGGAGATCGAAAGATCACATTTAAATCTAAATTGTCGCCGGTGCCTGCGGTAAGCAACCGTTCGCGTTTGTAGCGAACTCAAACTCAAACTCAAAGCATTTATTTCAATTAGACCATTTACAGGCACTTTTGAATTGTCAAATAGTCGCGTCAGTTAGTCAGAAAGTTGAAGCTAGCTGCCCATTCCAAAACGTAGATCTTTATGGAGAAGAACGGGCAAGAAACTCCAAGGACACTCTTTTAAATATAGAAAATTACAAAATCCTGGGTACATTATTCTTGTTGCTTCTATATGTGAGAACAATGTACAAAAAATAATCAAAACAATTCAAAATATAAGATTAAAAATAAGCCATGGCAGATAAGAGATGACCAGTCACAACTGACGGCGCCCGTTCACAAACATGACGCGTGGATCAGCACCATCCAGCTCAACCAATTTGTAGGGAACCGAATGATCTAACACACTCGCCACCATCAGCGAGACATTTAAGTGAGCATGACATACTCTCAACTGCCATGCTCTTTCAAGTCAACATACATCTTAATAACATTAAAACGGCTCCATGGTACTCACATTTACAAAAATTGAAAAAATGCTTCTAAATTATACAAAATTAATTTGCAATGTATTTGAGAGATTAATAGAATGTTACTACCAAAAAGAAAGAAAATCATTATCCATTGGAGTATTCAACAATTAAAACTTGTTTTAAATAAAAAATAAACATTAAGTTTGTAATGTCAGAGAAATAAAAAGGGGAAGCAACTCTTCCAAACATATTTTTTTTTTTTTTTTTAACTTGTGAGCCCAAGTGGCTGTGGAGCAGGACCAGCATTAAGCCAAGCATTTTTATCTATGGTAGTGTGCGTTTAATGCATGTTTTAAATTTCTTCTCATTCAGTTGAAGAATATCGAGTGGTATTTTATTATAACATTTTACGCAGTACCCCATAAAAGTAGTGTGCACTTTAGACAATCTGAAACATGGTTGATCTAATTTGTTCCTATTTCTAGTGTTAAAATTATGCCTGTCACTTATGTTACTAAAAAGATGTAGATTTTTCCGAACATACATAATGTTTTCATATATATACTGACAAGGTACCGTCATGATGTTAATTTTCTTAAACAGTTCCCTTAGAGATTCGCGTCTGCGGAGGTTATATATGGCTCTGACAGCCCTCTTTTGCAGAATAAAGATAGAATTCATATCTGCAGCCCGTCCCCACAGCAAAATACCGTAAGACATGATGCTATGAAAGTAACTAAAATAGACCAGTCTCGCGGTATCCACGTCTGTTAGTTGGCGGATTTTCCAAACAGCGTAAGCGGCTGAACTTAGCCGCCCTGCAAGTGATGTTAAGTGAGGACCCCACTGTAGTTTTGAGTCAAGCGTGATCCCCAGGAAAACCGTTTTATCGACGAATTCTAGTGTCTCCCTATTCAGTACAACATGACATTCACTACTTCTAACATTTGGTAACGCGAATCTTATGCATTTAGTTTTCTTCTCATTTAATACCAAAGTATTTACAGTAAACCAATTATGGACCTTAAGCATAGCGTTATTTACTTCGTCAAGCTCCTGTGCATGTCTATTTATCTTAAAAATCAGTGATGTGTCATCAGCAAATAACACCATTTGTGGTCGGTTTTTCAGTAAATGAGGTAAATCATTTATATATACTAAAAAGAGGAAGGGACCCAAAATCGAGCCCTGTGGTACACCCATTTTGACTTTTAAACCCAATGAATTTACACTGTTTATTTGAACTTGCTGCAATCTATCATTCAAATATGATTTTACTAAGCTAAGCGCAAGTTTATCCAGTCCGTAATGCTCCAGTTTCAAGAGCAGTGTTTCGTGATTCACGCAATCAAATGCCTTGGATAGGTCGCAGAAGATGCCTATTGCATCTTGTGCCTCTTCCCATGCGTTAAAGATGTGTTTTAATAAGGTGACACCGGCGTCGGTTGTGCAACGTCCTTTGGTGAAACCATACTGTTGATCGTGTAGGATATTATTACGATTAAAATGCTGGAGCATTTGATTTAACATTACTTTTTCAAACACCTTGCTGAAAACCAGCAAAACCGATACGGGTCTATAATTATTAGTATCTTTGCTGTCCCCGGATTTGAATAGTGGAATAACTTTACTGTACTTCATTAGATCCGGGAATACCCCTTGATCCACACACAAATTAAATATTAAAGCTCAATCAATTATTGAGACAATTGCACCCTATTTGGGTGCAATTGTCTCAATAATTGATTGACAAACTTTAGTAGACATACCCCACAGATCTTCGGTAATTTTGATCTTGATATTATACATAGATATATAGACTTATAAGCCTTTACAACGACCACAGGGTTTACATGTTTAAATTTAAATTCCACGGGAAAGGCTGAAACATTCGCTCTTAATAAATCAATAGCAAGTAAGGAGGACGAATTTAAAGTTTCTGTAGTAGAACGACAGCAGCGATTCTGCTAAGTGCGAGTGGTAAAGAACGCTCTTCATCCTCGGGGGAAGAAGGCACCTATTCCCACCGCCGAACAACGGCAAAGAGATCGAAACGATTTCCTGTAAGTCGGGCCTACGCATTTACAATTGAATGAGTAGACAAGTAAGTGTTAAATATGTTAACAATGATACAATTTCTACATTAAATCACTAACCTTACTCAGAAACACTATCAACAAACTTCTAAACTGCTTCTTGCTAGTATCTACTTCAGAAGCGCACTGTGGTTTTCTAAACAATTCGGTCATGTCTAATGAAACAGAAATACTACAACTTAAAGGTTTCAGTGTAAAATATGATGATTAGGTAATTCCTAAAGCAAATACAGATTGTCTTGAGAAGGTAAAACTACTCAAGCAGTTTTATTTTTATTCTGACATTCCATCATAAAAAGCAATCCGTTATAAGAAGACCTGTATGCTCACCCAGCCATGTGTTTCACTGAATTGGAAGTAAATGAGTTCTTATGCCACTAAACATAACTATTTAGACCATTAAGCCCCTGCGTAGGGGGTTTTGGCTGGGATCTCTAATATAGTTCTAGCGCAGATGGAGCTAGCTGCTAAAGCAAAGTCCACAGGGACTTGTTAATTGGGCAGCAACCTACCCACTGGGATTGTATCCTACTGTCCCTTTTGGAAGTAGTCCGAACACTCCCACACTCCCATCCAGAAGTGTATTTAAATTAAAATATAGTGCAATACTCTCATGTGGTACCTATGCAGTTGTTACATTAAAGAGGTTCAGCACCTCTTACGAACTCTAATCTGCATTTAGATTATTAAAATTACTAATTAAACATGACACGTCCTCTTATATGTATTAGGAAATGCTAAATATTGAAACAACATCATAATTTATAATGTTAATACTGTATTATTCTTTGTTGTATTTTGTAATAATTAAGAAAATCTTATGGTTATGATCAGGAGTAGGACCATCAGGACCTAGCTTGCTCTATCAAAATTAGAAATGGAACAAATACAGCCACTAAACAATTTAAAACTGTATATTTAGTTAAGCTGGTTTTATATGAAATAGTTATTTTATTTTAAAAGACATGATAAATGAGGATCATAGTAAGCTTGCCTAGTACCTCCCCAACTCGTAAATTGGGGATGTTTTTTTTTCTCATCTACCCCATGTTGTGGGGTATCATTAGGAAGGTCGTTCAAAAATATTGGGAGTTTGTGAAAACCATTTTTGGATTCATGCATCCGTTTGCCAAATATTACGCTTTTAACTGAAATTTTTTGTTAGAGTCAAGTGTGTCTCCCCCCTGCCAGCTAAATGTGTACCTACTTGGATTTGTGAACAAATTCACAGCAGTAGTATACAGGGTGGCAGGGACATCAACGCGAAGGCTACCATGGATTCAGTACATGATTCTGAACCCCACTGCGCTGAAATTTTTCGTCGGTTATAAAAAAAAAAACAGCTGTTTCTTATAAAATTGCAATACCTACGCGGTGAAAATGTATGGAGCAGCTATTTTTTTTTTAATAATCGACGAAAAATTTCAACGCAGGGGGCTTCAGAATCATGTACTGAATTCATGGTAACCGGCTTCGCGTCGATGTCCCGGACACCCCGTATATAACGAAATTAAAAGGAAAACTATCAGAGCTAAGTAGGCTGTACAGGTAATAATAATCAACCAACTTTAATTTGCGGTATGAAAAACGTGATTTGAGAACATGTTTTTCAACTACAATGTTAAGTTTGTTCTTGGGATAAATTCATCCCAACTACGGAACCCTTCATTGTGCGTGGTCTGACACGCACTCGGCCGGTTTTTTCGGCTGTTCAGTTCCAGTGGAAATTTGCAGTGGCAACCAACTGAGTGGTAGAGAATTTGCGAGCCTGTAATTTTTTTATTTCTATGTGTCGGAGACTGTGGAAGACCTAACAAAGCTTGGGTGACAAGTGAATTTCCTAAGTAAATTCTAAATCTCAATCTGGATTTAGAATATTTTGTATTTTTATAAATTTAGTTTTTAGAAAAATATTCTTTATTCCTTCATTTTAGCATGCTCAATACTTACATACTTACTTTATTTGCATTCCACAATGTGTACTTAGGTGGTAAATTAAAATGATATGTGATCACTAAGGACCCCGTCGGGCACAGCTAAATAGTAGGAGAGAGGAAGCGTTGAAAAAATCAACTAACTTATCAGTCTTCTGAACAAAATTTAATATTATTATATTTACATACATAGTTTACTGTACTTAATTACTTATTAGAATAGTAGCATTTATATTTTATCGTTTAAATATTCGTTTAAACTATAATAGCATTTAGTTATTAAAAATTGTTTTAGTTTTTTTATAAATATATTCAATTTATCTTCTTTTCTTATGAATTCTGGTAGTTTGTTATATATTTTTATGGACATTGCATATGGGCTTGTAGAATGTATTTTAAGCCGAGAAGTTGGAATGTTTAATCTTGATTTATGTCTGAGTGTGTAACGTGATTGTAAATCTTCGCGTTTTGTATAAAATTCTTGATACTTACGAACAAGTAGGCAGTTAGGTCGATATTTACTAGGATTCTAACTAATTTCTTTTGAAGGGTGAAGAGTGTTGTTGCATCCGTGCTATTTCCCCAAAGGGTAACGCCGTAGCTTAGCCATGCATATCCATACGCATAGTAGGTGGTGAGTGCTGTTTGAAGATTGGTGGTTTTTTATTTATTTCGCGGAGAGCATATGAAAAACTTGAAATTTTAGATTTAAGGTTTTGTATGTGTATTTTCGAGTTTATATGAGTATGCAAATTTAGTCCAAGCAAGGTAAATTCTTTAACAATTTCTAGTTTTGAGCCATTTAAAGTAAAATCTATATTTAGGGGTGCTTTTTGATGGGGATGAAAAGTAATAAGTTTCGTTTTGGAGTAGTTTATTTCAAGGTTGTGTGCGTTCATCCAGGTGATACCTAGTTTTGGTGAGGATTGAATTTAGTTCTTCATTTAAATTTAGGTTGTTCTGACATGAGACTAGAAGAGAAATGTCATCCGCGAATAAAACACATGGTCCTTCTCATGGTATAATAAAACAAGGTATGGCACTCCGAAACACAGTGGTCTCGTGGGCAACACAAGACTACGTCATCACCGCTATCGATGGTTCTCAAACTTTTTAGTTTGGGGAAATCTTATAAAACATTGACATATTTATTAAATTACTTCTAGCTTTTGCCTGTAGCTCTACCCGCGTTGTAGGTTTCCCTAGACAAAAAAAAACAAATTAGATAAATCTACTTTAGCATTCATAATATAAGTGTATATTCATTCTTAATAATAAGTGGATTCTAGGGATTACTAAAATAATACTCAAACACATTGTTAAACTCGTCTACTTACGAAGTTTCATTCAAAATCAAAACACAAAAAATATTTTACTTCACATAAACTTAACTGGGCACATGAAACACCCGAGGCCCTAGTGTGAGTTTATTTTAACCATCTCGACTTTACACATTGACCGCGTTCGGCGCTCTGAATGGCCCTTCACTAGTGAAGGCCAGTGAAGGGCCTTCTCAACAATCTTTGAAGAGCCCGCAACGTCATTAGCTGGTGTTGTATTACATTCAGAAACACAGTTCATGTTGCCTGAAGTATCTACAATTGGGCTGTTTTCTTCTACCATACTAAACGTATTTTGATTGCCTATATCATCAATCAGTAATGTCGGTAATGCGTCTGGCTTTAATTTTCTCACTTTTCTTGGCGAGTAATTTATCAGAATCTGCAGCAGTGGCTTGCAATAGTCAGAAGATAAAAAATGGTGTGAACATACTCACCCTGAAATATAAAAAAATGCTACATGCAAAACCAACAGACTCACGTCACTCATAAAGTCTATGGCAGGCCAAGCTGTCAACTCTGTGCAGTAATCTTTAGTTAAACAAAGGTTATAAAAACAGTAATAACCTTACCGCGATTTAGCATTAGCGATTTAGAATGCAACCAACCACAGCCAATTACAATAATACATTAGTAATTTTACATACTTACCATTTTTTGTGGTTGTTTTAGGTCCACAATAGCGCAGCCATTCATTGGCTACAGATTCTTTTAGAGGAAATGAAAAAAACCTTATTGTACCGCCTTTTACACTTATATTCTTACAGTTCCGAATTGAACAACGAACCATTTTGATATTGTGGTCAAAGAAAAAAATTTAACAAACCAACTTGTTAGACGTCCACAAATAAATGTTTGAGAATCACTGTGTACAATGGGACTGAGCGAGACCAACATACGGGTTCGACAAGAATAGCGATACATGACAAAATGTCAGAATGCCAATTAGACAGCCCGTTTCTGTGTTACCAGTAGTGTGTAATAATAACTCCCCAACCTCCTTTATTACATGCGAATCTGATAAAATAATGAGGTTTTAATTAAAAATTACGTTGGTATATGTTTGTTTCGTTTGATAAGACAAACGAAACGACAATTGCTTTGTATATATTTTTTAACAGAATGGTGACTGAAAATCTTTCCTTGAATTCGAGTTTTGTTGCAATAAATTGGCAACTGAATAGTGACGTAGGCATGTGTTGCTCCCGGAATGCCATACCTTGTTTTATTATACCATGGTCCTTCTATGGTTTTCGGTGGTATAAGGTGGTATAAGACAATTGATAATTTATATGTATTTTATGCCCAATTGTTGTTTTATACTTTGCTTTACTGCCAAAATGAGTACACTCTGGTAACTAAGTGATATTTACTTCCATATTTTCATGGTAAACTTCGTTTAGCGTGTCAAATTATGTGGGTCGTAAGGCATTTTTTTTGCGAATTTCGTAAAACGGAATATACAGATCTATAGAGAATTAAAAACTGAGTAAAATAGTGGCAAAAAGTTTAGTTGGCCTTTACGATCAAATGTTCTTTACGACCTTTGAGCCCAAAGGTGTCGATATGTAGGCCTTTTTGTGCACTGCTACCCGTCACAAGGCCCTGTCTGCAAAATAGTTGAAAAGGGCAGACCAAGAGAAATTAAAAAAGGTTGCTCCACTGGTTTACCAAGAGTTAATGTGGTGGCCAGAGGCTATTGATAGACCACAGATCAGTTCCTCTACACATGGTAAGGTACTTCCTGTCCACACTTGCCGTGGAGGAAAGGTAAGCCCACATAAACGGGCCACTCTATATATCCAAAAGACGTCTTTAAAATATTGCTTTTAATGATAATACCGCCCATTGTGTCACCGTATGTACAATTTCTACATTTATATCTGTAATTCGTATGGTGTAAATTATAAAGAGTATTCTATACTCTTGTCAAGAAGTTGAAAAAACCAGAAAAAATGGCACTCGAACTTGCGAGAGATGTTTGCCATATACGCAGTAATTAAATTAGCAGCCAAAAAAGCCAGTCTTCAGATTGAAAATATTCTAGTAATGTAGTTCATTCTGACAACAGACCATTTGTCGAACATTCAAGGATGAGCGAGGTAGATATATGTTTTCCTAGCTCTCCTGAACATATCTTGTAAAACGATTGTGTCGACGAGACTGTCAGCGGTGTACCTCCCGGGGAGGTTAAAAGTGTTATAACGGCTTAGCCTACCGCTTTTAAGAACAGACCAGCCTGATTGGCTCATGTTGCTCCAGGCCCCAGGCCTCGGAGGCCATGTTTCAATTGAAATTCAGTACACTCAAAAACAGTTTAAATGGCCTTTGCTCTGTCAGTCTTTGGTCAGTGTTATGTTGTATCTTGATCAAAATAATGGTTCCCGATCATAACAAATAGGTAAGTACACACATCAACACGGTCTAGGGATATTTCATACTCAATTAAATAACTCGAAAAGTACTGGCCGCATTGGAATCTTTTATACACCGATTTGTTTGTAATTTATCTCAGACTAATTCCAAATTCAAATTTTTGAAATTTTTTTTGTTTCGGTGGCATAAAAATGTCTTGATGTGTAGGAGAGGGATTTTTCATTTGTGCGAAATTTAGAAAACAATACGAATTACGTTTAGTTACAGTTTTTTTTCATTTTTAAACGAAAGATTAAGTTAAAATTGATTTATTGTAGCCATGCAACGCCAACATTTGACGAGGGCGGAGATGTTACGAGCTGTGGGAATGCTGGAAGCTGGGTCTGTTCAGCGTAATGTTGCTGAGGCCATAGGGACCCACCAAAATGTAATTTCAAGATTGTGGACACGCTATCGTGCCACAGGTGAAGTAGCGGAGAGGCACCGGGGGCCAAGTCGCATCACAACCCCCCAGACAAGACCGATTTTTGCAAATTACTGCGCGAGCTCAACCAAATGCAACGGCGACTCAATTGGTCCAAAGGCTGCGAGTGGAACACCAAGTGCTTGTGAGTGACCAAACTGTAAGAAGGCGACTGCATGAAAGCAATCTACGCTCTCGTAGACCACTCCGGGTCCCACCATTACGGAGAAGCAATCGTGGACGACGATTAGAATGGGTTCGGAACCACGTGGACTGGGGCCGTGAGCAATGGTCCAATGTGCTGTTCACGGATGAATCCAGGTTCGGCTTCCATCCAGATTCACAAAGGACGCGTTTTTGGCGAGTTCCTGGACGATGGAGCCGTCTTCAGAACCCTCAGGAAGTTCACCCATACCAAGGAGAAACAATTATGGTTTGGGCAGGAATTCGTCTTGGAGGACGGACGGATCTCGTTTGGGTGCGGGGTAATATGACGGCAGAACGATACGTCCAACAGGTGCTGGGGCCCGTAATCTTGCCCCACAGAACACAAATGGGGCAAGATTTCCTGCTCATGCACGACAATGCCCGGGCACACACGGCGAGAACGGTAGCAGCTTGGTTACATACACACAATGTTAGGGCCTTAGACTGGCCTGCTCAATCGCCAGATCTAAATCCCATTGAGCATGCGTGGGATATGCTGCAAAGAAGAGCTCTGAAGGAAGTTCCTGAAAATCTGGCTACAGAAGATCAACTTTTTGCGCACCTCAGAAGGACATGGGACAATATTCCGCAGCAAGACATTGACAACCTTGTTCTGAGCATGCCGAATCGTTGCCGATGTGTTATGAACATCATGGGCGCTTTCTCAGACTACTAACTTCAAGTTTATAAACACAAATTAAATGATTTTTCTATTTTTTTCAGTTTTTACTCATAAATTAAAAGTTAATTCATATACGGTTTCCGTCTATGCTTCATTTTTTTTCCATAAAATCCTGAAATTTTAATCGAAGTACCTTAACCATTATTAAAAAATGGTAGAATATTAAATAACGTATCTTTTAAATATATACATGTCATATAAATAATTAACACATTGATAGTAATTCGCTTTTTTAAAAATATCCCTAGACCGTGTTGATGTGTGTATGTATTTCTCTCATATCGTAATACTTATTCGAATTATAAACTTCAAAACGAGTTTATATTGACGTACTTTATAAACATAATACCGAAATTTAAAAATAGAATCGTAATAAAACCTTTTTCTCTTTTTCTTTCATATTTTGATTAAGATACAATCCGACACTACTTGCAAATTGCAAAAACGTTAGAAAATTTGAATTTCGCGGGTATACTTTGCGCATCCACCAGAAATTTCTGATTTCCCCCGCCCCCCTCCCTGGGTCAAAAGCTGGGTAGCCCATGCCTTCTTCCATTCATGTCTTCAATTATAATAATTCATGAAGTACAGGAGTTGGTGACTAATTGACTGGCGGGAAAACATCGTGTGAAATTGGTGTGAATCTACAGATGCAAGTCGTGATTAATACTCGGTTTCCATATAAGCCGCGTCGTCCGTCGTGTGAGCACACCTGTAGGCAGGTGGCGCATGGCGAGGACTCAGCGTATCCGTGTTATAGGCGTGCTGCGCGACATGAAGCGGCGCTACCCGCACTACGCGTCGGACTTCCGCGATGCGCTCAACGGGCAGTGCGTGGCCGCCACCATCTTCATGTACTTCGCGGCGCTGTCTTCCGCCATTACGTTCGGTGGTCTGCTCGCCGAGAAAACCTACGGCAACATTGGCATCGCCGAAACTCTGGTGAGCCAGCATTCATAATGCCAAGAATCTCTTTTACGAGAAAGGTACCCGAGGTACTCGATAGGCGGGGAGGGCGCCGTACAGTTTTGAATCTAGCTAACGGCTGCCTTGTGAGTAATTGTGACGGTGGCCCGTGACAAACCATTGAATGCCTCCACCCCTCTTCCGTTAACCTACCGGAATTTTAGGCTGAACTGAGCCGACCTTGCCCGTGCCTACTGTTCGCTTGAATTGTAATTTGCTAGCCGCAAGCTAGCTCAGGTGATTAGGTGCGTCCGCTTGACTGCGTGTAATGTGCAGGTGTTCACGTGCGCGGGCGGGATCTTGTTCGCACTGGTGTCGGGACAGCCTATGATGATCACGGGCGCCACAGGCCCGCTGCTGCTGCTAGATGAGTCGCTGGCCAACTTCTGCCACTCCAACGGGTTCGACTTCCTGACGGCGCGCATGTACTGCGGCCTGTGGATGATCGTCATCGCACTCGCCGTCGCCTCCGTCGAGGGCAGCGTCGCCGTTAAGAAGATAACGAGGTTTCACCACAGACTCTTTTTATTTTTATAGGACTAGCTTTACCCGCCCCGACTTCGCACGGGTAGCACTAAACCCTACCTACCCTACCTACCCTACCTACCCTACCTACCCTACCTACTCTACCTACCCTACCTACCCACTAACTACATACACACAGGGAAGGTTTAAACGGTGAGAAAATTAGAGTAGGTAAACCCTAATTTTCTCACCGTTTAAACCTTCCCTGGACTATGACAAACATTTCAAAACCAAAATCAGCTAAATCGGCCCAGCCGTTCTTGAGTTATAAAATTACAACGAAAAATGGCATTTATTTTTATAGATATAGATTGAATCCCTAGTATCTACTGCGGTTCTTGTGTCACATTCTAAAAAAAAAAGAAAGAAAGAAAATACATTTAATTAGGTCAGACTAAGAGGCACACAACACAACATAATTATTTTACTACTAATAAAAATCTAATTAAAAAGAAAGAAAACAAATAAAAAGTGTAAAAGTGCGTTCTATAATATTAGCAGGAAAGTGTGCCTCGCGGCTGCGCCAAATAGGCCTAGTTCAGCAAAAATGCCAGACAACTGGTGCTGGTGGTTCTACCTACTAATCAACTTGGAACTAGATGTTTGTCTTTACTAATTTAATGGCTATATATCATAATACTCGTATCTGTGAGAATAAAGGGTGCTTGAAAAACAAAACCGGGTGCATAGGCCCTTACGTAAGAAGTAAGGGCTCTGGAAAAAGTTGCTGGGCTGGTAACACTAGCTAATAACCAGCATGGTAATATACAGGTTCACGGAGGATATCTTCGCATTCCTGATCTCGCTGATCTTCATCGGGGAGCCGGTGACGAGCCTCATCAACGTATTCCGCGCGCACCCGCTGGTCGTGCACTACTATGCGTCTGACAATGCCTCGGCTCTCGACGCCCTCGCTGCCCCCGCTCCCGGTGATGCTAACTCCACGATGCTGCTCGACAACTCTACGTTATCAGGTACACTCAGACACCTACTTCCACTCTTCTACAACTCGGCATTGTTGTTGAAGGACTTAATAATAAATAATAAAAAGTTTATTTCGGAACAATAACACAAGACAGCAACACTTTTGTTGAGAAATTAAAATCGACTAGGGATACTGTGTATCTGCCTATTAGTTTTAGACGTCAAATAATATGGCTATTCGTTTTTAAATAAACTCAGACATAAGTACCTAGTATGTCGAAGTCTTATGTATTTAGCACCACAAAGGTTAGTAATTTGCGACGTGAACCGTGAACGTATCAGTGATCTCCGCAGTTAATGGTTTTGGTCTGCTGCGGACTTGTGGGTTACTCTCACCCTACATTGGAAGAGACCGCGAGTATCGTATAAAATTCATATTTGTGTATTGTACATCTGTGATCTGCAATAAAAATCTTGGCCACTCCCAAGCAGGTCAGTTAACCAATTTTTCTAACAACCTAACAGATATTGTTCAGAACATCCCGCTGATAAATTTCTAGTTCTTGGAGATTTTAACCTTCCAAATATAAACTGGAAACCAGATGATGATGTTCAGTCTGTTTGCCCTAGTAATATCCAAGGTCAATTTGTTTGATAACTTTACAGTCTGCAATATCTTGCAATACAATTCTCACGTAAATCTCAACAATAAAATACTAGATCTAGTTTTATCTAATAGCGAGGTTTTAGTAGCAAGTTGCGCCGATCCTCTGGTGCCGGAAGATCCTCATCATAGGGCTCTCTGTGTGTCTGATGATTTAGTGGAACTTCATACCCTCCTTCCTGCGTGTCCTCGTATACATTTTTTATATCGATCTGCCGACTATACGGCCATTAATCACCGGCTGAGCCAGATCGACTGGCTCAATAAATTGAGCACTAGAAGATGCCGTATCTTTTTTCTATGACACTCTAAATGAACTACGTGATTATTTTGTACCTATTAAGACTTCGATCAATAATGCACTAGATACACTATCCCATACAAAAGTTCTCTAAAAACTGTCGCCAATTGTGTTTACGTACTTCTATTTTAAATAAATATACATTAATGTAAATTCAACCTTAAATGCAATGCTTAAAGTTGTATTCACAAAGCTATGTACAAAAAACAATAAAGTCAAACATACATCAAAACAAATTCAACCTTACATGCTTGTTTTAAAGTTCAAATTACAAAGTGCTAATAAAAGCAATAAAAATTTATGACAGAGGCTCGCCGCTTGGACAAGGAATGAGTGGAGTCGAAATGTGTTTATATTTCTTTCTATGAAAGACAGAAAAAAATAATTTATCCTAACAAATTCAGTTTATTATAAGCCTTGACACTCAAACATAAAGTTTAATTACAATGGCAAAATTAAAATATTTCTATCGTCGGAGATACAAATATTTAATTACAATGGCAAAATTAAATCTTTCTGTCGTCGGAGAAACAAATATAATGTTATGTCGCTTGAAAATAAAAAGTCAATGTTATACAAGTTCAAAAATATTTATTGTTAGGTACTGTTGTACTGTTTTTAGTAACCCCTTTGCGTGTTTCCAGTTATGTCCAATCTATTAAAATGAATCGAACAAATTGTCGAATTTTTATAAGGCTTATATATTTCATTTCCTCTTTCTTTCGCGACAGTACCCATTCTACACAGCGAAATGGGTAAGAAATCTACAACCAGAAACAAAATAACAATACTACACCATGCATTCCCTGTTCCAGAACAGTCGATGTTTGTTACAATAGTTGGTAGTTGTCACAAACATTGGTCAAACAATCATAATATTTGCTAATTGATTTATATTTACTATTTAATTCTGTTTTTATTTTATGAAAAACACTTACTGATAATAAACTTACCGAAAAAAAATATATTCCTTCCAAAATCTTGGTGTTACGGTGGTAATTTACAATTTTTTTGAACGCGTACTGCGGCATTTTGACGTCTTAACGTTGGCTATGATTGGACCATACTAATTTGAAATAAGACCACAACCGAATCTGTGCTCTTATTTTTCGTTCCGTTTTTGAAGCGCTTACCGGTAATCTAGTGCATTATTGATCGAAGTATTAAGACGGTAGTTCCAAGCAGCAGATACCCCCTCTAGTTCAAACAGCCTCTGATAAAAATTATCAAAGAAAAAGCTGGTACGTAGAAAGTAGGTACTGAAGTGAAACACGATCTTGCTAGATAATGACTGATTTATTTATCTGTAGGTACGGTATATGAACAAACATTATTGTGAGGTTACCCTCAATGTTAATAATACACAACATCTTCCCCTTTTATAAAAACAGTAAACTAATTCGAAATTCCACCACCAATTACACAATATTATGAATATATATCTAAAGCTATATCCATCCGTTCAGGCACAACATCTTCCTTATACTAGACAAATTAAACAACTTAGTTCTTGTTATTAAATCTACTATTATTAACACATAAAATTTGATCAAGATCTCTGATTATTATTACTTTTAAAAAACATTGCAAGTTTTTCACGTGCCCGTCTAGAAGCTGCTTGGGTTTGCTGCACTACAACAGAATCAGGAGAAGAACTAGTCGACCTAGTCACTGCCCTATCATTGTCGCTCAGCCCTTCATCGATGTCTTCCACATCGCTGTACGTGCTTTTGCGCTCATTTTCTTCACTGTCACTATCCGCCTTCCCCTGTAAAGAAGTAGAATGTGCCGTGGTATCTCCTGAGCTCGTACCCTTCATGATGTGCCGTCTGTTGCGGCGGTATCTCCGGCCGATGTCATCAGTGAGGAAGTACGATCGCGGTTGCGGTGCTGGTGCCTGCACTTGCATATGTCGCCGACGGTTATCACCATCTGTTACAATTACATTCTCTCCTGGTTTTAATACTGGCAACTCTCGTGAATGCATATCATAATGCTTTTTAGACACTTCACGTTTTGAGAGTATGTTTTTAAAATCGACATGATTGTTACGTTCTGGTCGCAATCTTTCTGTATGTACTGGTAAGCGAGTATTTAGTCGTCGACCCATCAATAATTGCGAAGGTGCACTAATTCCATCCCTCGGTGTTGTCCTAAAGTTTAACAACCCTAGATAAAAATCTGTTCCAGTACTTAGTGATTTTTTAATTATGGTCTTTACTGTCCTTACAGCTCTCTCACTCAGCCCGTTTGACTGTGCGTAATTGGGCGATGATGTTGTATGTTTGAAACACCAATCTTCAGTGAATTTCCTGAATTCCCTGGAATTGAAAGCCGGACCATTGTCAGTTATTAGTTCCGTTGGAATCCCATGTCTCGCTAACTGATCTTTCATCGCAGCAATTACAGCTCTGGATCCAATATTTGTTAAGGCACTTAACTCGATGTAATTTGAAAAATAATCAACTATTATTAAGAAGTTCTTTCGGTCGCATAAGAATAAATCAGCGCCAACCTTTCTCCATGGTACATCTGGAATCGAATGCGGTATCATAGGTTCCTTCATGTTGCGTGCTGCGTGCTCCGCGCAGGTGGTGCAGGCGCGCACTGCCTGCTCCACGTCACGTGACATTCCGCTCCAAAACATGACATCACGCGCTCGACGTTTGCATCGGTCAATTCCTAGATGCCCCTCATGAACGCGGGATATCATTTCACCTCTCAGATCACGTGGTATAAACACTAAGTGGTTTTTGAAGATCACACCATCGACCAGCTGAAATTCTTCTTTATATGCCCAATGTACTTTTATCATTCTCTTTTAAATCCTTTTTATACCTTGGCCAACCATTTAGAATATAATACTCTAGTAATTTGCATTCTTTATCCTTTAGTGTGACCTCTCTGACCATACTGAGTTTACCACGCTAAATTTAAGAAATATGGACACCTGTCTGATCATGAGTATTTTATATTGCTCCGACGGAGCCAAGGAGGTAGAAAGTGAAATGTTTAGCTGCTATATTACTAAAATTGAAGAAGACCCCCAAAGCATTTTGGTCGTACGTAAAATCAAATCAATACTTTTCCTTCCTTATTTAAATATAGAAATAGCACCTCAAATATAGGAGAGGATATCTGCAACATGTTTGACAACTATTTCTATTCTAACTTTCTTGGTTCTGCTGTTGGTATCAACGGTGACGCCGATCTTTCCAATGGCCATGCGCAGGGTTCAAACATGCATTTGAGCGATATTGTTTCCGACATACATTCAGTCGAAGTTAATGAATTGGAAGTATTCAATCTACTTAAAGGAGTTGCCTTATCTAAATCTGCAGGACCAGACAATATCCCGCTAGTTTTTATACTCAACTGTGCCAAAAGTCTGACTTCACTTCTGTTCAGGCGGTCCCTAAATATCCACAAAAAAGGGTCTAGACCTAGAGACCTCGTGGAAAACTACAGGCCCATATCCAAACTATGCATTTTCGCAAAAATCCTGGAATAAATAATCTACAAGCAGCTTTACGCTTGTCTTAAATTAAGCATCAGTGACCGCCAACATGATTTCCTGCGAGGTCGGTCCACAACCGCCAATCTCATTCTTTGTGTTGACTACTTGACTGAATATATGGCTCATCGCACACAAGTAGATGTAATCTACACAGATTAAAGCAAGTGTTTTGGTCGTTTGGATCATGCTATACTTCTGCGTAAGCTTTTGGCTATAGGTATCGGTGGTTATCTCTGACTCAACAGTTCTTTTGTTTGCGGATGACATGAAGATTCTAAGTGAAATCAGAACTTACGAAGATGCTGAACGTCCCCAACATGATCTGGACAGATTCCGAGAGTATTGTACGGTCAACCGCTTGGATCTAAATGTTTTAAACAGGGTGTTCGGCAGAAGGTTGAACATATGAAAATGCCTGGGTCTTGTACAAGGTTTTTTTTTTTTTTCGGAATTTGTCGTAGCCTAAACTTCAAACGTCAATAATTTAATTTAAAAACAACAAAACTGGCAACATTTTATTTTTATTTTCATCTAAAGTAACTGTAGAATCTTATAAAATTCGTATTTGACGCAGATGATTGCTAGAAAAGTAAATACGAGCCCTTAACTACAAACAAATAAAAAGCAAATACCGAAAGCCCGACTTTGAACTGCGTTAAAAAAAAAAATTACAGTGATAGAGCAGTTCTAATTTTAGGAAAACATCTTTGGTTCATGCCCAATCTAAAGGTATGCAATATGCACAATTTCTTTTAAAACAACTAGAACAATTCGCCAATTTTAACTGCCTGGGACTTTTTTCACCGAAAGGATTGCGAAAAGTTAAAATAATTAATATAGGTACGAACCAAATTTTTTTTTACATAAATGATTCTACAAATATTCTAGAAAAAAAAATTAAAAAAAATTGCCAGTTTTGTTATTTTAAATGAAATTATTGACGTTTGAAATTTGAGCAACCACGAATTTCCTTTATATTTAAAAAAAACATTTAAAAAAATCCTGTTGGCCTGGGTCTTGTTATTGGACCTAAACACGTAGTAGACGGCCCCACGGATCCACCATTTTCGTATGTTCAACCTTCTGCCGAACATCCTGTATGTACAGTCGCCGTCGGATATATTGTAGCAGACAAGGTGACCAAATATTTCTGAACAAATTAAAATGTCAATAAGTTCCATACACTACAAGTTACCATTAATAACTGAACATTCATTACTTTATTAATATCTGAGCAGATGCTTGTCAATAATTTCTATACAAACTACTAACCAAAAATATCTGAACACTTACAACGTCAAGTGTGTCTACGCAGACGAACACAGAGCTTACCTAATTCGTTACTGCATGATGTACGTATAGGAGGAACCAGAAACAAACGCATGGTATCTGTGGTATAAAAACGATGAAGAGGGAATAAAAATTGTATAGAAAATCATTTGTATACAAGTGATATGTTAATGCCAAAGTATTGAAAGAAAATAGATCTTGATTTTGTAATGAACTAAAAAAAATTTGTAAAAAAAAAATTGACAACGTAGATAAATATTTGTATTTTTAACCAACTTCCAAAAGGAGGGGTTATCAATTCGGATGTTTATAAATAAATATTTTGTTGTTATGTGTCATAACTCTGTCTTAAAGAGAAGGATTAGATTTTTTTTTTTTTTGTTAGAAAGTGTGTTCTTCTGAGGTAGTCCCATTGTCATCAAGTCAGGATCTGATGATGGGATCCTGAAGATATCGAGGGACTCTTCAAATATTATAGGCACACCAATAGCGATTTGGTTATTTTTTATAGGAACTCGTGCAATTAATTAAGCAATTTATGTTCGTCACAATGAATACGGAGAAGTGGACTTAGATACATTAGAAACTGACTCACTAGAAAACGAGAAATAAAAACTTTTATACAAAAAAAAACAACCGACTTCCATAAAAACACTACAAAGTGATAAATAACTTAAATTTCGGAAGTTTTAAGACCACCCCATCTGCGTAGATGCACTTGACGTTATACGTGTTCAGATATTTATTTATTTATATTTATTTATACTTTATTGTACACCAGAAAATACATAGTTAATCATAAATTTAACACTACAAAACATACAATGGGCGGCCTTATCGCTTTCTGCGATCTCTTCCAGGCAACCTTGGAATGGACAGTGATTGCGTGGACATAAAAATGGGGTAGACATTGGTGCAAAATAATAATTATAAAGATACAATATATTATAATAGATACATAGATAGATATATATATATGCTATATAATAGATACATAATAAATATATAAGAATATATAATATAATATATTTTTGACTAGTTGTGTGTATAGAAATGATTGACAACCATCTGCTCAGATATTAATGAAGTAATGAATGTTCAGATATTAATGGTAACTTGTAGTGTAAGGAACGTAATGACATGGGCAGCTCGCCGTCCGATAAGGACCAGGCCCGGGTCGACGGCGCGTTGTGTTCCACGCGCGCCTCAAAGGGATGTCAGCACCAACTGACGGGGTCCGGAAGGACCAATGCCTGCTGGGGTTGCGGGTTTATCCGAAAGGGATATCGCGGCCCTGGCACACAGGCAACGGAAGGAACACGGGTGGGTTTTAGTCAGTAAAAGTCTGACACTCCCTCTCGCTCCGCCCAGAGCGGGAGAAGTCATTTGATGATTTCACACCCAAAAAAAAAAAATAAAAAAAAGGAAGGAACGTAATGACATTTTAAAATTGTTCAGAAGTATTTGGTCACCTTGTCTGCTACAATATATCTGACGGCGACTGTACATACAGGATGTTCGGCAGAAGGTTGAACATACGAAAATGGTGGATCCGTGGGGCCGTCTACTACGTGTTTAGGTCCAATAACAAGACCCAGGCCAACAGGATTTTTTAAAATGTTTTTTTTAAATATAGAGAGAGAAGAGTGAAGGTACATAATGTTATATACCTTCACTCGTAAACCTAAACCTATTCTTTACGATTATAAACTAGCAAACACTGCAATAGCCAGAGTTAATACGATTAGAGACCTAGGCGTCACTTTTGATAAATTCAAGGAAATAAACATAATGACAGTCGCATCTCAATATGTATATGAGAACCTGATTTATGTAAAAAAGAATGTTAATCTATATTCTACGTAAACACAGCGACATTCATAGCATAAATACTAGACACAAAGATATATTTTTTGTACCCAGGACTAGGCTCCAAAAAATTAGTAATTCATTTAAGTGCCAAAGTATACGTTTTTACCTATGTCAAAAAGGTTTCTATAAAGTAAAAGATTACTTAGACGACAAAAAGGCTTGGGAATAACTAAGCTAGTCCAATGTACCCCCCCCCCCCCCTCCCAAGCATCAAACAATGGTTTTAAAATCAACGACTAGATGACACTATATGAGTTCATTTTTTTTTTTTCTTATTATTGGCATAATCTACTTATTACAGTTTTTTTTAATGAGTTGTATTGCAATATGTGGTTAGCTAGCGACCTCGGAAATTTATCATTTTATTCTTGTCTGAGCAGCCGGCAGCAAGTTCGTCATGCTCCCTTAGATGTCACGTGATGTCATGTGCTTGCGGTAGCGTCGGGGGTCGGGTTGCCTTCTTCCCTCAAATATGCCGATGGTGGTAATGGCTGATCTTTGTGTTATGCTCGTGTACGGGTGCTGCTTGTGGTGAATGGTCGTCTTGCTGACCATGGTTTTGTTATTAGTAACTGTATATTTATATTATGAATTTTTGATGGTCCTAGTTTATCATTTGTGACTTCGAGTTACAGCTTTATTAACTTTATGTAAGCGGGCACGTCCTTTATGCCTGGAGGCTTTCATTCGGGTAATAAGTTCTGTTTACTTTTTATTTTCGCTTGAGTATAGATTTCGATGATTATTTTGTTTGTATATTGGCGTGTGCTAGCTGGCATGTAGCAATTAATTTAATTTAATGTGTTACGTTGCATAATGTACATTATTTTGCATAACTACTATTGTATAGAATCAAGTTTTTCTAACTGAACAGACAGCTGTGCTGCTGGGAAGTTTGTTGCGCCACTTCTTCTTCTCAGCTAAACACTAGGAACTGGTGAAGTGAGTGGTGGGCGTTTTAGGGGGACTGTCTTATGTAATTTTGACATTTGAAAGGTGCTGATTCTCCTATTTTGAATAAATTACTTTTGAATTTGAATATTGTTGAGATTTACGTGAGAATTGTATTGCAAGATATTGCAGACTGTAAAGTTATCAAACAAATTGACCTTGGATATTACTAGGGCAAACAGACTGAACATCATCATCTGGTTTCCAGTTTATATTTGGAAGGTTAAAATCTCCAAGAACTAGAAATTTATCAGCGGGATGTTCTGAACAATATCTGTTAGGTTGTTAGAAAAATTGGTTAACTGACCTGCTTGGGAGTGGCCAAGATTTTGATTGCAGATCACAGGTGTACAATGCACAAATATGGATTTTATACGATACTCGCGGTCTCTTCCAATGTAGGGTGAGAGTAACCCACAAGTCCTCAGCAGACCAAAACCATTCACTGCGGAGATCACTGATACGTTCACGGTTCACGTCGCAAATTACTAACCTTTGTGGTGCTAAATACATAAGACTTCGACATACTAGGTACTTATGTCTGAGTTTATTTAAAAACGAATAGCCATACTATTTGACGTCTAAAACGAATAGGCAGTATCCCTAGTCGATTTTAATTTCTCAACAAAAGTCTTGGTGTCAGAAAATATAAGTTTACTAATAACGTAAATAATAAATGCTTATGGTTATTGGCTGAAAATATGGACAAGCACACAATATTATTTTCTGACAATTAAGGGCCATTTAGATGGAGAGAGTTTCTCGACTCGAAGATACGATTATTGAAAGAACATTAAAAAAGTCTCTTCGTGTAAACATCACGATTGTCGCCCTGCCCCTTGGGCGACAATTGCCTCGCAATATAATATATCTGTCTCCGTGTAAACAGAACTACAAAGCGAGAATTGTATTTCGAGTTTTTGTGCCAGTCGCTACTGCTTGCTGTTATTTCCTTTGGGCCAAATGCATTTCTTGCATCACGATTTTTATAATGCACATTCTCCGTGTTCCACAAACGTAATTTCTATATATTTCAATGAACTTAACATTAACGGCAGTACCAAATTTAAATATTTTTTGTGTAATTTTGAGAATAATACCGTAGTAATCACTGAACTCGAATGGCAAATCTCGCACTCAAAAACGGTTCAAACCGATTTGTACGATACTCGTATGAACTTGATAAAATGTCAAACGAAATCGTGTATAGACAAGTCGAGAACTCGTAAGCAAAAATCTTCTT
The DNA here is from genome assembly GCA_916701695.1 of Agrochola macilenta. NCBI lineage: Eukaryota > Metazoa > Arthropoda > Insecta > Lepidoptera > Noctuidae > Agrochola > Agrochola macilenta. The sequence continues at coordinate 29,232,931 of OU753552.1, read as the reverse complement.
ACTATATATTTCGCTGTGTAAACTGTCGCAGTAATTTATCGCCTAGCGATAAATTACTTGCGAATCTCGTATGACATAATCGTAGGCGAGAATTTAGTTCTTGCCTGTATGTAAACATTATGATACGATAGTCTTATGGGGATTATTGCTTGCGATAGTAGCGTACGATTTCTCGCCAAGAAACGTTCGAGAAACTCTCTCCATCTAAATGGCCCTTTAATCTTCAAGATTTCAGTGACACTGACAGTGATGTCATCTTGTTTTACATTAGTACTATTGCCTAGAAATACAGAAATAATTGCTTTCGGATCATATGTATTCCCTGTTATAGATGACATTATCTCTTCGTAGGATTTCCCTGGCATACAATAATTAACAGCGGATTGACTCAGGTTGTTACTCAATAATTTACCTAACCCTGTGCGCTTGAAAAACTTAAAATTTATCCCGACCAAGTGAAATTGTTCGTTAGTTTCTTATTACACGTATGTTACGTGTAATAAGAAACTCATCTTATTAACTTATCTCCCTAAACTATCTGAAAACATAATAGAACAATAACAATCTTTACTCGAACAAGGAAGAGAACAAGTTTCTGTCAGTACTACTTGAGATGAATGAACCTTGTACAACATGTGGTGCACCTTGGTCAGGAATACAGTACTAAGCCTCTCCAGACTGGGACAGGTCCTCCGTTACCTCAGGTTGAAGAGCCTCAAGGTTGGATTCCCTTTGGCAAGAACATTGAGTGGTGCTAAGAGTCATCGGGACCACTCTGACAGTCTCATCGTTACTCATTTCTACTAACTTGTTTGCAGCAAGGATGTGTTCCTTTATTTGTTTTTGAGAGCTCACGTACTTAATATAAAGACAATTTAGTGACTTTTCAAGAACCTTAATTCCAGACTGTAATCGTTGGGTGTCAATTTAATAAATGTTTTTACTGTCTTCTAATTTAATTTGATAGATTTTTTATTTATTTATTAGAAAAACACGTTCTTTCCTTAGTTTAATACTATTGGAACTGTGTATAAGTCAACGATAGAAATCTTTGGTTTAAGCTGTTTCCTGAATGTATTGCATTTATTTATGATTTTATTTAGTTTGGCATATATTTTTTATTTTTTTTTACTTTCAATATAGTAACTATTATTATGTTTCAATAAAAATAAAATAAATCTTCAGTTAGGTCTATTGTAGGAATGAGGGTTACAATTAGTATTACCTAAATAATTCATCATTATAAGTTATTAGTTTCCTTAGCCTGAGTAAAATTGTTTTGTTTCTGTAACTTAGTAATACGTAGATTTGCATGAATAAGTTCTACATCCCCCGTTCTAGGTCCCTGAGCTTACACAAAGCCTCCTCATATAAGTTACTGCAGTTATTAAAACCATCCGTGACCAGCCGCAGTTTGTCCCGTTCATCAACAACATCCAGGTCTTGTTGATGTAGGTCAAGGTAGGAAGTTAGTACAGATTGCGAAGTCACAAGAGTTTGACATTCTACAATATCGACATCCTAGATGCCAGCGCATCTTAAATTTAGGCCCTCGAGATGCCCACGGGCAACTAAAATTGTTATAAATTGTGGCAATTGTGTGTTCAGTAACACCGAACAATTAATGGCAATGCCAAGGTCATAATATATAATTAAGAAATGTAAGTGCATTGTTATGCGTGATGGTCATAATCGGTGCGGTTGTGTGACAGCCGTGGCAGGCAACGTGAGCGCAGTGCTGTCGGTGCTACCGGCGCACGCTGCCATGCCGCCGCAACCCAACACGGCGCTGTGGTGCACCATGCTCACGCTCTCCACCTTCATCATCGCCTACTACCTGCGCATCTTCCGCAACGGCAAGTTCCTCGGCCGCAGCGTGAGTACATCCTCGGTCGTCAGTTATGACATGCCTACACTACTTAGAAACTTATGCGCTTCGGCAATCATCGTCTATCTTCGGAAATACGAACGAACGATGATGATATCTAAGGGCTTATCCATATCCACACGGTCTTTATTTTACGCGTGTTTTCTGCCTTGCTGAACTTGAAAATCTGCACTGGTTACGTTTGCAGCGCGTGATACGCGCGACGACGACCGTGCATTCAAAAACACAGTGACCTACCCCCCTTAACCTTACCCCCGTAAGGGTAGTTTATACCTACCCTTACGGAGGTAAGGGTATAAAAGTTGTATAACTTACAACTAGAAAAATTAAGGTAATTCTGAAGTTTATGCTTACTGTAACTTTAGTTTGCTTTATGGGATTCCGAGCTAGGGCCTCTACAGGGCGGATTTTTGAGACGGGACAGTTTTTTCAGGTACCTTAACATTTTAGCTACAGGAAAACGTTCTTAAGAGGCTGTCGTTAACTTTTACAGTACTACCAACTGCATTCACATATTTTGGAAAAAATGGTACAGTCAGCCTCAGACCAAATAAATAAAGAACCAAGACAGCGCTGTCAACAGTGACGTGAGACAGGTTTCGTAAACATGTATGGCACTTAGTGAGATGTACTCGTATGTAGGTAGTTTGGCGTGTGCGAGTGTGTATGCACAGAGCGGCGGTGTAGTTTTGGCATGCTTCACTTTATTGTTCGCAGCGCTGTCTTGGTTTTTATTTGGTCTAAGCAATCAGCTAGAAAACGTCAATTCTCACGTTTTATTTGTATGATGCCCTTTGATGTAGCTTCGTTTATGGATTAAAAGACTTTTCTGGAGCTAATGAAAAGCTTTTCCGATACATTTCGTAAGAAATAAACGAAGAACAATAAAAATGTCAGGTTAAAGAGCAGTTAGAATTGTCGCTTCAAAGTTCAGTTTCAGAAAAAGAAAATAATCGCTATGACCACAAATCAAATCAAATCAAATAATTTATTTGCATAATACATGTTAAAAAGGTGTTACAGGTATAAAAGGTACATTGTATTATAACCTAATGAGGTGTGCAAATTCATATCTTAGGTACTAATCGCAACACAATAGATACAAATCTAACACCCATTGATTTTACTTAGAGGAAAACTCAAAAAAAGTTGCCTGGAAATAAGAGGTTAGCCGAAGCGACGATAGCTGACGAGCCAGCGCGGTGCTGTGCCGCTGCGCTGTCTGTTATGTGGTGTTCCGTGTTCACCGGCTGGTATGTCACAGGCGCGGCGCGCGCTCGGTGATTTCGGCGTGCCCATCGCGATCGTACTGATGGTGGGGTTGTCGTGCGCCGTGCCCGTGTGGACGGAGACGCTGCGCGTGCCTGAGGGTCTCAGCCCCACGGCGCAGCGCTCGTGGTTCGTGCCGCTCAACGACGGACTCAGCACCATCCCCGCCTGGGCCGCCTTTGCCATGGGGCTTCCAGCGCTCATGGTCTACATCATCGTCTTCATGGAGACGCACATCGCTGAGTAAGACGATTGCCATCGTATTATGTTGTTCTAAGCGACTGCACTCTTAAACCCCATGAGTACTCATGCGAAAATAAATTGTGAATTGTCTGTTATACTTAGTAAATATTTTGTAATAAATGTGCATGTCCTATATTTAGCTGAGCCACTTAAACTATTGAATGCATAGCGAATGAAAGTAAGTAACTGCATAAATATATGTAGAATACATAATTTATCATTGTGGCGATGCGTGTAGAGCAGTGACTTGGTTATTGACACGTGTGTGGCGCAGGCTGATCATCGACAAGCCGGAGCGCAAGCTGAAGAAGGGCAGCGGCTTCCACATGGACATCGTGATCATGTCGTCGGTGAACGCCATGTGCGGGCTGTTCGGCGCGCCGTGGCAGTGCGTGGCCACCGTGCGCTCCGTCAGCCACGTGGCCGCGCTCACCATCATGTCCACCACGCACGCGCCCGGCGACAAGCCGCACATCGTCGAGGTTAAAGGTCCGATCTCACCGAAAATAATCACAACATGCTTTATGCTTCAATTTGCTTTTACCCCTGAATATACTGAAAACAACCACGGTAATCAAAATTCCTCTTTAATTATTTACGTTTATAAAATACTCATTATATTCTAGTTTGTAAATACAAAGGCGGATGCAACACAGATAGTAGCTGTTCTGTAACGCAGCCGCGTCCGTATGAATAAAGTATTACAAACACGATTACATCACAGACATTTGAAAACTGTCTGCAATGTAATCGGCTCCAAAAGACATTGTCTTAACAAAACGACTGCAATACAATACAATAAGTACTCGCTATGTCTACACTACAGGTATCAAACTTGCTTGCGACTAAAAAGCCTGCCAAGCCGCGAGCAACTTGGAACTAGCGCTCTCCCAGCTCGCGCGTGGTTGGTCAGTCACAGTTCTTAACGTTTTTTTTTGTGTTGGAAATCCACATGGATGTCCTCCGGCCTGGGGTGGGCAGAGGGGTCTGTTAGACTCAATAAAACCCCGGTGTTCCCTCGCACATTAATTTTGGGGAGCTGCGAATGCAATTGCGACTTCCGCTGCCCCGGACTGGTGACGGCCCGCGCTCTCCCGACCCGTACGGGGATTGAGGTATTGAAACGGTTCCCTATCCATTTGCATAAAAATTTTAGACATAATATAACATGGCATACTTTTGTTTATCCTAATTATATTTACGCATAATAGCTTACGCATAATTTTTTTTTTGCTTAATTTATCTAATCATAATAATGTTTAAGCATAACATTCTAAAGCATAATTTTGTTTACGCATAATGATATTTAAACAAATTTTTTCAGCATAAAAAATACGCATAATAATTAACTTCTAAAATGTAACCATGCATGCAGCAAGCATGCAAACAAGCATACACCATGCATGGAGCAAGCATGCAGCATGCAAACATGTACACAAGCATACACCATGCATGCAAGCAAGCATGCAGCATGCAACATGCAGCAGGCATGGTTTCTGTCACGGCTCCGGCGCTGCGGGGCTCCGGCGATCCCACGCGAGCTACTCGTCGCAGATGTGTTTAACGGTCACCACCGCAGCTTCGGCTCAGCCTCAGCCACGGCGGCGAGCGTTAAAACCACCTGCTCCTCAGCTCGCGGGCCGCCTCGCCCCTCCGCGCCTACGCGATTTTAAATAACACTCTAGGGGTAGGGCAGACAAGACTACGTGAAGTCAGTTTTGCAGCGATTCGTTTCTGTCACAAACTTTTCTAGCAATTTAATCAATAATATTATTTAATTGTTACAGAAACCTTAATAATATTATGCTAATAGTCATTAGGGCTAGTAACATTATGCGAATTAAAATTATGCCAAAACAAATTAGCCTTAAAGATAATTATGCCAACACAAACAGTATGCCAAAAAAAAATATGGCAAAGAATTATTATGGCAATTTTTTTTATTCCAAAACAGTTATGCCAAAGTATATTAGGAAAAAGAACATTATGCGAAAAAAAGGGATCCCATTGAAACTGCCCCATTACGTCTCTCGAGAGGCGTAACGTCGAACACGTTGCATCGGCTGTCTACAGCGATTCGAGCCCCTCCGACCACAATGTGTGAACCCGGCTGCGGCGCCCATCGAGGGCCATGAAATGCACTGGACTCCGACTTGTTGAGGGCCACCTCCAGGCCTAGGCATCGTATGCGACTCACGACTTATGAGACCGCAACCGTAGCCAGCAATGCTGCCTCCCTGTGTGTACCCCCCCTAGCCGTGACCAGCGAGTCATCCACTTAGGACGTAAGATTCACCCCCGGTAGAAAGTCGCCTCTCAGCAACCAGTCGTATCCGATATTCCACCGGAGAAGGTCCACAACTGAACCCTGTGGAACACAGCATGACATCTAGCGCCGACGTCTGCCGTCGCGTACCGTGTAGGTGTCACACCTCCCCGCTAGATAAGACACCACAACTTGGCAGAGGTAGGGAGGCAACCAGTGGTAATGTAACGCTTCCCTAATGCAACTCCAAGCCAGGGTGTTGAATGCGTTAGAGATGTCCAAGGACATCGCCAATAACACCCCGCCCTGGGACACCGCTGCGATTATCCGCTCAAACCGCTACCTAACCTCGTCTAACAACACTATGGACCGATAAGCGGATGGTGAGTCCGCAGGGCGGGCCTTCCAGGACAAGACGACCTGCTTTCTACTGAGTGGGAAACTGGCCCTTCTCAAGGCACGCCGAGAAGAGTCCTCTCAGTGGGGGCTCCAGAATCTTAAGGACTAGAGCCCCAGAGCTGTATGTTTAGCCCGGAGCCGCAACATTTCAGGTTGTGTCACCTTTTCTCGAGGCTCTGTGGCTGTGGCCAAAGTAATCGGCGGTGATTTGTGTTCTGATCTCGTAGGGAAGAGAGCTGAGACCACTTCTTTCAGCAACTGCGGCTCGAGACCCTCCGTTAGTGGGGGGGGGGGGGGGCAGGGCCGAAGTTTCCCTCGGACCGAACGGTAAGGGCACCCCCACAGATCCCCATCTAAGGTTTCCAACAGTCCTTCCCTGGCTCGCGTCTTCCACTCGCCGACGGCCACCCACAGAGTCTCCTTCGCCACTCGGTACATCACATACAGCGTGGTATCCTTATCGGGATCCTGTCTGGCATTCACACACGCGACACGCAACCATCTTATCTCGGTGGACCACCAGTACAGTCAGCGTCTTGTGGACAGTATGTGGACGCGTGGCATGGATGCGTCGCATAACTGCATCATCGCCTCGCTGAACCACTGCGCCTCCTCTTCGACGTCGATGGGACCGACTTTCGCTGACTCCCGAACCCAAGCCATAGCGGCCTCTTCTAGAGCCTCTCTGTCAATGCGCTAGAGCGCCCAGCGTGGGCTGTTTCTTTGAGGGCCCGATTGGCTGCGAACCCCTGCGTTCTGGGTGGACTCATCGAAACGTTTGTATCGGTGGACCGACAGTATCTCTACCTCCATCACAACACGCCAACCACGGACGCGGCGCGCGACAGTGGGGCTAGCAAACGACACGTCTACTATCGACCCACACCTCCGTAGCACGCATCTGTAGGCTGAGCCCCTATTTTAAACGGCCAGGCCCGTCGTGATGACCCACTTCTCCAACACTTCACCTCTAGGATCAGTGACCGGTGAACTCCAAGCCGCAGACTTGGTGTAGAGATCGCCACGGAGCAACGTCAGGCGAGGGTGATACTGGCCCAAGACAACTCCCAACTCCACAAGGAAACTCTCGTAGTCGGTGAGACTTGATGGGCGAGAAGTATAACCCGATAGTGACTATGCCGTGCATGAGGGTAGCAATCCAGCCATGACTTCGGGACGGGTGGACAGAGACCCGCTGATGATGCCCACCAGACCGTCAAGATCTCCCACCCAATTGTCTCGGGGGGATGAAATAGGGCTCAGTGACCACGCCACATGGATCGACTATCTCCGCCATTCAGGAATAACAAGTCCTTAGCTCTGGTAGCGTGGTTGAGCCTAGAGAAAATGGAATTGTGCCATCACTGGCATTCCATTTCCCAGGTACGTACTCCTTCCCTAAGCTGGGAGTCGACCGGCTGGGTGTTGGTCTGTTAGGGGGGTGCCGTTCCCCCGACAGCTTTAGTCCAGTCCTTTAGAGCGTTCTCGAATTGCTATTGATTCTCGAATTTATCTACTTGTATATTACTCATGGTTCTCATGAACGCTTTGAAATTAATATTCTGCTTCCTCACTAACCCGTTCAGCTTGCTGGACCCTCTCTCTACATAGAGAAAATTGTCTCGCTGCAAGGACTCCTCATATCGAGACGACGTACCTGGTTGTGGCTGCTGTGACCTACGTTTCCCTCCACGGAGGAAAACGTTACGTTAACGTTTTCCTCCGTGGAGAAAAACGAGAGTCACACTGCACCACCTCTTCTACTGACTGACAATGATCAGCGCTTAACGGTTGCTAGCCCAGTAATGGTTGTAGTAGGTACCTCTTCCGCTTTTGTCCTACGGGGGCTTTCTTCCTGCTGCTGCGTTGTGCGAGGGAATGCAAATCCGTTGTTTTAAAATCCGGATTTTTAAGAACGGATTTTTGTTTTATAATATGATGTGTAAATGGATTAAAATAAAAGCACATGAAAATCAAATCAAATATTATTAGATTTTTTGTTATTTGGAATTATTCAAACTATTATCATTAAATACCATAATTATGGTATGGTAAGTATGGTAAGTACATATTATGTACCTATTTATTGTTATTAAAATAATCATTATGTGACTCGCGTTCTGACTAACGTAAGTAAAATAATGAATAGGTACTTACTAATTAAAAGAAACTCTGAAGAACAAAAATGAAGAAAAATAGAGTCCTTGTCAAATTATTAAACATAAACAAAAGTACGAGTAACAATACAATTAACTTCACTTAAATCAACATAAATTTTACAACGTAGAAAAACTATTTAATTTCTTGAGAGATAAAATATGACCTCAAAAATAATAATATAATTATCTTAAGTGCTGTCGTTTAACTTGCTGCGAATTCGATTGCACATAATTCCTGCTGCGGAAAAAACACGCTCTGATTCGACGCTTGTATGCGGTTTGCACTGAAGATGCTTGTAAGCGGCCTCCAAGTATCGTCCTCGTGAAACGCTATCCTCGAATAACGCCATCTCCACTCGCAGTCTCGCACTAAACTGGGAATATCAGTTTTAAGCTTTCGGCTGATGAGCACATTACTTCTTCTATTTCTGACTTAGATGGCTTATAAAATACTTCATCGGCGGGGGAGTTGCAAAACTCACTAGGATTGTGGAGATAAAATATTTCTCCTGCGACACAATGTTAGCGTCGTTTTTTTATCCTCTTTGGTTGAAACACCAATATCTGTATCTAATTATCAAACAGATCATTAACCGACTGCGACGGTAAATGGCGATAGTTTTTGTTATATAACACATCACAGATTGCTAAATGTATCCTGTGAGCAAGACATATTTGATGAAATAAAGGCAAAAGACAGCCTACTTTGCACATCACACTCGCTCCATCTGTGGTCAGGCCAAAAACATCACAGTCATCCGATGTGAAATCTAAATATTAAAAAAATCCGGATTTGGAAGTCTAATAAAAATATCCGGATTTTTCGGATTATGGATAGTCCGGATTGCATTCCTGTGCCTGTCCCAGGGTTTTATCAATAATCTCCTTAATTTTTTAATAAACTTCCTGGACTGTATCGAAACAATCTTTTGAAGTAAATGTGGTCAAAATTCGCAAACTGTCACATTTTTTTTATGGTTTTCTTGGTAATCGCGGCAGTATGCTTCCAACAGCCTTGCGCTTGTAATTATCGCTGGTCTTCCTTTTCGGACCCATCCTTCTTTAAGTTATTTAAAAATTTGTTCAGGATTTCATAGAGCTCCGTTTGGTTGATGAACAGAGAATCGAAATCCATATTTGGAGTTGATTTGAAAATATTTGGTAATGGTTAGTGCCTATAAATAAATGGTTCGATCTGACCTTATTGCTCCAACCGTCTCTGCGATCTTCTAGTTCGCGGGGCGCTGTTTCACTTGGTAGTCACTGGTAATTAGATGCTGGAAGTACCTTGTAGAAAGTATTGCTCGGCGCTATGGTGACCAAACACACCTTTCTCGTATTGATAGAATATGATATATACGAGTATGGTAAAAGTTAAACCCCGTTTATAAGGGAAATGGCAAAATCACAAACTTTTAGTTACAAGAACTGGTAGAAAATGGTAAACTATTTAACTAACTTTTTGGTAAAATGGTTATGGAAATGATTTTGAGTCGTGATGTCTCTAATGAGATCTGAACGCGATTTATTTAGGTGAACGAGTGAATGTGCATATTTGCGTTCAATTATGCTGAGTATTCGATTAACTCGAACAAGGCGACTCCCGTCAGCGACCCGCTTCGCCGCCGCTACAGGGCACCGCACCCAGCTCATCAGCGCCTAAGCTGATTCCGCCCGGCTTCACATTTTCAGGCGGGCACCCGCCGCTTTGAGCAATGGCTGCCACTACATCCTCTGAGATTAGTGAGTCGTCCAATCGACCAACGCGCACTTCATCCGTTTAAATGGGCCTTGCGACCCGAGCTTCTTTTGGATTGAGGACGTCCCACAGCTTGGTGGCGAGAGCGTCCGCCCTTTCATCACTGTAGGTGCCTGACAGATCAAACACTTTGGCAACCGTGGCCGCTGTTTTAAAGCAGAAGCCGACCGGGGTAGCAAAATCGCTGAATGGCAGCTTTTTTCTTGCATCTTATGGCTTCGGGCTGCAATGTGACCACAATAGCCGCGGAGCGAGGGACGAGTGGCTCGGGCATTTCCTGGGCATCCTTGGACGACCGTCCTGTCAGTTCCCTTCCTTCTTTTGGCTTCGGGCTGCATTGTGACCACAACAGCCGCGGAACGAGAGACGAGTGGCTCGGGCATTTCCTGGGCATCCTTGGAGGACCGTCCTGTCGGTTCCCTTCCTTCTTTTTGCTTCGGGCTGCAGTGTGACCACAACAGCCGCGGAGCGAGCGACGAGTGGCTCGGGCATTTCCTGGGCATCCTTGGAGGACCGTCCTGTCGGTTCCCTTCCTTCTTTTCTTTTTACGATCGATTCGATAATCGACCAAGCATTCGAACTGGCCAGCGGCGTAGCAATAGGTTGCGTGTCCACGGAATTTTTGTGTCCGTTCCTTCGCAGGCTTCTAATTTCCCCCGGGTTTCTTGGCTTCTTGCGTGGACCTCGACCACGATTGTTCTTATCGGCGTTTGTTCGCTGCAAGCGGCGGGTGGAAGGCTGCAGGAAGGGGTCTCGGTGGGATATTGGCCAATCGGGTATCTAGTTTGTTCGGTTTTGTTGGAATTTTTCATTTTGTTCCCACGAGTAGTGAGGAAATAAATTTCCACCTAGGCAGAGCCTCTTGTACTAGGTAAGCCTATATACTGTCGAGTGCTGCAGGTATCTACAGGGGAAGCGCTAGCGACTGGTCCCCCACTAGCCACTTATCCTCTCACCACGCTTCAAAGCTTAGGATCAGGCACCTCTAAGAAAAAAAATCACCTAGATATTTTTTCTTACAGGTGTACTTCCTCTGGGCCAGGCGGTTAAGCCAAGCCCCCGACGCCGGCATTATGCATGCCTCCAATAGCTATTCCGCTAATCCGATTCAGCGATCCCGCCAAAAGTTCTCTCCTCAAGATTGCTCTTTGATGGAGAAACAACAGCCACGTTGGTGCGCCTGCACCGTAGTGGCAGGATCCAGTGTCCGTCGACGAACGTCGATCGATCAGAAGCGAAAGCGACCCACCTCCCTTGTTCCTTCCTTGTTCACTGTGCCATCTGCAAATCAGAGGGACACGTGGAAGAACATCGCAGAGCATAGTGCTCCCCCACAAGCAGAAATTCGCCACAGACAAAACCCTCTCCGAAAACTCCAACACCTTTTTGAAGAAGTGATTATTCTCCATGCCCAGGGTGCACTGGCTCGACAACTGCTCTTCCCCTCGAAAGTATCCGTAAGGGACCAGGTATAAGGTACACGAGGAGGTTTTCTGCACGCACCCCTCACAGTTCTAACCTAAACTACCATATTTTACGTAGTTCACAATTTTTCGACAGTTTATAATCTAATGGAAATAATACGAGGGTGACACTGAAAGTTCTTAGAAAATAATACGAGGGTGACACTGAAAGTTCTTAGAAAATAATACGAGGGTGACACTGAAAGTTCTTAGAAAATAATACGAGGGTGACACTGAAAGTTCTTAGAAAATAATACGAGGGTGACACTGAAAGTTCTTAGAAAATAATACGAGGGTGACACTGAAAGTTCTTAGACTATAATACGAGGGTGACACTGAAAGTTCTTAGACTATAATACGAGGGTGACACTGAAAGTTCTTAGAAAATAATACGAGGGTGACACTGAAAGTTTTTAGAAAATCAAAAACTGAACAAACTAGCAAGTTATTAGTTTTATTATATCTTTACAAAATAGTGTCCATTTACATCAATACATCGCTGCATCCGATGGAACCACTGAGAATAGCACTTTGCTCACTCGTCCTTAGGGGTCTTTTCGACGGTATTTTGAAACGCAGCCACTGCTTCCTCGGCGTCCATAAAACGTTTTCCTCGAAGTTTTTCTTTTATTTTCGGAAATAAATAAAAATTGCAAGGTGCGAGGTCGGGGCTATAGGGCGGGTGACCCAGTAATTCCACGTCTGACGTCGCCAAGTAGTCGATTGTTTGCTTGGCGGTGTGTGACGAGGCGTTGTCGTGTTGAAGGAGGATCCTACTGCGAGGTCGTTTCTCCCGAACTTTTTCCAAGACAAGTGGCAAACAATTGTTAGTGTACCACTCTGCAGTAACTGTTTTTCGATTCTCTAAAACAATTATTGCGATCCTATATCGACCTCTCTTCACTTTAGTTGGCAACTCCTCGGAAGGAAACACCCAGACAGCAGACTGTCTCTTAATTTCAGGATCATAACAATAAATCCAGCTTTCGTCACCCGTAAGTATGTCGAACACAGCATTTGAGTCACCTCCGTTAAATCTTTGAACCATTTCACGACACCAATCAACACGACGGAGTTTTTGGGCCTCTGTCAAATTATGAGGTATCCACTGGGCACAAAGCATCCTGACCGCTAAATGTTCATGAAGGATTTTGTGCACTTGACTCATACCGATGCCTAAGCTTGTCCGAATCTGCTGATAAGTCACTCTTTTGTCAGTCTCTATCATACGCCGCACAACACTGATATTATCTTCAGTCGTCGCCGTAGCCGTCCGTCACGCAGATCATCGGTGACATTAGTGCGACCACGTTTAAACTCATTAATCCAGTTGTAAACAGTGGCACGAGATGGAGCTTCATTGTGAAAGGCCAATCGAAGTCTATCATAACTTTCTTGTTGACTTAAATGAAATCGGAAGTCATTAAAAATCATTGTATGAATATTTTCGCGCGTTAAATTCTTGATGACGTGACACAGACAATTTTCAATTTGCCGCCAAATCGTAAACAAATGACAAATGAATAAAATACATACACAATAATATTGGCAAAGAGCTCAATTTTTTTTTTTTTTTTTCGTAAACCGAGTGGCCCGTTCTGAAAACTTTCAGTGTCACCCTCGTACTATGAGTGTCTGCGTTGAATCCGCTTTTTCATTGCCTTATACAAACAAATGCGGCTGCACGACAAACCGCTGAGTTGCAGCTGGGTTCGGACGGACTACTACTGCTTTAAGCCATTCGCAAGATGATACAGCATAGACTATGAGTGCCTGTGTTGCATCCGCCTTTGTATTTACGCATCCGGTCAGACTGGAAGCCGACCCCAACATAGTTGGAAAACCGCTAGGTAGATGATGATGAACCAGGAGAATAATAATACGGGGTGTCAGGGTCATCGACGCGAAGCCGGTTACCATGGATTCAGTACATGATTCTCAACGCAGGGGGATTCAGAATCATGTACTGAATCCATGGTAACCGGCTTCGCGTCGATGTCCCTGCCACCCTGTATATTATCAGAGCAATAATTTGAAACTGTCTCTTATCATAAAATTAAAAAAAAAAAAACGGATTGGAAAATTACTGCTGTTCCGTCGAACGAACTTTGTTTTGTTTTAGTAACGGCAACGACAGCGTGGTCGCATCATTGCATGTAGTGACGTGCGCGCTCGTGTTACAGAGCAGCGGCTGACGGCGCTACTGGTGGCACTGCTGGTAGGCGTGTCGGTGCTGGCCGCGCGGTGGCTGCGCCTGGTGCCCATGGCCGTGCTATTCGGCGTCTTCCTGTACATGGGCATCTCCGCGCTCGGCGGCATCCAGTTCTGGGACCGCTGCATCCTGCTGTTCAAGCCCGTCAAGCATCACCCACAAGTTCCTTACGTCAGGCGGGTTCGTATTCACTGGCCACACCTCAGTGCCAACCGGGCTCTGTGTATCCGGACATCGCTCATGGAGTGTTTGTGCGCAGGTGCCGACGCTGAAGATGCACATGTTCACACTGATCCAGGCGGCGGGGCTGGCAGTGTTGTATGCCGTCAAGTCGTCGCGTTTCTCGCTCGCAATGCCCTTCTTCCTGGTCATGATGGTGCCGCTGCGCATGTCGTTGGCTTACGTGTTCACGCCGCTGCAGCTCAGAGCGGTAACGTTCACAGCCAGTCATTTTGTGCTTTCGGTTTTCGAGAATGTGGCAGGTAATTTTAAACTATATAATTGGCAGTTGGATGGCGCCCAGAAAGATATTGACAAGGACGACGAGCCAGACTTCTACGAGGAGGCGCCGCTGCCCGGGTAGAGCGCCCGCCCCACCAACGGCCCGACGCGACGCCCTGTGGTGCCACTCTGTGGGCAGGCCGGCCACGCGTTATATACCTCAACTGGGGACCGTTTTGCCGTGACGTAGTCTTGATCATAACGTCTTTGGGTCTGAACTGTAAATAATCTGTTCGTTCATTTGAAAAGTTTTAAGTTTGAACTACAGATAAATAAGTTAAGTTATAACTTTACTTAACTTTACTTTCCTTAATGTTGTATCCATTTTACACTAGATAGTTTACAGTACGTAGGACAGATTCCTTTGCCCTAGTCGGTCAATAATTTACCCGCATACGCTTGAGGCAGTTTCTTTAAGTTTCGCTCTTTAAATGAAACAACTGACAGCAATTACCGTTTCGTTGTGATCGGAACCGAGGCAAAGGACTGTAAGTTAACGTTAACTACCTAAACGTGCGACAATCTAAGAAGCCCGATTTGACACCTATCAAAATATTTTGTGTAGTGACGGGAAAAAAATATCGGTTGCTGTAATAACCGATTCTTGTGACATATCGATTTATCATACTCAGAGTTTGTAATCGATAATTTACCTACATTGCTTAAAATTGATTCTCGAGGCATTATCTTTTTATTACACGTCATCATCATGATCACGACGTGTAAATAAATACATTCACTTTTGTAAAAAAAATATTCACTTTCGTCACTTCGGGTTGACTGACTTGTGAGATTGAATGTGATCTTTGGTTTATAGAGTAAACATTCGTACATACTTCACCATCCTACACACTGATTAATAATTCTAAAATAAATCAAAACCTATGTCTGTCGCGAGTCTATCCCCTAGGGATATGTCATCGCATCAGGCACATTTGACAAATACCTCGCCGTTCAAGAGGTTGGTAATACTACAATTGTAGATGCTATTATGGACAAATCAAGTTACTATTGGTACGTTAGGTACCTATGTCAGTACCTTTTGGCTGGGAATCGTTTTTTCACGTTCATGAAAAATTAATTCAATTAAGTAACTGTACCACTGGCAACAGTTGTCGGTACCCGGCGCGGACGGAACCAATGGCGATGAGCGGTGGCCGAGTGAGATACGCCACGCTTCTCAGCCACCGCCCCGCTCGGCCACCGCTCCTCGCCGCGGGTTTCGTGCGTGCATTTTAAAGGGCGCCCATGATATTTTGTAAAAATAATAGGTACTGTATCTTAATAAGTTTTTGCTGGTGTCAATTATTAACGTTTATGAACAATTTATAATTTACTTTTATAGTGTATTATGATAATATCTAATAAGTTATTCATGCGTGTAAAGTGGCTGTGGATCGAATATAAAATAATGTACTTAGTCTTACTTTCGATATCATGTTTTCTCTAATCAGATTTTGTATTTTGCTCAATATTTTAATGAAGAGAAATGTGTCCGTAGTTGTATCGTATCCGCCGTGCAGTAACGGTGCACGGTGCCGTGTTCAGTTATATAGAGAGATGTGCGTGAACAAACAGACAGACACCGGATTCTACTGTTTTATTATACGTATAGAAGATTGGATCGCCAACAAAGGCTACACAGATTAAATGCATGTTAACAAAAATAAAAAAAATAAAAAATCCAAAATACAATACTTACACAAAAATCATACAAAGGAAAACAAGATGAAAAACAAAACAGTAATGGTACAAAATACACGGTTACTTGGCTAAAGAACCCTAAAAATCTGCAATAGCAGTTTTTTTAAGCGTAGGCACCTATAGGTATTCCTAAACCTACCTGCGATCAAAATGTGGGAGACAGCTGTGTTTCTTTTTCATATTGCGCAGTTTTTTTCCTTTGTAAAAGTTAGTGTGAATACATATTCGTCTTCTAAAGAAGTGGTTAGGACCACTGATAACTGGCCACCCTGTATGAACTCGGTAAGGTGTTAGTTTTTTGGGTGCAGCACATCCATCCAAGCGCCACTGGCGCGTGGCGTCTTGACGGGCGGGCGCCGCGTGTGCCGCCGCGCGCCGAGGCGCCGACTAGGCGACTGCCGAGAGCCGCCCGGCGCGCGGCGTAATGCCGGACAAAACGTACTACGAGCTCTTTCGTTTTGCTTTGTATCGATGCGTTCACAATGTCCAAGTATTAATAGTACAGGTACTAACATTAATGTAAAGTATAAATAGCGTAGCAGACGTCAATGTTTATAAGCAAATAAAGGGCCGCACTTTGTTCTGGACCGCAGCTGTAGTAGGTATAGACAGTGCTATCCACGAAGACGCGCCCTACTGCGCGATTACTGTTCTGTAAGCTGTACGGAGCGGAGCGGAGTGGGCCGCGTCTTCGTGGATGGCACTATTATACAATGTGTAAAAAAAAACCTGTCCGATCCGGAAGAGGCACTTATGTAGGTACTGCAATAACATTACCAAAAAGTAATACAAAATCTTATTATTATTGAAAATAATAAAATATTGCTATTTTTTGTACCAAAATTACCCCAAATCCATAAAAAAAAAAAACAACTCGGGTCATAAGTCGCTCCAAGTACTCGTAGGTACAACCGGTCAAATTCCCCATTGAAAAAAAAGGTGGCAATTTTTTATTTTATTTTCCACATAAATAGACTCTCAGTACGATACTTCACAACCCACGACAAATCCATCACGGAACGGACAGGTTTAAAAAAAATGTTGTATACAACTGTGCAGGTAGATGCGGGCTGCTCTACCGATGTAACCGTGATACAAATGTTAAAATTAAGTGGTTCCTACTTAATTTATTTTGTTGATTGTTATGTTTATAATTTATAACGCTTAATTAAGTACATAGCATAGCTCTATGATACATTGTAGCTCGTGTGACGGAGGTATGGAGCGGGAGGGACGTCCGGGCGACGAGACACCGCGCCCCTGCGCCCATCTTCATTCTGGCTCGGTGCAATTACGAGGGCGGCACTGAAAATTTTGGGAATCAAGGAAGTGACACAACATTACTATTTAAAAATGTATTTATTGCTTTTCGAAGTATTCTCCGCGAAATTTGACACATTTTTCCATACGATGGAACCAATCATTGAAGCAACCATTCCATTCGGAAGTTGGGGTCTCCAAAATGGCAGTTTTGTAGGCGTCAACAGCTTCTTCAAATGATGAAAATCTCTGTCCACGCAATTTAGTCTTTATTTTAGGGAAAGTATAGAAATCATTAGGGCTTAGGTCGGGGCTGTACGGCGGATGGTCTAATAATTCTATGTTTTCTTGCTCTAAAAACTCTTTTGTTCTGTGCGCGGTGTGAGAACTCGCATTGTCGTGATGGAGGATGATGCGGCGGTTGCAGTTCTCTTTACGGAGTTCAGAAACGACCTGTGGCAAACAAATACTAGCATACCATTCTGCATTAACCGTTCTTTGTCCCTCAAGAGGAATAGTCGTAACATGGCCGGTTTTGGAGACAAACGTGGCCACCATTTTTTTTGCAACACTCCGTGAACGAACAATTTTTGTTGGCTTTAACTCATTTTCGAACACCCAAACTCGTGACTGGTTTTTTGTTTCGGGTTCGTACGCGTATATCCAGGATTCGTCACCTGATACGATGTTGTATACAGCATTTGAGGTTCCTGCGTGGAATCTTTCGAGAGTTCTGACGCACCAAGTAACGCGAGCCGCTTTTTGCTCTTCACAGAGCGAATGCGGTATCCATCGGCAAAACAACTTTTTTACACCTAATTATTCATGCAAGATTATTTGTATTTGACTCATGCCAATGTCTAAAGTTGCCTGAATTTCGCGGTATGTTACATGTCGATCTTCCTCAATCAGCTATCGCACAGCATCAACGTTTTCTTGGGTGACTGCAGTTTTTGGACGACCTTGACAGGGATCATCACTGAGCTTGACACGTCCACGTTGAAATTCAGCAAACCAGCGATAAATTGTGGTTTTGGATGGGGCTTCATCACCAAATGCAGAAATCATCCGGTCAACACACTGTTTTTGTGTTAAACCACTTCGAAAGTAATAATAAATCATCGCTCTTGAATTTTCTCGAGTCAATTCCATTTTCTCAACGACTAAACAAGTTTGACAAAACCTTGTCACAAGACCGAGAATCTTTTTAAAAATAAATAAATGGTATTCGATTTTTAAAACCAAGGAGTTTTCAATTAAAAAGATTTTAATATGACAGGAACAGTGGAAATATTCCATTCCCGATACTTTTAGTGCAGCCCTCGTATTATAATTTGTCAATATATTTTTGAGACTGTAGCGTTATGCTAGATATACACACGGAGCGCCTTTGAATGGCGGTGAATCGATAGCAATTTCAATATCTCACGTCCACACATAGATTTTGATAGCCGATTTGTAGACTTGTCTCTAAACATCGGCAACGCGTCGCCGGTGATCGAAGTCGCTGCGTGTGTAGTGATGTAGTGTGTACCTAGCATAAGAGTAGCGTTGGTTTGGTATTATTGTAGATAAGTTAAATTATTTATTATTTCAATGTTATTTTTTCGTTGTTGTTAATGTTAAAAAATAAACTGTATATGAAGCTTCGTGCAGACTAGCGCGACGAGACACCGATTATTGATATACCGTGAAGTTTTCTTAGTAATTGTATTGTTCAGGTCGCGTCGCGCTGGTCTGCACGAGCCTTCATGAAAGAAGTACTATCAGTTGTTTTAATTCTTGCAAGCGTTCGCTCATAACTTCTAAACTGCTGATCATAATTTGACTAATGAGGTGTCGTTAGAAGCGTGTTGATCGTCCGCTGGTTAAAGGCTATGTATATGGCATCACCTTAGAGCATTTAACCTATGTAGATGGCATAGCTTAGCGAACCCCTCTGCCAAAGTCAATTGGCCATGGGCCATATGACCATGCACGTTATATAAAACTAGTTCATTCGCCGACCGCCGCCAGAACAGATTCCTTCGTAAGGCCACGGGAGCCCCTTGGTTCTGTAGGAACGAGACCCTCCACCTCGACCTTAGACTCCCCAAAATCCACCAGTTTCTAAAACGCAATTCCAAGCGTTTCTTTGATTCCGCCGCCACCCATCGCAACCCTCTGGTTGTCGAGGCCGCCAATTATCTCCCGAGTCAAATCAGTACAGTCCGCCGCCCGAGGCAAATCCTTTCCGACACAGACGACCCCATAACCCTCCTCCAGGAGAGCAATAGGGAAACCAGTACAGTTAGAAAACACACACACCGACACACTTTCCGACCTCGCCGCCGAGGTCCGCGATCGCGACCCTCCCGAGTAAATGATACTCCCCCCCGACCCTTGCTCGACGATGCGCCAGCCCGCGTCAATGATGCTGAGCCTGTAGCTTTAAATTCCCCGATTAATAATAATAATATATCATTGATCCAGCCTGTCCCTCTTGCTGTCCTCCCCCCAGCGAACGCCCTAAGCCGAGGTTCGTACCCCACAGGGGGTGCCCTTAGCGAGCGTTCGCCTAGTTTTAATTAGCATAGTTTTTGCCCCTGGCTGGAGGCTTTGAGTGTAGAAGCTTAAGGCAGCCACAGGATTGTCCGGTTGAGTAGTCATGACCTCAGTGGTCAGCTACGAGATGCCCTACATAAAAAATAAAAATAAAAAAAACCAACCGCCGCCATTGTGTATCGTTTTGTGTCGCAAGTAAGTGTTCCCAAAAAATGGTTAATTGTGCAGTTTCCTCTTGCAAAAAGCGATCTGCCACTTCAAATTTGCGAAACCATGGTGTTTCCTACCACATGTAAGTACAAATTATACATCAACATAGTTTTATTTCAGTACAATGTCGAAATAATGGTTATGCGCCGTTACGATAGAAAAATACAGTGGTACGTTGCTAGCGCAAACGCAGTACAGGGGCTAAGGGACAGGGACTTACATAGTGCTGGGACAACGTGAGTGAATGATTGATAAAATAAATGTTTTTTCAGTCAGTAGGACGTTCAGTAACAATTTTTTTTGTGTGTTTATCTGTACAAGTAAGGTACTAGTGGTACTTACCAGTACGTTTTTTCAAGACTGTTACAAAAACACAGTACGTACACACGGCTACATATCAAGCTATACATTACCAGTACAAATTGACCCACATTGTTCGGAAATCCTATACAATGCGAGATCGGCTTATACTGGAAATGTATAGCCTGATATGTACCTGTGTGTACACAATAAAATTAATGGACATCATTTTAGTTTGATTCTGCTGACCCTTATTTAAACTGATTACTTTCATTCTATATATTTTTTCTACAGATTTCCAAAAGACACTGTAATAAGAGAAAAATGGAGGATATTTTGCGGTTACACAGAAACATGGAAACCTACGCGTACTAGTGCAATCTGTTCAGAACATTTTACGTCGTCTAGTTTTAAAGAACTTTCAACTAATAGAAGGAAATTAGTTGCGGGAGCGGTACCCACTTTAAAAAACATTCTTGGCACGGAAGAACGGTCAGCAAAATTACTGAAGAGTAGAATCTCGAGGACTGGAAAGACCACACCTGCCATAGCAACGGAAGTAGTTTCTTTTCCTTCATCCAGTCAATCCATCCCTCAGCCAATACAGTCACATAGCCAATCCCTTCCGCAATCATTACAGTCTCACAGCCCATCCAGCCCTCAACCATCCACTACACACAGCCAATGCGTCCCAACAACGACAACATCTGTCAGTGAACTAGTTGAGACTCCAAGAAAAAGAAAACTGCGCAAGCAGTTGCAGTTTAAAAATAAGAAAATTCGTAGACTGCAAGCAAAAACGCGAAATTTAAAGAAAAAGATCAATACTCTACAAGAACTTCTTAACAATTTAGAAGAAAGATCACTGATAGACAAAGAAGATAAATAAGTCTTGAGCAAAATTGGTGTTACGGAGAAAGAACTTCTTAAACGACAAATGAAAAAAAGTGATAAGCTCCCTAGGACGAAATATTCATTCGAGTTGAGATCTTTTGCACTCACTCTGCATTACTACTCGGCAAAGGCGTATAAGTACGTACGCAAGGTATTTCAGACATGCCTTTCTCATCCAAGGACTTTATCTAAGTGGTATAGGAACATCGATAATAAGTATCTCGGAATTTACCTTGACTCCACCCTAAGCTGGAAAACCCACATTGAATCACTATCTTCGCGCACTAGAAAACTCATTTACATGTTCAAACAGTTAAGAACTTCTGCCCATATGGATATCCTAAAAATGGTATACACGGCCCTATGTGAATCAACACTAAGTTACTGTATCGTTGCATGGGGTGGTGCAGCCAAAACAATCCTCATACCAGCTGAAAGAGCCCAACGTGCAGTTATCAAAGTCCTGTTGAGCAAACCCTTTAGGTATCCCACCCAGCAAGTGTATTCGGACTTTAAGGTACTGACAGTCCGCCAGATGTATATGCTACGTGCGGTCACACGTACACATAAAATTACCCCTCCCAATAGGGGTAAAAGCCCTACGCTCAGAAGAAGACCCAAACCCGTTTGTCCCAAAGTCTGTACAAATACCACCTTTGCACGACGGCATAACCGTTATTTAAGCTCGTTACTTTACAATAAGCTCCACAATACATTAAGCATACATTGTTTAAACAAATTCCAATCGAAACTAAAAATAAAGGAATATCTGCTCACCCTAAATTATGACGACACGGAAGAATTACTTAAACCATAACTTAAACAAATCAGGCACCCAAACTCACGTACATACCTACACTCACTCATACACATCTACACTCACACACACACACATTTACACTCACCCAAACAACACACACCCGGCACACAAAGAGATACTATCTTTTCCTTGTTTATTATTTAAATTAAACCCCATTTTACTTCCATCACCCCGTTTCTTATCATCAAAACAAATTGTATTAGTCTAGTTTAATTGTTTATTTTTATTTTTTACAAAAGTGCACATTATTGAATTGTAATTTTATATTCTAACATCCATAATGGACGGATGGATGACCCCTGTAACACAGGTTTTCCTAGCATAGGGGTCATTGATCAATATTTTGTACCAGGCTATTTCCATGTATGATTAAGTGTCACCCTGTATGTGTACTTTTACGTCAAATAAATTATTATTATTATTATTATTATCGATGGACAGCCGGGTTTTACGAAAGAGAGCTTGTTTGCTTTAAAACTTAGAGCTGAACAGGAAACTAACAAAATTTATTGCGCTCTTGTTTTTGACGAGATGAAAATCAAGCTATATCCAGAGTGGGATCCTCGAACAAAAATATACTATGGCTATGTTAACCACGGATTCGAGTCGATTTCTGACAGCTCCAACAAAGCAACCGACGCTCTTGTTCTTTTACTTGTGCATAAATAAAATATTTAGAGTGCCCATTGGATATTTTTTGGTAAAAGGCACAACAGCCGCACAAAAGTCACGTCTAGTCTCAGAAGCTTTATCTCTTGTCCACGAAACTGGGGTTGAAATCAAATCACTGACATGTGACGGTGTAAAAGCTAATCTCGCAATGGCAGAAGAGTTGGGATGTTGTTTCAAAGACCCGAATAATTTGCAGACCTATTTTTTGGACCCTTCCTCAGGTCAAAAGGTTTCATTTTTCGCCGATCCCTGTCACATGCTGAAACTCATAAGAAACACATTTTCAGATTATGAATATTTCATAAACCAATCGAAGGACCAAATCAAATTTGAATATATTAAAAGATTGCATAATCTGCAAGAAAAAGAATTATTCTATTTAGCAAACAAACTCCGAGCAAATCATATATATTATAAAACTAAAATAATGAACGTTAAGTTGGCGACTCAATTATTCAGCGCAAGCGTTGCGGATTCGCTATTATTTTGCAAAAACATTTTGAAAATTTCGGAATTTGCCGATGTTGATGCTACAGCGAACTTCATAAAGTTAATGAATGACGTATTCGATATCTTGGATTCACGAACAAAAAGTTATGGGTATAAAAGAGCACTTAGCAAAGACAACTACCAAGCAGCTTTCGACCGACTTCAAGAAGCTCGTCAAGTGCTTTTGCAATTAGATGTTGACCTTGAAGAAAAAGGCAAACCATTAATGATCCGAAAGAACTTATTGAAATCGCCACGATTTACTGGCTTTCTAGGTATATTGATATGTATAGAAAGTACTCAGGTTTTATTTCAGGACTTGGTACTAAATGATAAATTAAAATATGTCCCTATGCATAAAGTTAGCCAGGACCACATCGAAATATTGTTTTCTGTCATTCGTAGCCACGGTGGTTACAATGATAACCCCACTGCACGTCAATTCGAAGCAATATACAAAAAAATATTAATACATACAGAACTCCAAACAACATCTACAGGCACAAATTGCATTCCACTAGAAAAAATTACTATTCTGAACTGTACAGTAGCTGAGTATTGAAAAAATTAACAAGACTGTCATAATACGCGGCGATGAAGATAAGTTGCAACCGCAGATAAACATAACCTTGAGCAATGAAGACATTTTAGACGATATTGAAAGTCGAATATTTATTTCACCCTTCGGAGAGAAAGTAATAGAATATATTGCAGGGTTCTCGGCATTTACTGCATTAAAAACTTTGAAATGTGCCACTTGCATAAGAGGACTGTTAGGACCTGTCAATAAAAAAAGCCTCATATACCAAAAAAGCCGTGGGTATCTGTTATATGCTTCAAATCCGGTAATCGATTTGTGTCGAATATGCGAAAAAGAGATTCGTAACAATTTGAACGATAAAAATCAACTCAGTTCAAAAATAACCACTCAGTTTATCGTTTCAAATTCACTGAAATATCTTGTAGGAAAAGAACTTTTTCCTAATATTGCACATCATGCGTATGATAACGGGTTAGTTAACCATACTTTAGAATTAGCGAATGTGATTATGGAAAAGTACACAAATGTTCGTATATCCTTTTTAACTAAAAAAGTAGATCCGCAGAAATGTGTTCGACACATATATAATAAACTGGTACATTTCAAAAACCAATGATTTCCCCTAGTCAGCATTATTCAGACTTATGACTATGAACAAGACTATGGCTACGAAGCCATGCATGCCCGCATGTTTTCTTATCTAAGAAATCGAACACATTATTTAGTTTGTTTCATCATTTAGCTAGGAAACACCGAACTCAATTAGTAAAAAAAAATGACGTGTAAAAGTGTTTTTTTTTTCCCGTTTACTGATCCGATGTCGACTATTCTGCCAATGATTTTGTGATTTATAAAAAAATAAAGTCTGTCTGATTGTATTGTTTTATTATTTATATTCTACCCTCCTACTTTTTGGCACGTATACAGTTCGCGTCAAATAACTTTGCCGCTCTGAAGTAGACTACAAATGACGGCGCAGTAGTCAATGTTAGTTATAAAACCGTAGTGCGCATGCCAACGGGCATGCGCAACCTAACTTTAGACTAGAGCGGCAAAGTTATTTGACGCGAACTATACATTAAGCCCATAATAAAGAACGGTACATTAGGCCCATAATAAGTCCCCAGTTTGTCTACCATGCGTGGGGTTTTAAGCCATTTGTAGCGGCGTTCTTATAGGAAAGGCACAGGTTCAGCAATAGGGTATTTAATAATTATATAATATGAAAAATATTAAAATAAATACAATAGTTCTTTTTCCATACTGTCATATAAATTGTTTTGTTATTATTGGCTACCTACGTAGTTTCGCAGGCCAATAATCGTATTGCGTTTTTTTATTTGTGTAATTAGCTAAGTATACAAGAAAATAAAACGAATGAACATTTTGTTCATTCATTCGTGCAAATACCACTCATTGTTTGTGTCACATCACTAGCACTTTGTGTTTGTAATCGTAGAACAATTGCATAGGTACGCACAAATTTGTCAATGTTGTGTGGTTTTTTCATAGTGTACCTAGTTCATATTTTTTTGTGTGCGTTTGTAGCAATAGGAAGCATCTAACTGTGTGTGGTTGTCAAATTTTCATAGTGTGTTGTGTGTGTTTTGCTCGCCTCCCGCACAAAGTGGCAGAAAATGTTGTTCGGTTATTCGCTGCTTGCCATCTCCATAGGGTATATGCTATAAGGGCATCACATCAATAAGGCGCCCTCTAGAGAAAATAAAGAAAAAAAAAAAAAAAAAAAAATTGTGCCGTTTTGTGTATCATATTGTGCTATTTTGGCTTGACGAGTATAAGTATGTTATATATGTATATACAAATAAGTATGTATTTTTAACAAACTAGCTTTTGCCCGCGGCTTTACCCGCGTGGATGTTGCAAAATATTCCACGGGAACGTACTACCGGGATTATATACCTAAGCGTCGGGTCACACCGGAATGGCAGCAGCCGGCAGCGACGCGGCGAGCACTTTCAGTGTGAAATAATTTTAAACTTTATCTACTAACGTTTAAAAGACCAGTATCGCTTGAAAAGCTTGAAAGGTCTCGAGGTCGCCCGCGGTGCCGCGGCGAGCGGCCGCGCGCCACGCGCATCTTGTCGGTCGGTGGTTCTGCCTGCGGCTGCCAGCGGCGACGCGAGTATTTATTGTAGAAATGAAACTAGTCAAGAGGAGACTAGGCACGTGGGATCTGGAGGTCGCGCGAGGCTGCCAGCGGCGACGCCAGAGGACGCTGGCGCGGCTGCCATTCCGATATGACTCGGCCTTATAGTGTGCGTTACCCCAGCAAGAAAATCTCTTCTAGAATGAATTGAGTTTATTATTTAGAGCATAATGTGCTGTAAATGTGCGCCAAATAAAAAAATTGTGCGTGCTGTCGTTTTGGAAAAAAAACGGTAAAACGTTTTATTAATCGCGACATCTACATTGTCACGTTAATATCGGCTCTGTGATTTTTAATGTTTAGTAAATAGTGAAAGTGTTTAGTTCTTTATAAAAAGTGATTCAAATGAACAATAAAACTAAGACGCACGGACTATAATAATAACAGTGTGAAAAATTGACACTAAAGTGAAAATAACAGTGAAAAATATGACAATACAAATCAACGGTGTAAAGCACAATATGATTCGTTTTTTTGCGTGAACATCACCCATAAATACTAATTCCCGAACTGTTAAAACCCAAATAAACCATTTCCAAGAAGCATTACGTCAGAAAAACAAAAAAGTGCAAAAATAAATAACGGTTGTGTCATTCAAAATAAATTCAATTATGCAGAATCACTATGATCGCGCTATGTAATTAGTAACAGCGCCATCTCTCTAATCAATTTGTACTATCTACTAAGATTTGTATCTATTGATAACGTACATCCCGCAGCGTGCGTGTGACCCTGTGACTTACGAATATAGCAGTGACCAATAGGTGTCGCTGTGAATAGATCAACGATAACGAACGGGTATCACTATTTCGCAAACCTAATTAATGACACCTTTGGTCTAGGAGCCGCAACTGATACATCGCAGCTCGTACGTGTGCGAGTTCAAATCCAGGAATTAGATATTCTTTTTCCAAGTTTTTACGTATTATCCAACATGAATACCCTACTAGAAAATGTTACTTTCCGCCGAACTAGAACTAAATCAGACTCAATGTTGAACGACAGTGAGATAACTGCTACGCGTTCAACGTTAAATGAGACAGTCATTAGTGTACCGGAGATGTCCGACGATGATGACGATGAAATCAAGAAACTACGAGATCAAATTACTAACCTCGCATTGGACCTGCAAAGCGCTCACTTAGAGATTGAAGAACTGACTTTAGAAAATAATAATCTTAAAACAATGAATATAAATCTGAGCAAACAAAATGACCTGTACAAGAAAGTCACTTACAGTCCAACTAAACTTAAATCACCTAGCACTAAAAAGGCAAACAATCTTAATAAAAGTCATAAACAGACGCAAACAGAAACAATGAAGCTTGGAGCAAATAAAACTCCAATAAAAAACAAATGCAAAATCCAGAAGATGGTGGAAGAGAGCGATAAAGTTACACCACCACTAAACCAATGTAGAAATAATACAGACGAAAACCAGTCGAAGCATAAAAAAATTTGCATTTTAAGCACAGACAATAAAAATAAATTGTTTCATATTGCAGAAAATACTTTTGACAATTATTATGAACTCTGCCATTACATCACGCCTCATGGAACAATGGAAGTTCTGTTAAAAGGTATCAAAGAAAAGTTGTCAGAGTTCACTCTACAGGACTACGGTATTATATTGATAGGTGAGGAAGACTTTAAAATAACAAATAGATATTTTGATAGCATTTTACTAATTAGGCAAATGTTGCAAGAAGTCTCGAACACTAATTTAATTATCTGCACTCCGACGTACAAATTCTTCACAAACAACTACCTTTATAATTCGAGAGTGGAAACGTTCAATAATTTATTATATCTAGATACTATCACCCATGGACACGCATATTTTCTGGACAGCAACATGAACTTAAAGTATGACGACACTATGTTCAACAAACGCACGGGTGTAATAAATTACTCTGGAATGAAATCGATTTTTAAGGATATTTTCAATATGACTATGGACATACAATCATCAAACATTGACTTTCACCAACCTGACAACCAAATGAAGACAGTAACTGAATCAGAAGACACGGGACAGTTTTTTCTTCAATCGTATTAATGTAATGCATCAAAACATTGCTGGATTGTTAAACAAATCAGACTTGTTAACTGTACAATTAGAAAATTTGGAAAATCGAGGGACAACTGTAGATGTACTCTGTTTGACAGAGCATTTCATAACATCTGGACATGAAAGTTTATTGCACATTCCGAATTTCCACCTAGCCGCTCTTTTTTCAAGAAGCACAAATCGGGGAGGAACTTGTATTCTTGTAAGACAGGGACACCAGTACAGGGAACTACCAGATGTTGCTAAACAGTCTGTATCAGGCGTGTTTGAAATTTGTGCTATAGAATTGACATCCTATTCAATTATTGTTATATGTGTGTATAGAGTACCTAAATATAATTACTTGACATTTTATGAAAAACTTGACATTGTATTAAAAAAAGTTTGTGTATTATCGAATAAAAAAATTGTGTTGTGTGGTGATATTAACATTAATGTACTGTTAAGAAATAAGATTACTCTGGATTTGGAACACTTCCTACTTAACTATAACTTGACTCTAGCTCTAAACCAGCCTACTAGGCCTCATAGTAAAACGTGCATTGATAACTTTGCACATAATCTAAGAAAAGGATGGAAAACGGAAATTATTGACCTCATGTTATCAGATCACACATCACAAATACTTAAAATACCTGTTAATAAAACGTGTCGCTTAAAATTTTGGAAAACCGTAAAAATAGATTACTCCAAAGAGAACCTTGATAAATTTAAATCATGCATACAAAATTTATCTTTCAAAGAAGTCTACGAAAGTAATGATGTTAATGTAGCCTATACGACCTTTATTGATATTTTCTCATTGTTTTACAATCTCTGTTTTCCAGAGAAAATAATAACTATAAACACTAACAAACAGGTTAAATGGATTTCTCATGGCATAAAAACATGTAGTAAAAGACAGAGACGTTTATTGTGGGCTTACAGACTACACCCAACCAAAAAAGGTAAAAGTGACTTGAAAAAATACACTACGCAGTATAAAAAAATTGTTAGACTAACGCAGAAGGCACAAAATAACTACTTTATAAACAATTCGCAAAATAAATCCAAAGCCACATGGCAGATAGTCAATAGATCTAAAACTAACCTGCCTAAAGAACAGATACTGACCATAAAAACAGGGAATTTGACTTACACAAACCCGAATGACATTGCAAACGCATTTAATGACTACTTTATAGATGACATTGAGAATAATATAGTAAATGACATTAAAATAAACAATAAGTTAGATAATTTGAAAATGCAATCAATGTTTATGCAGCCTGTTCTAAAATCCGATATTATTTTAGCCACAAAGACGCTTAAAAATACTAGTACTGTAGGTATTGACGGTATATCTACAAAAGTAATTAAATATGTAATTGAGCTTATAGCACCTACCCTAGCACATATTATTAATTTAGGTATTACCGAGGGTATCTATCCCGAAGGCTTGAAAAAAGTCATAATAAAACCGCTCCACAAAAAGGAAGACAAGACGCATATAAAAAATTACCGGCCAATAGCCAAAATTCCTATCTTTTCCAAAATCTTTGAAAAAGTTATTTATAACTCGATATACCAATATCTACACAAATATAATATTTTGTGCAAAGAACAAAACGGTTTCCGGAGAAATAAAACAATTAATATGGCTATTTTCGACTTTATAAATAATGTTATGTCTGCTGTTGATAAAAAGACTCCCATCTGCGCTATTTACACAGACATGACTAAAGCCTTTGATTATGTTGATCACAAAATCCTTCTAGACAAATTGCATTGCTATGGCATCAGAGGGAACATTTTAAAACTACTAGAATCATATCTAAGTAATAGATTGCAATGCACTGAAATCACAAGAGTGTGCTCAAAAACCAAAACGGAACGAACATATGTGTCGAATTTCAGGAGTATAAAATATGGAGTGCCTCAAGGTAGCGTGCTTGGGCCACCTTTATTTCTCATCTACATTAATGATTTGCCAAAAGTGACACAACAACAAATGATTTTGTTTGCAGACGATAGCACTGCTATAGTTAAATGTAAGGACTTAAATACTTATCAATTTGACATTAATAATACTCTTACTGACATAATTAATTGGCTTAATATGAATAATTTAGTAATCAACCTAAAAAAAACCAAAGTAATGCATTTCCACCAAAGAATTGAACCTCCAAAAGTTTGTCTCAATTACAATGGCAACGAAATAGCAGAAGTAAAAGTAAGTGTGTTTTTAGGTATCCATATTGACAATAACCTTAATTGGAAAGCACATATAGAACAGCTATGTAAAAGAATAAATAAATCTGTCTATGCACTTTTTCAATTGGCTAGAAAAGTAAATATAAACGCGTTACTTGTTGCCTATCATGGTCTAGTAGCCTCACTTCTACGATACGGAATTATTTTTTGGGGTAACTCCCCGGATAAGGGATTACTATTCAAGGCACAAAAAAGGTGCATTAGAGCCATGTGTGGTCTGAAAACAGATGACAGCTGTGCACCGTACTTTAAATCATTAAAAATACTTACGCTACCGGCGATGTACATATTAGAGATTAGTATATTCGTGAAAACAAATCCCAACCTTTTTGAAAAACTAACAATAGTACGAAATGTTCCAATTCGTAGTCAGTACAAAAATTCTTTGAGTAACTATAAATGTAAAACTGCATTAGTAAAAAAGAGTGTCCTGGGTATGGCTCCACGTATTTATAATAAAATTCCAGACGCCATAAAAGAATTAAATTTTACACAATTTAAGAAAAAAATTAAATTGTTCTTAATTGATAAATGTTATTATACAATTGACGAATACTTAAATGACGAATTAATTTAGAAATACAATTATTAACATTGACATTAAATCATTTTGATATTTTAATTACCTACTTTGATATAGTTTTTTGTTTCTTTGCTTTTTGACATTATAATAATTCTTCATTTAGGTCTGACATAGTTGGAGTATTAAATATTATGTAATTATTCAATTTATTTTCTAATGAATACCATAATTATGCATGATTATCAAATATTTTTAGTAAATTTTAATTTGTAATCCTCAGCTAGATTGCACACAATATTTGTACGCCTACTGGCATAACATAGCGCTCTGTTCACCAAACAAAAGATCTGTATTTATTCACCTGTGTTAACAAATAAATATATTATTATTATTATTTCTTTATTACATTTTTATACATACAAATTACATTTTTAAATATTTTTATGAAAAAGAAAAAAAAAAAAAAACATTTAAAAATATAAAAAGTAGTGGTCCATCGGCATCAGGAACAGGGTCCAAGGTGCCGGTGGTCAGGGCTCTAGAGAGAGGAACCTCCTCACGATGCGTGCCGTGTCTAGGAGTACTGCTTTCTGAATCAAGCCCTTGACCCAGCCGCGCAATGAGAGCCTCCTGAGGTGTTGGTCGAGGCTCTCCGCTATTAGGCCATTAACTGTTACGATTATCGGTACAATGATTGCAGAGTCCACGTCCCACATGTCGACAACCTCGTGTGCTAAGTCGAGATACTTGATTTTTTTATCTTTCTCAGCTTTCACGAGATTCTCGTCATGAGGGACAGCGATATCAACAATCATTGCACGGCGCTCTCCTCGATCTATCACCACAATATCAGGCTTATTGGCTACAATAGTCCTGTCAGTGATGATAGATCGATCCCAATACAATGTGGCATGACCATTCTCGAGAACTGGGTCGGGCACATACCTGTAGTATGGTACTTCTGACTCAACAAGGTTGTATTGCAAGGCAAGTTGCTGGTGGATAATCCTAGCCACTAGATTGTGTCTATGCAAGTACTCGCCGTTAGCAAGACGAGAACAACCGGAAACAATATGTCTGATTGATTCACCGGGACGGTGGCATGCCCGACAGATGTCAACCGTACCGTCCTTGACAATGTATTTCCGGTAATTATTCGTCATGATAACTTCATCCATAATCGCACAGACAAAACCTTCGGTTTCCCCGAAGAGATCGCCGAAACGCAGCCAGGATACAGATGCCAAAAAGTCTACATCAGGCCCATGGAGGGCCCGGAAAAACCGTCCGTGAAGCTCTTTGCCTTGCCAGACTTCCTTACGATCGTTAGTATCAAGTACTGCAGGTTTGCGCCAGTTCTCTTTCGCCAAGGAGAGTGGGGTGAGGCCCTTGTCCACTGCGACCACATCTCGGTGCATCCCCACGTCAGTTTGAAGGAAATATTCCCTGAGACTGCAAATCTCGCGGTTGTGGAGGGTTTTAGCATTTAAGAAACCTCGACCCCCACACTTCCGCGGGATGTACAGTCTCATCACTGATGATCGTGGGTGATGCATCCGATAAGCTGTCAACAATGTACGGACCTTCCTATCCAGAGCGTCAAGTTCCGTCTGAGTCCATTTGAGTATGCCGAAGGAATACATCAAAACCGGCATGACCCAACCGTTGAAGGCGCGCACCTTGTTTCCGCCTGATAAAAGACTATTTAACACTTTATTCAGGCGGCCAAAGAAACGCTCCCTCAACGATTGTTTCATGTCGGTAACCTTGATGCCTAATGCTTCCGACATACCCAAATACTTGTAGGTTTCGGTTGAGGAGAGAGATCTAAGGTGTATGGAATCCGAGAGTTGGGTTCCTACGGATTCCATAATCCCCCCTCGCTTTACATGCATAACTGCACATTTGTCCACACCAAATTCCATCCTGATGGCGCTACTGAACGTTTCTGTTACCTTCAGTAGCTCCATCAGTCGCAAATTGTTGGGGGCAAAGAGTTTCAGGTCATCCATGTAAAGGAGGTGAGATATAACCTGACCACCTCTTGTCAACCGATAGCCTAGACCTGAATTCTCTAGCAGTGTGCTTAGAGGATTCAAGGCTAAGCAGAACCAAAGCGGACTCAAACTATCGCCCTGGAATATTCCCCGCTCAATCCTGATCGGTTCATCGATCCCCCGGATCTGTCGACATCCTGGATAGAGAAGGACCGTCCTCCACTGCCCCATACATGACATCAAGAAGGTGCGTAGAGTTGCGTCTATTTTGTACAACTCCAGCACCCTAGTGAGCCATGTATGTGGCACCGAATCATAGGCCTTCTTATAATCTATCCAACATGTCGACAAATCCTTCCTGGATCTACGGACCTGTTGGCTTATGGCCATGTCTATAAGGAGTAGCTCCTTAGTACCGCGGGACCCATTCTTACATCCATTCTGAGACACAGACATAATTGAGTTTTTAAAGATAGTAGTAGTAGTAACTAAGTAAGTAGTAACCTACTAATCCTATTAGTAGGATAATACTAATGATGGAAATACTATCGTGAGTTCATGCAAGCCTAGTACTTTTTGTCCTAGAAGGAATACGTCAAATTACAAGTCATCCTGAATATAAAAAATAGACGATAAATAGATTAGAAGTAAGTGTTTTTTGCCATTGAACAACCAGACTCAAATTATTATTATTATTATTATAATCACCTTCTTCATTAGGATTCCAAGGTCATCGGGCATTCGGAGAAAAGTATTAAATCATCTGCGAATCTCAAATGACTCAGTTTGTCTCCGTTCACGTTAAGTCCGCAATTATCCCAACCCAGTCTCCTAAAGATCAACTCAAACACAGCTGAGAATATCTTCGGCGAAATAGGGTCACCTTGACGGACACCTCTTCCTATCGGGAACTTTTCACCTGACCTTTCCAGTTTTATCTGTGCTGTGCTTTTCCCATAAATAATTTTTAGTATGCGTATGTACTTTTTATCGTGTATTCCGTGTATTCCCGTTCGTCCCACTACCGTCGTCCCACTGGTGGGACGAACGGGAATCTAATAAATAATATTAAATTTATTCCCGTTCGTCCCACTGATATTGTTAGTGGGACGAACGGGAATAATTTAGTAATTTTATTTTGAATTCCCATTGGTCCCACTAAATAATTAGAGTCTGGTTGTTCATGGTAAAAAATCTTATATGTACCTTGTATCTATTTTTTATAAATAAAAGGAAACCGTGTCTGACTGAGATCTATCAAAGTACAGCCGAAAACTACTGAGATTAGGAACGTGAAATTTTGCACACGGCTTCCTTTTAAAATGTAGAGGAGCACTAAAAAGAGATTTTTAGAAATTCGACATTTATGGGGATGAAATGGTATTTGTTTATATGAAAAATCTTATTCCTTGAGTTAATAAACTTGAAACTTAGCACAAAAGTACTAGGCTTGCATGAATTCTCAAGACGGTATTGTATTCATGACACGTTGTGCACAATTTCTGAGTAGTAACCTACTAATCCTATTAGTAGGATAATACTAATGATGGAAATACTATCGTGAGTTCATGCAAGCCTAGTACTTTTTGTCCTAGAAGGAATACGTCAAATTACAAGTCATCCTGAATATAAAAAATAGACGATAAATAGATTAGAAGTAAGTGTTTTTTGCCATTGAACAACCAGACTCAAATTATTTAGTGGGACCAATGGGATTAAAAAATAAAATTACTAAAATATTCCCGTTC
Organism: Agrochola macilenta; assembly: GCA_916701695.1. NCBI lineage: Eukaryota > Metazoa > Arthropoda > Insecta > Lepidoptera > Noctuidae > Agrochola > Agrochola macilenta. The sequence goes on along the minus strand of OU753552.1, from coordinate 29,198,579 downwards.
GTCCCACTAACAGAATCAGAGGGACGAACGGGAATAAATTTAATATTATTTATTAAATTCCCGTTCGTCCCACCAGTGGGACGGTGGCAGTGGGACGAACGGGAATACACCGTGTATTCCCAAGGTTATACACGGTTATACACATAATACATTAAGGTTTTGTGTAAATTGGCTGAAATATGACGATTAGTCGAAGATGTTGGAAAAAATGATGCCAACTGGGAGCTTTACTAGCGTGCGCCGCGTAAGCCGTAAGAGATACATCAAATTTATGTTTTACAGAATAGTATCTTAAAAAATTCAAAAATAAAGTCCGCGATAGCATATGTCTATCTTCGAGGGATGACCTACAGTAACCATTATTATCTTTCAGAATTTGATAAAAATTGAATGGTTATTTCCGAAGTTATTTTGACCGGTTTTTTATTTATCCTTATCCAATAAATAAATTGGGCATTTAATTTAGATTAAAATATGCCTAGACATCATATCATTAAAATGAATACTTTAAAAGAGATCACAGATTCAAAATTACGCGTCACAAAATAATTATGGTTGCCGACAACGCGGGCGCAGCGGTAGGAATCAATGACTTTTTCTCGGATATTAGGTATCTGACTAATCCCGGTAATACGTACCCGTGGGATATTTTCCGACATCAACGCGGGCGAAGCCGCGGGCAAAAGCTAGTTAAAAATAAAATTACTAAAATATTCCCATTCGTCCCACTAACAGAATCAGAGGGACGAACGGGAATAAATTTAATATTTATTATTAAATTCCCGTTCGTCCCACCAGTCGGACGACGGCAGTGAGACGAACGAGAATACACGAAACGTTTCACTTCATCGCTTGCTATGCTTTAGTTATTACTCTGACAGATACTAAAGGCATAGACAAGTAACTGAGGTTACGTCGGATACAGACACGCGGACTACATTATATTTTACTTTTTATTGTATTTCACACTCAAATTTCTTTATTTTATTTTATTTTTGTATCTGTATCTATCTTTCCGTGACATCATCTGCGGGCCTCAGAGTTATAACTTTACTCTAAGCCGCGGGCCCTATCAGAAGAATACCAGCCACAGATAACTATATACCTACTAGTAGGAGATACCAGCGCTGCGACATTTATTTTTTAAATGTCGTAGCATTATGCTAAGATTTGGCCTTTTGACTGCCTTTTGGCCTCGTACAGGAGTGCATAATTTATTTAATTTTACTTTGTTTTTTATTGTTTTGTATTTTTTATTTATGTTTAGTGTGTTTTTAGTTTAATTTGTGATTTCCTGTGCGAGTCTCAATAAATACTTTTTCTTTCTTTCTTTCATCGTGAAAAATCAGTAATTATAGAAAATTGCTAAACTTCGTGTTTTACACTGAACTGTTTTGTAAAAAACTACTTAGCGGTTATGTAAATCAGCGGATTCGACACAGACGTAGAAAGAGTAGTCTAGGTACTATTTCTTTATATGTCTGTGGGATTCGACAATCCATCTGCGACACATCTACGCGTTTGTGCGTTTGTAATTTGTAGTTTACGACAAGCACCAAGCGTGTGGAGCTGCCTAGGGTTCACAGTGCAAAGTGCGGTGTGACCATGGGTGTGACGTGTGAATCGTTGGGTGGGAACGAAGGTACTGAACGTGCTGCACTATCGTAGGTCGCGCACAACAAAACTCAAACTCAAAGCATTTATTTCAAATAAACCAATTACAGGCACTTTTGTATTGTCAAGGGGTCGGTCAGTCAGAAAGATGAAGCTAGTTTCCCATTCCAAAGCGTAGTAGTACCTACCTATGGAGAAGAACGGGCAAGAAACTCCACGGACACTCTTTTACATAAATTGTTCCAAAATATTGGTTACATTATTCATGTTGAAATAAAACATGTGAGAACAATGTAGAAAGCATTGTACACGTAGTACGTTAGAAGCATCCGTAATAAAAAAATAAAACAAAGGACAATTCAAAAATTAAAATCAGCCATGGCAGCTAAGAGTTGACCAGTCCCAACTGACGATGACGGTGCCGGTTCACGAACATGACGCATGGATCAGCACCAATTAGCCCAACTATTTTGAAGGGAGCTAAATGATCCAACACACGCGCCACCATCAGCGAGACGTCTGAGTGAGCATGACATACCAGTCAGGGCACATTCAAGTCAATAAAAGACGTACCTATTACCCGGTAAATGTTAGCTCTTTAGTACATAGTACACACACCTCAGCTATAATACAAAGGAGATTGATTTTATACAATGCAAATGATGGTCTTTAAATCTTCAGCAGCTCCTGTATTTTCAAATGTTAATGAAATAGTTGTGGTTGCGGGGCAGGACCAGCATTCAGCCAAGCATTTTTATCAGCGATGTAATCCCATAAGTGCCCATAACTTATAATTATGCCTGCCTGCATAGTGTGCGTTATTTAGATTTTTTTTTTGAAAAAGGGAAACAGGTATTTTCTTTCTACTTAATTTGTGTTTCTCTGTGGTAGCAATGCAGCAGTGCTGCCCTCGTCGGCCGAATGTGCAAGTAAAAAATCGACGTCAGGTCAAACAAACATGTCAGTCACGCATAATGGCGGTGGTTGTGTTATTTTTTGTGAGTGGCTAATTCTGGTAATGTGTGTTCGAAAAACGGTTTGATCAACAGAATGCCCTTGGGGTAGTTTATGAAATAAAGAAATAAAAATATAGACAAAGGACACTTAAAGTGCTATCAGATTGTAGTAGACTGGCGACAATTATGGAGGTTGAGTACGTTGCGTCGGCGGTGTTATTGAATTAGTGCGTCCAGTAGCAGAGCGGCGGAGCGCGGGCACCGGCGAGCTGCCACCATGGGGGCGCAGCAGGCGAAGGAGCGTGGCACGGCAAGCGGCGCGTCCATGCGCTCGGCGCGCAGCAAACCGCGCGTGCCGAAGGACCCCCGCATGCTGGGCTCTAACATATTCACGGAACACAGCGGTGAGTGCTTCTCCACGGACTGTGCGCCGCGCCTCGCTGGCAGGCGCTGCCTCGTTTCGGGGCGCAGCCTACCAGCCCCGCAGCTTGCATACCAACGACAATGCAATGGCCGGGCGTAAACGCGAACTCTTCCACTTCACTCTCTGTGAAACTCTTTATTTATTCATAATTACTTCATAACTATTTTCATTTCTTCCTACATGTATGCTGAAGCAATAATTTCCTACTTTTCAGCCATTTAAATGCCAGGGATGAAGATAATTTGGTAAACATAAAAAGTTCAATTATGTAAGTAGCTACACTATCAACATGCAGAGCTCAGTCCTCTTCTCTCATTGAGAAGGTAGAAGCATTGATCTAGATGAATTAATCAGTGTACATGCTGTTAAATTACTAGGGTAGGTTTAACGTGAATACCCCTAAGATGACCCTCTAACCCATAATTCTTGGAATACTTACGGATTAGTGCATTTCTGACCCCTTTTGTCATGAATTGATGGCAACCCTCATGGCCTTTTTTCTTCTTAATTAGAGAACTGTTAGCAATAACATTTTAAAGTGTGTAAAGTACAAAAGACTATTTTTTATACTTGTTGCTTACTTAGTCAAGTCACTGCTCTGCCATATGAAAGACAAAAGTGAACAAAATCTGAAAAGTATCTGTTTAAGTCACTGCATTCCAATTTTTTTTATGTATAGAAAGACATCTAACAATGTTTAATCAAATTGAACGATGTGAGCACACTGCCTCTGCTTTTTAATTACACAGGGACTTGTCTATCGGTTGACTCACTGTATGCCATAATTTTATATAAAGTTTACTATATTCTGTCTTATTTTTATCAAACCCGTGTCAGCAAAATCTTATACCTCAATGATGATCCCACCAAAAACAAATTGTGATAAAGGGGCCAAGGTTCAAAGTTAAAGTAAGCAGGACCAGTTGTAGTTGACTCATTTGACAATTTTTTGTTAGGTATAATGTAAATGCAGACAACTGCAATATTTTGCAAAATAATATTAAAATGGCTACTTTTAGATCATACATTTGTAATTATAAAACCAACTAGCCGCTCCCCGCAGTTTCACCTGCATAAGTCTCAATCCCATGGGAATTTCAGGATAACAAGTATCCTATGTGCCTAGGTCATGGTAAACCCATGTGCCAAATTTCATGCAAACTTGTTCAGCCGTTTTAGTGTGAGAAGAACAAACCAACTCACTTTTGTATTTATAATATTAGTTAGGATTAGGATGTGAGGCAAAAGCTTGATCAGATTGGTCAAAAAAAATTCAGCATTATTCCTTTAAAGCTGTATATTATAAAGGCTTCAGTTTGCAGATAACTCTTTTTACTTCACGCCCGGTGATTTAACAATAAGCAATCCAGTTCACATAATTTATACTGTTCTACCTAAAATATTTAATCTAACTAGCAAATCAGCCAACAATTAAATCACATTACATATAATCATTACATTCTACCATTACTTACGGTGTGCAAATATTTAATTTTATCCTACAAATTAGTACCTATGTGAATACTCTCCTGGTAGCTTAGTGAAGGTTATGTTGTAGGTGCATTACATAATATTGCATTGTTGCTGGCTTAGGTCAGGGGGCCAACCACCACCTCTAAAGCAGTATTATTTTAATATTACTTTAGTGTGGAAAGAGATGACGCTCTATAGGATGTATAGGTCCATGTCTTTCCCCCACTGAAGTAAGATTAAAATATAACTGCTTTAGAGGTGGTGGTAGGCCCCTTCACCTAAGCCAGTGAGGTGGTAGGCCCCCAGTATCTGTCTGTGGCCGACCACCAGTACCTTTAAACCCCGCTTGCCTAACTTAAAAACATTATCCATAATAATAACAATATTTATTGCTTATTTTACTGGTATTTGGTTATTTGTAATAAAAACTAGTTAATAGTTAGTACTACAAATATGTAGAAGTAAACAATATAATTGTACAGTAATTAGAGTTGTGTAATGTTTAATATTCCTATTTTTGCATAATAAAATGAGGTAACTCAACATTGGCAGAAAGTGCAGTGGATGAAGTATATAGAGTTATTGAAGCTCGTGCAGAGCAACTATTACTGCTCAACTTAATCTGCCAATGTCACCATTTCTAATTTTGAAAAGTCCTGACAAAAATCTGCATATTTTTTGCTTGCTTTTCATAATTTTTTAGAAATCATTTAAAAAAATATTTTCTTTATTAATCCCTTTTAGTCGAATTGTCCGGACGAATGACAAGGTCGGACAATGTCCGGACGGGGGGGTCGAAAATCGCACATATTCGGACGATAACTCTAGTCTAACATGGTTCTGTGCAGTTGTTAATTTGCCCTGAGAACAACCCAGTGAAAGCTGAGCTCAGCTACTTTGTGTTATTAAACAAGCTGATATTTTTTTAATGCAAACAAATAATAATAGTAAGGCAATTTGTTTCATAAAGCTCCATGCATTGTCATTCTTCTAAATATGAACTATACGCCACTGCGAATTTTTTAAACCTATTGATATAATAATATGAACACTAAGTGAATTGTTGTTAGGAATAGGTATCTAAAAGCGAATGCGATAACATTAAATGTTAAAGTGTAAGTGGGGCGTAAATTTTTCATTTACACAGCGATGATCACTATGAAATTGGTATCATAGTGATCAACAATGCTTTTTCTCGAACATGCTTGTTGGAAATTTGAGCATTATTTTAACAACCTTCTTCGAGATAAATCGAAATTGCTGTACTGGCCGAATACATGCGAGCGGCCGGCCGGCAATGTTTGTATGAAAATCCATATCTGTCGTGTTTAGCGGCCAGATAAATTACTATGAAAACTCATATCTGTCGTGTTATTTAAAAATGGTCCACAATTTTTACTTGAACACATGGCGACCAAGGAGGTAACTTATCAAAGATTGTATTTAAATTTCGATTTGGTTTGCAAATAAAGTTAAAGTAAAGAAGAAACTAATGAACATAATGGCGTGTGAAAAATTATCGTTGTTCGTCATTGATTCTGGAGTTTATAATTAATTTACTTAGTTTGAATTTCCGCGCATTATTTAAGAAAAGTTCTATACAATCCTTGGCCGCAACCAGACATTGATAGACTTACGTATATATGCCTAGGCTTTGCTTCATTTTCTCGATAGTCCATCAATGCTAGTGGGTTCTCTATTGTGTTCCCTAACTTTTTTATCCATAATCTGAAGTGCCATATTTTTTTTTCTCCTAATCGTCATTTTTCCGAATGATAACTTGCCCGAACTTAATGTCACATAATATCTGCCATAAAGTTGAAATCCCTAAATACAATATGCCCTAAATTTGTTTGTCATAAATATTACAATCAATATTATACAAAATACATAAATCCGTTTACAATAAAAGTTTAAAGTTCTAAATTCAAATTATTTTAATGTTTAAATATCCTAATAATATTTTTAAAACACTTTTTTTTGTAGTACTATAAAAAATATTTACATGAATATTTCTTATTTCCCTGTAAGCATACAAACAAGCATACACCATGCATGCAGCAAGCATGCAGCATGCAACGAGCAAGCAAGCAAACATGCAGCATGCAAGCGAGCATGCAAGCAAGCATGTAGCAAGCATGTAGCATGCAACGAGCAAACAAGCAAACATGCAGCATGCAAGCGAGCATGCAAGCAAGCATGTAGCATGCAAGCAAGCACTCTGAGCTCTGTCACGGCGCAGAGGGGCTAGGCGGCCCGCGAGTTGAGGAGCAGGTGGTTGTAACGCTCACCACCGTAGCTTCGTCTTGCCTCAGCCGCGGCGGCGAGCGTTACAACCACCTGCTCCTCAACTCACGGGCCGCCTAGCCCCTCTGCGCCTTTGCGATTCTAAATTACACTCTAGGGGTAGGGCAGACAAGACTGCGTGGAGTCGGATTTACAGCGATTCGTTTCTGTCACTAAAACCTATTTTTTTTAGGACTAACAATTTTATTATAAATTATAATATTAAATTTATTTTTAATAATTTATTAATATTAAACATTCGGATACACATTATACACATCACATTACATAATACAATACTTAGGACATATGACTTTATTTCATGCAAAATTAGGAGATTCAATTATATAGAAGTAAAGATAATTAAGTAAAACAAAATTTCGAATTTTTGAACATTATGGTCACTGAAGTTTATAGCAAACGTGTTATGGATAATGATTTTCGGACAAACAATTTTAGGAGAAGAAAGGGAGTACCATGCCAGTGATGTACTATTATTTACTGTGTAATTTTGGGATAATGTCGACGTGTGATCCCAACATTTTACTGTAAAAAATGCATATCCGTCGTGTTTAGCGGCCAAAAAAAATACTATGAAAACTCATACCTGTCGTTTTATTTAAAAATGGAACGAACTTTTTACTTCATCATATGGCAACCAAGGAGGTAACTTATCAAAGATTTTATTAACCGAGCGAGCGATACGTCTCTGCTTCAAGTCCGACAAAATTTGCTTTCGTGTGTCTGTTTGTTGGTACTCCTGTACAGGTTGTATTTTACAAGCGCGAAACTCGGTACAGGTTTTACGACGTTATAGTTATGTTTTAACGTCTGGAATTTTTAATTGGAGGGGCACTTCCTCCAAAAAGGGGCTGCTGGATATCTCTGCCTTATGAGATCCGATTTTGATGGTTCCTTTTTTATTTAAAAGGAAGTAACTTTAAGTTAATCTCATAAAACATTGGTGATGATCTGATGAGGATCTTCGGCGTGATGAGCAGAATAGCTCCTCAAAATGCAGTAAATTGCTCATTTTTAGATTTCTACCAGTGAAATCTACTGTGCTCTTTAACTACTAGTTAGGGATTGATGGAACTCCTTGGACCACCTTCTCATAAAACTAGAGAATTCTGAAAATTATTTTCAGAATTCTCTAAAAGGTTTTACAATAAGGTCGCTAGATACTAAGCACCGCTAGATCGCGCTGTCGTTGTCGCTCGCCAAATGGTTAGGGGACCTAACCATTTGGCCGATTTTGGTCGATCATTTGGACTAAGTTTTATTAGGTGTAAAATATCTTAAAAAGCAAAGTCTCGTGTTTAACAGATAGTGTTTGGTTAGTTGTGGGTTAGTTTATTTCTATTTAATTATTGTCTTGCCACCATTTTCTTTTTAGTAACCTACAGCCGCTGCGTCTTTCCATTCTATACAAGGCCAGAACGCAGCTATAGGAAACTGCTCGCGTATAGATTGGAAATCACTTTTTTACTAAGGTCTTCCAATCTATACAGATTAGTACGCAAATACTCGCGTATACTTCGTAGTGAACGAATTAACTATCTTATTCCAAAATATACAGTGCCAGTACGCATACGGACTAATCGTGTATAGATTGTGACAAATTGTTGGTATTCAACTTGTTTGCGACGTAATGCACCTTGCGCTAAATAGCCTGCCTGGCTGGGAGCAACTTGGAAGTAGCGCTCGCCGGCCGCTACCACGACACCGCTCACTACGTTCGCTCAGCTCGCGCGCGGTTGGTCACAGTTCTAAACTAACATTTCATATTCCGTTATCTGTTAGCTGTTCCATTTCACCCAGTTTAATTTATTTTTATTTTTTTATCTATTTTATTAAAACTCATGTCAAGCGTAAGTGATGTAGTATAGTTTGTACTATACACGAGCAGTACGCAAAATTCAAAATTCGTGTATACATTGTAATCACAGATTTAAAAATAGCATTACAATGTATACGCGAGCAGTTTCCTATGGCTGCGTTCTGGCCTTGTATAGATTAGAAATACGCACAGCCGCCCGCAGTCGTGTTTTTTTAAAAGTTGGATAGGTATATTAATTATAGGATTTTAAACTGGCATGGTTATTTTCACTACTAAAGTTATTTAAAACGGGATATTTACCATGTTTTAAAAAGCAAAAAAAAACATGTTAAAATAACTTAGTGGTATATTAATTGTTGCAAAAAAGATTGTGCTCGTGAGGTCTACTGTTCGCAGAACTACTAGTACCTATTTAAATTTCGATCTGGTTTGCAAATAGAGAAACAAACAGATTGGCGCGTGAAAAATTATTGTTCTTCGTCATTGATTCTAGAATTTATAATTAACTCGCGTCTGCCCGCGACTTCGTCCGCGAGCCTATAATCTTACTCAAGAATTGGGCTATTCAATGCAAAAATATTTTTTCTAATCCGACTAGTAGTTCTGGAGATTACCCCCTACATACAAACTTTCAAACAAACAAACTGTACCTCTTTCTAATATTATTATACAATATTTTTTTTTTGTACCTAAATTAGTATTAGTATAGATTTCCTTAGTTTGAATTTTCGCGCATTATTTGAGGAAAGTACTACACTAGCCTTGGCCTTATCCAGGTATTGTTGGTCTCACGTATATGTGTGCCTCGGCTTACGAGCGTCCATCAATGCCCCTGTTGCAGGCCGCGACAGTACTGTACTATTTACAAGTATCTTTATATTTGCCTACCTTCAATTATGTCTACTTACAATAATATCTCTGCTTTTGTGTTATTTTTAGTAGGTTATAGACGTAAGTATAACAGTTTGTTGTTTTAATTGCTGTGCGATAATAACTGTTGTGACTTTTCGTACCCCCACTGACCAAAACTGACACGAGTTTAATACATTTTATCAGAATGTGTGTTTTTGAATTGCGCGACCTCCAAATTCCAAGTGCTCAGCTTTAGGTAAATTTGGCGGCGCACGGCAGCGGATGCGCACGTGTGCGTCTCGCTATGTACGCTACGCACACATGCAAACCGCTATGCGTCGGATGCCAGGATCAAACCAACATGAGCCTTTGCCACTTTACTTTTGAATTAAATTACTATTATTTTAGTTCGTGAAATATTTTCCTCTTTATAATATTAGTGTAAATGTAGATTAGTGTAGATATGCATTCGAACGCGCCGGTGCCGCCGCCGCGCCGCCCCGCTGCCCGCTGCCGCCGCGTATACGGCCTATTATTATAAATGCGAAAGTGGGTTTGTTACGCTTTTACGTTAAAACCGCTGAACTGATTTGGAAAGAATTTGGCACATGGGTAGAAAATGACTTGGGTTAGGACATAGGATACTGTTTATCACGATATTCCCACGGGGCTGAAACTTATGATACAGTTTGGATACATCTATGAAATACATCCGATGTGATAAAAAAAGGTAGGTTAGTAAGTATTATAGTAAATTATATCAAATATGCACATTTAAAGACTTTATCACTATTTATAGTGATGCAATCCTTAAATGTGTATCGTTCGAGATAACTTATTATTTTATTGATTGGTACAACTGGTAAATAAAAAACAGACAAAAAAAAGAAGTATAATAATATTAATATAAAAAGTAAAGAAGCTTTCTTAGAATCTATGATTTCGGGAAGAACGCACTCCTCATAAAACTTGATTAATTTTGGCAACATTTTTTAGTTCCAGAAATCAACATCTTTGTAAACTTTTACAGCGTTTAGTGGGTATTCAGTGACAGTCCACCCTGCAAATAAACAAACATTTTAGAAACTAAATTCTTAATTCTTACAGATAAGCTTCTCTTGCGCGTTTCAAACCATCGGCCAAAACTTTTTTTTTTGTTGACATCGCCTAAAGTTTTATTTTTTTCTCGTTTGCCCATTCTTAAGAACTATGTCTGAAAATAATTAATTTAAGTTAATTTAAGTTGGAAATTACATTAATAAGCAATTCAGAAAAAGAAGAAAACGAACAACAATATTTACCTGTATGTTTATTTTCTATAATATATTCGCATTAGAATATCACAGGAAAATACTTACCAATAATACTATATTACAATAAAATCATAAAAATTACTCACTTGCATCAAGAAGTGTTGGTTGCGCTATATTGTTGGTGTATTGCCGAGATTACGTGGCGCACAATGTGGCGACAGCGAGCGATACGTCCTCCCTCGGTAAGCGCTTGGCGCAGACTAAGCCAGACACCGCGCGTCCCGAGATTTATATTGATTTATAGCATTGCATACAAAAATTCTTTAAAAATATTATCTTACTTTTAAATAGACCATTTATTTTTTTCAAGCAAGGTAACATTGTAACCTTAGTTATAAAATACTTTTTGTTTGAATTTGGATTATATATTCATAGATAAAAAATATAATTTCGGACGAAAAATTATCAATAACTCGTCTTTTTTACGGAATTATTTTGGTGTATTACTGTATGAAACATTATAAACTGAATTGAGCATTCCAAAGTACAAGATACAGTTGTATCATGGACATTTTTATAAATGATTAAATCATTATATCTTCGATGTAACAAAGCATCAAAAGATACCCTAAAGCAAAATTTTATGAAACATCCTTTGCAGAGACAAGGGTTTTACTGATTTATGTAAACAAATTGACATATTTATTTAGAACACTCCCAAGAGAAATAATCAAACTTTCTTGGGCATATATTTTTTGTTAATTTTGTGGCTTTATTTAAACCATAATCGCACATCAAAACTCGAGTCAAACGCTTAAATACAAGAAAAATTGTGATAGCCCTCTTAAAGCTGGCGCATATTAAGGCGGTCCACACCGCATTGCAAAAATCCTCCTACACAGACGGTAATCTTGGCTAGAAAAGTCGCTGTAGGGATCTGCACTCTTTGATTGAACTCAAACTCAAAGCATTTATTTCAATTAAACCATTTACAGGCACTTTTGAATTGTCAAATAGTCGCGTCAGTTAGTCAGATAGTTGAAGCTAGTTGCCCAAAACGTAGACCTTTATAGAGAAGAACGGGCAAGAAACTCCAAGGACACTCTTTTAAATATAGAAAATTACAAAATCCTGGGTACATTATTCTTGTTGCTTCTATATGTGAGAACAATGTACAAAAAATGATCAAAACAATTCAAATATAAGATTAAAAATAAGCCATGGCAGATAAGAGATGACCAGTCACAACTGACGGCGCCCGTTCACGAACATGACGCGTGGATCATCACCATCCAGCTCAACAATTTTGTAGGGAACCGAATGATCTAACACACTCGCCACCATCAGCGAGACATTTAAGTGAGCATGACATACTCTCAACTGCCATGCTCTTTCAAGTCAACATACATCTTAATAACATTAAAACGGCTCCATGGTACTCACATTTACAAACATTTAAAAAAATGCTTCTAAATTATACAAAACTAATTTGCAATGTATTTGGGAGATTAATAGTATGTTACTACCAAAAAGAAAGAAAATCATTATCCATTTGAGTATTCAACAATTAAACTTGTTTTAAATAAATAATAAACATTAAGATTGTAATGTCAGAAAAAATAAAAAGGGGAAGCAACTCTTCCAAACATATTTTTTTTTTAACTATAGTGCCCAAGTGGTTGTGGAGCAGGACCAGCATTAAGCCAAGCATTTTTATCTATGATATAATCATCCAACTTATAATATGCTTGTCTACATAGTGTGCGTTTAATGCATGTTTTAAATTTCTTCTCATTCAGTTGAAGAATATCGAGTGGTATTTTATTATAACATTTTACGCAGTACCCCATAAAAGTAGTGTGCACTTTACACAATCTGAAACGTGGTTGATCAAATTTGTTCCTATTTCTAGTGTTAAAATTATGCCTGTCACTTATCTTACTAAAAAGATGTAGATTTTTCCGAACATACATAATGTTTTCATATACGAGGGGTGTTCAATAAATAGTGAGAATGAGTAAGACGCAATTATCTTTTATTATATGTTATTTTATTTTTCGACGTAGTCACCTTTCAGGTTTATACACTTTGTATATCTTTTCTCTAATCCTAAAATTCCCTTTCTAAAAAAATCTTCTTCCTGATCCCTTAAAAAATCATTTACGGCGGCGACTACTCCGTCATCATCTTCGAATTTCTGGCCCCTGAGATGTTCCTTTAAGCGCGGAAATAGGTAGAAATCACTAGGAGCAAGGTCCGGTGAATATGGAGGATGTTCCATCATTTCGAAGCCAGCTTCTTGAATGGCAGCCATCGCAACTCTGGACTTGTGCGCAGGGGCGTTATCTTGGTGAAACAAAACAACTTTAGCGAGTTTGCCACGCCGTTTCTTGCGTATTTCCTCACGCAACTTTGTTACTTGTCCTGCGTACATAGTCCCCGTAATACTGGCTCCATGATTAAGATATTCGATCATTACCACCCCTTGGCGGTCCCAGAAAAGAGAGCCCATGATCTTTCCGGCGGATGGAATCGCCTTAAATTTCTTTGGAGTTGGAGATGACGGTCGCTTCCAAGTCATGGACTGTTGTTTCGTTTCCGGGTCATAATGGTGAAGCCATGTTTCGTCCATAGTTATGAATCGAGCCAAAAATCGGTCACGATCTTGTTGTAACAAATCCAAACAGCTTTGTGAAATTCTCAGTCGAGTTTGTTTCTGCGCGTCAGAAAGCATTCTGGGCACCCAGCGCGCTGACACTTTTTTCGTACCCAAATGGTCATTTATAATATTATGGACACTTCCTATCGAAATCTTTACTTCTTCAGCTATAAAACGAACAGTAACACGACGATCCGCCAAGACAATATTTTCAACTTTTTTAATCATTTGTTCAGTCACTGCCGATATGGGGCGTCCCGTTCGTGGGTCCTCGTTAGTGGAAGTTCTTCCTCGCTTGAACTCAGCACACCAACGCGCAACCGTAGAATATGGAGGAGCATGAACCCCTAATGTTGCTCTCAAGTCTTGATTTACCTGCTCCGTAGTAAAATTTTTCAAGCAGAGATATTATATTACCGCACGAATTTCAATTTTCTCCATTTTTAAGAACACGTTCCGAATCGACGCAAACAATAGACTTCTACTTTTAAAAAACAAAAGAGAATAAATTGTTTTTTTATTATCATCTTAACTAATGTCTGGGCTATGCCTGCCAGTGGTTTTTTTTTTCTTCCCAAGGAGAATGTATCGCATTCTCACTATTTATTGAACACCCCTCGTATATACTAACAGTTCCCTTAGAGATTCGCGTCTGCGGAGGTTATATATGGCTCGGACAGCCCTCTTTTGCAGAATAAAGATAAAAATTAATATCTGCAGCCCGTCCCCACAGCAAAATACCGTAAGACATGATGCTATGAAAGTAACTAAAATAGACCAGTCTCGCGGTATCCACGTCTGTTAGTTGGCGGATTTTCCAAACAGCGTAAGCGGCTGAACTTAGCCGCCCTGCAAGTGATGTTAAGTGAGGACCCCACTGTAGTTTTGAGTCAAGCGTGATCCCCAGGAAAACCGTTTTATCGACGAATTCTAGTGTCTCCCTATTCAGTACAACATGACATTCACTACTTCTAACATTTGGTAACGCGAATCTTATGCATTTAGTTTTCTTCTCATTTAATACCAAAGTATTTACAGTAAACCAATTATGGACCTTAAGCATAGCGTTATAAGAAAAATATATATATTTATATTTTTCTTCGTCAAGCTCCTGTGCATGTCTTTTTATCTTAAAAATCAGTGATGTGTCATCAGCAAATATCACCATTTGTGGTCGGTTTTTCAGTAAATGAGGTAAATCATTTATACAGAGTTGATATGACAGAGGGGCATTAAATTACACTACGTATACTATACGTGTTTAGTATTAATTCGATACGGTATAAAAATAAAAAGCACCAAAAATAAGTTTTTTAAAAATAGCTTATGAATCAGAGTAAAACGCAACCACCCTTTGTAAATAAATTTAACTGACCTTAGAAGATACCTAGGTAACAGTGGCAACGCCGCGCGCGCGCCTCGCGGCATGTTTTATCTCATTTAAAAGCGGGCGGCCGGTGGTGGCGCGGGCGGCGGCTTACGCCTTCGCTCGCGGCTTTTATGTTAGGTATGGTTTTGAAGTACGCGCACAACAACAAAAACACTAAAAAAAATAATTCTCGATGTGTCCTTCACACTTCTCACATGAATGCACAAATTATACCGACGGAGAATATTGTTACTTATTTTTCTAATTAAAAATCATGACAGTGTATTCTAACGCCGTGTAAGTTACACGAGGCATTGTTGAACACTTTAATTACACACACACACACAAAACCAAAGTTTAATTACGTGTCGTATCACAATTAAAGCAGTCGATCACAAAAAAAACACTAACACTAAATAATAATAATCCCAAGTTACGTGTCCTGTCACAATAAAAAAAGAATACTGTCTTAAACTTGTTCATGCCCGGTTTCTGAGTCACTTTTAACGGTGGTTTATCTATTCGTTAGCGCTATTGGTTCGATAACTCGTGAAAGTGCGTTTCCGAACACCGCAATGTAAGTAAACTCCGTTTAAACTTAGGTTAACTTAACTGACCCATGTGTGCCGTTTATCGGTTCCATAACTATAGTTTGAAGTTTCATTTCATAAACTACATCAAATTTTAGGTTATACTAGCGTATATTATTGAATTAAATTGCCAGTGAAAGTTAAATATATTATAAAAAAATATTAAAAAGAGAATACAATGAGTGTTAGTATAATGAATACGAGCAGTTCATCAGAGTCTGATGCGGAAGTACTGAAGTTCATTTTTAATATACATATCAGTAAAATTTAATATGAGACATCGCTTTGATACGAACACTGTGATACACTTATGTGATATTATCAGCCCTGCTCTAACTCCCGTTACGCATCGCAAATATGCATCGTCTGTTTTGGAATACATTTTTATCGCATTACGATTGTACGCTACTTTCATTCCATTATGTTATTTAAATAATGGATAAAGCACAAACAATTGGAAAGGCAAATAGACTCAAGTAACTTAAAATGAAACGGCAAAGCAAAAATAATACCATGCGAAACAAAAACAATGAAGTGAAACTAGAGACTAGAAACACGTGTTGTTTAAAAAAATGACAATGATCCGCCCATAAATATCGACATAACATATTTTTTTTACTAAAACAGTCATAAGAAATCAATTTTAGATGCGATCTCCTATACAGAGCCATCTAGCGGCAACTAAGGAACTAGTTATCGGTTCCATAGTTATTGAATGGTCTGTTGCTTATTCAGAAACGCAGTGACAGTTAACCGACGTTTATCTTTAGTTTAACTTTAATGAATCAATAGCTATTGAGAATTTATCTGGGGAACTCAGAAACCGGGCATTAGTGTCCTATCACAATAACAAAACAAAATCCCAATTGTCAGCGCGCGAGTTCGACAAAACGGAAGCGCGCCGCTTCCGTTTTGTCGAACTCGCGCGCTGACAGGTGCTTCCGTGTTACGTAACATAAGTACGTTCCGAAAGATTAGCGTCGGCGCACTGAAAAAACCAGTTTTTAGAAGCCCCACTTACCGATCGCAACCCCTGCCCCTCGTCGCTAGGATGCAATAGCAACACACTGACCTATTTCTATTTCTTTTACGCGCGGGATGTTTTGCTATGATTGTCACTCTCGTAATGAAAATGCGGTGTGTATTTATTGGTTCCTTGTTTGCATTGTCATATTTTTAGCGAGAATATTTGGTTGTACTTGTGACTTGCGTCACAGCGGCAACAACGCATAGGTTTACTCAGATTTATCGTTTTAAGGTGCATGACCTATGCGTATAGACATAATCAGCTGTTAGGAAAGATACATCGTGTTCAAACGGGGCAAAAACTTGAAAAATCATTTGCGACTAAACTACTGCTCCTATTTAAATAAGTAAGTATAGGCAGTTTAAAGGAAAGCCCCTCTGTCGTATCAACTTTGTATATACTAAAAAGAGGAAGGGACCCAAAATCGAGCCCTGTGGTACACCCATTTTGACTTTTAAACCCAATGAATTTACACCGTTTATTTGAACTTGCTGCAATCTATCATTCAAATATGATTGATTATTTTGAGCCTAAGCGCAAGTTTATCCAGTCCGTAATGCTCCAGTTTCAAGAGCAGTGTTTCGTGATTCACGCAATCAAATGCCTTGGTCATAGGTCGCAGAAGATGCCTATTGCATCTTGTGCCTCTTCCCATGCGTTAAAGATGTGTTTTAATAAGGTGACACCGGCGTCGGTTGTGCAACGTCCTATGGTGAAACCATACTGTTGATCGTGTAGGATATTATTACGATTAAAATGCTGGAGCATTTGATTTAACATTACTTTTTCAAACACCTTGCTGAAAACTCAATTTGGTGAAGCTCAATTTGAGCTGCAAGTTGTTAATGAAGAAGAAATTTTGATAATTATTAAGAGCTTGGGGTCAAACGCTAAAGGGACTGATGGAGTGAGTCTGGATATGATAATGCTGACGCTACCAACCACCCTTCAGGCTATTACTACAATCATAAATAAGTCACTGGATACCCACAATTTCCCAGACTTGTGGAAGTGCGCTATTGTGCGTCCTTTACCCAAAATCGGCAACCCTACTACTTTTAAAGATCTACGTCCTGTTAGCATTTTGCCTTGTTTATCGAAAGTCTTGGAGAGGGTGGTTTATAACAAATGGTGAAATATTTAGAGGCAAACAATATGCTGCCCGACCTTCAGTCTGGTTTTAGGAAAGGCCGTGGGACGGCCACAGCTCTTTCGGACGTAGTGGGGAATATTCTAGAGGCTCGGGACAGGGGGGAGGGTACAATCCTTGCACTTCTGGATTTTTCACGGGCCTTCGATGCAATAAACACAACACTGTTACTTTCCAAGTTGGCCTATTATGGTTTTTCAACGGACACAATACAGTGGTTCGCTAGCTACTTGCAAAATAGGTCACAGCTCGTTGAAATCCAGATGGAGGATGGTTCGAAGATGTCATCCCCCCCTCGTCAGGTGCCACGTGGTGTGCCTCAGGGATCAATTTTGGGCCCCCTTTTATATATCCTTTACAGTGCAGACATTATTAAGTCATTTCAGCATTGCAGGTATCACATGTACGCGGATGATATACAATTATATATAACTTTTAAGCCAGCTGATACATTAAATGCAGTGGAAAAAATTAATGACGATCTGGAAAGAGTGATGGTATGGTCAGATAATAACTCACTGTTATTAAACCCACTGAAATCAAAATTTATGGTTCTAGGAAGTAGGCAAATGATCAGCGCAATACTGTCAGCCACGCCAGAAGTTGTTATCAGGGGGGAAAAAATTGATAGGGTAGAGATAGCATGCAACCTTGGGTTAACCATGGATCCGGAACTACGATTTGAGAAACACATCAGTAACTCCATGAGGAATTGTTTTTATAGATTGAAACTCCTATATTCAATTAGAGACTACCTGAGTGTTGACTTACGTAAACAATTAGTGGATAGCCTAATTTTATCAAGACTTAACTACTGTGATACCGTGTATGGCCCGTGCTTGTTAAAAAGAACAGAGAAGTTAATACAACGTATACAAAATGCATGTACACGGTTCTGTGTAAAGATACCTCGTAGAAGTCATGTCACTCCTTTTATAAATGACAATGATATTTTGAAAATGGCTGCTAGGAGAAAGTTACATATGGCTAGTTTACTATTTGGAGTAGTAACTACACAAAAACCACACTATCTTTTTGAGAAGTTAAGTTGGAGACAGAGCAAATACGAACCACGTTTTTCTACCAATCCTCTTTGTACATCAAAGCATAGGACCGCTGCATTCAGGGGGAGCTTCAAATACGCCGCCATGCACTGTTGGAATAACATCCCTCCACCAGTAAGAGTCCTGAGAACAAAAAAGCATTTTCTGAATATCTTAAAAAAAATACTCATGAAGATACAGCAATCCACATGATTGTAAAATTAGTATTAATAGCTGCTCTTTTTGTACTTACCTCGAGGGTCATAGCCTCCGGGCAATGGATATGGATTTCCAACAGTGTGAGTGGCCTGTTTGATTCCTCCCTGTTTAGGTCCGGTCTATGTCATTTTGACGGGGGAGTGGTTGTCATCAGTTATCTTTGGCGTGTTTGCTGTGTGTCCTTCTGAAGCTGCATTATCTTTATGGTGGACAAAAGGTATATGGTTCAATACAGGTCAGAGGGAATACCAATTTTATTTAGGGTTAGGCTAGGATTATGTTTGATTTAGTTAGGTTTAGTTATGCAGTCTATGCCAATATTACTTATACTACTACGTTACTATTACTTACGATTAAGATCAGGAGGCTTCGAGGGTGTCAGGTTTTGCATTCCGTATGTCGGGGGATCTTACTCCTTCGTACATCAATGTATCGATGTCATCCCACTAAAATAATAGCAAAGAATCCTTAAATAACAATATCAAAATGTACATAACAGCTTATTTGCCGATTTGACCGCAAAAGCTTGGATGTCTCCTGCCAACCGCATGCCTCGATGCCTACCGTTATGCAAATGGCCGCCACGCCATCGAGGCGCAGCGAGTCCCATGGTGCATCTGGGAAACTATGGTGTATCAATGTAGACTTGTTGTGGATTATTAGAATAGTAACGAAATTATTATAATTACTCAAATAGTAAAAAGACGAAATCACACCACACTTTACACCACAGAGTACTAATAACATACTGAAACTGTACAGGAAATTACTTATTAGGTACATAATTGTTTTATAGTGTCATTATATTATGGTCTTAGATTGAATATTATTGTTATTTCTTAAAATTATGTTATGAACAAATACAGATATATATTTTTATTCCATTTATGTATAATCACACATATTTCAGTGAAAATTATTACTAACCCAATACAAACTCACACAGGGGGATGTCAATGCGTCATTCCATAGGGTAATTGCTGAAAATCAGCGCTGTTGACATTAGGTTCGTCCGAATTCACAGTATTTCGCTGAGCAATGACCTGTTCTTGCGCAGATGCGACGCACAGCATAATTTTTCTTAATAACTGTTACAAAAGTAGTAGTAACTATACCATCAGTATTTTGTTTTTGAGATGTTTTTGTTGACATTTTCCCAATGTCGCAAGAGTGTTACGCAATAGTGTCTTTACTGTCTTTGGTCCGTGACCTTGACAGCAACCAATGAAAAACATTGTTTCACTTTTTTTTATTTTTATTTATTGCTTAGACACGAGGCTTTCGGCTACTTTTGTAAGTGTGTATTTTATGTGTTTTTGCCTTATTATGTGCGTTTTGTTTGTGCAGAATAAACAATTTTTCTTTCTTTTCTAAAACCGGCAAAACCGATACGTGTCTATAATTATTAGTATCTTTGCTGTCCCCGGATTTGAATAGTGGAATAACTTTACTGTACTTCATTAGATCCGGGAATACCCCTTGATCCACACACAAATTAAATATTAAAGCTAAATAGGGTGCAATTGTCTCAATAATTGATTGACAAACTTTAGTAGACATACCCCACAGATCTTCGGTAATTTTGATCTTGAGTTGCTAAAAAGCCTTTACAACGACCACAGGGTTTACATGTTTAAATTTAAATTCCACGGGAAAGGCTGAAACATTCGCTCTTAATAAATCAATAGCAAGTAAGGGGGAGGAATTTAAAGTTTCTGTAGTTTTAATTGGAATATTGATAAAGAAATTTGCAAATTCCTGAGCAACATCGATGTTGTCGCTAATGAGACCGCGGGAAGTGTCAAGTGTGTAATCAGTATTATGTCTTTTGTTCTTGTTCGTTTCATTGTTAATAATTTTCCAAACTGTCTTTATTTTATTGTCTGCTGATTTAGCCTTGTTACTAATGAAAGAAGCTTTAGCTGCTTTGCAGATATTTTTAAAAGTTTTAGAGTAAGTAGCAACATACTTATTAAAAGTTTCAAAAAATCAAAATCAAAATATTTTATTTCACATAAACCTATATGGGCACTTATGAAACGTCAGAAGCTAGGTGCACGGTTCCAATTGGTCGTTTCCTATGGAGAAGAGCCGGCAAGAAACTCCACAGTTACTCTTTTAAAAATAATTGTTTTTTACAATTTTTTTAAATAACAGTAGGTATTAGTAGGTATGGGAGGACAGTGTAGGTCTTTCAACAAGTACCAGGTACTTAACAAGATAGAAGATGGTCAATAAATCTACAGACACAAACCTACAGTGTTCTCACATTCACAAAATAGAAAAAAATAATCTAAGTATATAAAATATGAATAAATTAATAAAAATAAAAACCTATTTTAAACGAAATGACATGATTGGTGTTATTTTATGTTTTCCGTGTTAATATACGGCTTAAGGCCATGCAGTTCAAATAATCTTTCCCTACTTTTCCTGATCCCTTTAGTTGCCCAGTCACTGAATAAAAACTTAGGGCAAATAGTTTTAGTTTTTTTCTTAAATGAATTATTGAACTCTGTTTGCACTAATGCAAATAATTGTTCATACAGAATATTGCCATTGGACAAATTTAGGCCCTGAGCACTTAACTTGCTAATTAAAGTGATGTTAAACTTATTTAAATTACCCAATGTTATTGGTCTAATTTGAATCTGCACTTTTTGTATTGGTATGCTGGACTCAAAACGAACGGTTTGACCGCTGTGATCAGAAGGGAGATAATTTACAATGGCTTTATCTAAATAGTCGCAGCAACAAAAGACATTATCGATACATGTAGCAGTAGTCGAAGTTATTCGCGTTGGTTCTAAAAGCACATTTGACAGATTGAATGATTTGAAGAGGCTTAATAATCTACTGCTATTTGAATTATTTTCTAAAATATTAATATTAAAGTCACCACAAATAATTACAGATTTATTACCAGTTGCAAGTTTAGCTAAACATCTTCCATTACTGACTCAAATATAGAGTAGTTTTGATAATTTGGAGGTCTGTAAACGCACACTATAAAATGCTAATCTAACTCAACACAGGACAGTTCAATGCTATGTTCCACCGATAATTCAACTATGTCATTACGAGTCTTAGATTTTATACAATTTTTAATTAAGATTAGTGAACCTCCACGTAGCATGGATTTTCGGTTAAAATAACTGCCCACACTATAATTCTCAAAATTAATTAGCATTTCATAATCTTTCAACCAGTGTTCAGTTATACAAATAATATCAAACATTGTTTTTTCTAAAAACAATTTAATTTCTAATTGTTTGGAAGAAAAACCTTGAATATTTTGATGAAACAATTTCAAGGAATTCTGCTTAGCCCCGTTTTTACAATTAACTAATTGAGTGCCAGAAGATAGCTTGTTGATGGTGAGACAAACAACATTGTTACTAGTACCTTCTGTTGTCTTACTGACTAGTTTAAATTACTATTGCTAACCACCTTAATATTAGTATTATTACTAACCTTTGTGGTGCTAAATACATAAGACTTCGACAAACTACTTA
This sequence comes from Agrochola macilenta, assembly GCA_916701695.1. Lineage (NCBI taxonomy): Eukaryota > Metazoa > Arthropoda > Insecta > Lepidoptera > Noctuidae > Agrochola > Agrochola macilenta. The sequence continues at coordinate 29,176,309 of OU753552.1, read as the reverse complement.
TGTCTGAGTTTATATTAAAAGCTAATAGCCATGCTATTTGACGTCTAAAACTAATAGGCAGATACGCAGTATCCCTAGTCGATTTTAATTTCTCAACAAAAGTGTTGGTGTCTAAAAATATAAGTTTGTCACTATATTGATTAACTAACAAATGCATATTATGGTTATTTAGCATATGTGGGTAAATGCTCTAAGTATGTATATTATGATTTTGCCTTCTTGACAAGTGCTGAAAGTATGGAAAAGCACACAACATTATTTTCTGACAATTAATCTTCAAGATTTCAGTGACACTGACAGTGATGTCATCATTTTTTCAATTAGAACTATTGCCTACAAATACAGAAATAATGGCTTTCGTATCATATTTATTCCCTGTTATAGATGAAATTATCTCTTTGTAGGATTTCCCTGGCATACAATAATTAACAGCGGATTGACTCAGGTTGTTACTCAATAATTTACCTAACCCTCTCCCTAAACTATCTGAAAACATAATAGAACAATAACAATCTTTACTAGAACAAGGGAGAGAACAAGTATCTGTCTGTGCTACTTGAGATGAACCTTGTACAACATTTGGTGCACCTTGATCAGGAATACAGTCCTGAGCCTCTCCAGACTGGGATGGGTCCTCCGTTGCCTCAGGTTGAAGAGCCTCAAGGTTGGATTCCCTTTGGCAAGAACATTGAGTGGTGCTAAGAATCATCGGGACCACTCTGACAGTCTCATCATTACACATTTCTACTAACTTGTTTGCAGCAAGGATGTGTTCCTTTATTTGTTTTTGAGAGCTCACATACTTAATATAAAGAGAATGTAGTGACTCTTCAAGAACCTCAATCCCAGACTGTAATCGTTGGGTGTCAATTTGATAAATTTTCTTACTGTCTTCTAATTTAATTTGATAGTTCTTTAATTTATTTATTAGAAACACACGTTCTTTCCTTAGTTTAATATTATTGGAACTGTGTTTGTTGTTTCCTGAATTTATTGCATTTATTTAGTTTTGCATACTTTTTAATTTTATTTTGACTTACTTTATAACAACTATTATTATGTTTCAATATAGAATCTTCGGTTAGGTCTATTGTTATTAAGGAATGAGGGTTGCAATTAGTATGAAATAATTCATCGTATAAATTATTAGTTTCCTTAGCCTGAGTACAATTTTTTTGTTTCTGTAACTTAGTAATACGTAGATTAGCATGAATAAGTTCTTCTTCTAGGTCCCTGACCTTACACAAAGCCTCCTCATATAAGTTACTGCAGTTATTAAAACCATCCGTGACCAGCTGCAGTTTGTCCCGTTCATCAACAACATCCAGGTATTGTTGATGTAGGTCAACTAGCTCCTGTTTTAAGCTTGTATTTTTGTAAACGACCTTCTCGACTTCCTTCTCACTATCATCTATTTCCTGTAACAGCTGTTCACATTTACTGTTTGAAGCCTTAAGATCTTGAACAGTCGTTCTCAATTTAAGCTCCAACCCCTGAGCAGCGCCTTACGGGTCATCAAAATCAAAATCCTAATCAAAATATTTTATTTCACATAAACCTACATGGGCACTTATGAAACGTCAGAAGCTAGGTGCACGGTTCCAATTGGTCGTTTCCTATGGAGAAGAGCCGGCAAGAAACTCCACGGTTACTCTTTTAAAAATAATTGTTTTTTACTACAGCTAACAGCTGATTTGTATTTGCTCTTGTAATTTTAATCTTAAGGGCGCGGTGTTACCTCAATATTCACAAAAAACTGATTCCTTGGATAGTCGAGTATGACGTAACGTAATAAAAATATACGGCGCAAAAAATACGGTGGACAGAGAAGGGTTTAAAGAAAAAATTTAACCGAATAGAATAGTAGAAAATAGTTTGATATTCCCAATAAAAAATACTTCACAAAAATAAACTTTGGCGTCGAACATCTCTGTATTTTCAGCGATAACAACATTTTTTTTTTTAAGAGTTCAATAGAATGAACATTATTTTATAACTTTAACCAGACAATTATTTAATTTAATGTGTATATTTCGAATAATCTAAATAAAACCCGTAAAATAAATGCCCATTCGCAGCTTACTCAACACACATCGTCAACCCAAATATTTGTTCAATTTTCAACCTTATTTAATGCTCTGTAATTGGGAAAATAGATATTGCGGTCATACTTTAGTCGTCGGGGTACTGTATAGCGCGCAGGCGCAGTTGTGTGAGTGCAGCTGTAGCGTTTAAAATCGTAGTCAGTCCGCGCCTTAAATATTAAATTTCTTTGTTTTTATAGCCTATTTCCAATTACTCATCTAGTAAATAGGATAATATTGTGTTTGTTATATTAGATTCACATACCGAGTGTAAATTAAGTGTAAATATTTCAATTGAATCGGTGACAGTTACCGGCACAAGTGAATTTTGCATTGTCATCTTGATAACAGGTACAATTCTTTATATTTTACTTGCTGTTCGTTTGTTTACGTACTATAATTTCACCAGCAGTTACATAGTTCACTTTTAATAAGGCTAATTATTGATGCCAATGACCTTTAAACGTAAACATAACCTTAGTTTGGTTTGGTGACAGAACTTCTTTATTTACATCTAAATTTCATTATTTCCTTTTAAACTAGTAATCTCTTAAACTGCCACAACTATATTCTCTCTTCCAATTTCTTGTCGCTTCCTTATTATACTTATTAAGTTATAATCATGATTATGACTCGCAGCGCCCGTGCTCGCCTCGAAGAGTCCAAACTCAATCAGGCTTTGAGCGAATTAAAGGCTTCAAAGGAGTCCTGTGACCAACTAAATAAGGAAATAGATGACAATGAAAGGGTGCTATTTGATGCCCATGAAAAGAATAGGAAGTTGAAAATTGAAATGGCTCAGATATATACTCAATACACTGATGCCATAGAAGAACGGGATGGACTTCAACTTGTTGTGGACGGGTTCAGCCAGTGTAGCATAGAGTATGAACAAGCTGTTAGTCACAAATATTTATTACAACAGCAGCTACATGAGGCTCAAAGTCAAATAACAGAACTTCAGACTACAAACCATAACATCACCACCTCGCTGAATCAAAGTCTGTTCAATGAGTTGATGCCTATTGCCCCGTCAATGGTTTCTGCCATAAACCCCTCTTACACTATAGATTTAACAGGTAATGAGGATTCAAAGTCTTGTCATTCAGTGAGGGTAGTTACCAGTAAAAACAAACTTAAAAAATACATTAAAATTAATAAATACATTGTTAAAACACAAAAAATGGTAAAAAGACAGAAGTTCTTTATTAAAAATGTTAAACTTAATAGAGAAAGGCTAAATTTACTAAAACAATTAGATATGTATTCTTTTAATTTGGAACAAAGTACTAGGAAATACAACATTGACACAGAGTACTTGCAATCTGAACTTAACCATTTACAGGAGAAACTTAGTTCAATGACTAATAAATATAATACCTCTGAACATCTAATGAGGGAATATGTTTTGGCAATGAATGAGCTGGTAAACTCACAAACAAACAACTGTGAGCAGTGTCAAACAACATCCAATGTTACTTACACCGGACCATTCATTGACAACATGCGATACCACCTTATCGCAGTCATGTGTTGATTTGATATTTCCTGCTATCAATAGTTTAAATACAAAATCCAAACAAATTGTAAAAAATGATTTAGTATTATTTTGCGATGAGATTGGAAAGGACTTAGGCCCCTTGTTGACAGATGAATATCCAGGACACGCCATAATAAATTACTGTATGCCTGGTTGTTCTTTATTTGACATTATGAAAGAAATTATTAAATGTAATTTTAACCAGAACACTACATTATTAATTTTTATGGGTAATAGGGGAAATGTGAACAAAATTGCTCCAATATTATAGAACCTTGTGTAATCTTAAGAAAAATTGTGTTGTTTACATTCCCTTACAGTAACAGTTTGCCACAGGAAGAAAATAGCTTAAGATTTGAAATAAATATGGCATGGCATAATTGGACATTAAATAATAATCTGTTCCATCTAGTTGATACTAACAATTATGTTGGTAATCATTTGCATTTGACAAGAGATAGATATAATGTTGTTATGTACTATCTTTCTACCTATTACAAAAGACAGATAGCTGTGTCGCTATCATATTTTTTTTCTATGTCAGCCAAAAATTTGGCTAAATAACTTGCTTCTTTTGAGCAATGCAATGACTTTTTAAATAATTCTGCCAAAAATTTGGCAACAAGTATTGACATTAATTATCATTTAAATTAGAAATTAGGACAATAGAGGAAACCTCTTGCTTAATCAATGAAGAAAATTTAAATACTGGTTTATATCATCAAAATGTTACAAAAAGTTCTTTAATATCTCACCCATCAAATTGTTGTAATCTAAATAAATGTAATAATAATACTCTAAAAATTTTTCATCAAAATATACAGGGCTGTGATAATACATACAGGAATTAGAGTTGGAGCTGTTCATGAACTGTTGTTCATGAACAGTAGTAGTAGTAGTCAATGTAGTTATATTGATATCCTATGTGTAACTGAACATTGGTTGAAAGTCCACCAGTTCATGTTCAGCTTTAACAACCACCAGGTTGGCAGCTCATTCAGCAGAGTTAATTTGATACGTGGTGGCTCTCTAATAATTATTCGTAATAATATGAAATTTAAAGAACGTAAGGATATTGTGAGCCTCTCTGTTGAGCGAGTTATTGAAATAGCTTGCATTGAGCTTGAGCAGTTCATTGTAATGAGCGTGTACAGGCCCCCATGTGCTTCATATGATATTTTTGAGAAATATATGGAAGAAGTATTATTAAAGACTTCTAACAGTAATAAAACAGTTGTAGTCTGTGGAGATTTCAACATTAATATACTGGAAAAATCTGCTGTAGTAAATAAATTTGTAACTTTATTAAAGTCATATAATTTGTATAATACATTCTTTGAGCAGACTAGAATAACTGCCACTAGTGCTACCTGTATTGACAATATTTTTACAAACTTAAGACCTTGTAGCCATTTAATTATAAATGAGTTGGACTCTGATCACTGTGGCCAGTTAGTCACTTTCCCTCGGAAAACAGTCAGAGCTCAAAGAAAACTTGTGAGTTTTGTTCCTGTAAATAAAAGTCGCTTAGGACATTTTTAAAATAATTTAATGGAAAAGCTACCGGGTTTGCCTTATCATAACGACCCGGACCAAGCGTATGCTTCATTATTTAACCTCATCAATTGTGAGTTTAGGAAGGTTTTCACCGCAAAAACATTGCCTGTTTTTGACCGCGTTATATTTAGTTATTGGGCAACACCAGGTATTTACAAAAGTAGGCAGAGGTTATTTGAATTGTATCATGAAAAAACATATAACCATGATGAAACTTTTAAAGAATTTGTTAAGAAATATTCTAAAACTTTTAAAAGAGCTTGTTCCTCAGCAAAAGCCATTCACATTAAAAATAAAATAAAATTTCTGGAAATAAAATTAAAACAACTTGGAATATTATTAATTCAGAAACGGGAAGAACGAGAGTACGGAATCGTGACTTCCATCTAAAAATCAATAATGTAGATATTAAGGCAGACGTGGAGGTGGCAACTGAGTTCGAAAATTTCTTCACTAATATTCCCATTTTAACAACCAAAACTCTGTCATTGTCGTCCTCCACTTCTGCTTACTCAATACTTAAAGAATGTGTACCAGAATGTGCCAAACTTTTTGAATTTACAATTATTACTGCTAAAGACATTATAGAATCTTTTAATAAACTTGATGTAAAAAAAACTGCTGACCTTTGGGGATTATCAGTACATACCATGTCTTCAATAATTGATGTTATTTCACCCTTTTTAGCAATCGTTTTTAACTCTTGTATTGCATCTGGTGTATTTCCTGATTTGATGAAACTTAGCAAAGTGATTCCACTGTTCAAATCTGGCAGCACAACTGATCCCACAAATTTTCGGCCTATTTCGATATTACCTACATTGAGTAAAATCTTTGAAAAATTAATTTTAAAACAAATGTTAGGACATTTCAATGCACATAATTTACTTAATTTGAAACAGTTTGGTTTTACAAAGGGTCGTTCAACTACAGACGCGGGCGTGGAATTACTGAAGAGCATATTCGAGGCCTGGGAGAATTCGCAAGATGCTCTTGGCATTTTCTGCGACTTGTCCAAGGCCTTCGATTGCGTACATCATGATACTCTTATCAGGAAACTGTACCATTATGGCATGAGGGACAAGGCTCTTGACCTTCTGACTTCTTATCAGAATAACAGAATTCAGAGGGTCGATGTTAATGGCAAGATATCTGCAAGATCTGCGGTCACCATAGGCGTTCCGCAGGGTTCAATTCTAGGTCCTTTCTTATTTCTAATTTACATAAATGACTTACCTTACTACATAAGGGATAATCTCAAGATCGTATTATTCGCAGATGACACTTCCCTCATTTTTAAAATCAAACGTCAGTTAGTCAACTTTGAACAAGTCAACGATGCACTCTCTAAAGTTGTGCATTGGTTTAATGTAAATAATCTTCTCCTGAACGAAAAAAAGACTAAACTCATTAAATTTTCAACGCCAAATGTCAGGCAGCTAACTACCAATGTTCAAGTTAATGGAATAGAGTTGGACCCTGTTGAGTCAACAGTTTTTCTTGGAATAACTATTGACGGTAAATTACAATGGGGCCCACACATAGAAACATTGTCAGGAAGGCTTAGTTCGGCCGCCTATGCTGTTAAAAAAATTAGACAGATAACTGACGTAGATACAGCCAGAATTGTTTATTTTAGTTACTTTCATAGTCTTATGTCATATGGAATTCTTCTTTGGGGAACCGGTGCGTACATTAATACTATCTTACTTCTACAGAAAAGGGCTGTTCGAGCCATTTACAACCTAGGTCCAAGAGATTCCCTTCGAGAGAAATTCAGAGAAATAAATATTCTGACTGTAGCCTCACAATATATTTTTGAAAACCTATTGTATGTACACAAAAATATATCAAATTTTAAGAAAATGTCCGATATTCATAGTTTAAATACCAGGAATAAACACAACCTTGCTGTACATCGCACACGTCTCCACAGAGTAAGCAACTCGTTCATGGGTCAATGTATACGCTTTTACAACAAACTTCCCATTGACATTCGAAACTTACCCATTAAACGATTTAAAAGCTGTATTAAAACCAAACTTTGTAAAAAAGGGTACTATAAAATTTCAGATTATTTAGAAGATAAAAAAGCTTGGGATTGAGCTGCTCGCTCTGCTAAGCCTTGTGAAAACCATAATACTTGACATTTTAATTATTCATCACAATAAACCAGTTTTATATACACATTCACATTGTTGAAAATTATATTCAAAATGACACGATTACTTTGTAAAGTATTATATTATTTTAATTATTGTGAATGTGAGGACTATGTGGATATTTTTTTTTCCCTTTTCATTTCTTTTTTCTTTCTCAGTTTTAATGATGGTCTGGCAGTTTGAGTAGTTGATGCGGCCTACCCAAATATCCTTTCCTTGGTATTGTTCGTCGAGTTGAGCTCCTTAAGTTCTGAGTTGAGCTCCACGATTACTGACAAATGCTTGCACTGACTGGACAGATCCACTCAAATCTGTGTGGTTCTTTCTTCAAAAGACCATTTCAGACACTAATCTACATGGTCCTCACATGACTTGACCAAGATTATGTCTGGACTTTAAAAGAGACTGTGACCTCTGGGTTTGTTTCGGCCTTTCTTCTCAGAGTAGTCAGGTAGGAAACACCGACCTCACCTAGCTTATTTTTTTTTAATATTTTTTTATATGACGTGTAAAAGTGATTCCGATATCCTATTTACAGAATAAACAATTTCATTTCATTTCATTTCATTACAATATTTTTAAATAACAGTAGGTATTAATCAGTGGCGGTCCCCCCATAAAAGCCGAAAAGCCCGGCTTGCCTTAAAAAGTGAGCCCACCAACAAAAAAAAAAAAACTTATAAAAGCAACCAAGTCAATAATCATCTCGCAAGAATTGATAAGAATAATACCTAACATTAAACTCCGCGCTGCACTGTGTCAGCCGCGCGCTTTATAAGCTACGATGCCAGGTTTACGTACTCAAAGAATAATAAAATTAATTAAAAAAAAAAAAAAAAAAAAAAAAATTACTAATTAAAATAATTAAAAATAATTAATAATTAATTATTAAAATAATTTAATTTAAATTAATTAAATTAATTAATTAATTTAAATTCCGCGCCGTTTTGCATCACGCACCGTTGCCAACTATCTCGGATGCAGTTGCGATCTCGCTCTAACACTATAGCGATAAGTAGGACGCGAGATCGCATCGTAAATGAAAACGTAATTTTTATTCTTTCTCGCTCGCACTTGTGTTGGCTTTTATGAGGCTTTTTTACCACTCTTCTTTCGCATAGAAATAGTTAAGTTTGTTGATACCATTAGTATGTACCTATTTCGCAAAATGTTCTAACTTTTAAGCCCGGCTTTTGATTTTTTTATGAATGGAACGAATCGTGCGTTTGATTATGAATAGTAGGAGTAGTGAAGCTGCGCAAAACGTTGCGCAACGCGTGAATTTCTATAGAATGATACAACTTTAACCAAATTTGTTCAAATTTGTTTTGAGCGGCTAGGTACTGGTGCACTTTTTTTCGCTTTGATATCTTTTCATTTTCTGTGAATTAAGTGTTGTGATTCGTTTTTGCTGTGATTACCTTTGTTTTGAAGTGATTAAAAAGTTTCTTAGCATTAAAATTATTTCGAAAACGCATGCAATTGTTCCTTGTGAAGGACTAAAGTGTGTGCAATCCTTACTCGGAAAGGTAAATATTTAGAGTTTTACAGAAAAATATAATCTCGATAGTTATTGTGGCGATTTCATTCCGCGCTTTTGTTAGTGATTATAGTGTTATTTTTATCATCAAAATGGGAATTCGGAAACTGTGCTCGAAAAGGTATGTAACTTGAGTTTTGTAACTCTTTACTTTACCGTAACCAACCTCAAATTACTGTACCTGTTTCTCGGAAATAAAAACAAGTATTTTTGTCAGTCGAAGAATACATTGAAATAGGCATTCGATTGTTAATTAGACAACTTTAGGTAGGTAGCTGGTGCCATGAAAACACATAATGAGTGTTGTATAAATGGCATTTGTAGTTTTGGTTAACCACTGAAAAACAGGGTTGATATGATTTAAATCAGTGATTAAAATCGCGATTAAAATGAAGTGATTTTTTTATAAAAATCAATGATTTAAATCAATATTTTTTTACTTCGACCAAATCAGCCAAAATGTGTCAAGGGACTTTCCCCGACATAAACTACGGCGCGCACACACGTGTCCAATGCTGTTTAACTACACCGTTCGGAGGTTCTCCGAAATTTAAACTCGTGACCGAAACCGTCCGTTTAGTCTTTGGCGCGGTCATTCGTGATTGATTAATGAAAGTAAATACAACAAGATGTCTGGAAGGAAAAAAGATGCTGAATGGGTTTATTTCGATGAAAAAATGTCCACTTGCGGCAAGTTTAACAAAGCGGTGTGTAAACGTTGTAAGAAGGAATTAATGGGCTTATTAGCGAGAACGAAAAAACATTTAGAGACATGTGTGACAGAAAAATCAAAAAAATCCGATTTAAATCCAATTAATCCGATTTAAATCAAATTAATCCGATTATTTTGACTTTTTTATAAAAATCATGATTTTTATCAACCCTGCAAGAAAGCAATTAATTAATGTGAAGCTGACCTTCATTCTTAATTCATTGCAGATATGCAGTCTGAGAGCTACATGATATTCCCCACCGTGTGAGGATCTGTAGATATCTCTAACATGTTTTTTTCTTTCTTTTCTAAATGAATTTCCCAAATGTGGCTAAGTTTATAGACCACCATTGAAGATCATGTGTGTGCAGGATCCAATATACCTGGTTATGATAACTGTCATCATTAATTTCTTTATTTGTAATAATGAATAACTAGACCAAAAAACGGATAAAACATTCCAATAACCTGAGTATGAAATCTAAACTTAATTTGGTTTTAACCAATTGCAATAATGCAAAAAAATATGCTCATTAACTTCAAGCTGTTATTTGTTCTCCCACTATTCAAATATAAATTGCGTAACTTTTTAATTGACAAAGCTTACTACACGATCCAAGATTTTCTTAATAATTAGTATCTACTACAATCTGTCACCATACACTTAATTGTTATTCTATGTATATGAAATGTTTTATATGTCATACCTAAGAATTGTTTTATACTGCATGTTGACATAATTAATTATTGTATGCCTATTAGGCAGGACATAATGGAACTGTAATTTATCTAACATCTGTCTGTATTACCTATGCCCACAATAAAAAGATTTGATTTGATTTGATTTGATTTTTCTCTCATTACAATGTCACAGTTATGTTGTGTTATTGGAAACAATTAGACCTAGAAAGTTTACAATACTGTTTTGGTATAAAATCTAACTCTTTCAGTATAGGTATCCAGTGTTGACTGTGCTTTCCAAACACTAGGTATTTGAATGTTTTCGATTCAAAGAAGACCATCTTATACGATACATATATCTGATAGCAAAGCCTCTTTCTGTTAAGTAAGCTATAATAGGTTTCATGTTTCCGGAACCAAACAAAAGGCATGCATTAAATTGATACCTAGTATTTTCTCTTGGACCGCATCTTTTACATCTGAGGTTACCATAAAGTAAATTTCTGTAGTTTTCTACTGTTTGGTAGTTTTTCCAACTTGTTATGTATTATTTTAACAATACTAACATCTTCCAATTCAAAGTAAGAAGTAATGTCCCATTGGGCTTTTAAACAAGAAATAATTGACAAACAGAACTTGTTATGTATAGTTATAAAAAATAACTAAGTATAGTATTTAAAGAAAGGTTATGAATTAATTTCAGATGTTAACTGTAAGGACTCTAAAGAATTTGTCATTCAGTAGAGTTTGATCTAATTCTGCTGTGACTTATTATGTAAAAGGGGTTGTATACCCTACATATTGATCAAGAATACAAGATCTGTGGTGATTAGTTTCAAATCACAAAACTATGAGAAATAAATGTGCCCCCACCTGTGGGTTCACTTGCGATGTTGGTGGTTCCTTTTGTCTTCCAGTTCCCATCCACAGCTGGTACTCCAGGAGATGCGTCCCCCCCTCTTTTACGCTTCTGCGCGAGGAGGTCCCCGCCTGTTTAAAGCTTTATTTGAAAAATGTTTAATGTAAGCAATGACCTTGCATTGCTTATTTTAGCAGAGATTTTCACTGAAAAGGTAAAGGAGACGGATACGCTTTCATACAATCTTGGGCCTGGATGTAAAGAGATGAAATTGGTGTCAATTAATAGCTACTATATTATCAAACCATCACTGAAAATTTTGCGGATTTTAGCAATCTGAGAGCCGAGTTAAAAGAGATTTTGTTAAAGTGAGGTTACGTAACAAAACAGCTGATTTTTGAAGTGCGATGTATAACCTCATTGTGCGATAGGTAGTTGTTTTTTTAAAGATAGGATGCTGTTACAATTATAGAAGGTGTATACAGTGCCGCTAGCGGCACTGTATACACCTTCAGCTTCTTCACCTTCACCTTCACCTTCTTATATTTCCCCAGCATCTACACGATCAATAATAGGAGGGTGAAAATTGTTTAAAAGAGCAGCAGCCACCTCAAAATCTTTCATGAAACTTTTACTAGCTACGTTAAAATAATTTTGCCGTAATAATTTAAAATCTCTTTTGAATCTGCCGTTTACTACCTCCACTACCCAACGACATATGGTGACTGCTCTCGATTTATTTGCTTCACTAGTGGAAAGCTGTGTCTCACCCTCTTCTAATGATGCAGGCACATATGTCCTATATCCACATTGGTGCAACAAGGGCAATGAATCACGAAAGCCCCTATCCAGTATAAAAGCATCACCTTGAAGGAAGTATTCCCGTAATGGTCTTTCATTTGAAAATTCCTTTTTCATTATATCAGCGTCTGAAGTGGTGGCTGGATAGGGGCCCAGCACATCAATTATATGCCCATCGGTACATACCATTAAAAACGGTTTCATAAGATTGCGATATTTGTGCATGCTATATGTTCTTTTTTGATATAAATAATTCGAACTCTTTTCAATGTAACAATATGTTCCATCAAATATTACAATGGGCCTATCTACTCCCTCAAAGTTACCAAACAATGTGTTAGGTATTAACAGATTTCTTTGCACTATGTTTTGCCTATTTATATGATTTAAACCTAGGTGTCTAGGTACAAAATACTCATACAGCAGATCTCTCACTTGGTGTAACCACTTTTCTAGAGTTCGCCTAGACACTTTTAATAAAGTTGACAACCTCTCATCAGAATCCCCAGTTCTAAGCTTAATTAAATATGCTGCTAAAGCTAGGGACCCCCTAGGAATTTCTAATAACTGAGGAACCTCATTAAACATTTGATGGAACTGCGCTTTGTTTAACCCTATCCACGTATGCACAACATGGTCTTCCATATCATCTATACTCTCAAAATTAAGTAATCCTGATTCTACAAATTCTTTTAAGGACATCATGTCCTGGATATGTTTTGCTGTAAAAGTCTGTACATAATTATTTCTCAAACTGGTAAGAAAATCCCATGCTTCTATAACTAAATGTCTATCACATAGACGATTATTCTCAGGTACATAATATTTATACCGACTGAGCAACATCTTTCTAGTAGAAAGTGGAACTCTATACCCCTCTGTTCTCAGACATCCTTCAATAAAGCACCTACTTTCTGTTTCAACAGCCCTCATGTAATCTGGTAATACAATAGTAGGTTCAGGCTGAATACTTCTAACTTCTTCAACTGGAGGTTCAGCAGGAAGAACTTGTACCTGTGGCTGTATTTCTTCAATTGGGCTTGCTTGGGAAGAAGTTGATGGGCCAGAGACCATATGGACAGCAACTCTGTCTGCAGCAACCCAACAAGTATGGCATATGCGACTAGGTACTTCTATCTGCAACAAACAATACATAATCATTGAAGTATTAAAAAACTCAACTTGACTTACAACAAAAGCACATAAAACAAATGTAAACTGATTCAACTTACAGCTCTAGGTATAACCCACTCTTGAATAACATTATAAATTCTCAATTCGCAAGCTGAGGTGGTGTGAAGTAAATGGCTGACTCTAGATGCAAGTGAACGTCCACATCGGAGTACGGTGTGCCCGGTGTGCACTACGGTGGCCAAGATGTCTAGGTTCACCATGAGGTGGTCTTTGAGCCAAGTCCCAGCAAGCATGGCAAACATGGTCACTGCTGTTTACCTGAAAAATGGAAAAAGTTTTTAATATTAGTTAACATGATTACTTTTTTTTAAACCAACCGACTCTGTCCGATAGTTATTTAATTCAAATTCAAATCATTTATTTGGTTGAATATGGGTACATGAGGTGATACATAGAACAGAAGATCTTTAAACCATATCCTACCTGAATAGGTGTGCAAATATCTATTACAATAAAAAAATATATATCTTAGTTCAATGTAATGTAAATCTTCATATGATTTTTAAATGTTTACCTATTCATACTTTATTATTTTGTAAATGTAATCGTGAAGGAAAACATCGTGAAGATTGCAAGCCAGCGTGGTAGACCCTGGTGAGCTAATAAACAGGAGGTGAGTAAGTACTTACAGATTGTGGTGCACGCCATTGACGAATCACTGCTAATATCATTTCGTCATCTAAAGCTCGATGACCCAGTGTATTACAGCGACTAGTCGCTATGCCACAATTTACACAACGATCCATTGTGATAATATCCAATCGGTAGGCTGGTCGTAGAATCCAAAAAAACAAGTCCAAGTCCAACGTAAAAGCGAGGCTCTCCGTGTCCGGTATGGCAGCAAGGGTCGTACAAGAAGCAAGATCAGAAGTCCGTAGAAAGAAAGCAGGGGTCAAAGAAAATATCAATAAAACTATGGGAGGAAACACTCAAAACGCACACGCACTAACACTAAACGATACGAAACGAGTGACTGACTGACATGTCACCATAGACTAAAAATACAATAATCGATTAGCAAACGTGAATCGATTTTAACATTTATCTTTATAGATATTTAATTTGTTTAAACTCTTTAATACGTTAATTCTAATAATTAATGTATTTGAATTAATCATCTGGTAAAAGCATCTTTTAAATACTTAGAGAGTTTAAATAGTATGAACTCTGTCACGATAGTCGATTATAATTTAATCGATATTCCATTTTGTTCGTAGCCATAACTTAATTTTTGGATTTCTCAATTTCCAGATTGTAAAATGGGCTGATATTTCACATTTTGTAATAGAAAAATATAAACTTTTTTTTAACCATACGTCAACTTATTACAATCAGGCCCAGAAATTCCCGTCTCCTTTCTGTCTCCGACTGTACCAGAAACAATTTGTTTTCCTTTATAAATAACAGATAGTAGGAGATATATCCTCTTGTGCCAGGATTAAGTAACAACCACCGTAATTGTGAATAATCATTCAGATTTTGTATTTAAAAAGAAATATTTTCGGCTTTAAATGTTCTTCAGACACAGCTGAAGACCCGAGCCCGGGCATGATGGTGTAGTAGCAATTTGTTGCTTCTTTATTTGTATTAGCTACTCTCACTTTCTAGACATTTCCTGATCTGTCTTGCTAACATTTATTTGATTCAGATTAGAACATTTGGTAATTGAAGTTTTCTTCTCTTTTGCTAAGCTTTTTTGAAGTATCATATCCCACCTTTAGGCTTCTGTTAAGCAGATCTTCTCAGACTCTCTGTGGTTTCAATCTGGTTGAGTATTTTCTACCAACTCCGGATGGTCATTCTCATGACTATAATGTAGGTATGTCAGATGAGTTGCTTACTGTGGGATATTACAATATCTGGAAAAAATATACTTCATGCATGCTGTAGGTAAAGGGCAACACAAAATTGCACCAAATAACCATGTAAGTTCCCACAGAACTTCCCTTTATGGTTATAATGAAAAAAGTCAACCAAAGGTTGCTTAGCTCCCAAGCATAACACAGCCATTGTAAATCACGTGCGTCCCCACAGAACGCCCCAAGGTCAGGCAAATCGCTCATATTATTGCCATTTTAAACCACGTGCGTTCCCGCAGAATGCCCCACAGGTCAGGCAGAGCTTCAGTTTCAGAATAAAGTCAACCACGTGTGTCCATTAAGAACACCCCACAGGTTGTTTAGCTTACAACATAGCCATTTTTAACCACGTGCGCCCCCACAGGACGCCCCACAGGCCAGGCAAGTCGTATTGAAGCCATCTTTAGGCTTAGTATGTTCATTCTTATTGCTATTTTAAACCACGTGCGGTCCCGCAGAAAGGCTTGTGCAGACCAGCGCGACTTGTCGCGCGACGCGACACGAACAATACAATTTCTAAGAAAACTTCACAGTATAACAATAACCGGTGTCGCGTCGCGCGACAAGTCGCGCTGGTCTGCACAAGCCTGAACGCCTCACAGGTCAGGCAGAGCTTCAGTTTCAGAATAAAGTCAACCACGTGTGTCCCTTAAGAACATCCCACAGGTTGTTTAGCTAACAACATAGCCATTTTTAACCACGTGCGCCCCCGCAGGACGCCCCACAGGCCAGGCAAGTCGTATTGAAGCCATTTTTAGGCTTAGTATGTTCATTCTTAATTGCAAAACGTGCAAACTTATGCTCCATGACACAAAACACAATATCACACTCGATGTTTTTTATCGATTAGGTAGCGATATCTTACACTCTTGAAGGTTCTTAGACCTTTGATGTATTTATATGTGAACACTTGAACACTAATGCCATAAAACAGTAAGCACTTAAGCAGGGACTAACAGGAAATATCACAACATGCGGTAATTTTTTTACCTTCGCCATTGAGAATATTGAAAATTACGTTTTTCGAGTTTTTTAATCTTTCACAATAAGGGAGATCCGTAGATTATTATTATTGTTTTTTATGTTTTTTAAGCTTTGCCCCACAATAAAGGCTTGTGCAGACCAGCGCGACTTGTCGCGTGACGCGACACGAACAATACAATTTCTAAGAAAACTTCACAGTATAACAATAACCGGTGCACATAGGAGTATTTAACCCAAAAAGTCGATCAAAATTATTTATTGGCTAAAATTTATTTATTGTTATTAAAATGTAATAAAAAATGTTTAAAAAATACTTTGAGCTATTTTTTGAAGCAGGAATTTGAAATAAATGTAAAAAAAAAATGGTTTGTCACTATTTATTACAATATGTCAACAACAACAATACACACAAAACAATTTACACGTAAAAACTTATAAACTAATTAATTATTAAACTAATAAAATCGCTTATAACTACTCCTCTTCATCTGAATCATGTACGCTATCTTCTGCATCTCCTTCATCGATATTAACTTCGTAGGACATTAACATTTCTATAGTTTCCATTTTAAAAGGTTTTGATTTTTTAGACACTTTTGGTCTTATACTTGTCAAATATGGGTCCGAAGTTAATAATAATCTATTTAAAACATCCATATTACAGTCAGTTCTACTGAATTTTCTTGCATATTGTTCCCTGAATTTCCGAAAATGTTTATTACGAGCTTCTGCAGCTTCTTCTGATAAGGCCCCTATTGGTAGTATGGCGTGTCTAATAACTGTAGGCCCATGAATTAAGATTTTGTGAAGTGTAGGTGTCATAGGATACCATGAGTATAATTCTACATACATCTTCGCTGTGTCTTGGCTATAGGTGTCAAATTTTTCAATATTAATTTTATATCCACTTGATATCACTTCTAAAATAACTGCTAATCTTTCTATTAAAGTTTTGTCAATACCAGTGATATTTGCCGATATTTCTATATTGTTAAAAAATCTTCTACTAGTGTTCCCGTCATTAGTGTTCCCGAAATTGGCTTTAGGTACATCCACTATTAATCCGAGTTCATTTTGAATGCTTCTTGGATTTTTGCTTTTCTATCTTTTATTATATCTTTTTCGGCCTGAGTTCTCACTTGCCATTTCTTTATAGGAAGTTTGTAAGAAAGGTGAAGTAATGTTTCAAAAAATCTGATGCGAGCATGTAGGATAGACAAGCCAAACTCCAAATTTTGTAGCTCTGTTGATGTGGTCTCGTTAAACTTTTCGAGTTTATTAAAATCTTTTGATGTGGCTTTGCAAATATAGCATCTCATTGTAGAGGTTGTGTTTGTTGCTGAGTTGCACACTTTGCCATCTACCATGGTGAGTAACAAGTTATGAGTAACTGTTATTTCATAAGACCCGAAAGTTATCTTCGTGCCCGTCAACCGTTTAATTTGGTCTTTGTGGTAATTAATTTCATCATTTGTTACATCTTTGCTCTCGTGTATAAATCTGATCCGCATTGGTCGACAGTAACGCGGAGAAGACGGTGATGGATTGTTCCAAATATTTTTTTTAGTACCCTTACTTATCAACTGTAATGGCACAAGTGATGATTGAAAAATATTTGCGTCAGATTCACTGCTGTTAGCAAATTTTTGTTTGTATTGGGCCTGCTGCGAGCCATCACATCCCCATTTATATGTGAACTCTAGGTTCACCAATTCTTCCTCTGGTAAAGTTTGTAATACTTCTTCAAGATATAATATAAAACGCTGAACAGTGTGGTCTAGTAATGCTTGTAATTTAATTTCTGCACACGTTTCAGTGACCCTGTATGTCTCGACATTTGGATAGCAATCTTGTTTTGCTTTTTGTAAAATCGAGTAGCACGGGTATAGTTTTTTAGAACTTTCTCTAATTATTTCGTACTGCTTTCTTGTCAATGCAGCTTCCACAAACATAGACAAAGCCTGACTTGGCGATAGTTGCTTAATTTTTGCTTCAGGTGTAGCACTCTTTCTGAACGCTTCACGATATTTACGACCACGTGTTGGGGATGCCATAATATCTTTTATTACATATGCACCATCCACGTTTCCTTTTTCACGAAGCGCCATTTGACCTGCATAAATTAGTGTTTCTGCTTCATCTTTGCCACGTAGATGTGATGTTTTTCGACGCTTACTGCAGTCTGTTAGTTCCGCGAAATCTTTGCTTGGCCGACCCACGTGGGATTTTTCGGTATTAATTATTTTTTTCGGTATTTCAAGAGTACCTTGTAACCAATCATGGTATTTTTTCAAAAACACACTTTCTGTTCGCTTTGCTGTCTGCCACTTAGACTTCATTTCAGACTTGAGACGAGAAAATGTATGAATAAACTTTGATTTTTGATCAGTAGGGAATGAAGAGTTATTAATTATTTCAAACTCCAGTAAATTCAACTTTTCTCCGAAATCTGGTTCAGTATATTCCCTCGCTTTTCGAAAAACATATTCTCGCGTCACGATCTTAACACCGGAAGGCCCTACAACAAGAGAAATCTGAAATTAACTTAAGTGACCGCAAAATAAAGTTTGTTTTGGTAAATACCACATGCACTTAATTTTCAAAATGTTAACATTTTGGCACGTGGTGGCAGCTATTTTCTTTTTAAATTTCTAATATGTATATCTAACAACAAGATGATAAAAGAATTTGACTCGGGAAAAGTCCGGAAATACAACAAAAAGATTTTGAAATATTGAAAAAGGGTGAAATCGACTCATCATTTTAATGTACCCAACAAAAAATGGCGTAAATAATTATTAAAAGTATATATGACAAAATAAAAAGTAATTTAAATTTTACATACCTTGTTCTATACCGTCCATAACTATAATTTGATTTAACCGGATTAATCTAATTTTAACACTTATTTTTAACAATTTAGTTGACTCACTTTTACTGCGTATTAAGTTCGTACGATCAAGCTTGCGTTAGAAAGACGACTGATTGTGAACGGAATGTCAGCGAGAACAAAGAGAGTCGAGCGATATATTGTCCCCCCGACCCTTCCGGTTTGCCAGGTAGCGAAAACTACTTTCATATTTATACTTTGTAATATTCGACTTTTGATCGACTTTTTGGGTTAAATACTCCTATGTGCGGTGTCGCGTCGCGCGACATGTCGCGCTGGTCTGCACAAGCCTTAAGAATTTCTTCTTGTATCGTGGGTGCGTTTACACACATAGAAACTCACATACACTAACACCCAGACCCGAAACAACTATTTGCAGATCATACAAAAATTTGTTCCGTGCGGGGATCGAACCCGCGACACGTTGCGCAGCAGTCGATCGCTCAGCCACTGCGCCAACCGTGTCGTCTCCCCTTTTTATTTCCCTTCTGACTTCCTATTTTCCATTTTTATGTGAATTTAAACACTTTTTACACAAAATATTATAAAATAAGCGGAAATATGTGACGCCGATACTTGACATAAAAACCGAATGAAGATAGCT
The DNA here is from genome assembly GCA_916701695.1 of Agrochola macilenta. Taxonomy (NCBI): domain Eukaryota; kingdom Metazoa; phylum Arthropoda; class Insecta; order Lepidoptera; family Noctuidae; genus Agrochola; species Agrochola macilenta. The sequence goes on along the minus strand of OU753552.1, from coordinate 29,156,842 downwards.
GGTAGAGGTAGATAGATGGCAGCACGCCTTAGGAAAGGGCGCGTTAATTTTTTGTTATTTCTTCAAAATTATGTGACTAGAGCCTCGACTAAACGCCTACTACCATTGTATTCTCTCATCATTGAGAGCGAGACAGCAACGAGTATAATTACCGTCGAACTTCACTTACAGGTAAGTTCGTTTGACTATTCAATTACTCGTAGCAAAAGTCGTACTTGCCTCGACCATGCACTGGTAAAAACCAACTGTCTTACCAACATCATTGTACCTCACACTACATTAACAGACCACTACCCCGTTTTATTAAACATGAACTTGAAAAAAACACGACAATATGCGTTTTCTAAAACAATAAAAACGTTAGTCTCAAACATGATCTAACTAAAATTGATTTTAGCCCAGTGACTAACTTCGTAGATCCAAACTCAACAAATCCAACAGCAACGAGTATAATTAAAGTATGAGCTGGTAAAAGGTCATGTGTTGCTGCTAAAGTTAAAAAGCGTTCCCCATTTTGATTTATTTTTTCAGAATTAATATCAATATTTATGTCTCCCATCACTATAACATGTTCGAAGGCGGAAAGTGTGAGTAGAGTATTATCTAATGATGACAGAAATTTGTCGATGTTTTTATAAGATGGTGATCGATAAATGGCCAGTATAGCGATACGTTTATCGATTACAGCAACCAATCCATTACAATCTTGCATGACGGGTTCTTCTATAATTACATTAAGATTTTCATCGAAGTATATTACTACACCATCATTTTGCTTAATGTTTAATTTTGTTCCCACATTACAATAGCCTGGAAGGTTCGGTATTACAGTTGTATTGGAAAGCCAGCATTCTGTCAATAAAATAACATCACTTTCATTGACTTTGACATTGACTATCATTCTCTCGAAATATTGCAGTTTATGCTGCGTATGTTTTGTGTAAGAATAAGTAGATCCTGCTCCGACGATGTTAATATTTTCTGACAGTCCTCAATATAAGCTATTTGCGATTGTGATACAGAAACTTGATCAATATTATCTGTTAAGTTGATGATATCATTGAATGTAAAATAGTAAGTTTACATTTTGCCATGAAAGCTAGTCTTGGATTACGAACGAAAGTACGTAGATACCGCATTTACGGCATTCTGTCAATAAAATAACATCACTTTCATTGACTTTGACATTGACTATCATTCTCTCGAAATATTGCAGTTTATGCTGCGTATGTTTTGTGTAAGAATAAGTAGATCCTGCTCCGACGATGTTAATATTTTCTGACAGTCCTCAATAGAAGCTATTTGCGATTGTGATACAGAAACTTGATCAATATTATCTGTTAAGTTGATGATATCATTGAATGTAAAATAGTAAGTTTACATTTTGCCATGAAAGCTAGTCTTGGATTACGAACTAAAGTACGAAAGTACGTAGATACCGCATTTACGAGATTTACAAGTTGTTACGTTTCGTTTCTTGGGAGCAACTGTGTGTGTGTTATATTTGAAGAGTGCGTGACAATACTTTGCAATGTAATTCGATAGGAACAAAGATAATTTAAAAAGTATTCAGTAATTGACCACAAGCCACACTATAAAAGAATAATGTTACAGAAGTCAGGAAGGACAAACAGTAATTCCTGATACAATGTATGACAATTTTTTTCCTTAAAATCAAAAAACCATACAAACAAAATAAACCTGATAGTTATAAAAAGGCCAGACAAGACAAATAATTCAAGTTCATTTTCCGTTTCCGTTTGGCAAAAAACATATGATAGAATGATTGAGTAAGTTTTATAATAAATTAGTATGACAAATAACCGTTTTTTATGTTGACGATGAACAACCAATGATGCGAGTCTATTAACTTTATAATGGCTAAGAGAAGTAAAAAATAAGATAAAATTATGTAGGTAAACAACATGCAGTAATCTTCTATGAGTTTAGTATAATATTGGCATCTCACGAGAAAACATAGTCATGTTGCAATTCTTAACTTTTCTATGTCTGCATCAGTATTTATTCGAATATGTGCCGAAACTTCATTATTTTTTAGATAAACAATTCCGTTAGCCGTCCAACAGAAGTTATATCCATGGCTCTTTTGGAACTGTCTAGCCAGGAAGTATACCTATATAGTGTACCTTTGAGTTTTGTAAGTAAGAGTTTCCGCTATGTATAGCGGTTTTGGTTGATGTTTGGAGCTCAAATGGGTAGTGTTTCATTTTTCTCCCTTAGGTTTAGATTTATTGAAACTCTTAACAGCCTTTAAGACTTTATCCTTTAGCAGTACCGTGGTAAGGTCCACAATAACCGGGTTTGAGGAGTCTTTTGACTTTAGCCGGTAGATGTCCTTTTTTCTTGAACTATCAATTTCGACATTCAGCGTCTTCCCTAATTGCATAATTTCATCACATAATGTATCCTTTGCCTCGTAATGTTGTTTTGGTATATTTCGTATTTCGATACCAGTTCCCCGGGATTTTCGTTCCAATGTTTCCAGTTCTTCCTCTAAGTCTCTATCAGCTTTTCTTTCTTTTTCAAGTGAAATCATTTTTACTAGAAATTCATCGTGTTTCTTTGACTTAACTTCCATACTAGACTTTAAATCTTGAAAACGAATTTCCTGTTCTTTTGAGAATAAGGTAAACATTTCCTTATTAAGAGACGCAATATCAACATTCTCGCTGGCGAGTTCGTCAAGCTTCCTTTTTTTCCGTTCAGTGATATTCGACGCAAACGATTCAAACTCAAAACTCAAACTCAAAGCATTTATTTCAAATAAACCAATTACAGGTACTTTTGAATTGTCAAGAGGTTGGTCAGTCAGAAATATGAAGCTAGTTGCCCATTCCAACGCGTAGTAGGTTCCTATGGAGAACAACGGGCAAGAAACTCCACGGACACTCTTTAAAATCAGAATATTTTTACAAAAAAATGGTTACATCATTCATGTTGTAATTATACATGTGAGAACAATGTAGAAAGACGTGCACATTAAAAGCGTCCGTAATAAAAAACAAAAACAATAAAAAAATGGAAATAAGCTGTAGCAGCTAAGAGATGACCAGTCTCCACTGACGGCGCCCGTTCACGAACACGGCGCATGGATCAGCACCATTTAGCTCAACCATTTTGATGGGAACTTAATGATCCATCACACACGCCACCACCAGCGAGACATTTGAGTGAGCATGACATACTCTCAGCCGCCAGGGCACATTCAAGTCAATCAAAGACGTACCCAGTAAATGGTAGCTGTAAAGTAGGTACATAGTGCTCACACATGTGCTATGCAATTATATAATACTAAAAGACTGAATTTATACAATCTAATGATAGTTTTACAATCTTCAGTAGCTCCAACAATATTTTTGAATGCTAATCAATTAGTTTATGTGCCCTTGTGGAGCTGGACCAGCGTTGAGCCAAGCATTTTTGTCATCGATGTAATCCCCCAACTTATAATATGCTTGGCTGCATCAATCAATCTGCCTAGCCTTTTCCCAACTATGTTGGGGTCGGCTTCCAGTTTAACCGGATGCAGCTGCTGGATGCTTGGCTGCATAGTGTGCGTTTTATACAAGATTTAAATTTTCTTTCATTCAGTTGGAGTCATGGACGTATAAAATGGAGTATGTGGGGAGGTATTTTATTGTAACATTTCAAACAGTACCCCATGAAGCATGAGTACTTTAGCCAGTCTGAAACCCGGTTGAATTAATTGGACCCTATTTCTAGTCCTATAATTATGTCTATCACCTCTTTTACAGAAAATACTTAGATTTTTCCTAACGTACATGATGTTTTCATAGACATATTGACAAGGTACCGTCATGATGTTAATATCTTTAAACAGTTCCCTTAGAGAATCGCGTCTGCGGAGGCCATATATAGCTCTGATGGCTCTTTTCTGCAGAATAAAAATAGACTCGATATCTGCAGCCCGTCCCCATAGTAAAATACCGTAAGACATGATACTATGAAAGTAACTGAAATAGACTAGCCTCGCGGTACCTACATCAGTAAATTGACGGATTTTTCTTACAGCATATGCTGCTGAACTTAGGCGTCCTGCAAGAGATGTTAAATGAGGACCCCATTGCAGCCTTGAGTCGAGCGTGATGCCCGAGAAAACAGTTTTATCGACGGATTCTAATTTCTCCCTATTCAATACAATGTCACAATCACTACTCTGCAGACCAAGCTCGGACTCATAGAAGGTTAAGCGGACAGGTCCGCTTTTTATCGCCAACTCCTCATCTGTTTCCGCGGCTAAAATAATTTCGGAACTGGTGGTGTGGGGTGCTCAGGGACTGCAACCGGCATATCTACGCCAGAATTAGTTGAGCTCCACCCTCAGTGTGCGATTTAGCGTCATGGTAGTAAAGAATATTTTCCGCTCAGGAACAATACAAATTATTAATCAAAGTTCTCTGCTATCGGCAAAAAGCGAACACCAATTTAACTCTGCTTCCTTATTCGTACGATGCGACAGTGATCAGAAAAAAAAAAAAAAAAAAATACAAAAAGTATTTCTTTTACTGGGGTTTGAACAAGTGGCGAAGCGTTAACCGCGTCGATCTCTTAGCAAAGCTTACACCCCGAGGCCATTTGTGCTTCGGGATTATAATTCAAATTAGTTAATTGCTGCTGATCGTTAGTCAGTGCAATTAATTAGTGGTTCACCTTTGCTATTTTGAAGGTCGAAATACGCAAGTCGCTTCTCGGAACACAACAAACACGTTTTTATAACAACTTTTTTCGAAAGTTATTAGCTCACTGTTGTTTCTGTAGCTTCTCGTTTGTATTTGTTATAACACAGTTCAGAGAGTCAGCTAATTATACATATTAAGAGCGTTTACGCAATCCGTGCGCTGTTTGGCTCAAAATCAGTACTTTTCGACCCAGTTAATATCCATCAAACATTATTTTAAAACCAAATTAATTACTAATAATTTTAGTAAATATTGTTGTCTAAATACTTAGTTAGGATTTTTTTTAGATTAATAGAGTATTTGTGAATTCTATCAAGATAACTGAACAGAGGTTTTGATAATTTCACTTCGAGCGTCAACTTTGAAGCTACAAATATCTTAAATCACTGATCAACCTAACTAACAATATTTTATCTAACTACAAATATCATTAGGAAAAAACCTTGTTTAAATAAAACCATTTTAGGTTCCCTACATGAGAAATAAAAATCCAAACAAAACGAAATTATAAAGAAATTTTGGTCAGTAAAACGATTTTTTTTACCAATATAGCTTCATTAATTTAATATAATAATAGGTTACTGTAATAGAAGAACATCTTCTTAAAAACTTGCAATTTAAAATTTTAACTAAATGTGTTCTATTATTTTTCTAGAAATATTTTAAAACTACTATAAAACTCCACGCGCAAACTATTTCAAATTAGTCCGCCGTGAGGTATTCCAGAGAGTGGACGTATCGCTCGGCGCTCTGCCTGACCGCTGTTGGCCTTTGTCGTGCGTACAACGATATTGCACGAGTATAGTATGGTCGCCAAATCTTAGTACTTTAGTAAGTAAAACATTTTATTGAAGTGAAAACTAATTTAGGGTGCCAAAGTCGATAATGGTGCCGATTCTCTTGTACACTGTACTAAACTATCACTAAAATTCCTTACTTTAGGCTATGAGAATCTTAGAGCTATTCTGCAAATGAAAATTCTCTAAACTAAAAAATAATTTTGACAACTAAAATAGAATTTGACGATCGCGAATCCACGAGGTACCCGTGGTTTGCCCTCACCCGTGATTTTTTTTAGAGCCGGAGGCGAGCAGTGGGTGCCGCCTCGACATGTTTTATATGGAATTTTTCACTTTTTGTATGGAAAACATGAAAAAATATTACCTACATGTTCAGGTTTAGGGGTTTATGGGTTTCATAAACCAAAAATTGAAATCGAAATGGGGTCGAAATTTTCATTATTTTTGCGATAGGACGCACCATTTTCGAGATATAAGCAAAAGAAAAAATAAATACAGTACTGTTTTTGCACGTGAAGTCGAGATGTTGGTGTGAATTTTAGTTCATTTGGTATTTTACAATTAAAATTTTAGGTGAAAAATTTCAAATTCAGAATAGCAAAATTGCCATTTTCACTAAACTCAAAACTCAGTACTATCTTAGTGCTGTCAAACTAAAATATAGTTAAATTGTGTCACTTTAGTTTATTTCAGAATGGGAAATCGTCGTTTGACAGGATTAAACTTAACTTTAGGGATTTTTAGTCTAGTTTAGAGGCATTTCTTGTACACCGAACTAAACTTATCACTAAAATTCCTTACTTTTGGCTATGAGAATTTTGAAGAAACAAATAACTAAATTTAAAAATAATTTTAACACAACTAAAATCGAATTTGACAACCGCGACTCCACGTGGTTTGCCCTACCCCGTGTTATTTTTTTTAGTGCCAGAGGCGCGCATGGGGTGCAGCCTCGACGTATTTTATATGGAAATTTTCACTTTTCTATGGAAAATATGAAAAAAGATTATTCATTATTACAAAAACTGGATTTATTAATTTTTCCTGGGACCAATTTTTTTTTTTTTTTTTTTATAGTTCATGTGTACAGTACCACTAGACCAACTCACATTCCTAGGCAGCACTTGGTCCAAACCTAGGCAATATCCTTTCGACCCCCTTTAGGAAACCCCTAAAACTCAACATCTACATGTTGAGTTTTAAACAACTTGCACTAAACAACGTTTTTGACATATTTTCTCAAAAATGTATTTCAGTTTGTTACCCGACTACTTTTTGTTCAGTCTCACGTCACTTGTGATCCGTTGTGAACGCGACTGTGCATATTTTGTGTTGTGGTGAATATTTTGCTTGAAACAACGACCTGGCTTCGAATCCATATACATAAGCTAGCACACGCCAATATACCAAACAAAATCATCGAGAACTACTCAGGCAGAAATAAAAACAAAACGTAAACAGAACTTAATATCTAAATAAAAGCCTCCAGGCATAAAGGGCCTGCCCGCTTACATATATTTGTAACTGGAAGTTATAAAATGATAAACTAGGACCATCGAGGTAAAATAAATAAAACAAACAGTAATTAATTACTTAATAACAATAAATAATATGATCAATTGTCGAGGTCACTAGACAACCACATATTGCAATACAACTCATTAAGCGTAGGCGGCCGAACTGAGCCTTCCCGCTAGGTTCGATATATGTGGGCCCCACTGAAGTTTGGCATCTACTGTTATGCCCAGAAAAACAGCCGAGTTTTTTTATATACCCCAGTGACACTCGCGCAATAAAGACGAATCTAACAACATAATATCATTCATTAAAATCAGTTCAGCCGTTTAGTAGTTTCGAGGAAACAGAGACGGACATACATACAGGTCAAACACATAAAACTCCTTTTTTGGCTTCGACGCAGTCGTTTAATAACAAAATAGCTATTCGCGTCTGTCTGTGGATGTCCTAAGTTCATCAACATTTAAATAATTTGTTATTTTGTGTGAATGGTGCAATTTACACTTAATAGATTGGATAGCACGTTGTGAAGAAGTGCGCGCGGCAATAACGTTGCCTGGTGTTGTTGCAGAAGCGCTGCTGCAGAGCCGGCCGCTGCCGCACATCCCCGACCTGCCGGACGGCGAGCCGGCGCCCGGTACGCCGCAGCCGCTCGATTCCGCCAACAGGTATCACGTCAGCTCATTCTACTTATTGCAGAGCCGGCCGCGGCAGCACATCTCGGTGGCGCCCGGTAAGCCGAAGCCGTTCCTTGTGGCCAACAGGTACCACGTCAGCTCATTCTACTTATTGCAGAAGCGCTGCTGCATCGCCGACCTGCCAGACGGCACGGCGCCGGCGGTTAAATTATCGCATGAGAGTTTATTTATTTAAACAAAGGCTTACCAACTAAACAAAGTCTTTGTCAGAATATAGATCTCGCATGTATCTAAATAACAGGAAAGCACGACACTATCAATTAGCGTACTAGCACATTAAACACATTAAACAAACCGCCACTGAACGCGCCTAAAAAAGTGTATACACATCAAATAATAAAAACACAAATTTAAAAAAATTTGTGAATACTGTGTGTTACGTTATAACTATAACAAACAAAAGCAGGGTTTTTTAGGGTTCCGTAGTAAACAAGGAACCCTTATAGTTACGCAATGTCCGTCTGTCTGTCTGTCCGCGGCTTACTAGAAAGCAGTAATTTGGGGTATGTATACATATTAATCACGCCGACGAATAAAATCATGATAAATATTTTTTTTAGGTTAACTACCCATAAAAAAAAATTACATTCGTCGGAAATCACCTACTTTCCGCATTTGTAGCATAATAGTTGGTTAGTTATGCTACAAGTGCGGAAGGTAGGTGTGCGACTCGTGTCGACTTATACACTGGTCGGAAATCATCTTACGCACGTGTATCATACAACGTTTTACTATGAATTGTGCGAGAAAATAAAAAAAAAACCGAGCGAGCCTTACGGTAGTCGCCTATGAATTGTAACATCTAAGACGAATTATAAATGATGAAAACAACATTCATGACTTCGACTTCTACTTCGACTTTGACAACGACTTCGATTTCGACTTCGACTTCGACTTCTACGTCAACTTCGACTTCGACTTTTTGATTTTGACCATCGTCAGAATCATCTCCATCGCCATCGCCATCGTTATCATCATCATCATCTGATTTGTAAAACTTTTCTCAAATAATAAAATCTCTGAGACGGGCTGACGACGGTCTCAAAAAAAAAAAAAAAAGCACTAGTGAAAAAAAGTGACACTTTCCGCACAAATTGACTGCTTGGGAATCGCTCTTTTCGAGCAAATGCATTGTAAAACTGTTTACGTTATTGCTAAATATAATATTTTAGTACATAAAAGTAACAAGAACAATAAATAAGTACTACAATTCTTACAATTACCTACAAAAACATCCAGTCGAAAATTAGATCGGTTCGGCCGCAAACAAACAAACGCACTTCACTGTCTCGTGTTGCGGTAGCGTTGAAAAACTTCGGTAGTATTCGCAATAATTCGGAAATATTTAAAAGAAAACTTCGATTGGAAGGAATACTACCGCAGCATTCAGCAAGAATTAAATTAAAAACTTGAATTGACGCCATCTAGCGGGCAACAATAGAACTGTAAATGGCGAACTTCCCTCGTTAGTCGCTCGGCGACGCGATGCCAGCGCTCATCTACACGTAGTTTGGCAAGCTTCTTTTTAATGTAGCCAAATGCTCGGTGATGTCTTTCACTCGAGCCCGGATTCCTTATTATCAATACAAGGTAGTGGATGCGCCGATGCAACGCGTGTCTCAAGTACGAGACTTAGGGGTAATTTTCACTCAGGAACTAACCTTCCGTGAGCATACCAATAAGATATGTAAGAAGGCATACAGAAACCTAGGTTTCGTACTTAGGCAGGCTCAGAGGGTTACCAACATCACGACACTCAAGGTGTTGTATGACGCACTAGTCAGGAGTCACCTTGAACATAGTGCAGTCATATGGGCTTCTCATGAGGCGAAGTATAGTGTCATGTTGGAACGTGTCCAAAATACGTTCACAAGACACTTGTATTTCAAGCTGTATGGGGTATATCTATTTTTACCATCGTCACTCGAAAAAGGGCATTTTATTCATCGATAACAGTGAATAAAACTGTATTTTACTCACAAGAGAATAAAAACATTTTGAATTTGAAACAAGCACGAACTAAACAAACTACGTACAAAAATAAATGAACCGTACTGAAAGTACCTATTGGCTGGATAGACGGACCTATTCCTTCCTAGAAGCTTTACAATTAAATTAAATAAAAAATATCCCGCCAACTTTAGTTAGGTTCTTTTCAATCCGTTATCGTGGTTGTATTAATTTTAATTTATAAAAAAAAACCGTGTTTTTTATGTGTGGGCTGCAATAAAGATTTTTATTTATTTATTATTTAATGTCATTGGAAAATGAGACACCGAATACCACTGACTTGGAAATCATTTCGTTCTAAAGCTGCAATTATGGTAGAAAATTTGATACCGCCAAAAATGTGATACATATAAATAACATAACAACACGCCTTGTTTCCCCGAAGGGTTGGGCAGAGGCGTACCTTTAGTTCATCCACATTTTGCCAGTGTTTTTAAGTCCCATGTAATAGGGGTTGAGCCTATTGTCATCAATCGGACACAATTCTAGACTCCAGGTTGCTATTGAGAAATTCCTGGAAAAACCCATTAATACTTTGCCCGACCTGGGAATCGAACCCAGGACCTCTTGCTCAGCAGTAGCGTTTGCGACCACTAGACCAACGAGGCAAAAATTGTGTATAAATACTACAACTAGGACAGATAGATTCGAAAAAAATCACAAGGTGCGAGGTCAGGGCTATAGGGCGGGTGACCCAGTAATTCCACGTCTGACGTCGCCAAGTATTCGATTATTTGCTTGGCGGTGTGTGACGAGGCGTTGTCGTGGTGAAAAAAATCTCAGCTTATATTTGAAAAGTGAGAAGGGCAGTTCTCTCCAACTTTTAGGTAATTTATTAAATATGGTAGGAGCCATACAAAAGACACTTTTGCGCATGAGGGTTGTTCTCGTAGTATGAAAGCATATCCTGCTATTGTCGCGCCTATTACGTGGGACTACTTCATCTAATCGTTTAAATCGGTGTGGATTTGTTTTGACAAAAACAGCTCCTCAACAAAAAAAACTCCTAAAATGTACAGACATGGCAAATAACAATTTTATATTTTTTAAAGTAAGGCACGCAACTATCAGTAGGTTTAATTTTAAATGAATAATAAATGACTAATATGTTATGCTTACCTATAATGACTAAAATGCATGAAATAATTAATAATAATGATTTATTTGAAATAAAATGTAATAATTAAATAACTAATGTTTATTAAAATCTAATGTATTGTAATAATAATTAGAATCAATATTATATTATGTAATTTAATCATTTGATATGAACTACAACCATTTATATATCAAATATCCTACCTGATAAAGTCGATTCCACGGGTCGTGACTTCTTCGGCTTTAAGTGACTCCAAGTTGCGATGGGGTTTAGCGCAGACCTTCTCCTCTAAGTGCTGCCATATTTTGTAATCCAAGGGATTCAAGTCTGGACTGGATGAGGGCCAATCCGCATGCCTGATAAAGTCGATTCCACGGGTCGTGAGCCAGTTTTGGGTACTTTTCGCCTTATGAGCCGGCGCAGAAGCCTGCTGGAATACCCAGTGCCTGTTTTCGAACATTGTTTGTGAAAGAGGTTCCACACTGGTTTACACTCCTTTTTCACAAAAAAACACCTCCGTTGGATCTAAATAGGACACCCCAAGCCAAACCATGAATGCCGAAGGGTGATGACCACGCTGAACACGTGGCACACGTTTGTTCGCTTCTTCACTAGAGTGTGCATACAGTTTATCATTTTGTTTATTGAAACTCTCCTCAACATTAAAAAATGTTTCGTCCGAAAAAAGTATTTCGCGGTATTTTTTTCCCGCGTACCGCCTTAACAAAACCCGGCTTCTTTCGAGTCTGATTTTCTTCAGCCATGCGTTAAGAAGATGTGCTGTTTTTTTTCTATAAGCACGCAGTCCTAGTCACTAGTCCTAGGTCTTCATTTAACACCCTTTTAACAGTAGTTCTGCTTAGTCCCATCTGCAGAGCCAACATTTTTTGCTTGCGGACAGGATTTCGTTGGATTCGCGCCTTCATTGCTTTGATGACCGCTGGAGTCCGAACAGTACGAGGTCGACCGCTCCTTTGTTTATCTTCTAATCTTGAATCTTCCCTGAATCGTTTGATAGTACGATAAATAAATCTCAGTGGAATTTTCAAATTTTTTCAGCAGTTTGAAAATCTCAGTTGGCGCGTGACCGCAACGATGCAATGCAATTACTGCGACTCTGTCTTCTTTGCGCGGCCACTCCATTTTAGAAAATGAACATAATTCCAGAAACCCTTCGTTTTTATTTTCTTTAGATATTCAAATTTCGAATGCCCATAATATTTTCCTCGGCTTGCATTCTAAATTCGAAATTTTACCTATGTGACAGAACTTATGGCCCGACTACGTATAGGCATGTGATCCGACCAATACGTATTATACAACACAGTTGCACTTACGAGCAGACGTCTCGCGGCCTCGGCCAATACACAGTGGTCGAACCAGCGGTGGCAACCGTGCGCGTAACTCACTCAAACTCAAAGCATTTATTTCAATTAAACCATTTACAGGCACTTTTGAATTGTCGAATAGTCGCGTCAGTTACTCAGAAAGTTGAAGCTAGTTGCCCATTCCAAAACGTAGATCTTTATGGAGAAGAACGGGCAAGAAACTCCAAGGACACTCTTTTAAATATAGACAACTACAAAATTCTGGGTACATTATTCTTGTTGCTTCTATATGTGAGAACAATGTACAAAAAATAGTCAAAACAATTCAAAATATAAGATTTAAAATAAGCCATGACAGATAAGAGATGACCAGTCACAACTGACGGCGCCCGTTCACGAACATGACGCGTGGATCAGCACCATCCAGCTCAACAATTTTGTAGGGAACCGAATGATCCAACAAACTCGCCACCATCAGCGAGACATTTAAGTGAGCATGACATACTCTCAACTGCCGTGCTCTTTCAAGTCAACATACATTTTAATAACATAAAAAAACGGCTCCACGGTATTCACATTTAAAAAATTGTAAAAAAAAATGCTTCTAAATTATACAAAACTAATTTGCAATGTATTTGAGAGATTAATAGAATGTTACTACCAAAAAGAAAGAAAATCATTATCCATTGGAGTATTCAACAATTAAAACTTGTTTAAATAAAAAATAAACATTAAGTTTGTAATGTCAGAAAAAATAAAAATGGGAAGCAACTCGTCCAAACATTAAATTTTTTAACTAGTGAGCCCAAGTGGCTGTGGAGCAGGACCAGCATTAAGCCAAGCATTTTTATCTATGATAGTATCATCCAACTTATAATATGCTTGTCTACATAGTGTGCGTTTAATGCATGTTTTAAATTTCTTCTCATTCAGTTGAAGAATATCGAGTGGTATTTTATTATAACATTTTACACAGTACCCCATAAAAGAAGTGTGCACTTTAGACAATCTGAAACGTGGTTGATCTAATTTGTTCCTGTACGTAATCTGCGGCAATAAGTCCAGGTCCGCACAGGTCCAGCACTGCTCCTCACACAAGCTCAACAGTTCACTACCGAACAGCTCGCCTGGATGAGCGTTAAAATCGCCGAGTATGATCACTGATTGCACATTATTACTTTCTATTATCGCACTAATTTCAATGAGGCAATCTGTAAACACAGTTACTTTATAGATCGAGTCCGTAGGCATATAAACCGACTCTTTAGCGCATGCTTGGAGAGGGGCCAGTTCCCACTTCGTTGGAAGACGGGGAAACTGGTCCTCATCAAGAAGCCGGGGCGCCCGGCGGACTCTCCGTCCGCTTACCGGCCCACCGTGCTGCTCGACGAGGTGGGCAAGCTCTTTGAAAGAGTAATTGCAGACCGCCTTGTCGGGCAGCTGGTGCGAGTGGGGCCGGATTTGGCGGACAGCCAGTTTGGTTTCCGCAAGGGGCGCTCTACGGTGGATGCCATCATGCGCGTTCGAGCCCTCACGACGGGGGATGCTGTTGCCCGGGGTGGGGTGGTCTTGGCGGTGTCTGTGGTGGTGTTAATATGCAGTTTTACTTTTTTTTTTAAGTGTATCTAAGTACTAGAAAACAATACTTATCTCTCTTGAAGTTTACAGAAAATAACGTTACCTCAAAAAAAAAAAAAACTGCTATATTTTGTATTGACATTGAAAAAAGTGGTTCAGCCAAGTATACCATATAATGATATTGACGAGATTTTTTTATTTTCAAATTCAAATGAAGTTTCTTGTAACCAAACGATCAAACGTCAGTCGCGCGTCATTTTTCGGAAAACTTGTTGCGAATATTAGTGATTTTCCATGAATACGTAATTTATATGAAAAATCGTAATTTATCTGAAAAATTTCAGATATATGCAAGACAAAGAACTCGACTTTTCAAATCACAAATAAATTCGTTTAAATTCTTTTTCCTACGTAGGTGTAGGTAGGTGTAGGTATGTGGGTAAGGTAGGTAGGGTATTGGTTCAGGCCATGGTCCGGAGCGAGAGTGCATGAGAGGCCGTCCATTCCTTCTGCGAAGCAGTAATGCTCGCGAAGGAAGAGGCCGAGCGCGCGAGGGAGAGGCAAGATTCGCGCCCTCGCGCCCCTAGTCGCCGCGAGACGCCCCGGGCGTCGGGAGTCGCGAGCCGACTTCCGGCCACCGTAGGCGTGGGCTTGCGGACGGTGAGCAATGGGCAGCTCGCCGTCCGAGAAGGACCAGGCCCGGGTCGACGGCGAGTTGTGTTCCACGAGTGCCTCAAAGGTATGTCGGCACCAACTGACGGGGTCCGTAAGGACCAACGCTTGCTGGGGTTGCGGGTTTGTCCGAAAGGGATATCGCGGCCCCGGCACACAGGCAACGGAAGGAACACGGTTGGGTTTTAGTCAGTAAAAGTCTGACACACTCTCTCGCTCCACCCAGAGCGGGAGAAGTCATTTGATGATTTCCCATCCTCAAAAAAAAAAGGTAGGTAGGGTAGGTAGGTATGTAAGGTAGGGCATGTAGGTAGGGTAGGGTAGATAGGTAGGTGCGCCATAGATAAAGTACTTAGTGATACCCGTGCGAAGCCGGGGCGGACAGCTAGTCAAAAATATTAACAAGAAGTTTTTACTGTCGTGTATAACATGTCTGCTAGCGACCAAAAATAAAGGCAAAAAAGAGGGATTTTTAAATTGTATTGACATTCACTGTGATCATATCGGACCACTTTCAGAGACGAGAAAGATGTATACTTAATAATTATATTTTAACAGTGGTCAATGGATTTACAAACTTTGTGTTGTTGTTTCCAGTGAAGGGGAGGGAGTACCAGTAGGGGGACTATAGACAAGTTAAAGATTCATCAGCAAACATTTGGAAATCCTGTACGTTTGATTTCACATCGTGGTAGTGCGTTTACCAGCAATGACTTAAAGGAGTATTGTGAGAAGGAGAATGTTCAACATACATATATCCATAACAACAGGTTTGCCCAGACTGATTATAGAGAATAATTATAGAAGTTCTAGCAAAGCTATGTATTGAAGAGCCATCACCATGGTACAAGCAGGTCAACCGGATGCAAAAAGCACTGAATAGCACATGCCAAAGAAGAATTGCCACCACTCCATTTGAACTCTTGTTGAATCAAAGAATTGAGATTTAAGATTTGCTTCAGCAAAATCATAGAAGTAATTTCTTGCAGAATAGAGAAGACTTAAAGATGAAGGCGAAAGAACACAACAAAAGTTCAAGATGAAAATTTTAAGACGGAAGATAGAAGAAGAAAAGAAAGTCGAAAATATGTAGTAGATGTTGTAGCCATCAAACGCACACATTTTTGGTATTGGATTGAAGTTAAAGAAAATCGAAGTGAAGAAGATTGATTGAAGTTCAAGCCGAAGTATTTAGGACCATACAGCGTCACTAAACTAAAAATAAATGATCGATATGATTTTGAGAAGATGGATCACATGGCAGATGGTTCTCGAGTGACTTCTTCCTCCGTAGATAATATGAAGCCATGGCCAGTGTATATAAATACTGTCGAGTTAGATGAGTAGATCATGTTAGTTGTCATCTGATAGGTTAGGGGACACCTTTGGGGTTTGTTCTTGACCTAATATTTCATTATGACTGTATGGGTAATCTTATGTTCATGTCGGCAACGGGACCCTATCTACGCACTAGGGCACAAGTAGCAGCGGGATTGCGACGAATGCGCTCTCAATAGTCAATGAATCGAGTCGTAAGTTAGAAAGAATTTCGTAATATCTAACTAGAATTTATTAATATAACGTTTATCTTGCTGTAATTAGTTTACCTAACTTAAAATTCTCATTAGTTTTCACATTCAATCTAATAAGACTGAAACAAACGAATTTGCAAAGAAATTTTTGATCATTGTTAGGAGTGTAGTATAATTACGTAACTTGAAAATGTGATTTTTTGTTTATGGTGATATTTCGTATAATTTTTGTTTTGTATGATAGAATCTTGAATAAAACCAATATTCCAGTTGGATTCAAGTTAATAGGACAACGCGTTTAGGAATTGTAAACAAATTTGTGTAAGAAAATTTATCGACCTATAAATTTTTTAGTTTATGTTCTACGAACATTTGATGTTTGTAATTATATTGGATATTATTGATAGCAACAACATTTAGTTAGTTATTTTTATATTGTCATTGTTTTTGTTAGTTATTCATTATTTACTTTTAAGAAATTAATAATGTAGTAATAAAGACGTCGAATTTGTTGCACATTCCTAACACTAGGGGACGCTACTTTTACAATAAAACAGGCTAAGCTTATCTAATGAGAAACCTTTACCCTAGCGAGAACCGTTATAGATTTTTGCCATTTTTAAGGTCTAAATTAAGGTTTATTGATTCAGTTTTTAGTATATAGTTAGAATAAGTCCATTCCTATGTTAGCAAAATAAGATAAACATTGTAAGGGGTGTTTTATCATAGAAAATTGTCAAAGTAAGTTTCCCATACAAAGTCACATTTGTGCCATGTACAATCTTGAGGTGTTCTGATTGGTTGAGAGAAAAGGGACTAGTGCCATGTGCAAAATTAAAATGCTCTGATTGGCTAGAGGTCTCTATTAAAAAGGGCAATTTTCTATGGTAATGGAATCCAGCAGTATTACAAGAAACAAGTCAAGACTGAACATTCCTGTTTCCTTTCAAGGAATCCCTCTAAGTCGCCAGTCCCTCGCCGAGGTCCCTGTGGATTGTACCTAGTGAACAATACGCATTCAGGAGTGCGTGGTGACGTGTGTCGCCAGCAGAGTCGCTAGACTCAAGTAGTAGGGAACATACGTCAAAAACGTTGGGAGATTGTCCCAGGACGACTGCGGGTGCTGGTCGTGCCCCTCTCGTCCGAAACCGTTCAGTAAAACCTGAAGTTTATTGATACTTACTCATTGTACTCCTTTATTATGATGTTCTATTTACGCAATGTATTGTTGACAAGTTTTAAGTGTTATCTACTTGGGTAATTTAAAGTTTGAATTGAATAGGAGTTTTCCCCTCCGTACGCACGTTAGCTGCTGAAGCACGTTAAGCTGTTGAACCCGGCTGTCATTTGTAGATCTTTGACAGTCGTTACGGGTAGCTAGAAGCCCAAAAGTCTGACAAGTCTTCCGATACGGTATCGTGTTACCTAGTAACTAGGTTGTGGAGGTCAGATAGGCAGTCGCTCCATGTAAAATACTGGTATTAAGTTTCATCCGGACTAGACTGGAAGCCGATCCCAACATAATACGTAGTTGGAAAAAGGCTAGGCAGATGACGAGTTGAAGAGTTTTAGGATTGTATACTTTAAGTAAATAGTTTTGTTTTATGTAAGAATTTAAGATGTACTTTCAGTTTAGGTCTGACTGGGGACAATCAGTTATCAGAATGGCCAAGCTGTAAGAATGGAACGTTATGACAGGATAGTGAAACGAGACGTGAAGATGGATGATAGATGTGAAGCATAAACGAATGGCAGAGACGAAAGTACGAAATAGTCAAGAGTGAAAGAGATTGTGAATGAATGTTTAAAATATAGAATAAGTGGAATGCGAGATGAGAAAAGAAAAAAACGGCCATGTGTGTGTCGGAACACGCACAATTAAGGGTTTCGTAGTTGGGATGAATTAATCCCAAGAACTTAACATTGTAGTTGAAAAACATGTTCCCCCATCCATTCCAATTGCAAATTTAAGTTTGTACGCACAATATTGAGTGATTTAACATATTATTTTAAGACCATGGATTTCTATAAGCATAAAACAATACACTGTATTAAAAAAAAAAAAAAAAATGCTGGGACACAGTAGAAGTGAAACTTCAACGGACAAGTAGAATAACGAATCGCAACGGACAAGTGGAAAAACGAATGGCAACGGACAAGTGGAAAAATGAATCGCAACGGACAAGTGGCAAAACTAATCAAAACAAAATTTTAACTTGAAGTTTTACGGGTAGATTGTTCATGTACTCGTACTTGTCTAATTTGAAAACCAGCACGTAAAAATTCAAGTAAAAATTTTGTTGCGATTCGTTTTGCCACAGGTATTGAAGCAGTCTTGAATATGAAGTAATTTATTTTGATAAGGATTAATACCAAGATACAAATAAAGAGCCTGTTGTAGCGGCGACATTTCAATTAAATTTAAAAAATAAAAGAACGCTTATTGTGGCATAACTATAATAGTTAGACATATGCTGTCGCGACACTTTTTGTAAATAATAATGTGTTCTGCAAAGTCGTAGTACATTATTTTATTCTATCATCAA
The DNA here is from genome assembly GCA_916701695.1 of Agrochola macilenta. Taxonomy (NCBI): domain Eukaryota; kingdom Metazoa; phylum Arthropoda; class Insecta; order Lepidoptera; family Noctuidae; genus Agrochola; species Agrochola macilenta. The sequence continues at coordinate 29,138,340 of OU753552.1, read as the reverse complement.
TAGTTTTCGCGGCGCACGCGATGTAAAGAATATTTTAGGTACCTATTTTTTTTACACAGTGTAGCTTCCCCACATTGAAAGAATATTTCAAATCGGTTCAATATAAAATCTTGAGATTCCAATCTATTCTCTCCGTCCGCCGCTGCCGCCGCTCACCACGATATATCGTCTACCCCCTCCACGCGGCCGTAACGCTTTTTCGTGACAGAAAAATCCTAATACCCCCCCGCGTATATAGAAGTTTCACTTAAAAAAAATGGCTCTGTAGTTTCGGAGATAAGGGTGGGGAAATTGTAATTTTTTATCTATTTTTCTAAAATATCTTGAAGAGTATTTATTTTAAAATTACAAAAAAAATGTTTTGAGATCCTCGCAATACTTTCATTTGAAATTTCACACGGTACAGTTCGCAAAAACTTTAATTATTTTCCTATTTGCTCCCCAAAAGTTTACGTTAAACTTCCGTGTTTTGGTCACAGAATTACGTATGTGTACCATATTTCAACTTAACCGGTCCATTAGATTCGGAGCAAATTGGCTGTGACAGATGGACAGATGGACAGACAGACACACGAGTGATCCTATAAGGGTTCCGTTTTTTCCGATTGAGGTAAGGAACCCTAAAAGTGTAAGACATAGCTAAAGGCAGAAAATAATTATGAATAGTTTGTGTGTCGTCAGGTGGACGTCGAAGGAGAACCTGCTGGCGCACCACGAGGACGACGACCCGCAGCTGTTCGTGGCGCTCTACGACTTCCAAGCGGGCGGCGAGAACCAGCTCAGCCTCAAGAAAGGTAACTTACATCGGCGGAATTAGCACTAACAGTACTGGGGTGGTCTAGGAAAAATCCAAAGGAACACCCGAAAAATCAAAATATAGAAAAAAGTCTCACGTAGTACGAGTTCACCGGGTAATCTAGTTGAATCATAATTATACTGCGATCATGATGAAACTATCTTTATCAAGTATACACTTGTAACTATTACATGAGCGCCATGCGACAAACTCGGTCACTGAGTCCCTCGGTGCCTATTGTGCGAGCGTCCCAGCCGGCTCGGCTGACGCCCGACGGCAGGTAGGTAATAGGTAATACGGGCTGGTATCCGCAACTCCACGTCTAAGCGCGTATTTTGCGTACGGGTGGGAACATTTTGTTATTCGATCCACCCCAGCTCCACAAAGAAGGCCAGCAACGCCTTGGTGTCACTGACAATCTCACGTAGGGTACCTGGGTTACCGAAGTACTTTGCCCTGTATGTGGCGACCACCGGGCAGTATAACAGCACATGAGCTGCTGTCTCGTCGTCCTCCATGCAGGCTCTGCACAGGGGACTGTCTGTGACTCCTATGACAAAGAGGTGTTTATTAAATGACCCATGGCGAGTTACAGCTGTCGTAACCGAACCAGCTGTTGTTCCGTTAGTCGAAGAACCTGTTTCGTGAGGCGGCCATCAATTGCCTCCTTGGCCTGCCTACACTCACCATGGTCCGACCATAGATTGTGATGTTGGTCCCTGGTTCGTTTCCTAACCAGAGTGCGTAGGTACCCGAAGGGGAGTGGCGCAATGGGTTCAGGCCCCACTGGTCCCCTTCTGGCAAGTTCGTCGGCAGCGTCGTTGCCCCGCGAACCACTGTGTCCTTTGATCCATTGAATGGTAATATTGTTGAGGCTACCCACCTGGTTAAGGCGCTGGTGGCACTCGTATATCAGCCCAGAGTCAACAGTGTGGCTGTTTAGCGCTTGCAGAACAGCCATGCTGTCTGAAAGTATGCGTATCGAGTGGTCCTTAACTTCCCTGGCCATGATGGCTATAGCGGCAAGGGATATACCCATGCATTCGGCCTGGAATACTGTATTGTGGACTCCCAATGGTGTGGCTATATGTATGTTGAAGTCCTCAGAGAAGATTCCAGCACCTGTGCCACTACCTGTTTTGGATCCATCAGTGAAGATTCGTAGTTCTGCGGGGCGCAAACCCTCGCATCGGCGATCCTCGTGAAGTTGGATTCCGTATTTTTTATCAAAGATAAATTGTTTGGGTACCCGATCATTGATGGCTTTCGTAATAGGGAACTCATTATTGAGTCCCTCAAGCAGCGTGGTGTGAATTTTGTTAAAACATTTTAAACAGTATCCCATGAAAGATGAGTCCACTTTAGCCAGTCTGAAACCTGGTTGAACTAATAAGTCCCTATTTCTTGTACTATAATTATGTCTATCACCTCTTTTACTAAAAAGATGTACATTTTTTCTTACGTGCATGATGTTTTCATAGATATATTGACAAAGTACCGTCATGATGTTAATATCCTTAAACAGTTCCCTTAGAGAGTCACGCCTGCGGAGATAATATATGGCTCTAATCGCTCTTTTCTGCAGAACAAAAATAGACTCGATGTGTGCAGCCCGTCCCCATAGTAAAATACCGTAAGACATGATACTATGAAAGTAACTAAAATAGACCAGCCTCGCGGTATCTACATCAGTAAATTGACGGATTTTTCTGACAGCATATGCTGCTGAACTTAGCCGTCCCGCAAGAGATGTTAAATGAGGACCCCATTGTAACCTTGAGTCGAGCTCGAGCGTGATCCCCAGGAAAACAGTTTTATCGACGAATTCTAGTTTCTCTTGATTCAATACTATCTCACAATCAGTACTTTGACATTTGGTAATGAAAATTTTATGCACTTCGTTTTTTTTTCGCACTAAATTATTAGCAGTGAACCAACTTTGGACCTGCATTAGGGCGTTATTTACGTCGTCAAAATTTGTGGTGAAAAGAGAGCGAGGGCGAGGAATTTAAGGTTTCAGTAGTTTTAAGTGGGATACTGACATAAACTTTTCCCTTTACACTGGTGTTTTCCCTTCCCTGTGGCGTAAAGCCCTTGTTCGGCCCCTACCTAAAATACCCAATCCCTCTCTTCCTAGTCACTTTCGCCCTATTTCCATCCTTCCCTTTCTATCTAAAGTGCTCGAGGCCAGTGTTCATAAGCAATTCTCCAACTTTATTCACCGCAACTCCCTCATCAGTCCATTTCAATCCGGTTTCAGGCCTGGGCACAGCACCGTTTCAGCTCTCCTTAAAGTGACTGACGATATAAGGCGTGGAATGGAAGAAACTAAAGTTACAGTCTTAGTGTTAATTGACTTCTCCAATGCTTTTAATACCGTCAGTCACGAAGTCCTTTTATCCATCCTTTCCTATCTTATGGTCTCTCGGGAGGTATTGGAATGGTTTTCCTCTTATCTTCAGGGGCGTCAGCAGTCTGTTCGTGCTGGAGATTCTTCCTCGGGTTGGTGTGATCTTGCAGCTGGCGTCCCTCAAGGTGGTATATTATCTCCTCTTTTGTTCTCTGTTTTTATCAATCTCATTACCACCGAGCTTCGGACTGCGTATCATCTTTATGCTGACGATTTGCAGCTTTACTGCCAGGCAAGTGTCGACAACATATCTGATGCGATTGAGGAGCTAAACCGGGATTTAGGTGTGGTGAAAAACTGGTCTGATCGTTTTGGGTTGGCGGTTAATCCTACCAAGTGTCAGGCTGTCATTGTAGGGAGCACCCACAGTATGAGGAAGCTAAATGGCTTAACTGTGCCACCTGTCGTGTTTGACAACTCGGTCATCCCGTTTAGCTCCGATGTTAAGAATCTTGGTCTGCATGTTGACACATGTCTTGACTGGCGAAAGCAAGTCAGAACTGTAAGCAATAAAGTCACCGGAACGTTGCGGTCGCTCTATCGGTTGAAAAATCTTCTCCCATCACACATAAAGGCAATGCTTGTACAGTCCCTAATCTTTCCCATAATAGACTATGGTGATGTGTGTTACTATGACCTGAATGCAGATCTCCTCAATAAACTTGACCGCCTTCTAAATAACTGCATTCGATTCGTTTTCAATCTTCGTAAGTATGATCATGTGTCTGAGCACCGATTGCTTTTAAAATGGTTACCCATACGTCAGCGCAGAGAGTTGAGGGCTATGTCTATGTTGTATTCTATACTGGACAATCCCACTTCTCCTTCTTACCTGACTTCCCATGTTCAATACCTATGCTCTGCCCATAGTAAACATCTTCGTTCTACCAACAATCGTCTTCTACGATGTCCTTCTCACCGCTCTGGTTTTATTCACTCTTCTTTCTTTGTCCAGGCGGTTTTTCTTTGGAATGCGCTCCCTTTGAGCATCAGGATGGCAACCAGTCGGTTTTCTTTCAAAGTGAAGGCACGTGAACATATTCGTAAAAAGTTGGCAGAATCATTGCAGCGCTGATTTGTTGGATTTGTTCTCTCCTCTACCTATCGTTATTTCTCTTGACAAAGTTTATTTGGTTTATATGTATGTATTTATGTATCTATGTATTAGTATGTATTAATTTTCAAGTTATCTATCCCTTATGTTGCACCTGCCATGTATTGTCTCTGCATCACCCTAAGGTTGACTGGTAGAAAATGCCTTAGGCATTAAGTCCGCCTTTGTACAGTATTTTTTTACTTGTGCATGAAGTTTTAATAAATAATAAATAAATACTGGTAAAGAAATTTACAAATTCTTGAGCAACTTCTTTGCTATCGCAAACGAGACCACCACATGATGTCTTCAGTGTGTAGTCAGAATTATGCTTCTTGTTCCGGTTCGTTTCATTATTGATAATTTTCCAAACCGTCTGTATTTTATTGTCTGCTGACTTAACCTTGTTGCTAATGTATAAGGCTTTAGCTGACTTACAAGTGTTCTTAAAAGTTCTAGAGTAAGTAGCAACATACTTATTAAAAGTTTCCGTGTTAATATAAGGCTTAAGGCCATACAGCTCGAACAGTCTATCCCTACTTTTCCTGAGTCCTTTAGTTGCCCAGTCACTAAATAAAAACTTAGGGCTGATAGTTTTTGTGTTCTTCTTAAAATAATTATTGAACTCGGTCTGGACTAACGAAAAGAATTCTTCATACAAAATATTAGCATTGTTCATTGTAAGGTCTTGATTATTTAACTTACAAACTAAAGTGCTATTAAATTTGATTTAATTAACTGCTGTTATTGGTCTGAATTGTATCTGCACTTTTGTTATTGGTATGTTGGACTCAAAAGTTACGGATTGACCACTGTGATCAGAAGGGAGATAATTAACTATGGCTTTATCTAAATAGTCACAACAACAAAACACATTATCAATACATGTAGCAGTAGTCGTAGTTACTCGGGTTGGTTCTACAAACACATTTGACATATTGAATGATTTGAACAAATTTAAAAATCTACTGGTATATCAATTATTTTCTAAAATATTCACATTAAAGTCACCACAGATAATTACTGATTTTTTACCAGTTGCAAGTTTTGCCAAAACATCTTCCATTACCGACTCAAATAAAGAGTAATTTTGATAATTTGGGGGTCTGTAAACGCACACTATAACATGCTTATTTAGCTCAAAACAAGACAGTTAGCATTGAACTGTCTTGTTTTGAGCTAAATAAGCATGTTGTGTTCAACCGATAGTTCAACTATGTCAATACGGGTTTTTGATTTAATACAATTTTTAATTAATATTAGTGAACCACCACGCAGCATAGATTTTCGGTTAAAACAACTGGCCACACTATAATTCTCATAGTTAATTATCATTTCATAATCCTTTAACCAATGCTCAGTTAAACAAATAATGGCAAACCTTGTTTTTTCTAAAAACAATTCAATTTCCAATTGTTTGGAAGAGAAGCCTTGAATATTTTGATGAAATAATTTCAAGGATTTCTGCTTAGCCCCTTTAGTTCAGTTAACTATGTTAGTGCTAGAAAATGCCTTTTTGTTATTAAGTGTAACTATACTGTTAGAGGTACCTTCTGTTGTCTTACAAACTAGTTTAAACTATTTGAACTAACCACCTTAACATTAGTACTATTACTAATTGTGGTGCTAATTGTAGATGACTTAAACATACTAATTATGTCTGGGTTAATATTAAAAGCTAATAGCCTAGCTATTTGACGTCTAAAACTAATGGGCAGATACACAGTATCCCTAGTCGACCTTAACTTATCAACAAAAATGTTGGTATCAAAAAATATAAACTTGACACTATGGTGACTAACTAAGAAATGCATGTAATTATTTAATATGTGAATGTAGTTATTTTGTCTATTTGACAAATGCTCAAAATATGGAAAAGCACACAAAATTATTTTCTTACAATTTAACTTCAATAGTTCTGTGATACAATCAGTAATATAATCTTTTTTAACATTAAAACTATTACCTATAAGTACGGTAATAATGGCATTAGGATCATATTCCTTCCTAGTTAATGAAGACATTATTTGTTTGTAAGAAGTCGGGACAAATCAATGTTGCTCCTCCAAGATAACTTGCTCCTGTGATAAGAATTCTCTGATCTTATTCGCAATTATTTTTTCCATTGTTTTGCATAGTACGCTAGTCAGACTAATAGGTCGATAGTTTACGGGTAGTAGCTTATTTCCTTTCTTGTAAACAGGCACTACGTTGGCCACTTTCCAACCAGCTGCCACAATTCCATCTTTCAGGGATCTGTTCATAATCTGAGCCAAGACGCTGGTCAGAGCCTGTGAGCAATTCTTGTGTAATATTGATGGTATGTCGTCTGGACCAGTGGCTGTATTATCGTCAAAACTTAATAATGCCTTTCGTACCATGTCTTCAGTAATGTTGAACTTCTCAAGTGAGTTTGTTACTCTAGGCGCATTAATGGTTGGTAAAGGTCCATCGGGCTCTTTAGCAAAACTTTGTTCGAATTGATCTGCAAAAGATTCGGCGATTTGTTCCGGTTTCATAACGAGTTGATTGGATTTGTTTTTGACAATATTTGGGATACAAACTTTAGAGTTGAGCTGTTTCCTGATGTAACCATAAAACGCTTTGGGACCTGTATCTATAACAGTGGACTCGAACAACGTTCTTCTATTTCGAGTTATATTTATGATATCATTATTTACTCTTCTATATTTTTTATACGCGTCCTCATTAGGATTAATTCTGTAGGTGGTCCACAGTTGTTTTTTCTTCAGGATTAAGTCATGGATTTCTTTGTTAATGATTCTTTGGTAATGAGAATGACTATAAAAATATATAACAAACTACCTGACATATTAAAGAAAGAAGAAAAGTTAAATATATTTATATATAAACTTAAAAAAATACTGATAAACAAATGCTATTACTCCTTAGATGAATATTTAAATGATAAACATTCATAATAGGCAACAAAAAAAAATTATACGGACATTTTTAATAAATAAATGTATAACAGAAATAATAATTACGTAAATTAGCAATTATAATAAATTAAACAATATAGCAATAATCATTATTCGAAGAAAAACAATTTATATAAATGACTAAACAGAATTATAATATGTACAGTCGCGGTCTGAAAATGCTTACCACCTTAAGGTTTATAATTGCATGCACACATCTATGTCACAAGGTCGATGTTAAAGGATTTGATTAGATAAAGAACAAAGATTATTTGTATTGACACGTCGTCTATGTAGGATAAGTATAGAAAACATTTTTTGTAAAAAAAAAAACGATAAAATATTAACTGGAGCTGGGCTACTTAAATAAAAATTGGCCCTTGGCAGCTCTGGACAGAGAGAGGTAAAAAGAGAGTAGGAGAGGTAAAAGGAGAGAGGCCTTTGCCAAACAAAAAGATCCTGGTATTAATAGACATAAAATAAACCAAGCGAGGTCGAACTTATTAAGGGTCGTGCGACGCGATTCTGTGATATTATATTCGTAGAACAATTTCTATGAAAACGCGTGCGATATTACACACAGGAGCAAACTGTCGCGCCGCGACACAGAAAATACTCTCTTGTGACGCGTCGCTAGCGCGATGCGTTATCGCGGTGATATCGACGCGATGCCATATAAAATATTCCTTTGGTGTCGCACTGTTGTGGCGCGCTAGTGTGAAAGTTGTTGCGTGGCGATAATATCTCAGAAACTTCACGACGCGTGACAAGTCGCGCAAGTCTTTATGAGCCTTACGAAAAACTCAAAAATAGGAAGAAATAATCATATAGAAATTCAAAAATCTTTATTTTTTATGAGAAAATGTATTATTTAAATTTTAACAACAGTTTATTATTTTAATAACTAGTAGGTATAGTATCCATCAGCAGATATGACGGCACATAGTCTAGTTGGTGTGAAGCCGTCCTCTTCGTAATGTCGAACCATATCAGTTATTTGCGCGGTGGTTAGTATCAGCCGTCGTCCTGAACTGCTTCTATGATCATTTATTTACCCTTCTTCGTCATGTCGCCGCATCCAAAATCTCACGGTGAATCGAGATATATTTAGTTTTCCGCGAAAAGGCACTAATATTCAAGCCATCTTCATTGAGAAGTAATATACGGAGTCTGGTCATAAGTTTTGTCACATATGGAAAGTTAAATAAATAGCGTGCTTCGATTGATGACTGGCCTTGCAGATTGAATCTGCAAGGCCAGTCATCAATCGAAGCACGCACGAAATTCATGTCAATATCGGCGACTGCTTTAATCAGGGATGCTTTAAGTGACTCCAACTTGCGATGGGGTTTAGCGCAGACCTTCTCCTCTAAGTGCTGCCATATTTTGTAATCCAAGGGATTCAAGTCTGGACTGGATGAGGGCCAATCCTCATGCCTGATAAAGTCGATTCCACGGGTCGTGAGCCAGTTTTGGGTACTTTTCGCCTTATGAGCCGGCGCAGAATCCTGCTGGAATACCCAGTGCCTGTATTCGAACATTGTTTGTGAAAGAGGTTCCACAATGTTTGTTAGGACTGTGTTTTGATATACGAGGGCACTGGTTTACACTCCTTTTTCACAAAAAAACACCTCTGTTGGACCCAAATAGGACACCCCAAGCCAAACCATGAATGCCGAAGGGTGATGACCACGCTGAACACGTGGCACACGTTTGTTCGCTTCTTCACTAGAGTGTGCATACACTTTATCATTTTGTTTATTGAAACTCTCCTCAAAATTAAAAAAAAAATCGTCCGAAAAAAGTTATTCAAATACCTATCTGATAGTAGAGAAGTCAAATTCGGAGTTCCATAGGGGAGTGTCATTGCAGCTCCATTATTTCTTTTATATATCAATGATCTTCCGAGAAAAGTGCAACAGCCGATGGTGTTATTCACTGATGATAGCACGGCGATAGTAAAATGCGTGGAAAAAGCAAATTATGAAAACGACATTAATGACACATTAAAATCAATCATTAATTGGCTAAACACTAATAATCTAATTATTAATTTACAAAAGACAAAGATAATGCATTTCTTTCAACGTTTGCACCCAGATCCTTTAAAAATCGAATACAAAGGTCAAAATATTGACAAGACAAATGTTGCTAAGTCAATTACTATCCCTAAGGGATAGTAATTGACAGCCAATTATCTTGGAAACAGCAGGCAGAAGAAGTCTGCAAAAAATTAAGTAGAGGAGCTTATATTCTCTACAACTTGTCGAAAAAAGTTAATATTGACACCATCATCATAGCTTACCATGGTCTGGTTGCCTCTATCTTAAGATACGGAGTTATATTTTCGGGGAACTGCAGTGAACGAGAAAGGGTATTCAGAGCCCAAAAATATTGCATTAGATCAATGACCGGCATCAATTCAACAGACAGCTGTATTCCTATGTTTAAATCCCTAAAATTATTAACCTTTCCATCGCTTTATATTCTGGAGGTAGCATTATTTGTTAAAACGAACAGAAATCTTTTTGAAACAATGATAAATCATTCTTCAAGACGCATTAATGAGATCCCAATACAAAGGTCTATTACATACAGGCAGTTTCAAAACAACATTATTACGAAAAAATATTATGCATATGGTACCAGTTATTTACAATCAAATACCTAATGACATTAAAAATGATACATCTCATTCTTTCAAAAAGAAATTAACGAAACTACTAGTTGAAAAATGCTATTACACTGTTAGTGAATTTTTAAATGACAACATCCTATGACATTGCTCAATAATATTTCATTTTGTTAAGTTTGATTTTAATTTTATATACTATGACTATTATTTTCCCGGTGAATTTAACTTTCAAGAAGTTAGGTTAAAGACATTAAAAACTGATTACCTGACACTTATTCATTATTATAGATTTGCAATAATTATGATTGTGATAGTGCTTAATGTTGCATGCCATACGGTAGAATGTACTGGATCTTTTGTTTTTCTTCTTTTTACACCATCAAAACTATGTTTTGTTACCTACATTCTTTGCAAATAAATGATTTCTGATTCTGATTCGCGGTATTTTTTTCCCGCGTACCGCCTTAACAAAACCCGGCTTCTTTCGAGTCTGATTTTCTTCAGCCGTGCGTTAAGAAGATGTGCTGTTTTTTTTTCTCTAAGCACGCAGTCCTAGGTCTTCATTTAACACCCTTTTAACAGTAGTTCTGCTTAGTCCCATCTGCAGAGCCAACATTTTTTGCTTGCGGACAGGATTTCGTTGGATTCGCGCCTTCATTGCTTTGATGACCGCTGGAGTCCGAACAGTACGAGGTCGACCACTCCTTTGTTTATCTTCTAATCTTGAATATTCCCTGAATCGTTTGATAGTGCGATAAATAAATCTCAGTGGAATTTTCAAATTTTTCAGCAGTTTGAAAATCTCAGTTGGCGCGTGACCGCAACGATGCAATGCAATTACTGCGACTCTGTCTTCTTTGCGCGTCCACTCCATTTTTAGAAAATGAACAAAATTCCAGAAACCCTTTGTTTTTATTTTCTTTAAATATTCAAATTACGAATGCCCATAATATTTTCCTCGGCTTGCATTCTAAATTCAAAATTTTACCTATGTGATAGAACTTATGGCCCGACTACGTAATAATAATAGCCCTTTGTTAAACTTGCCATTTTATTTCAATCTTAAATCAATATTTGTTATTTTTTACACACATAGACGTATAAAACACCTAATATTTTTGATAAATGTCATGGTACAAATGTAATTATGTCAATGAGTCAACTTTTAAATTAAGAAATAGTTTCATCATCAAAAAGTCATTAATACTCTTTTTGTTAGAATAGATGCTTCAAAACCTTTAAAAAGTAACAAGTACCTAGATATAGCATTTTAGACTTTGCTGCACACAGTGTGATAAAGAACCTAATTTGAAAACTGATAAACATTTTTAGACCGCGACTGTACATACGAGGGGTCTTCAATAAATAGTGAGAATGCGATACATTCTCCTTGGAAAGAAAAAAAATAAATACTGGCAGGCATAGCCCAGACATTAGTTAAGATGATAATAAAAAAAGCAATTAATTCTCTTTTGTTTTTTAAAATTAGAAGTCTATTGTTTGCGTCGTTTCGGAACGTGTTCTTAAAAATGGATAAAATTGAAGTTCGCGCGGTAATAATTTATTACCGCGCGAACTTCAATTTTATCCATTTTTATGTAGTAAATTTTTCAAGCAGAGATAGTTTATTACTAATAAACTATCTCTGCTTGAAAAATTTACTACGGAGCAGGTAAATCAAGACTTGAGAGCAACATTAGGGGTTCATGCTCCTCCATATTCTACGGTTGCGCGTTGGTGTGCGAGCGAGGAAGAACTTCCACTCAAAAAAAAACTCAACTCAAAACTCAAAGCATTTATTTCAAATAAACCAATTACAGGCACTTTTGAATTGTCAAGGGGTCGGTCAGTCAGAAATATGAAGCTAGTTGCCCATTCGAACGCGTAGTAGGTTCCTATGGAGAAGAACGGGCAAGAAACTCCACGGACACTCTTTTAAATCAGAATATTGTTACAAAATATTGGTTACATCATTCATGTTATAATTATACATGTGAGAACAATGTAGAGAGACGTGCACGTTAAAAGCGTCCGTAATAAAGAAAAAACAATTCAAAAATTAAAATAAATTCAAAATAAGCCTTGGCAGCTAAGAGATGACCAGTCCCCACTGACGGCGCCCGTTCACGAACATGACGCATGGATCAGCACGATTTAGCTCAACCATTTTGAAGGGAACTTTATGATCCAACACACACGCCACCACCAGTGAGACATTTGAGTGAGCATGACATACTCTCTGCCGCAAGGGCACATTTAGGTCAATGAAAGACGTAGGTACCCAGTAAACGGTAGCTTTAAAGTAGGTACATAGTGCTCACACATGTGCTATGCAATTATATAATACTATGAAATTGAATTTATACAATCTAAAGATAGTCCTACAATCTTCAGCAGCTCCAACAATATTTTCGAATGCCAATCAATTAGTTTATGCGCCTTGTGGAGCTGGACCAGCGTTGAGCCAAGCATTTTTGTCAACGATGTAATCCCCCAACTTATAATATGCTTGGCAGCATAGTGTGCGTTTTATACAAGATTTAAAATTCCTTTCATTCAATTGGAGTATGTGGGGAGGTATCCACTAACGACGACCCACGAACGGGATGCCCCATATCGGCAGTGACTGAACAAATGATTAAAAAAGTTGAAAATATTGACTTGGCGGATCGTCGTGTTACTGTTCGTTTTATAGCTGAAGAAGTAAAGATTTCGATAGGAAGTGTCCATAATATTATAAACGACCATTTGGGTATGAAAAAAGTGTCAGCTCGCTGGGTGCCCAGAATGCTTTCTGACGCGCAGAAACAAACTCGACTGAGAATTTCACAAAGCTGTTTGGATTTGTTACAACAAGATCCTGACCGATTTTTGGCTCGATTCATAACTATGGACGAAACATGGCTTCACCATTATGACCCGGAAACGAAACAACAGTCCATGACTTGGAAGCGACCGTCATCTCCAACTCCAAAGAAATTTAAGGCGATTCCATCCGCCGGAAAGATCATGGGCTCTCTTTTCTGGGACAGCCAAGGGGTGGTAATGATCGAATATCTTAATCATGGAGCCACTATTACGGGGACTATGTACGCAGGACAAGTAACAAAGTTGCGTGAGGAAATACGCAAGAAACGGCGTGGCAAACTCGATAAAGTTGTTTTGTTTCACCAAGATAACGCCCCTGCCCACAAGTCCAGAGTTGCGATGGCTGCCATTCAAGAAGCTGGCTTCGAATTGATGGAACATCCTCCATATTCACCGGACCTTGCTCCTAGTGATTTTTACCTATTTCCGCGCTTAAAGGAACATCTCAGGGGCCAGAAATTCGAAGATGATGACGGAGTAGTCGCCGCCGTAAATGATTTTTTAACGGATCAGGAAGAAGATTTTTTTAGAAAGGGAATTTTAGGATTAGAGAAAAGATATACAAAGTGTATAAACCTGAAAGGTGACTACGTCGAAAAATAAAATAACATATAATAAAAGATAATTGCGTCTTACTCATTCTCACTATTTATTGAACACCCCTCGTACATAGGTATATAAAAATAATCTAAAATATTTAAGTACATTTTTACAGATAAAATAATACATAAATAATAGATAAGCGAAATGTTAGTATCCTATTTGCGATCTCCTGACTTTGAATAAATGTAAGTTAAAACTTGCTCCTACAACTAAACAACAACTTAATGATCTCCATAAACAGGGCTTCCTCTCTCCTACCCTTTGCTGTGCCCTACAGGGTCCATAATGATCTAAAATATATAGTTACCACCTTGTTTTTTTCTTTTTTTTATGTGGGAAATTATCAAATAACTTCTCCCGCTCTGGGCGGAGCGGGAGGGTGTGTCAGACTTTTACTGACTGAAACCCACCCGTGTTCCTTCCGTTGCCTGTGTGCTGGGGCCGCGATATCCCTTTCGGACAAACTCGCAACCCTGGCAGGCATTGGCCCTTATGGACCCCGTCAGTTGGTGCTGACATCTCTTTGAGGCGCGCGAAGAACGAACGCCTTCTGAAAATCAAAGTAAAGAACGTCTACTTGGCGTCTGTGATCAAGACTAGTAGAGATAAAATTAACTAGAGTAAGTAAGTTAGTATTGACGGATCTTTTTTTGCGAAAGCCATGCTGCTCATTGCCCGGTATTGTTTCACTTGCTTCTAAATTCCTTGATGTAGGACATTCTCGAAAACTTTTGCAGGAGAAGATAGTATCACTATTGGACGATATTCAACGACTGATGACTTATTTGAAGATTTCGGTATGGATGCTAAATTAAAAATGTGGTTTAGGGGCCGAATGAGAATTTCCTTTCCCTCTTTTAACCTCTCGACTCGACGGGGTGTTGCGTATTAAGTCATGAAATTCAGGAATTTAATTCGAATTTAATAAGAAATGTATCTTGCCGCGCCTATTTTATACAATAAGTTTGTGGCGTGTGAAGTCAGTCAAATCACGTCAATACACTGAGAAAGTTGCATATAATAGGTATTACTACACTTATCCAAAAGGTAGGCTATTTAAATTCGTTGAAAATATTTACATATATGCGGTAAATATGTAAAAGGGAATAATAAAGATATTATCATTCTCTCTGCATTCTTACTTTTACAATTTTTCATACATAAACTACATGAAAAACACGACCAAATCTTGATAAAAAATATTGAAAATTGTGTTACGATGTGACACTTCTTAGTGCTGCCCGTTTGCCCAATTTTCTTATTTCGATTCTAAAGTTGCATTCATCCTAATCGATGCTTGCAATAAAATCGAGCATAAAAAAGTAGTAGAATCTGAATAAAAACGCTTTGGTATATTCACCATTAATTATTTTATTTTTGATGGTATTAATTTTATTTGTTATATACACGTACACGTGTATTAAGTTTATATACACGTACATTGTGGATAGGGGAGTAACTTTTTAGGGTTCCGTACGTACGAATGAAAAAAGAACCCATAAAGGATCACTGGTGTGTCGGTCTATCTCAGCCAATTTGCTCCGAATCTACTGGACCGATTAAGTTGAAAATTTGGTACACATATAAATTTCTGTGACCCAAATACGGATGTGTAACGTAAATAAATGTATTTTGAATATGAGGTGGGGTCACTTTTAGTAGCAAATTAGAAAATTGAAAAAAAAAGTTTTGCAAGCTATACCGTGTGACATATCAAATAAAAGGGATTGTTGTAGTGTGAAGGGTCACAAAAATTTATTTTTAATTAATCTATATTATTTTTGGAACGAAATTCTTAACGCGGCTTGCGGTAGGAGTAAACTGGCAGAAATCGTCACGCGAAAAGTGTTCATACTTGCGACTGTCTTCTTCTTATTTGATAGAGAGATAGAGAGAAAATGTGAATTTGGTCAAAATGTAAATCCAAGATGGTGGCTGAAATTTTTCGTCGTGGATTTTCACGGTTTTACAGGGTGTTAAAGCCGATAGTGACGTTAAAATGTAAATCTAAGATGGCAGCTACGAAAATTTTCAATTTTTTCATCATGGGTATCGTTTTCATAAACTCAAACTCAAACTCAAAGCATTTATTTCAATTAAACCATTTACAGGCACTTTTGAATTGTCAAATAGTCGCGTCAGTTAGTCAGATAATAATTAAATCGTTCAATTTATTTAGTATTTTTACAGAACCGACTAGAATAACTCCAACTTTTTATTTTATTTTATTTTATTTATTTAAAAACACATACACTATCATCACAGGCTTACCTAATACAATAGTGTAGTTATAGTTATAATAGCTTACAGTTACACTTAAAATTATATTATTAATAGCTTTCAGAAAAGCAAAATGTGGCCCGTGTGAATTCACTCAGAGTGCAATTGAAGCAGTCAATCTGTTGTGACACCATATTGAGTGTATGCAGGGCACGCGTCAGCGGCGCGTGCTGCAGCAGGTTGGTGCGAGCAGGCGGCACCCATAGCAGCGGCGGTCGCCTCCGTCGCCCCACGTACCCATCAGGTACACACAACCCAACCGTGCGTAGAACGCCTGGGTTGTGAATTTTACCACGCATAATCTTAAATAAGTAAGTGGCGAGAGCTACTTCCCTTCTTACTTCCAGTTTCCTATAGCCTATCATGCCCAGCACAAATAGAGTAGGATACAACAGTGGATACCCTGGATACACACCGTACTGCTTTAGGTACAGGAATCTCACAAATTTGTTTTGGATCCGTTCTAGCATCAGTTTGTACTTGGCTTCATGTGGCGACCAGACGACAGCATTGCATTCCAAATGACTTTTTACAAGCGCTTCGTACAATGATCTCAGAGCACTGATGTTCGTGAACTGATTTCCTAGTCGTAAGACCAACCCTAAATTGCGGTATGCTTTTTTACAAACATCGGTGGTATGCTTACGGAAATTTAAATCAGTTGTAAAGCGCACGCCTAAGTCTTTAACCTCTGAGACACGTTGCAGTCGGATTCCATCCATGCAATAATGATAATGACTTGGGTCGCGCGCACGGGTAAATGATAACACTTCTGCTACTTGTATCGACAATGTCTTCTGCGATTGTGATTATTTAGCTAAAGCCATTGTAAATTATTTGCCGTCTGATCATAGTGGACAAACGGTAACTTTTAAGTTCAAAACACCTTTGCAAAAAGTACAAATACAATTTCGACCAATAACAACTGGCAAATTAAATAGATTCAATAGTACCCTAAATAATAAATTAAACATTCTGGGCCATAATATGGTCAATGCAAATCAATTGTATGAGGATTTCTTTTCAGTAGTCGACACTGAATTCAATAAAACTTTTGAAAAGAAAACAAAAAATATTAGCCCTCATTTTATATTTAGTGACTGGGCAACTAGAGGTATTAGGATAAGTAGGGAAAGACTGTTCGAACTGTATGGTCTTAAGCCTTACATTAAAACTGAAACTTTCAACAAGTATGTTGCTACATATTCCAAAATTTTTAGAAATACCTGCAAGATAGCTAAAGCCCTGTATATTAGCAACAAGATCAAATCAGCAGAAAATAAAATAAAAACAGTTTGGAAATTTATAAATAATGAAACGAATAGGAAAAAAATACGAAACACTGAGTACACTTTGGAGACTTCACATGGTGCCATATGCTCTAACTTAGAAGTAGCTCAAGAATTTGTACGTTTCTTTACTGATATTCCATCTAAAACGACGGAAGCTTTGAATTCTTCACCCGATGTCTCACTTTATTTATTAAGAGCGAACGTTGCAGGCTGCCCGGTTGAATTTGAATTTAAACATATAAACCCTATGATAGTTATAAAAGCATTTCGGCAAATTAAAATAAAATTGACCGAAGATCTATGGGGATTATCTATCAAAGTTTGTACATCCATAATTGAAACTATAGCACCATATTTGGCTTTAATATTTAATTTGTGTGGACCAAGGAGTCTTCCCGGATTTAATGAAATACAGTAAGGTGATTCCACTTTTTAAATCTGGGGACAGTAAAGATACCAACAATTATAGACCAGTATCCGTGCTGCCGGTATTCAGCAAGGTGTTCGAAAAGGTAATGCTCAATCAAATGCTTAATCATTTTAACACCAACCATATCTTACACGATCAGCAATATGGGTTCACCAAAGGACGTTGTACGACTGACGCCGGTGTCACCTTATTAAAACACATATTCACAGCGTGGGAGGAGGCCCAAGATGCCATAGGAATTTTTTGTGATCTGTCCAAAGCATTTGACTGCGTAAATCATGAAACCTTACTCTTGAAACTTAAGCATTACGGACTAGGTAAACTTGCGCTTAGTTTGGTAAAATCATATTTAAATGATAGACAACAGCAAGTACAAATTAATGGAATCAATTCACTCGGTTTAAAAGTAAAAATGGGTGTTCCACAAGGCTCGATATTGGGTCCTTTCCTCTTTTTAGTATATATTAATGATCTGCCCCATTTATTAAAAAACCAACCACAAATGGTGTTATTTGCTGACGATACTTCTCTAATTTTTAAGATAAATAGACGTGCATCAAATCTTGACGACGTAAATAACGCCCTACTACAAGTCCAAAATTGGTTCACTGCTAATAATTTAGTATTAAATGGGAAAAAAACTAAATGCATAAGATTTGCTTTATCGAATGTTAAAAGTAGTGATTGTGACATAGTATTGAATAGGGAGAAATTAGAATTCGTCGATAAAACTGTTTTCTTGGGGATTACGCTCCACTCAAGGCTGCAATGGGGTCCTCATTTAACATCTCTTGCAGGACGCCTAAGTTCAGCAGCATATGCTGTGAGAAAAATCCGTCAATTTACTGACGTAGATACCGCGAGGCTAGTCTATTTCAGTTACTTTCATAGTATCATGTCTTACGGTATTCTACTATGGGGACGGGCTGCAGATATCGAGTCTATTTTTATTCTGCAGAAAAGAGCCATCAGAGCAATATATGGTCTCCGCAGACGCGATTCTCTAAGGGAACTGTTTAAAGATATTAACATCATGACGGTACCTTGTCAATATATCTATGAAAACATCATGTACGTTAGGAAAAATCTAAGTCTTTTCAGTAAAAGAGGTGATAGACACAATTATAGCACTAGAAATAGGGAACAATTAGTTCAACCGGGTTTCAGACTGGCTAAAGTTGACTCAACCTTCATGGGGTACTGTTTAAAATGTTACAATAAAATACCTCCCCACATACTCCAATTGAATGAAAGGAATTTTAAATCTTGTATAAAACGCACATATTATAAGTTGGGGGATTACATCGTTGACAAAAATGCTTGGCTCAACGCTGGTCCAGCTCCACAAGGCGCATAAACTAATTGATTGGCATTCGAAAATATTGTTGGAGCTGCTGAAGATTGTAGGACTATCTTTAGATTGTATAAATTCAATTTCATAGTATTATATAATTGCATAGCACATGTGTGAGCACTATGTACCTACTTTAAAGCTACCATTTACTGGGTACCTACGTCTTTCATTGACCTAAATGTGCCCTTGCGGCTGAGAGTATGTCATGCTCACTCAAATGTCTCGCTGGTGGTGGCGTGTGTGTTGGATCATAAAGTTCCCTTCAAAATGGTTGAGCTAAATGGTGCTGATCCATGCGTCATGTTCGTGAACGGGCGCCGTCAGTGGGGACTGGTCATCTCTTAGCTGCCAAGGCTTATTTTGAATTTATTTTAATTTTTGAATTGTTTTTTTCTTTATCACGGACGCTTTTAACGTGCACGTCTCTCTACATTGTTCTCACATGTATAATTACAACATGAATGATGTAACCAATATTTTGTAACAATATTCTGATTTAAAAGAGTGTCCGTGGAGTTTCTTGCCCGTTCTTCTCCATAGGAACCTACTACGCGTTGGAATGGGCAACTAGCTTCATATTTCTGACTGACCGACCCTTTGACAATTCAAAAGTGCCTGTAATTGGTTTATTTGAAATAAATGCTTTGAGTTTGAGTTTGAGATAGTTGAAGCTAGTTGCCCATTCCTAAACGTAGATCTTTATGGAGAAGAACGGGCAAGAAACTCCAAGGACACTCTTTTAAATATAGAAAATTACAAAATCCTGGGTACATTATTCTTGTTGCTTCTATATGTGAGAACAATGTACAAAAAATAATCAAAACAATTCAAAATATAAGATTAAAAATAAGCCATGGCAGATAAGAGATGACCAGTCACAACTGACGGTGCCCGTTCACGAACATGACGCATGGATCAGCACCATCCAGCTCAACCATTTTGTAGGGAACCGAATGATCTAACACACTCGCCACCATCAGCGAGACATTTAAGTGAGCATGACATACTCTCAACTGCCATGCTCTTTCAAGTCAACATACATCTTAATAACATTAAAACGGCTCCATGGTACTCACATTTACAAAAATTGAAAAAAATGCTTCTAAATTATACAAAACAAATTTGCAATGTATTTGAGAGATTAATAGAATGTTACTACCAAAAAGAAAGAAAATCATTATCCATTGGAGTATTCAACAATTAAAACTTGTTTTAAATAAAAAATAAACATTAAGTTTGTAATGTCAGAGAAATAAAAAGGGGAAGCAACTCTTCCAAACATATTTTTTTTTTTTTAACTAGTGAGCCCAAGTGGCTGTGGAGCAGGACCAGCATTAAGCCAAGCATTTTTATCTATGATATAATCATCCAACTTATAATATGCTAATATGCGAAGAATATCGAGTGGTATTTTATTATAACATTTTACGCAGTACCCCATAAAAGTAGTGTGCACTTTAGACAATCTGAAACGTGGTTGATCTAATTTGTTCCTATTTCTAGTGTTAAAATTATGCCTGTCACTTATCTTACTAAGAAGATGTAGATTTTTCCGAACATACATAATGTTTTCATATATATACTGACAAGGTACCGTCATGATGTTAATTTTCTTAAACAGTTCCCTTAGAGATTCGCGTCTGCTGAGGTTATATATGGCTCTGACAGCCCTCTTTTGCAGAATAAAGATAGAATTAATATCTGCAGCCCGTCCCCACAGCAAAATACCGTAAGACATGATGCTATGAAAGTAACTAAAATAGACCAGTCTCGCGGTATCCACGTCTGTTAGTTGGCGGATTTTCCAAGCAGCGTAAGCGGCTGAACTTAGCCGCCCTGCAAGTGATGTTAAGTGAGGACCCCACTGTAGTTTTGAGTCAAGCGTGATCCCCAGGAAAACCGTTTTATCGACGAATTCTAGTGTCTCCCTATTCAGTACAACATGACATTCACTACTTCTAACATTTGGTAACGTGAATCTTATGCATTTAGTTTTCTTCTCATTTAATACCAAATTATTTACAGTAAACCAATTATGTACCTTAAGCATAGCGTTATTTACTTCGTCAAGCTCCTGTGCATGTCTATTTATCTTAAAAATCAGTGATGTGTCATCAGCAAATAACACCATTTGTGGTCGGTTTTTCAGTAAATGAGGTAAATCATTTATATATACTACAAAGAGGAAGGGACCCAAAATCGAGCCTTGTGGTACACCCATTTTGACTTTTAAACCCAATGAATTTACACCGTTTATTTGAACTTGCTGCAATCTATCATTCAAATATGATTTTACTAAGCTAAGCGCAAGTTTATCCAGTCCGTAATGCTCCAGTTTCAAGAGCAGTGTTTCGTGATTCACGCAATCAAATGCCTTGGATAGGTCGCAGAAGATGCCTATTGCATCTTGTGCCTCTTCCCATGCGTTAAAGATGTGTTTTAATAAGGTGACACCGGCGTCGGTTGTGCAACGTCCTTTGGTGAAACCATACTGTTGATCGTGTAGGATATTATTACGATTAAAATGCTGGAGCATTTGATTTAACATTACTTTTTCAAACACCTTGCTGAAAACCGGCAAAACCGATACGGGTCTATAATTATTAGTATCTTTGGTGTCCCCGGATTTGAATAGTGGAATAACTTTACTGTACTTCATTAGATCCGGGAATACCCCTTGATCCACACACAAATTAAATATTAAAGCTAAATAGGGTGCAATTGTCTCAATAATTGATTGACAAACTTTAGTAGACATACCCCACAGATCTTCGGTAATTTTGATCTTGAGTTGCTTATAAGCCTTTACAACGACCACATGGTTTACATGTTTAAATTTAAATTCCACGGGAAAGGCTGAAACATTCGCTCTTAATAAATCAATAGCAAGTAAGGGGGACGAATTTAAAGTTTCTGTAGTTTTAATTGGAATATTGGTAAAGAAATTTGCAAATTCCTGAGCAACATCGATGTTGTCGCTAATGAGACCGCGGGAAGTGTCAAGTGTGTAATCAGTATTATGTCTTTTGTTCTTGTTCGTTTCATTGTTAATAATTTTCCAAACTGTCTTTATTTTATTGTCTGCTGATTTAACCTTGTTACTAATGAAAGAAGCTTTAGCTGCTTTGCAGATATTTTTAAAAGTTTTAGAGTAAGTAGCAACATACTTATGAAAAGTTTCCGTGTTAATATACGGCTTAAGGCCATACAGTTCAAATAATCTTTCCCTACTTTTCCTGATCCCTTTAGTTGCCCAGTCACTGAATAAAAACTTAGGGCAAATAGTTTTAGTTTTTTTTTTAAATGAATTATTGAACTCTGTTTGCACTAATGAAAATAATTGTTCATACAGAATATTGCCATTGGACAAATTTAGGCCCTGAGCACTTAACTTGCTAATTAAAGTGTTGTTAAAATTATTTAAATTACCCGATGTTATTGGTCTAATTTGAATCTGCACTTTTTGTATTGGTGTGCTGGACTCAAAACTAACGGTTTGACCGCTGTGATCAGAAGGGAGATAATTTACAATGGCTTTATCTAAATAGTCGCAGCAACAAAAGACATTATCGATACATGTAGCAGTAGTCGAAGTTATTCGCGTTGGTTCTAAAAACACATTTGACAGATTGAATGATTTGAAGAGGCTTAATAATCTACTGCCATTTGAATTATTTTCTAAAATATTAATATTAAAGTCACCACAAATAATTACTGTTTATTACCAGTTGCAAGTTTAGCTAAAACATCTTCCATTACTGACTCAAATATAGAGTAGTTTTGATAATTTGGAGGTCTGTAAACGCACACTATAAAATGCTTATCTAGCTCAACACAGGACAGTTCAATGCTATGTTCCACCGATAATTCAACTATGTCATTACGAGTCTTAGATTTTATACAATTTTTAATTAAGATTAGTGAACCTCCACGTAGCATGGATTTTCGGTTAAGACAACTGCCCACACTATAATTCTCAAAATTAATTAGCATTTCATAATCTTTCAACCAGTGTTCAGTTATACAAATAATATGAAACATTGTTTTTTCTAAAAACAATTCAATTTCTAATTGTTTGGAAGAAAAACCTTGAATATTTTGATGAAACAATTTCAAGGAATTCTGCTTAGCCCCGTTTTTACAATTAACTAATTGAGTGCCAGAAGATAGCTTGTTGATGGTGAGACAAACAACATTGTTACTAGTACCTTCTGTTGTCTTACTGACTAGTTTAAATTACTATTGCTAACCACCTTAATATTAGTATTATTACTAACCTTTGTGGTGCTAAATACATAAGACTTCGACATACTACTTATGTCTGAGTTTATATTAAAAGCTAATAGCCATGCTATTTGACGTCTAAAACTAATAGGCAGATACGCAGTATCCCTAGTCGATTTTAATTTCTCAACAAAAGTGTTGGTGTCAAAAAATATAAGTTTGTCACTATAGTGATTAACTAACAAATGCATATGGTTATTTAGCATATGTATAATATGATTTTGCCTCCTTGACAAGTGCTGAAAGTATGGAAAAGCACACAATATTATTTTCTGACAATTAATCTTCAAGATTTCAGTGACACTGACAGTGATGTCATCATTTTTTAAATTGGAACTATTGCCTACAAATACAGAAATAATGGCTTTCGGATCATATTTATTCCCTGTTATAGATGACATTATCTCTTTGTAGGATTTCCCTGGCATACAATAATTAACAGCGGATTGACTCAGGTTGTTACTCAATAATTTACCTAACCCTCTCCCTAAACTATCTGAAAACATAATAGAACAATAACAATCTTTACTAGAACAAGGGAGAGAACAAGTATCTGTCTGTGCTACTTGAGATGAACCTTGTACAACATGTGGTGCATCTTGATCAGGGATACAGTCCCGAGCCTCTCCAGACTGGGACGGGTCCTCCGTTGCCTCAAGTTGAAGAGCCTCAAGGTTGGATTCCCTTTGACAAGAACATTGAGTGGTGGTAAGAGTCATTGGGACCACTCTGACAGTCTCATCGTTACACATTTCTACTAACTTGTTTGCAGCAAGGATGTGTTCCTTTATTTGTTTTTGAGAGCTCACATACTTAATATAAAGAGAATGTAGTGACTCTTCAAGAACCTCAATCCCAGACTGTAATCGTTGGGTGTCAATTTGATAAATGTTCTTACTATCTTCTAATTTAATTTGATAGTTTTTTAATTTATTTATTAGAAAAACACGTTCTTTCCTTAGTTTAATATTATTGGAACTGTGTTTATGTTGTTTCCTGAATTTATTGCATTTATTTATGATTTTATTTAGTTTTGCATACTTTTTAATTTTATTTTGACTTACTTTATAACAACTATTATTATGTTTCAATATAGAATCTTCGGTTAGGTCTATTGTTATTAAGGAATGAGGGTTGCAATTAGTATGAAATAATTCATCGTATAAATTATTAGTTTCCTTAACCTGAGTACAATTTTTTTGTTTCTGTAACTTAGTAATACGTAGATTAGCATGAATAAGGATACATCCAGGTATTGTTGATGTAGGTCAACTAGCTCCTGTTTTAAGCTTGTATTTTTGTAAACGACCTTCTCGACTTCCTTCTCACTATCATCTATTTCCTGTAACAGCTGTTCACATTTACTGTTTGAAGCCTTAAGATCTTGAACAGTCGTTCTCAATTTAAGCTCCAATTCCTGAGCAGCAGCCTTACGGGTCATCACAGGCATGGTTTCAAGAAGCAGTACTGAAAGTAGAATTAAAGGAAGGGTGAGAACTAATTAGACAGACAAAAGGAAAGCTATAAATGAAAGGAAAAATGGAAGAAGTTAGTGTTGGTTTATAGAGAAATGGGGTAGGCTGCTGAATCTAATTGAAATTCAACTATTATAATTAGATCAAGTACAATTTTACATTGATTCTATTGTCTTATGATTGTACTTTTGCTTATGTGGGTAGGATGCCTAGATACAAAATAAAAAATATAAAACTAGTTTTGCAAAAAGACTACAATGAAAGTACGGATAATCACCGTTATTGTTGTTATGTACAATAAAACACTAATAGAATTAAGTACAATACTTTGATATTTCACAATAGGTACCTACTAAGTTTCGTTAACTAGGTACGTAAAAAAAAAAAAAAAAAAAAAAATTACAGACCCAGTGCAGGGTGCCAAATCAACCAAAAATGTTGATACTAATATTCAATGAATGTGTTACAGTGATTGTGTGCTAATTATAGAATAAAGTAAACAATACTCCCCGTTTAAATCCGCAGGTCCAACATCAGCTGTTCATGATAGGTTACCGGTGACGGTGGGTAACCAAAAACTGTGTTTTAGTACGTAAATTTGCAGGAAAACAAGAATTCCGAGTTGTTATGCAGTTAATTTACATTTAGTTATATTATTACACCTTAATTACACTTAAAAATTAAATAAAACTATTAATAAAATACGGAACAAAATTTTGACATGTCACTCGGGCAGTGTTGCCAGTCCACAAAAACGTCCATAGTTTTCGAGGGTGCTGAAGTCGATACTTTTAGGTCAAAATGTAAAGCCAAGATGGCGGATGCGAAAATTGCGTTTGATAAGGAACGTGAAAAGGAACTTCGTTCCTGACGGGGGGCCCCCGACCTTACTATTTACACTATCGATGAAAATTTGGAAAAATATGTATTCTTTGCACCGCTAAGCATTGGTGCAGTGAAATTACGATAACCATAATTAGATGTGGCATTCCGCATACAAGTAACCGAAAGATGAAAAAAAAAATTCTTATAAAGCGTGTATTGTTGGATCTTATTATTGAATAATAATTTATATATTAATGTATTTTTTTTATTCATATATTTCTGAGGTTCGTCCCACACGAAAAGAAGCAAAACCACTTAATAAACATCTTTATCGTTTTAATTAAAACAATAAAGATGTTTATAAGTGACGTCAATATTTTTTGAGATACGGGTTATTTTCGGGTACCGGTTGTAACCGAAAATAACCCGTATCTCAAAAACCACAGAGTTAACTTCCTTTTTCATATTTTATCGAGAAATACAAACTTATTTTTGAAGCCGATAAAATTAATTTGGCCAGTTTTTTTAAATGTCGTTGGAAAACTACCACAAAAAAAAAACTACTCAATCTAATAAACAAAAACTACCAAACTCAAAAAAAAGCGGCCTAGTGCGTGTTGGACCACGCAAAATGTAGGGCTCCGTAGTTGGGATGAATTTATCCCAAAAACAAACTTAACATTATTGTTGAAAAACATGTTCTCCCATACATCGATATACGCGTATGTTCCCAGTCGCCACCGCGGGGATTGCCACCGGAGGCAAATGGGAATAAAAATTCCCAGTCGCCACCGGTGGAGACTGGTAACTCATTGCCCCCACTTCAGTTTCGCTGTACATTGCTTTCTCCATCGTAGAGAATAAAAGGATGAGGTATCCTAAACCTGCCTCTAATCTCTAAAAAAAAGACGAAAGTGCATTAAAATATTTTTTTATTTTGTATTCGATATGAATAAACTTGTTAAAATTAAATATTTAAACTGGTATTTTGTATCACAGATAATCAGACTCTTAAGGACAGTAATTAAATTAGGAAAGTAATACATAGTAATCATTTCTTAATAAATACGTATTATAAACAAGGCTGTAAATATTCATATTCATAGATAACAGACTTTTTTTACTATGGTCAATTATTAATTTACCTACCAGTTTGACTGGGAATTTTATTCCCATTTGCCTTCTGTAAGTTTTTATTTATTTGCGAGTAAGTATCAAAATATGTCGCATAATTAATTACCGTACATATTTTTTCATTGCGTTGACTTAGAAGCTTGATTTTTGCAGAGCTCCAAGGGACTATAGGTCTACGTATTTGATATTAATTTCAACTTGATACCTCGATGCATTCCTGAGAAAAAAGGTCTTGACAGGCTGACAGACAGACAGACAGACAACGAAGTGATCCTTTAAGGGTTCCGTTTTTCCTTTTCAGGTACGAAACCCTAAAACTATGGAAATCATCTCAAAGCGTTTCCGGAATAACTACCCAATTTATAGAATTAATTTATCATCATGCCCAAAAAAAAAATTTTAAGCCCACATAATAGTATTCTTGGCATTCTGTAGTCATGTCTATCAAACTATCAGAAAGTATCAAAAATAAAATCCACAGTAAATAATTGTCCAATACATTAAAATAATTTTGAACAGCGAGCGCATTCCGAATTTAAATTCAAATATAGAAACAATAAAAAATTCGGCGCGAAATTCAATAAATGAGGTAGGTACCTATCCCGGTCTTATATAGGTCCTGTCTTTTGGTAGTTTTCGTTTCATAAATGTCCGAAAAACCATTAAATTACATTAGAAAAGTATACAACATTATTATAAATAATGCTTGTATTTAATGCTGAAAACAAATTTATTCAAATTTCCAAGCATCGATTTCTCACATATTAGTTAATCGAGTCGATCAAAATTAAAAAAAAATCGTTTGGCATGTTTTCGCACATCATTACAATAAAAAATACAATTACAGTCGGCGATTTTTAACACAAATTGAGTAGTGGTAATGAATATTTCGTGTTATTGGACCTGTGTTCGTGTATTACGTTAAGATCTGTGCATTTTCTAGTTGTTTATAAGATTTTAAATAATATTTGTCACTTTTTAAATCTTATCTACATGTCTATGTGTGATATTTGTAAAAGTAAAAATGTAAACACGCTCGATTGACGCGAAACTTCGACTTTGGAAATCAAAAAACTTCATTACCGCTACTTATTTAACTAGAACAATGGATGAATTCGACAAATAATTAAATGATGTATTCTTCACTGCCCCTGTGGTGGAGTTTAGATGTTCGAAATCCCCAATTTTTATGTTTTTTAGCATCGACCGCCATTGTCATCAAAATGGCGATTATCGCATTTACGGAACAAAAGTTTATAAAAGTAAATTAATTAACTTCGCGATGAAAGATTTAATGGCGTTAACATATGAGTTTTTTATCCAACTCTCTTAATTCACGTACATTCGTATGATTTGATGGGTGGCATAATAAGTATTTACATCATCAATTTAGGGTGTAGTATGTATGTCGTCATTCTGGGGTCCAATGGGATACGCTACCGAGTCGGCGGAGGTTTGTGTTTTCGGGTCCAATCGGGGGCGCTTCCAAACTATACGGTTAAGAACCACGGAGGAATATTATCAGGACCAATAGAACTATTGAGTTTAATCTTATTTATTCCAGTGCTTATATCACTTTCAGCGAATTCCATTATATTAATTTAATTACTAATATTGCAGTTACTTGGATTGGCTATATTCTCTAGGTCTAACTTTGGTACTTTAGTTTGGAAGACGCTCGCGAAATATTCTGCGAACACTTCCGCAGCTGCTACACCACTGTGAAATTTACCTTTGTGGGATACGTTAGGCTCAAACCCGCATTTAGATCTTAGGTTAGAAATATTCTGCCAGAATTCTATGAGGTTTTTCTTAATGTTCCCTTCGATGCGCCTAATGTATGTATCATAAGCAGTCGATATACTAGACTTTAGGCTAGATGTATAGTCAGAGAATTGCTTATAAATTAGTTCACGTTTACTCTTCTTCCAGGCGGAATGTAATTTAACTTTTTCCTGGATATCCAGAATAATATCCAATGTAAACCAGGTAGGATATCTTCTAGTTATCTTTCTGTTTTGGCGTTTTTTAGGGATACAAGCGTCAAATAAACTGTAATATCATAGAACACCCGAGTGCTAGTGCGAACGTCATTGGATGATATAACTGCATCCCAAGATACATCAGAGAGAAGTTCGTGAAGCAGATAGCGATTGCATTTTTTAAATTCCAGTCCCTACTACGGTCGACATTACTGGGTTCAAGTCTTTCACTTTCATCAGATGACTGTAACTTTACCTGGATGTCCAACGGCGGAAGGTACGCAACAGGGGGTACCAAACCTACAACTGCAGTTACACAAACGACAAGTAAGCTTGCGCTTTCCTGAACTAAAACAACATCCAATATTCCCCCATGCATGTTCTCAACAATGTTTCTCTCACACATATTAGAAAATGTTAGAAAATAACAATAATAATTACGAACATTTATGGAAGCACTGTTTAAGTTTATATCACCTAGGATGCTAACTGTTCCTTTTAAGTCATTTATAAAACTTTCCACTTTTGTAAACCAGGTCATATAATCGCTGTCGGTGGCACTTGGTTTTATATACACAACGCACACGTAAACAGGAGCACCATGCCACGTGAAACTCGGCCAAAGATCCACACCACAGTCTGTCTCAAGTTCACGTCGACGGCGCAGGAATATGGGGGTGCGTGCCATAAGCAGCACGCCTCCACAAGGTGTACCTCTGTCGCGCCTTAACACCTTCCACTAACTATTGACGAGTTCTGTATCTTCAACAGAGATATCCAAAAAAGTCTCTGTGGCCGCTATTAAATCTTGCTCGGTTATGTGCAGATTGTTGCGCCACATCCGGAGCTTTGATTTAATTCCACGGACATTCTTGTATATACAATTAATTTTTGTAGTTCTGGTGCTTGGTCTGAAAGCTACTGTAGGGCCGGTCACAATATCAGCACTATGCTGTCTTGTCCCTCTAGGTAAGCTATTCATGAATGGGCTGTGGGGCAACTACACGCTGGCTGTTAGACTGGACGGAGGATGGTTTCCTATAGTTGATCCAAGCCTTGATTCTTGCATTTACTGGCCACACATCTGCGGAATAGCAGCGCTCATAGCATGCAATGGGAACGCCAATTTTGAATGACTTGTAGTTTCCTTTCGGAGTGAGTTCATCAATGGTACAAGTATCAGTGCAACATAACATGCTGTTATACCCTTGCTCTGTAAGGGCTGGTGCTGAATCAGCGCCTACTCGGCGCTGCCAGCTTATAATCTATATGACGGTTTGATACGTCATGGGAATGGTAGCTAGTTCACGTTCAACCTTCTTGGTAGACGGTTCTGTCCCTGGGTCTTTCGCGTTCCTGCTTTAATTATCCTGAATTATAATATCCTAAAATATATCATTGGTTTAAAGTAATTAATTCTTTTTGTTTATCAAACGCGCTGCCACCAATTTGTTATAGGTCTGAAGACCTACAACAAATTGGTGGCAGCGGTGGGATACGAAAATCCCCAGTGTCCTTAAAACATTAATTCACCAGTGCACCAGCCAATATTCAGTGTTTAGTGAAACGCCTAAAATCATACCTACATAACATTACCATCCAAGTGTGTGCAAGTGTAGTTAAATCATCCTGGCGTGGTGTCAGTGAACGTGAACTCTACTCTTCGTGATAAACACTAACCATCCTGAGCATCACGCGCGTCGCGTCGCGTAACTGCTATCCTAAATATCCTGAAAAATCCAGTGTGTAGTGAAATGTGCCCTGAAAATTGTAAATAAGTGAACAGCTACTGTCAACTATCCTGAGCATCGCGTCGTGTAACCGCTATCCCCACATTCCATCCTGCATCTGAAGCCAAGGTCAATACCAAATAATTGACCATATTATTCAAGACCCCTAGCAACTCAAACTCCGGCCGCAGAGACGCGGCTTATCGCAACGGAATGTTCCTGTTCGCCATAACATCCGTCGCCCACGCACTGTTAGTACTGTGAGTCTTTGGTAAATGTTTAGTCTAAAGCTGAGATACTATTTAACAATCTATACTTGCGACTTACTAGATTAATTTACTGTAATTACCATTGTAAGACCTCATACTATCCGAGACCCGTCTTCTTTCATTTATGGTTAAACAATTTAATTATGCCAACAGTTCCTAAAACAGAGGAAAGTAAATTGAAACTTGATATCCCAACTTCAGAGCAGTCCCGTAGTGAAACAGAAAAATCACCTACCAGATCACTACTAGTCCCAGGGTCACAAGGGCTGCTATTGCACGTAGCGCAATGGCCGAACTAGACTTAAACACTGTTTAAATTTGTCAAACCATTTGATTATTATTTGAGGTATTGTAAAACTGCTGGTCATGAAATAAAAGATTGTAAAAAACGCGAATCAATCCGAAAACCAAATCAAATCAAATCTTTTTATTGTGGGCATAGGTTATACAGGCAGATGTTAGATACATTACAGTTCCATTATGTCCTGCCTAATAGGCATACAATAATTATGACAACATGCAGTGCAAAACAATTCTTAAGTATCACATATAAAACATTTCTTATAGAACAACAATTAGGTGTATTGGTGACAGATTGTAGTAGGTACTAATTATTAAGAAAATCTTGGATCGTGTCAGCTTTGTCAATTAAAAAGTTACGCAATTTATATTTGAATAGTGGGAGATCCTTGGTGTTTAAAATGTCCACAGGTATCCTATTGTAAATTCTAGATGCCATTTAAAAAAAAACTTTTACCCAGAAGAGCAGTTTTATGTGGTATACTAGATATTTTGAGTATATATCTTTTTGATTTTAGTTCACCAAATAGATTTTTATTTATTTTAACAAATACTGTAACTTCATAGGACCAACCAACAGGGTAACCAGCCCCAAACTGACAGTCCTAATCCTTATCCTCATCAAAAGAAGGTCAACCGACAACCCTAACCAGCCCCAAACCGATGGCCATACCATTAACATATCCCGGGTCAACCGACAGGGTAACCAGCCCCAAACTAACTGCCATATCATTAAAATATTCCGGGTCAACCGACAGGGTAACCACCCCCAAACTGACGACCCTACTGTTAACATATCCAAGGTCAAACGATAGGGTAACCAGCCCCAAACTGTCGGCCCTATCATTAATATATTCCGGGTCAACCGACAGGGTAACCAGCCCCAAACTGACGGCCCTACCTTTAACATATCCAAGGTCAAGCGACTGAATAATCAAAATCCAGAAGTCTCACCAGTATCCAATGGGACCAGTACTAAGATATACGAAGTAAATCTAGATACATCCAAGAGATTTCTACCATACGTGTTTTTAAACTCATTGCCTATTAAAACTATCCAGTATCCAAGAAAATCCATGACTGGTGAAAGAACCAATCAAACTCAAGGGCATTGACCCTGGTGACGAGCCTACCCAAACCGAAGGCCATTTCCAATTAAAATTAAGATTAAATGATAATAAAATCACACTATTCCGATTTCATGTCATTAAAGAAATAAGTTTGCCAAATGATGGTATTACAGGATCAGATTTCTCTTTCTCTTTTTCGGCTGCAAAATCGATTATACAACCGATACCCTCAAAATGGGAGAATCCAAAGTAAAACTACACTTCTTCGACCCATTTTATACGTACGTATACCCGCCACGTACTGAAATTGTAAACTGTTATTGAGTGTTCAGTACAGGATACCGATCTAAAAGGTAACATTATAGATCAACATTTATCTAAATATGTCCTAATTTCGAATTGCATCGTAAAGGTCAAAGATAACCTTCGTGTTAATTTAACGACAGCCAATACCTCATTGTCGTTCATAAAATATTATCCCAATTTAAAACTCGCAATCAAACCTTTACATACTGCTCTTCAGGTCAGCATGAACAATCAAGCAATATCCAGTCGAAACATACAAGTCCTAAACTATACAACGAACAACGAACACGAACACGAACTATATACGAACTGATCATCTAAATCAAGAAGAGTCTGAAGCCCTCACAGAACTTTGTTCTAAATATTCCGTTATTTTTCATCTACTAGATGATCAGTTAACTCACACTACGGCCCTCAATCATCAAATCAAAACAAGTAGCGATATCCCTATTCATACAAAATCGTACCGATTTCCGGAATGTCACAAGAAGGAAGTCGAAACTCAGGTCAGTAAAATGCTGAGTCAAAACATTATAGAGCAATCATCCTCACCCTGGAGCTCGCCAATTTGGATATTTCCTAAAAAGGCAGACTCAAGGACAACGCAAATGGAGAATAGTAATTGATTATAGGAAATTGAATGACATCACTATCGGTGAAACATATCCTATACCACAAATATCCGAGATCCTTGATCAATTAGAAAGTAGTAAATACTTCACGACCTTGGACCTCACATCCGGTTTCCATCAAAATTTAATCTCTCCTGACGATGCACCCAAAACTGCGTTTTCTGTACCTCAAGGTCACTTTCAATTTACACGAATACCGTTCGGGTTAAAAAACGCACCTTCCAACTTCCAAAGACTAATGAATAATTGCCTTACTGGTCTACAAAGTACAAAATGTTTTGTCTACTTGGATGACGTCGTGATCTACTCCTACGACCTAAACTCTCACGTTGATAATCTGACAGCCGTATTCGACAAACTCCGTAAATTCAACTTAAAATTAAAACCAGAAAAAATTCGTGCAGTAACAGAGTATCCAGTCCCTCGATCTCCGGAAGACAAAGTCTTTCCTAGGTTAAGTATCCTATTATAGAAGGTTTATACCCGACTTTGCTATGTTGGCTAAACCTTTTAACCTCCTTGCTAAAAAAGGACGTCACCTTCGAGTGGCAGAATGAGCAACAACTTGCGTTTGAATACTTAAAGTCCAAGCTCGTTTCCGCTCCAGTCCTCGCATATCCAGATTTTACGCAACCTTTCCTTCTAACCTGTGACGCCTCAAATTACGCGATATCCGCAAT
Organism: Agrochola macilenta; assembly: GCA_916701695.1. NCBI lineage: Eukaryota > Metazoa > Arthropoda > Insecta > Lepidoptera > Noctuidae > Agrochola > Agrochola macilenta. Next base: position 29,104,950 of record OU753552.1, on the reverse strand, counting down.
CTTATCCCAGGGCCCAGTAGGACAAAAACGCCCCATTGCATATGCATCCCGCACGCTTAATAAAGCAGAGTGCAATTATAGCGTCACGGAAAAGGAATGTCGCTATTATCTTCGGCACCAAAACCTTTAGACCGTATCTCTATGGTCATCAGTTTAAAATCCTTACAGACCATAGACCTTTACAATGGCTATTTAACTGTTAAGACCCTGGATCTAGACTTGTCCACTGGCGCTTAAAATTAGAAGAATTTGAATATGATATCCAGTATAAAAAGTTAACGTTAACGTCCCGTAGTTGTTTTGGCGTAATGAGGTGTAAGTTCATCTTGCCGTTGTAAATGTTGGTTACGGTATCCAACAGAATCTCTTGAACGTTTCTTAGATGCTCTATAAAGCTGTTTGCCGAGATAGCAGACATCAAAAACTCAATTGATAGTTCTTGAGCCTCAATTTCTTGCTGAATGTTGCTTGTTAGCTTGTCTAGGCTGAGCAGATGTTGATTGAATAATTTGTGTTGTTTTGCGATTGTTTCTTCCGATCTTCTTAATACTTGTACGTTGTATTCGGCTTCTATTATAGTTGTCTGATTTTTCGACAAAAGGGCCAGATGTTTCTCATTTTCTTTGACGAGTTCTATATCCCGTTGATATTGTTCGGCGAATTGGTCATCCAATACTCCGAACAGGGATCGTGCGATTGACCCGACACCGTTGATAAGGCCGCTTTTCCTTCTCATATTTACCCGGCCTTGCGGATTCAGCAACATACGGTTGTAGTGTTCGAGTTCAGCGAACGCGTGATGTAATTGTAATGAAATTACGTCACATTGAGTCTTCTGTTTTAGTTTTGAACATATGTTTTCAAGATGATCGTTGAATTTGGTGAACACTGCTGTACCATGCCAGTAAGGTTTGACGTCGTAGTAAACAACTATCTTCCACTCGTCGCGAATCAATTTCATGTTAGTGGATTTATCGAAATATAGGCCTTGTTGCAATTCGTTAAAGTTTGTTGTGTTTGTTGTCGCGCTTGCTGGACTCAGTAGGTATAGCAGGGTCATTACTAATCTGATCAAGTTGATTTTGCCTGTCTTGGCATTTTGTTGACGTTTTATTGTGGTCTCGTTTGTAGCTTGTTTTTTTTGTCAATTTTCGGTGTTTTGAGGAACAGAGTTTTCCTTGCTGTCTATTGGTAAAATAGATAGCTTTGTTATGGGTCTCTTTTTAGAGCCGTTTCTTGATTTCAGGGTCACTACACGAACATATCCGTCGTTTCCCGGGTGAAGATCTGTTACTCTGCCCATCAACCATTTCTAGTCATCATGTACAACAACCAAGTCACCAATCTTTACGTTGTTCTGAGGCTTCTGCCATTTTGTTCTTGGTAACAATTGGCACAAGTACTCGTTTTTCCACTTTTTCCAGATTTCTGTGTATATTTTGCTAGTAAGCTCCCATCTTGTACGGGCGTCTTCTCTTGTTTCGATGACGGTCAACCCTGACCTCCCTGTTAGAAAGTGTGCTGGCGTCAGACATTCTAGGTCTTCCACATTTTCACTCAGCGCACACAGAGGTCTGGAGTTAGACATGCTTCTAGTTTTGTTAAGATTGTAGAGAACTCCTCGAATGTTAAGTTTTGCTCACCCACAACTCGTTTTAAATGGTGTTTCAAGCTTCTTACGGCTCGTTCCCACAATCCGCCTGCCGAGGGCCATGCAGGAGCGTTGAAATGCCACTGTATGAACATCTCGGTTACTTCCTTCTGTAGTTGTTCGTTCCTGTAGGTGCTCTCTATTTCCCCGTATTGTTCCATGAGCAGTCGATTAGCGCCGACAAAGTTCGTACCATTATCGCTGTACATATGGCGGGGGGCACCTCTCCTTGCTGCCATTCTGTTAAGGGCTGCTAAAAATGCCGAGCTTGTAAGATCAGAGACCAACTCAATATGCATTGCCTTAGTTACCATGCAAACAAAGATGGCTATGTAACCCTTAGTGGTTTTAGCCCCTCTTCCTTTATTCATCTTAACATCGACGAATCCCGTGTAGTCCACTCCTGTGTGGTGGAATGGCGGGGCAGGGTTTATTCTTGCGGTCGGCAGTTCACCCATGATTTGTTGTTGTTTAGTTGGACTGATTTTTCGGCACGTTACGCATGTCCTGACTTGCATTTTCGTGACTCGCACGCCACCGATGATCCAGTATTTTTGGCGAAGATGCCCCAGGGTGAGTCGCGGTCCGCCGTGAAACGTCATTTGGTGAGCTTGATCGATGAGCAAATGCGTTAGGTGGCTGTCGTGAGAGATGATCATCGGATGCTTCATCTCTTCAGTTATTGTGGCGTTGTTCAATCTACCCCCGACTCTTAGCAAGCCTTCTTGATCAATGTAAGGATTCATAGGGAGTAACTTGCTATTTGATGTCACTCTGCCGTGTTTACGTAAATGACTCATATCCGTTTCGAATAGTTTTAATTGTGTTTGTTTCACAATTGCCTTAGTTGCACTGTTCAATTCTTGCAACGTAAGGTAATTATCTAATTTATGTAACGAATGAATTTGAATTTTAATTTAAATATTAATTTTAGTTTGCTATTGCGCTAGCAGAACACGTTAAATTATTAACTTAGTGTATAATCTGAGTCACCAAGATACAGGCTGTGCCTAGTTTGGGACCCGCTGTTAAATCTGTCAAAAGTCTTCTGTTAGTTACTATTTTATTTTGTTACTTGTTTGGTTAAGAACTGCGTGTCAGTTAAATATAATAAAAATAAAAACTCGGTAATTGGCGATGTTTCGAGTCCAATGTTCGAACTGTTAAGTTCAATGCTCTGTGTATCCATGCGACTATTCGAATGACATGATTAATAGAGCTATGTTTTTGCAATAATTGTTCGATAATATTGATGGTTTCTGTATTGGTTTGGACATCATTAACTTGCTTCATTGCCGTTGTTTTCACCTCTTGGTCTGACGTATAGACCTGTTTGACTTGGGTCCTCATTTCACAGGATGATAACCAAATAGGGCCTTGCCACCACAGTTTGTTTTCCTTCAATTGACCGGCATACTGGCCTCTGCTTGCGGCGTCAGCGGGATTTTCACTTGACTTGACGTAATCCCAACACGAACGTGGTATTACTGTGTTGATTTTTTGAACTCGATTCTACATATGTTTTCCATCGTGACGGGTCACCTTGTATCCAACCCAGGACCACCATAGAATCAGTCCAGCCATACACTCGAATATCATCTTGATGTAAGGATTCCTTAACCTTTTGCATTAATTTGCATAGTAGGTGCGCTCCATTTAATTCCAGTTTAGGCAATGTTGTTGCTTTTTTTAATTTTAGATTTTGCTGCGACAAGTATAACGTCTGTTGATGTGTGAACTCGTGCGTAAATAACACACGCATAGGTATCCAGAGAGGCGTCACTGAAGCCATGTAGTTCTATTGCTTGTCTTCCGTCACATCTGAGCCATCTTGGTACTTCACACAAGTTTATTGTTCTTATGTCCGCTTGTATTTTGCACCATTCTTTGTGCATGTTGTTGGGAACTTCATCGTCCCATTGTAATTTGACCTGCCACACTTTTTGGAATAATTATTTTAATTTTGTTGATAAATGGAGCTAGCCAGCCAAGTGGGTCAAACAATTTTGATATTTCAGCTAATAAGCTGCGTTTTGTATGTTTCTTGTTCACGCTTGAAATCGAACATTGGAATGTAAATTTGTCCTCTATCGAATTCCAGCATAGGCCCAATGTTTTTGATGTTTGATCTGTTTTGAAGTTGAACACAGTGTTTTCATTATTATGTTGTGTTGTTGCATTTTCCAAGAGTGCCGGTTCGTTTGATGACCATTTTCTAAGGTTGAACCTTCCACTCTGGAGTAATTGTTTAAGGTCCAAAATTAACTTCTGTCCTTGTTCAATGGTATGCGATCCGTGAACGAGATCATCGACGTTAAATGACCCCTCCACTACCTTTGAAGCTTCCGGGAAATTTTGACGCTCGTCCTCAGCCAATCTTCGTAGCGTCATTATGGCCAGGTACGGCGCTGCTTTCGTCCCATAAGTTACTGTGGCGAGCTGATTTGAAAGTAGAGGTTGTTCCGGTGACTATTGCCAAACAACTGTTGTAGGCTTTGGTCACAGTGGGCCACTAAAATTTGCCTGTACATCTTTTCAATATCAGCTGTGTAAGCATACTTGTATTGCCACCACTGTATTAATATTGTGTGTAAATCTTGTTGTAGGTTTGGGCCCTTGTACATGAGATCGTTTAAGCTCCAACCGGTAGTTGTTTTTGCTGATGCATTAAACACAACTCAGTACTTGGTTGTTGTTGACTCGGCGCGTTCGACGCCATGGTGCGGCAAGTAGCAGTCGAGTGTCTTGTCACATGTTGATTGTTGCATATGACCTAAGTCAATGTACTCTGCTATAAATTCTTTATAGGCTGTTGCTAAGTGTTGTTGTTTTCCTAATCTTCGTTCTAACGTTTTGAATTGGGCAGTGGCCATGTGTTTGGAAGAGCCCAGCTTGCATTCCCAGTCGTTAATCATTAGAAGTCTCACTTCGTATCTTCCATTTTCTAAACGTTGTGTGGTATTAGTGTAGTACTCAACGCATTTCTGATCGTCCACTGAGAAATCGGCACTGTCTTTGTTGTCTTCGGAATCCCAAAACTGTATCATATCCTCCAGATTATTTAATACCACGTTGCATTGTAATTTTGTAGTTTTGACGTGTCCGCATAGTAGCCAGCCTAAGTATGTTTGTTGTGCGATGGGCCGTGTGACGTCATCGTCTTTCATAATTCCTCCTAGCATGATCTGGGAGTAAATGTCTGCTCCGAATAGCAGATCTACTGGTCGGCTGCTGTTGAATTCCGGATCCGCCAAGTTGATATTTTGTATTTGAGGCCATGATGGTTTTGTAAAAGTTTTGTTCGGTAGATTCTTGATTAAGTTTTTCATTATGTATACTGATTTTCTGAACGTGAAGTCGCTGAAGACAGAGCTGCATGAAATGAAAAAATGAAAATTCATTTATTCAAACTAGGCTGAGAATCAGCACTTTTCGAACGTCAAAATTACATAAGACAGTCCCCCAAAACGCCCACCCTTCACCACTTCCTAGTGCGTTAGCTGGGAAGAAGAAGTGGCGCAACAAACTCCCCAGCAGCACAGCTGTCTGTTCAGTTAGAAGAACAAAAAAAAAGATTCTATATAAAAGATTTTGTATTCAGCTAAAAAAAAAAAGATTCTGTATTCAAAATAATTTACATTAAGCAACACAAAACATAATTTAAATTATTAGCCATATATAACATAGCACACGCCAATACACCAAACAAAATCATCGAGAACTATACTCAGGCAGAAATAAAAAACAAAACGTAAACATCTTAATATCTTAATTAACGCTTCCAGGCATAAAGGGCGTGCCCGCTTACATATAGTTGTAACTGGAAGTTATAAATGATAAACTAGGACCATCGCGGTAAAATAAATAAACAAACAGTTAATAACTAATAACAATAAATAATATGATCAATTGTCGAGGTCACTAGCTAACCACATATTGCAATACAACTCATAAAAAAACATTGTGATGAGTAGATTATGTCAACAATAAATTAAATTTAAATAATTTGACTTTTATAGTCAAATAAAATAAACAATTACTTATATAAACTCATATAACTTGTCAGTAGGTAAGCTGGAGAAAGAACATAAACATTGTCTTGAGTTAATTACAGCGACCAACTATTCTTATCATTTAAGTAGTCGTTGATAGAATAGTATGCCTTTGAACAAAGCTTGGATTTAACTTTCGTTTTAAACGCATTAAAAGGCAAATCTACCAAAGAAGAGGGTAGCTTGTTATAAAAAGTTATACCAAGCCCAACAAATGAGTTATGAACCTTATGAAGCCGGTGAAAGGGAGCGCGTAGCTTGTCCTTATTTCTAGTGTTAACATTGTGAATATCACTGTTTTTAGTGTATAAGTGTATATTTTGCCTAATACGAGGGGTGTTCAATAAATAGTGAGAATGAGTAAGACGCAATTATCTTTTATTATATGTTATTTTATTTTTCGACGTAGTCACCTTTCAGGTTTATACACTTTGTATATCTTTTCTCTAATCCTAAAATTCCCTTTCTAAAAAAATCTTCTTCCTGATCCCTTAAAAAATCATTTACGGCGGCGACTACTCCGTCATCATCTTCGAATTTCTGGCCCCTGAGATTTTCCTTTAAGCGCGGAAATAGGTAGAAATCACTAGGAGCAAGGTCCGGTGAATATGGAGGATGTTCCATCAATTCGAAGCCAGCTTCTTGAATGGCAGCCATCGCAACTCTGGACTTGTGCGCAGGGGCGTTATCTTGGTGAAACAAAACAACTTTAGCGAGTTTGCCACGCCGTTTCTTGCGTATTTCCTCACGCAACTTTGTTACTTGTCCTGCGTACATAGTCCCCGTAATAGTGGCTTCATGATTAAGATATTCGATCATTACCACCCCTTGGCTGTCCCAGAAAAGAGAGCCCATGATCTTTCCGGCGGATGGAATCGCCTTAAATTTCTTTGGAGTTGGAGATGACGGTCGCTTCCAAGTCATGGACTGTTGTTTCGTTTCCGGGTCATAACGGTGAAGCCATGTTTCGTCCATAGTTATGAATCGAGCCAAAAATTGGTCAGGATCTTGTTGTAACAAATCCAAACAGCTTTGTGAAATTCTCAGTCGAGTTTGTTTCTGCGCATCAGAAAGCATTCTGGGCACCCAGCGCGTTGACACTTTTTTCATACCTAAATGGTCGTTTATAATATTATGGACACTTCCTATCGAAATCTTTACTTCTTCACCTATAAAACGAACAGTAACACGGCGATCCGCCAAGACAATATTTTCAACTTTTTTAATCATTTGTTCAGTCACTGCCGATATGGGGCGTCCCGTTCGTGGGTCGTCGTTAGTGGAAGTTCTTCCTCGCTTGAACTCAGCACCCCAACGCGCAACCGTAGAATATGGAGGAGCTGGAACCCCTAATGTTGCTCTCAAGTCTTGATTTACCTGCTCCGTAGTAAAATTTTTCAAGCAGAGATATTTTATTGCCGCGCGAACTTAAATTATCTCCATTTTTAAGAACACGTTCCGAAACGACGCAAACAATAGACTTCTACTTTTAAAAAACAGAAGAGAATTAATTGCTTTTTTTATTATCATCTTAACTAATGTCTGGGCTATGCCTGCCAGTATTTATTTTTTTTCTTTCCAAGGAGAATGTATCGCATTCTCACTATTTATTGAATACCCCTCGTATATAAGATATTGGCGAAGATGAATTGAGTTGCCACCGTGAGGACACCAATATCTTTGAAAAAATCTCTCAGAGAAACTGGCACCTAGCTGGTAAATAGCTCGAACAGCTCGTTTTTGAATGACAAATATATTTTGAATATCAGCAGCTTTGCCCCACAGCAGAAGACCGTAGGACATAACATAATATGAAAATAACTAAAATAGACTAAACGAGCTGTATCGACGTCAGTGTATTGTCTTACTTTCCTGACGGCGTAGGCGGCCGAACTGAGCCTTCCCGCTAGGCTCGATATATGTGGGCCCCACTGAAGTTTGGCATCTACTATTATGCCCAGAAAAACTGCCGAATTTACGGATTCAAGCACCTCTTTATCTAAGACGATGTTGGGACCTAGATTTCTAACATTAGGTAGGGCGAACTTTACACATTTCGTTTTCTTAGCATTGAGAACTAGATTACGAGTATTTGTCGTAAACCAATCTTATCCATTGAGAGTGCACTGTTTACCTCGTCAAAATCTTGTCTATTCCTGTCTACTTTAAAAATGATACTTTATGAATAATAAAATTGTTATCATGCCCTTGCAATTTGCTCTCCTTTTCTCCAACTCCAAAGACAACTCCTTTACATTTCTGGCGTTTGAGTTGAGCTGCTCGTTCTGTTATCAGTGATATCTGAGACCCTTGATCTACAAGAGCTCGCATGTTGTACTGAGTTCCATCAGCTATCTCTACCTTTACTATGGCGGTCGCTAATAAAATCTCCGAAGCTTCTTCATCATTTTGAGAGACATGAGATGATGAATTTGTTTTTTTTGTTCATTGTTTTTTGATGCAGCTTCGTGCATTAACGTGTTATGCTTGGCTTTGCACTTGCGACATCGGTTGTTTGACGTACATTTTTTGCCCTTATGGCTGTACAGGCAATTGATGCAGACTTGCAATTTGTTAATTGTGTTAAGTTTTTCGTCGTTCGACATTTCTAAAAACTTTGCACAAAAATAGAGGCCATGCTCGTCATTGCACAGTGGACAAATAAACGTTGACGCATGGTACGATTTCGTAACCTTGTTGTTAAGTCAAAGTCAAAGATTTATTTGCAGATAAATATGGTTACAAAAGTTCTTAAAATGGTATTATAATAGTAGCTTAACATATTCAATCATAACATAATGACATGCAAATTTTTGGTACATATACAATTAGATTTATTTTAATTTAAACTGAAGGAATTCTTTCACAGTATAGAAGGAATTCTCAATTAACCAACTGCGTAAGGCCCTTCTGAAGCGGACCATTGGAAGTTCTTTGATTTGGTTAGGAATCTTGTTATATATCTGAATACACATAGGATAGCAACTTCGTCCATATAGTTCCGTTTTAATTCTGGGAATAATTAATCTGTTAGGATATCTAGTGTTGAACATACATTTATCTCCCAGTTTTTCAAACATCTCAGGGTGAGATTTGGTAAATTTACATATTTCCTCAATATAAATACCTGTTAATGTAAGTATTCTGAGTTTCCTAAACAGTGGTTTACAGGAAGTAAGTGGGTCTACATTACAAATCGCACGTATACATCTCTTTTGTGCGATGAAAGCTCTTTCGAGATGCACCGAGTTTCCCCACACCAGTATACCATAACGCAGTATTGAACCAACATACGCATGATAAGCCTGTAATGTGGCTTGTCTACTTGTTAGGTTAGATAAGCGCCATAGAACATAAGCAAACTTACAGAGTTTTCCACATATCTTATCAATATGATTAATCCAGGAACACCTCTCATCTAGATCTATCCCAAGAAAAGTCATACTATCTGATTGTTGTATTTGTTTATCTTTATAAGTGATGTTTAAGTCTATTTCAATCCAGTTTCTGTTACGAAATTGTACATATTTGGTTTTATCTATGTTAGGTTTAAGGTTATTCTTTTCCATCCAAGTTATTACTTTGCTTACGGTACTATTTATTTCTTCATTATAGTTTTCTTTATTTTTAGGGATAATTACGGCCACATCGTCTGCAAAGAGTATGCAGGGATGATCAGTTACTTCGGTCAGGTCATTGATATATATCAGAAAAAGTGGGGGGCCTAAAATACTGCCCTGTGGAACGCCTGTGCAATTGTAACCTAATTTGGATTTAAATGACATTTCACCGTTTTGATTTGGTTTATCCACAGTAATTTCTACAAATTGCGGTCTGTTTGTAAGGTAACTTTCTACCCATGTATTTGCTTTACCGCGTATTCCATATTTATCACATTTTTTTAGTAGTAGGTCGTGCGATACAAAGTCAAAGGCTTTTGACATGTCAAAGAATACAACAGTTGTCGGGATTTTCTGGTCAATGTTTTTAGTAACTATATTAATTAAATTAAATGCCGCTGTAGTTGTCGATTTCCTTTTTTGGAATCCATGTTGTTCATGTTTCAAAATTTGGAACTTATCGATAAAATTTACTAATCGCGCATGCATGGCCTTTTCGTAAACTTTCGCTAAAATAGGCAAGAGGGCTATCGGTCTGTAATTATCAACAAGTTTTTTATTGCCTTTTTTATGTATTGGTTTAATAGTTGTAATTTTCAATTTCTCAGGAAACACTCCCGTGAATAACGATAAGTCTATTAGATGTGCTAGTACCGGAGTAATAATAGGGCCTATGTATTTTATAATTTTTGTAGGTATTTGATCATAGCCTGTTGAGTTTGTATCCCTGAGTGATTTTATCACTTTTTGTATTTCGCCATCATTAGTCGGCATTAAAAACATACTAGAATTAATAGGATCAATGTCATAATTATTAGTTTTAATGTCAAAATCGTTGTTAGTCAAATTGATAAAATAGTCATTTACATAATTGGCAATGTCCGTGGGGTTTGTTAGTGGTCCGGTTTCAGTTTCTATCTCCTTTATATTTGATTCCTGAACTTGATTATTATTGGAATTGTATTTAATTAAGTCCCATGACGCCTTACATTTATTTGTAGCCCTGGTTATGTAACTTGTATAATGGTTTTTTTGTGCTTTTTGTATACATTTTTTAAGTAACTTATTATAGTTTAAGTATTTTAGTTTACTGCCTTTGTCAGATGAGAAGTAGTATTTAAAGCGCAAGCTCCTTTTGGTTTTAGCTGATTTTTTTATACATTTGGAAATCCATTTCGTATATTTTTTCACTAGGTTGATTTTGATCCCAATTTTAGGGAAGCACAAATCAAAGAACAAGACGAGTGTTTCGTGAAAGTCATTAAACGCAGTGTTAGCTTCCTGATTAGAAAATATTTCTGTCCATTTTAAATTTGACATACAGCTAAAGAACTTTTCTTTATTTTCTGTGCTAAAATCACGCTTATAAATTGTGCGAAAGCGTAGAGGTGGAACTTTATTGTCTATTTGTATGGATATCATCTGAGCTGTTTCATGGTCTGACAGTCCCAGTGGTATAACCTCACATATTGCATCTTTACAGTTACTTATTATTTGGTCCAGACATGAATTTCTTCTCGTTGGTTGTTTTATATGCAGCATTAAGCCGAAATTATTTACAATTCTAGTTAATTCGTCTATGCATTTTTTATTTCTATCGATTTTTTTGCTCAAAATATCGATGTTAAGGTCACCTACTATCACTAATTGTTTTTTTGATTAGTTTCGAAGATTACACAACATCACTTCTAAATTACGTAGGAAAACAAAGGGGTTTGAGCTTGGCGTACGATATAAGGCTATTATTACAATGTTATATTGTATGAGTTCAATTCCACAACACTCAAACTCTTTTTCAGACGCATATTTTTTTAATTGCGTCAGTATTTTGTACTCAATGTGATTTAGGCAGTATAAACAAACACCGCCTCGCTTTTTATTCTTTCTTGAGTACCAGTCTCCTAATTTGTAGTCATTTAAGGTAACGCTGCTCTCCTCACCTGCCTTAATAAAAGTCTCGGTCAAGCATACTACATCAATAAGCAACCCTTCATCTAGAAACGAGTCGATAGCAATTTCTAAGAGTTCTCTTTTACTTCTTAAGCCTGCAATATTTTGATGAAGAACATTTAATGAGTGGCAATTAGTTCCGTCAATTTAATTTACGCCTTTATCCTTACTTAACTCATTCTCATACATGTTTTTTAATGGTTGATCACATAGCGTTTTAGTTTTAAGTAAAGTTTTACTAGTATCTACGAAAAAAGGTATTATTTGGGGTGCTTTTATTGTTATATGATCTTGTTGGTCTGTACTTAAGCTTTGTGTCTAGGTTTGTAGTAACATATGTGGACAAATCGGAGCATTTCGACTGAGCAGTTGATTTATTGTTGAAGTTTAAATATTTATTTTTATAATCAATTGTGTCGATCAGAACATTCAGTTTATGACAAGTATTGCTATGAGTACGTAAGAAGTAACAATTTTCATTATTATTACATATTAGTTCTAGATTATTATTCAGTAACTTTTCATTTAGATATTTATTTTCCAATACACTTAGCACTATAATTGGACAACTATTATATTTCTTTATAAACATATATAATTCATTTAACATAGTAGTAGGGTTGTAGTCATTTTCTCCTACACAAATAATAATTTTATCATAAGGCTTACATGTTAATTCCGTGTTTAACAGTTGCTTAGCGATTGCATAGTATTTTATCATTCCTTCTGCGCAGTACCTTTCGTATGAGCTATTAGATCTCAAGTCAAGTAGGCGTGTAGTTAAACCCGTAATTTGCTGGGTTCCAAGGATATGCATTTTCCTCTTCAGATAATTATTTTTGGTTATAAGATATGAAGTATCAGTTGAAATAAATTCTTTATTGTTATGCTGCATGGTAGGATGGTTACATACCGCGTTTATCTTCTTGAGTTTTGGTTGTTCCTCCGTATTTAGTGTAGTAGTACCACTGGTTAAGATGGATTTTTGAGTCTCATTTTGTAGTGTGTTGGTAGATTTCCTTCCTATTTCAGGTTCCTGTTGCAGTTGGGAGGCTAAAGTCTTTGATTCGTTTAGGTGTTTAGATTTTCGCTTCGGGGTACTAATTTTTGATGAACATATTTTAGTTAAACTATTAATTTTGGTTTCTCGATTCTGTAGTCTTTTCTCTAAATCTATTTTTCCTAGTATTAAGTTTTCAATTTCCTTATGCGCACTCTCTAGCTTTTCCTTTAAATCTCTGACAGTTTCCTGTAAATCAGTAATTTCTTGGCCATCCCATGTAGATAAGTCGGGTAAACTTCTTCCCAGGGCATGAGAGTCGGTGGATAGGAAAGAATTATCTCCAAAACTTGTTATCGAGGCATTTAAATTAGTAACTCTTCTTCTTAATGTAATATTATCATTCATGTTTTCCATGATAGCAGTGTATAGTCAGCGCCCTCTGGTGTTTGACTGCAAAAGTGGCGTCACCTGACGCGAGGACCGGAAAACTTATTGTCCGATCGATCACTCGATTCACGGCAGTGATGATTTGTAATAAGATACTAGTAGCGCCACCTATCATATGACGATGAGGTTCGATGAATATCAATCAATCAGCCAGCCAAGACGGCTCACAGATGCTAGGTAACCAAATCCCAGGCTGGTACACAGTAGGTTGAATAGATGGCGTTGATTCAAACTTTACTGCTGCAGAATGATATAGCAGAATTTGGAATGAAACAGTTGGCATAAAATCAATAATAAGGTCACTGTAACCGAAACAACGTCGCAAGGTTAAAGATTTATATCGGGAATTGTGTTAGCATAGTCCGCATCCACTGATTTTTCAACACTTTATCACTAATTTAATGTTTGCAGCCAATGTAAACAAAATATATTTTGTTCCCACTAACACCGATTTTAGGTATTAGATCGTAATGACTCCAATTGACAGCACTTATTATATCTTGTTCTCACTAATGTCACACAATACACTGGACTTAGTATACTTTTAAGTTATTTAGAAAATTAAATTACACAGCTAGGTAAGATAAGCTAGTTAACACATACAGCGCCATCTAGCGACATCTAGCGAGTGTTGCTAGCCGCTTGATTCTTGTTGTTCCGATTGCTGTGTTGCTTGTTATGGGATGTTTCTTGATGCTGATGTGTTGCATAACTTGTCTTCTGATAGTTATCTTGTTTACGCTGCGATGATTCCATTGAAGTAAACTTCGCCTCTAGGTAGTCTAAGAAAACCTTCAATACCGGTAATTCGCGCGAGTTTTTCAGTGATTCAATGTAATCTGAGTATGTCCCAGTGTCTAGTTTTTGTGTCAAAATGTGCACTATACGTAGTAGCGGATCCTAGGTCCTGACATCCACTTCTAAATTCATGATAGCGTGCAAACATTCCATTGTGACGTCATGTATTTTCTTGATTGGTGCTAATGACTATTGTTGCATGGTAGGTAGATTGAAGAGCATGTTGATATGCGATGTAAATATAAGTTTTTTGTTGTTGTAGCGATTGTTGAGAATATCCCAACACAAGATAGTTGTCCGAGCTTATTTTGTAAGTGTTGTGTCAACCTTTTAGCTTCTCCTTGGATCTTGCTTTTCAAAAATTGCATCTTCTGCGCATTTGACCAAACATTTATTGTTATGGATGGCTTCCGTAAAAAGGTCTTTGAACGGTATCCACTGATTAAACTTTCCGTGAAATACTGGTATCTCCAACTTTGGTGTTGTTTTCTCTCGATAAGCTCCGGACCACATCTTGGTGTTTAATGCGATTCTTCAGATCGAAATGTTGATTTTCAAATCTTGTATAGCGCTCTTCGTACACTGCGTTTTTATCCCTGTTGAGTTCGCACTCGATTTCCCAATGGAGATTGTCAATCGCAGACCATCGCGCTTGTAACGTTTGCAACGCATCCTGGAATTCCCACTTTTCCGTGATAAATTCCACTTGAATGTTGGCGACAGCTCTCATGAAGACCTTGAAGTTCGCCGATTGTTTGCGTAAGAGGTCGTCCAGTTTACTGTTGGACCCCGTGTCCCTCTTGTTAGGGCTTTGTTGTTCCTGAGGAGACAATTGATCCCTGTTGTTACTCTCTGTTGTTTTACTGGTTTCTAATTCCTCCTCGCTGTCTTGTTGTTCTTGTATTTTCTTGCTCGATGTATCTGCTTGATCTTGTTCAGAGGTACTTTCGAACGGTGTTGGTTGCACTGCCGGTCCGCCTGTGGACCGCTTGTGCGTTGACAGTTGTGGATTTTGTAGGAGAATTAACTCCTTGACTTATTTATAACACTTCAATGCTGTGTTATACAGGGTTACAGGGTAAGTCGTACTGAATATTAGAGGATGTTATTATTAAGGTCATTTCTGATGAATTTGATTCTGAAATAAAATGTCCGAAACATGTCCATTAATAAAAACGACTAAAAGCCAAAAAATAAAGGATTTATAAAAATAATCTTTAAGATGTAATATTTCCATAACGGTTAAGTTTCGGACATTTTATTTCAGAATCAAATTCATCAGAAATTACCTGAATAATAACATCCTTTAATATTCAGTACGACTTACCCTGTAACCCTGTATAAATCGCTTGTAAAGTAAGGATGACCCGCACTTACTTCTGTAGACAGACGATCATGGTTGAACTGGAACTCACTCCATAAGTTTTCCAGCATATGCATACGCCGTTTGAAGTAGTCCAAGTTCTTCCTGTCCCAGCCATCTTTCTTGATGTTGATGCCGACTTTCTTGATGTTTTCGTAAAGTTCGCGCTGATTCTCGTATTTGCTGCTGACGTCATGTTGCCAAACTTTCCGACGAATTGACGAACTTTGTTTTGAGAAGTAGGCTGTTGCTCCACACTTCAGGTTCTTGGTATTGTGCAACGTTTCTCTTCTACGATATGCGCCTTCTCAATTGTTTACTGGGGCGACTCGCTTGTCAGAGACCAGTCCAACCGATTCGCGACCGTAAAAGATATAAATCACACAACACTAAATTGGTCGAAGGACCAAATGTTCGGGTTGTAATGCCCAACAGTGAAAATGTTATGTACTTGTTATGTAAACTTGTTAGGTATGTTATGTTATGTAAATGAGTAGACGAATGATTCCCTTGATGGATTTATTGCTACTGAATAAAATTACACAATTGTTCCACTTAAATGCTATGTTAGAGAAATGCATAGCTAAACAATATCGATGTGCATTATTGAGTATGACGTACAAACTACCACAAAGGTCAATGTACAGCGTAGCTCGTACAATACTCGTATCTTTTCAAAATAGTGCCCATATACATCAATAAATCGCTGCATCCGATGGAACCACTGAGAAAAGCACTTTGCCCACTCATCCTTAGGGGTCTCTTCGACCTTCGTGGAGCACTTCCGACGTTTGGCTCCCAAACTGCAGAGGGCTGGGGCTGCTTTGAAGCGGCTTCTGCCCAATCTAGGGGGTCCAAACGCCTCCTGCCGGAGGCTCTACGCGGGGATCGTGCGGTCCATGGCCCTTTACGGGGCACCGGTGTGGGCGCGTTCATTAAGGCTGCGACCAGCCCAGCGATTGAACGCGTCCCAAAGGGTCATGGCCATTAGGCTGGTCAGAGGATACCGCACGGTCTCCCGTGAGGCGGCGAGCCTCCTTGCCGGACTTGCCGCCATGGGATCTGGAGGCAAAAGTCCTCGCGCACATGTGGGAGTTGCGCGAGGAGGCGAAACGCCGGGGTGTAACTCCGCTGCCGCGAGAAATCACGGCACAGCGGACAGAGCTCCGGCGGGATCTCATAGCGGCATGGAGAGTGCGATTGTCGCAACCCAGCGCTGGGCACGCCACAATTGCGGCGGTAAGGCCCCTCTTTGAGGAGTGGCTAGAGAGGCGCCACGGCGTCCTCACCTTCCGCCTGACGTAGGTCCTCACCGGACACGGTTGTTTCGGGAGGTTCCTGTTCAGGATAAAGCGGGAGGAAACGCCCGGGTGTTACCATTGTGTGGATCGCCCGGAGGACACGGTGGAGCATACTGCCCGGCTTGGGCGGGGCACCGCCGTGTCCTCACGGAGGCGATCGGCAGCGGCGATCTCTCGCGTCCGGCCCTGGTTCAGGCCATGGTCCGGAGCGAGAGTGCATGGGAAGCCGTCACTTCCTTCTGCAAAGCAGTAATGCTCGCGAAGGAGGAGGCGGAGCGCGCGAGGGAAATGCAAGATGCGCGCCCTCGCGCCCCTAGTCGCCGCAGGAGACGCCCCGGGCGTCGGGAGACGCGAGCCGACTTCCGGCAACCGTAGGCGCGGGCTTGCGGACGGTGGGCAATGGGTAGCTCGCCGTCCGATTAGGACCAGGCCCGGGTCGACGGCGCGTTGTGTTCCACGCGCGCCTCAAAGAGATGTCAGCACCAACTGACGGGGTCCGTAAGGGCCAATGCCTGCCAGGGTTGCGAGTTTGTCCGAAAGGGATATCGCGGCCCCGGCACACAGGCAACGGAAGGAACACGGGTGGGTTTTAGTCAGTAAAAGTCTGACACTCCCTCTCGCTCCGCCCAGAGCGGGACGAGTCATTTGAAGATTTTCCACCCAAAAAAAAAAAAGGGGTCTCTTCGACGGCATTTTGAAACGCAGCCACTGCTTCCTCGGCGCCCATAAAACGTTTTCCTCGAAGTTTTTCTTTTATTTTCGGAAATAAATAAAAATCGCAAGGTGCGAGGTCGGGGCTATAGGGCGGGTGACCCAGTAATTCCACGTCTGATGTCGCCAAGTAGTCGATTGTTTGCTTGGCGGTGTGCGACGAGGCGTTGTCGTGGTGAAGGAGGATCCTACTGCGAGGTCGTTTCTCCCGAACTTTTTCCAAGACAAGTGGCAAACAATTGTTAGTGTACCACTCTGCAGTAACTGTTTTTCGATCCTCTAAAACAATTGTTGCGTAATGACCTGTCCTTCCGAAGAACGAGGCCACCATCATTTTTCCCACGCTTCGACCTCTCTTCACTTTAGTTGGCAACTCCTTGGAAGGAAACACCCAGACAGCAGACTGTCTATTAGTTTCAGGATCATAACAATAAATCCAGTTTTCGTCACCCGTAAGTATGACGAACACAGCATTTGAGTCACCTCGACACGACGGAGTTTTTGGGCCTCTGTCAAATTATGAGATATCCACCGGGCACAAAGCTTCCTGACTGCTAAATGTTCATGGAGGATTTTGTGCACTTGCCTCATATCGATGCCTAACCTTGTCCGAATCTGCTGATAATGACTTATCAGCAGATTCGGACAAGGTTAGGCTCTTTTTTCAGTCTCTATCATACACCGCACAACACTGATGTTATCTTCAGTCGTCGCCGTAGAAGGCCGTCAGATCATCGGTGAGATTAGTGCGACCACGTTTAAACTCATTAAACCAGTTGTAAACAGTGGCACGAGATGGGGCTTCATCGTGAAAGGCCAATCGAAGTCTATCATAACTTTCTCTTGTTGACTTAAATGACATCGAAAGTCTTAAAAAATCATTGTACGAAAATTTTCTCGCGTTAAATTCGTGCTGACGTGACAGACAATTTTCAATTTGCCGCCAAATCGTAAACAAATGACAAATAAATAAAATACATACACAATAATATAAACAAAGAATTCCATTTAAAAACTTGTTGTTTGGTCAGTTCTAAAAACTTTCAGTGTCGCCCTCGTAGCTATTTACCAATCGCCTCCAAATTTTTTGAGAAAGCTATGTGCAATCGTGTCTACTTCCGCGAAAAATACAAAATATTTAACGAATGCCAAAACGGCTTTCGCAGAAATAGATCCCCTGTTCTAGAAATTTATAAATACATACAGGAAGCTTTAAATATAATAAATGACAAACAATACGCTGTAGGTTTACTATTAGATATGACCAAAGGTTACGATATACTTCAATAAGACATTCTACTAAATAAATTACAGGGCATAGGGCTCATAGGGGCATATCCGCGGTAACAAATAGAAAACACCAGCACGCGTAGCATGACCACCGTAGAAACGTTTTGTCGATAAAATCCGTTTCTATGGTGGTACTACGCGTGCTGGTCGAAATATAATTTTATACATTATAACATATTATAACAGTAAAACAATTTACGGCTTTATTCCCCAAGGGAGTGTATTTGGATGCCTCCTTTTTCTTATTTACACAAAAGACCTTCCAAAAACCATAGAATCGCCATGCGTCTTGTTTGCTGACGATATTTCGCTGATAATATCTGTAACAAGAGAAAATCTCTTGTCAAAGCATATATTACGCCACAAAAATAGGTTAAACTTACCAGACTCTAAGTTGAAAATGCACTCAACAAGTACACTAGTCATGTCAAGTACCAGAAATAATGAAAAAAGAACAACAATTTAATATATTCATAAATAAATTGAAACAATTTCTATTATCTAAATCCAATAGCATCCTGAAGGTTATTGTTCAGAGGCCAAACTGCCCTTTTCTGATGCACTGGTCCCGTAGACATAGCTGCGGGCCCGGTGCTGAGGAGAGATATTTAAATTGATGTTGGTGTAGAAGATTAGTTTTGGTCATGTTTTACTTTAATTTTGATTAAATTTTGACATAAATTTGTTTTTGTTTTAATTTAATAGTTTATTTAATTTTGTTTAGATTTTTATTTAAATTTGTTTTGATTGTAATTTAATTTAATTTGATTTTAATATTGATCTTAATTTTATTTTTGTTGTGATTATATTATTTATTAATTTATTTTATTATTTATGTACACACAGTAAAATACAAAGAGATATGACATAATTATAATTTGAGTATTATTGTTTTTGATGTTAATGTTACTAACATATTTTTATGTTGTATGTGTTCATGTTACTAATACAATATGGATGATTTCCGAAATAAATGATTGAATTGAATTGAATTAAATGATATTATAATATCAATGATCATAATGATTTTTTTTAACTTATAAGATTTAATAAAATAATCACAATATATAGAATAATAACAACTAATTAGTCAAATAAATGCCCTCTTCCCCTCTCCTACGTTTCTGCGCCCACCCAAGTTTACATGTGGAAGCAGTATGAAGTATTACCCATTTCCAAACTGTGCATATTAGATAAAGTCTTTGAGAGGGTTGTCTACGACCAAGTTTACGCAGCGCTGAGTCAGTCTTTTAGCCCTTCTCAGCACGTATTTCTTAAGGGTCGTTCAACTACAGCTAACCTGGCTTTGCTCAATGACTTCCTTACGGACAGAATGGACAAAGGGGCACGGGTCGATGTTGTTTATACGGATTACAGTAAGGCTTTTGATAGAATTGACCACAGTATCCTTAAAACAAAGCTTTTTAACATTGGTATCAGAGGAGATCTACTTCGTTGGATTACTTCATATCTTGAAAACAGATCTCAAGCTGTCGTTGTCAGTAACTACATGTCGAGCTGGGTTTCAGCTCCAAGTGGTGTGCCTCAAGGTTCCATGATGGGTCCGTTACTTTTTATCATTTATGTAGGCGACATCAATTCGTGTTTCCACAACTCAAATTTGCTCTGTTTTGCTGATGACATGAAGATATTTTCTGCAATATCATCAGATGAAGACATGGATGCTCTCCAATCTGACTTGGCGCGATTGGATGATTATTGCTTGACTAATAAACTAGACGTGAACCCTGATAAATGTTCAGTAATCTCCTTTAGCAGAAAACGCGTCCCTCTTCGTACAACTTATAAACTTAAAGCGCAGCTATTAAACAGATGCGACGGTGTACGCAACCTGGGCGTTTTTCATGACTCCAAACTCTTATTTAACGTGCACATTGAGCAAATAGTGGTCAAAGCGTCGAAGTCACTGGGTTTTGTTATGAGACTCGCAGGGTGTTTCAAAAAGGTCAAGACCCTTAAGATTCTTTATTGCTCTTTTGTGAGAAGTCATCTTGAATATGCGTCACAAATCTGGAACCCGTGTTATGGCAAGTATATTGATCGTATTGAGAATATACAAAACATATTTATTCGTTTTCTGTTTTCGGCTACGTATGTGTGCGTAGTCCCAGCGGAAAAATGTTTTTTTTCTTGTACGTCGATAGGAAAAAAAAAAATCCGCTGGGATGGCGTAGTCCCAGCGGAAACAGTTTTTGTTGAATAACTCCCCAATGGTTGGATGCACAAATTTGAACTTACCATACACAATTACACGACGTCATACATTAAATATGTGCTAAACTGAAATTAAGAAATTCGAAATTTTTCCGCTGGGACTACGCACACGCTACGTATACCATACCATTCTGATAGTTACATAAATCTTTGCAAGAAATTTCATTTACATACTCATAAATCGTCGTCGACTAGCAGATTGCACTTTCCTTTTAAAAATATTTTTTTGACTGTCCTGATCTCCTGGGTGGATTTTCATTTGATGATTTAATATGACAGTTTTTGTGTGATATTACTTTTTACGTGATTAACTAAAAAATATCAATAATATTACGATGCTATTTAAAAATCTAATGGTTTTGTATATTTAAACTATAATATAAATACCACATTTAAAAGAAAAATCATGAAATATAAATATCGCATTGAAATGACTGATGTTCTGTAGATGTAAATGATATCGTCTGTTGAAGTCAATGACCTTATCATTGACTTCAACAGACGATATCATTTACATCTGTATCTGTAGACGTTAATGATGCAAATAAAACACTATAATTACAATCAACTCTTTATTGTAGCAAAATGAACATACCAGTACTAATTACTTAACTTACGATATAAATCACAAAAATCTTTGATTTGTTTAAACAAAAAACAACCAACTTCTAAAAATAATCAACTTTGGTTTAAATCACGAAATCTTTGATTTTTTTTAACCATAAACAACTAGCCTCTATTAAATAATTAGCTTCGGTCTTATTTATGATTGCTAAACATTAACAAAATAAAATTCAAAAAAAATCTTTGATTTTTTTTAAATCTTTCAAAAAATCTACTAGCTTCTAAGAAATAATCAGCTTAATGATCTACATTTTAACTTACACGTAACTTACTAGTAATCACAAAAATATCTTTATTTGTTTAAACAAAAAAGTGCTTCTACAAAATAAAATATCAGTAACGTCACGAAATTTTTTTTTTACATGATTTTTTTATAGAAATGCTGTGTTGATTTAGACGTAGATGGTTGGTTTAAATAATGCAAGTTTATATCATTTTGATTCTTAAAAGTTAAATCTTGTAATATGTAACTCTTTTATTTTTGTTCACACTTTTACGTGCAGTTGCGGATAACATCGCTACATTTTCCGATTTTTTATAATTATTTTTAGTATTAAAATTTTGTATAATGTCATAGAATCCAAGGTGTTTGCCATGTATGCAACGCTCATCACAACCACACAAAAAACAGCTTACTTTTTTTTCTTAAAGTAAGTTTAAAAGAGAACGAATCCCAAAGGACTTGGTTCGGTTAGGTTCCTTTGAAAGCCTTAAGGTTTTTTGGAAGTAGAGTTTCTCTTTCTTTTATAGAATCTTCATTTACTATAATGATAATTATATTTTCAACGTTGTCTTTTAATACTTCATAAAATGAATCAAAATCACCAATCTCGTCCATAATTAACCATTTTATCGGCTGTTCTCTTCAAAACGGCCCCTACACCGTCGGGTGCCTGAAAATGTCATTTTCCTCAAAATAAATCATTCATCTTATCTAGAAATACACGATGAATGATGTTACGATAAATTACGAAACAAGATGAAACATGTTCCTGTCCAACCAAACGAAAACCTACAACATAACACTGTTCTTAATATTTAATACAAATTCAATATATCTATGCAAATTAATCATTAATATAAAGTAAAATATACTTACCAAAAATATTTCCAATCGTTTAATGAGGAAATTTGCTGACAAACTAAAATAAATTCACTTCAAAACGTAATGTTACTATGTATACGTGCAGACTCGTACGAATCTCCACGACGAATGAGGTGCGCGTGGTGGGAAGCTATCCAAAATGCGTTTGGTTACTTGTATCAAATATTTTCGTTAAACTAATTTCTTGAAACAAACATCGTGGAAATTAATGACGAACTTTTAAATGGATATTACAATTTAAGGGGTAAATCTCGATTTAAGAAAAGTAATCAATATTCAGTTTAAACTTAAAACATTACATACGGGATTAAATAAAATAAAATTTAGGCAAACAATATGAGATTCTGTAAAATTAATGAACAATCAATCTGCCTAGCCTTTTCCCAACTATTTTGGGGTCGGCTTCCGTAAAATTAATGAACATGGTAATAAAAATAACGGAGAAATAAATGATTTCCGCGATACAATTTTTAAGTTTTTAAAGTTCTAGTATAATTATTTTGTTATTTTATTATCTACTAATTATAAACAAATGTATAAAAAATATTCTTACATATATTTGACATAATGCGTAGTGGATTTTTTTGCGAAAAAATAAAATCACTAAAAGTATTCTATTTTAAAAATCCACCCTCCTACTTAAACTACTCATGTTCCTCAGAGATCAGTTAGATTTAATCCGCCTATCTCCATTCCTTTTTCCTCTTCTAACTACAGGCAAAACTCATACATGGTGCGAGCGAGTAAGGACTTTAATATTCTTTGTAAAGAGTTCTCATTTGACCCATTTACCATCAATACCTATTCTGCACGCGCTCGGCTGAACGCTGACATTTTTTAAAGTGCATAGTGCTTATTGTACCTTATACATATATATATATATATATATATACTTTATGTTTTTTATCGTGCTTGTTAGTGTTCCTAAGATTTCTACTACTTTGTTTATACCCGTGAGAACCTGTAATTAGCTGTATGTCTCATATACAACTGATATCCAGTTATAGCTGTTAAATATCCTATACCTATCAATAAATAAATAAATAAATATATTCACTATTGAGTATTGACCACAATATAAACTGGTTTTGTCGACGGAAGATTTCTCGATGTCCAGACGCAATTAAAGTAACCCTTTTTAAGGCATACTGCACAGCACTGTCTTCGGGTGCCCTGTAGTTTACCTAAACCCAAAAGGCTCTGCGTATCCAATACAATAACGAATTCAAGGTATTGTTGCGATTGTCGCACTTCTGTAGTCGCTCGGCAATGTTTGCAGACGCACGCAATGGCGGCTTTGATGCACTGTGGCGTAAGAAATCTGCCTCGCTACTCCACAGGCTGCGTGGCAGTCCCAACACTATCCTGCAATCAATAGCAGGCCGGGCAGACAGCCCGCTAGTGTGGGTTAAGGGCTAGGTTGGGTTATAGGCTAAGCCATTTTGTTACTAACACAATACCATTGTAGTCTGATTAAATAAAGATTAATAATAATAATTTTGTGGACATGATGCAGACGCTCAAGCATGATAAAGCACCCTAACGAAATAAGAGATTTATTTACGTATTATATTGCAGAGACTATCTTGTTTATGAGTCCCTCTTTGTTAGTAATTCCTTTGAGGTGGTTGCCCGTGAATGTGTCCACGACAATGAGTGGTGGTTTTGTGCGCGCAGGCGAGCAGGTGCGCATCAAGAGCTACAACAAGAGCGGCGAGTGGTGCGAAGCGCACACGCTGGGCGGTGGCGTGGGGTGGGTGCCAAGCAACTACGTCACGCCCGTCAACTCTCTGGAGAAGCACTCGTGGTACCACGGTCCCATCTCACGCAACGCCGCAGAGTACCTGTTGTCCTCCGGCATCAACGGCAGCTTCCTGGTGAGTCGCAGCCAAAGGCTTTCTCTAAACTATGCGCGCCCAAGAATACGTGACAGTGATATCTCTCTTAGCCAATTCTTTGTCTTGCTTAATAAATGTAATCAGCTCCACATTGGTAACTATTCAGTCAGTTCAAACTTTTATTTTATTTTATAAATAGAAAATTATGTTAGAGAATATATTATCGAGGCGATTATTTTGGGAGGCTCCATAAAACTACACATTATCCAGTGATATCTCTCTTAGCCAATTATTTATCTTGCTTAATAAATGTAATCAGCTCCACATTGGTAAGAATTCAGTCACTTCAAACTTTTATTTTATTTTTATAAATAGAAAATTATATTAGTGAATATATTATCTAACCATATACTCGTAGCTGATGTGGCATTATTCTGGGAGGCTCCATAACACTACACATCATCCATGACACTCTCAAAGCAATCATAAATTGTTGACGGTGGCCAGTACACGCTCAATACAACAAGCCGCTCCAACTCCACACAATCTATTTCTATAGTCCGCTCAACAGAGACGCTCAAATATCCTTACGTTCTTTGAAAGTAAGTTGTTAAGTTAAGAGTCCGCATAAAGCCAGCAAAAAATCTTTGAACAATGGCAGGTCCCCATACATTGTTTTATTTGAAATTAAATTTGCACGTCTTTAAATAAAAATATCTTATTGAAATGAGCGTCATATTCTGAGCTAGCTTGAGTAAGATTTTTTGTTAGAGAAAGCGGAGATTCATAGATATTCAGTGTTGAACTTTTGTAGGTTATATTTTTATGTAACTTCTAACGATAAGTAAAATAAAACATCTTATTCAATTTCGAGGAAGTAAACGGGCAATATCGCATTAGTATTACCCTCTCTTAGTTATTCCAGCATGCTTTGACTTGTGAATATTGTAAAAGGTAGGTAGGAATATCGTAAAGAATAATCTGGGGCCACAGCAGTGCCCCCGCCAAGTCGAGCAAAAACAAACCAACAAAGGCACTGCCTAGTATTTATATCAAGTTTGTGCATTGTTAATAATATTAATAACATTGCATAGACTTGTAAAGATGTCTTTTAGTAAGATAAATCTAACTAATAGGATTAACAAACTACCTACCTAGTTGTTAAGGTAAAGGTTAACCATTGAAACAAGTTTATTATTTTATATCAGTTTATTCTTCGTCATCCTCACAAATATTTCATCAAGAAATTCTGCAGGTGCGGAAATATTTTGCTGATGTCTGGCCCATCCTAAATACCAGACCAGCGTCATGACATGAGCGCACATCCTACTGTGCGCCGACCGACAAACAATTACAGCAGTACTCACTGATCCCTGCCCGGCCAGGAATATTATTTTGTATTAATAAATAAACATAATATTGTTTCCTGGTAACATGGCGTGACTTTATTTTGCCTCTTATTAATGTAGTCACGCCAGTACCTCTAAGATTATATTCAGAGGAATTGATTTGTTCACTGGAAACTTCAATTCTGTAACCCCCGTGGAAACGTACATGCTCGCCATAATATGAGCGAGCTTGTCTTATTTGGTACGTTCACAGTGCGAACAGAATTAAATCTCTATATTCAAGGGTAGGGAAGTATAAAACATTATTACGATCAGCTGTGCTTTGGAATTGGGATGTTCTTCTATTCATATTTAAGCTTTCAATCATATTTGCCAAATTATTTTCTAATTCCATCCTTTCTCTAATTATTTCTAATATCTCATTTGCATGTACGTTATTCTGGAAGCGAACACCAAACTTGTTTAAAAGAGCTGCCGCTATTTGGGACATTTGCATCATGTGTGGTAGAGACCGATGAAAGTATTCTTGCCTAAATAGTTTAAAATCTCTTTTAAATTGACCATTTACAGCCTCTACCACCCAACGGCAAATAGTGACACAGCGACTTCTATTAGCTTGTGCTGTGGTTAATTGGTGTTCGCCTTCCAATAGTGATTCTGGCATACATGGTCTATAGCCACATCCCTGTAATAAACTTATACAGTCCCTAAAACCCCTGTCTAGAATGATCACATCATCTTCTCTGAAATATGATCTTAAAGCAGAATTCTCAGAGCAAAATAAGCCAGACATAATATCAGCATCTGATGTAGTTGCTTTATATGGGCCATAACAATCTACAATATATCCATCACATGACACAATCATAAACGGTTTTAGTAAGTTTCTGTATTTGTGTAGAGAATAACTTTGCTTTTGGAACATATAGTTTGAGCTCTTATTAATATACAAAGTTGATACGACAGAGGGGCTTTCCTTTAAACTGCCTATACTAGGTACCATTTTCAAGCTCTGTACCAAAAATCAATTAAATAGGAGCAGTAGTTTAGTCGCAAATGATTTTTTAAGTTTTTGCCCCGTTTGAACACGATGTATCTTTCCTAACAGCTGATTATGTCTATACGCATAGGTCATGCACCTTAACACGATAAATCTGAGTATAACCTATGCGTTGTTGCCGCTGTGACGCAAGTCACAAGTACAACCAAATATTCTCGCTGAAAAGATGACAATGCAAACAAGGAAGCAATAAATACACACACACTTGCATTTTCATTACGAGAGTGGCGATCATAGCAAAACCCCCGCGGGTAAAAGAAATAGAAATAGGTCAGTGTTTGCTATTGCATCCTAGCGACGAGGGGCAGGGGTTGCGATCGGTAAGTGAGTGGGGCTTCTAAAAACTGTCTTTTTCAGTGCGCCGACGCTATTCTTTCGGAACGTACTTATGTTACGTAACACGGAAGTACCTGCGCCGCCTCCGTATTGTCGAACTCGCGCGCTGACAATTGGGATTTAGTTTTGTTATTGTGATAGGACACTAAACAAGTTTAAGACGGTATTTCTTTTTTTATTGTGACAGGACACGTAACTTGGGATTATTATTATTTAGTGTTAGTGTTTTTTTTTGTGATCGACTGCTTTTATTGTGATACGACACGTAATTAAACTTAGGTTTTGTGTGTGTGTGTGTGTAATTAAAGTGTTCAACAATGCCTCGTGTAACTTACACGGCGTTAGAATACACTGACATGATTTTTAATTAGAAAAATAAGTAACAATATTCTCCGTCGGTATAATTTTTGCATTCATGTGAATGAAGGACACATCGAGAATTTAAAATTTTAGTGTTTTTGTTGTTGTGCGCGTACTTCAAAACCATACCTAACAAAAGCCGCGAGCGAAGGCCTAAGCCGCCGCCCGCGCCACCGCCGCCGCGCGCCGGCCGCCCGCTTTGAAATGAGATAAAACACGCCGCGCAGCGCGCGCGCGGCGTTGCCACTGTTACCTAGGTATCTTCTAAGGTCAGTTAAATTTATTTACAAAGGGTGGTTGCGTTTTACTCTGATTCATAAGCTATTTAGTTTGTTTGAAAAAAAAAAAAAACTCATTTTTGGTGCTTTTTATTTTTATACCGTATCAAATAAATACTAAACACGTATAGTATACGTAGTGTAATTTAATGCCCCTCTGTCATATCAACTCTGTATATGTATGTGCCATCACATATTACAATTGCATTGTTCCCATTTCCATAAAGCCCATTGGGTATTAACAAATTATGTTGCAGTAATTCTTCCCGCCTTAATCTATTTATGCCCAGATTTTCAGGTACAAAATCCTGAAGGAGAACCTCTCTTATTTTATCAATTAACGACTCCAAGGTTCGACGTGGAACTCTAACCAGAGAAGAAATTCTTTCATCAGAATCACCTGTTCTCATTTTTAATAATAGCACTGCCAAGCCTAAACTTCCTCTTTTTATTTGTGTAAGTCGAGGGTATTCTTGAATTAGAGTATTGAATTTTTCTTTTGTTAAGCCTATCCAATACTCGAAAACATTATCATCCATTTCTTGCACATTTTCGAAGTCTAATGTTGGATTAAATGCAACAAAGGAAAATACGTGTTGTACCTGTTGAGCAGTGAATGTTTGAATGCTGTTTTCAGAATTAAAAAGTGTATCCCAGGAATTGCTCATTAGATGTTCTGAGCAAATTCGAGCTAGGCTTGGCAGATAATAATTATGATTGCTAAGTACGATTGCACGTAATGTATCAGAAATACCATGCAATGTGTTACTACTACAATTAGGGTATACACAATGATTATAAGCATTGGCTGCTCGTCTGTAGTCCGGTAAAACTATACTCTGTACATCCACTCGATGTGTAGGGTTCAGTTCAGATTCATTTGATCCAGAAGGCTGATCCTCCTCTTGTGATCCTTCGGGAACTGAGTTGGTACTACTAGGTAGAGATCTAGTATCATCAATAATGTTTCCACGGCGAGCTTCTCTTTGTGTGCGTAACAAACAAGGATGGCACACACGATCAGATACTGTTATCTGAAAAAAATATTAAAATAAGCTCCTATGCAGTTTCTGGTGGGGCTATTGCTTGAAATTCCTTGATTGAATAATACGAGACTCATCAGAGATACCCTATTAAGTTGTGTATATATCCCGAACATAGCTGGGAAAAGGCTAGGCAGATTGTTACGTCAAATATTTTACTGGTAATTCTAATTGAATATAATTTGTGTTTAGATTTATTTGGTAAAATGTAATTTAACCGGTCACATACTGTTAACGTACCCGTGCCGACCGAAACCAACATACCTGTCGTGGAGCTACTCTGCTCTCTAAAATATTTATCATAGACTGCTGTAGTTCAGAAGGATTGTCTCTCAATATTCTGTCACTTTGTCTACGTAAAATAGACAAGCCACATAAAAGACACACATTAGTGTGGCCTTGGTGACTTGATCTAGCTTGTTGTTATCACTGCCCGAAGCTTCTTGTTGTAAGGCATGATTGACTCTCCACATCGCAAGGTCTCTGTATGCTTCACAAATATGATCATCTTCAGTAATCTAAAACAAATTGAAAATCTTGTAATATCGAATTGGGATACTTCAAATAGCACTGAAACAACTATTGTATCTATCATATATTAATTGGAATCTTCTTTAGGATATTTAGTAAGACCAAAGTGATCAGCTCAGCGTTTTGAAATTCATTTTTCTAAGAATTGAACATTATGTCATGTGCTATCCAAAATATAAACGAGTAAATAATACTATAGCTAATTAAGATTTTAAACTACTTACGATTCCGGGATGTATCCAGCTACTGAGTAATGTGGTAACTCTAGTGTCAAGTTCTAAGGCAGGATATCGGCGCAGTGTATTCACACGTATATTACAGTTGACGCAGAGGATTCGTGACAGTCTGCCCCGACCACACATCTTCACCAGTAGCAAACAACAAGTTCACAACGAAATCCAAACAATGAGGCAAGATCGGTGTCCGAAAGAGAAACAGCACAATGTCACACAAAGAAAATCACAGAGTCCTTTGGCACGCACGGGTCACACACGGGAAATATCAGAGTCCAATAAGCAGTCCAGGTCAAGTAAAAATTCAAAGTAAACGGTTAAACAATCGAGAGCAAAACAACACAGGACAGAGCGCTAGCGTCTGATCAAGAGTTGTAAACTGTCAATGTCAAGTCAACAGTTGTCAATAGGACTCTGAATACTAGTCTTTTTAGTTCAAGTTGCCATTACATGTGACATTTTCCTAATTTAGAGCCATATTATTATTTAAGGAAGAACACAGAATAAACTTAGTTATACAGGATTTTTTTTTTGTTATTTATTCATTTAATCCATGTAAAAATAATAACAAACTAAAAATGACAACAAGACCACAACAATTATGATGTACCCACTATTTGGGAAATTAAAAGAAAATGGCAATACTACCAACAATTTCATATTCTTATAAAAATAAATAGTCAAATAACTTTCCAATATATATTTATTTTTTACTCGGCTTTAACTAGATACTATTATAGTAAAAAAAAACGTAGCTTTTTAATTGTATTTCTTTCGTAAATGTGTTACTTTTAGACGTTCAAATTTATTTCAAATAAGATTTCGCCATTGTTCTTTCACTCGCGCAACCATTACTTACCCCTCTCATCAAACACGACGAAAACAAAACACAATCCATTCCCGCCGGCAGAAACTTTTCACCCGGCGTTTATCTAGCTAGGTATAGAATTCGAATTTTAATTTTCTGTAGTAAGTATACGCAAAATAATCAGATGAAACGGCTCTGTTTAATTTACCTAAGTATGATCGCTGTATACAAGTAGGTATATTATTCCATATATTACATTATTGTACTGTTACCGATGCTGGTAACAGTACAATAATGTGGGCTACTATTTTAAACGTTTTTATTTACCTCTGAACATAATTGTTATCTTATAATTATATATCCGATGTTTATTAGTCAGTTATAGGTATTGATTAGAAAACCGCGCAAATGCGAGCGGATCATCATCAAAGTATTATACTACGTACTACATTATCAGTCATGATGAAAATAAACTCAATAAACTTGCTTTTTTGACGATATGGAAGCAAATACTATCTAACTAATTGT
Organism: Agrochola macilenta; assembly: GCA_916701695.1. NCBI lineage: Eukaryota > Metazoa > Arthropoda > Insecta > Lepidoptera > Noctuidae > Agrochola > Agrochola macilenta. Next base: position 29,074,436 of record OU753552.1, on the reverse strand, counting down.
ATCACTTACCTTCCCTTTTTTACTTTGAGGAAAACAAGCCTTTTTAGAATGATAACATCATAAGGGTCATAATTATTAAGGACAAACATGATTGAACAAAAATATCAATAAATTATATATAATTAGAATATTATTTTATTGGACCGCAGTGATCAACAACCCTATTCGTCGAAATGGTTTTTCAATTACAATATTTAACGAAATATGATCATTACCCATTCCCTTTAGTTTCAATGCAATTCTTTCAATAGGTAAAACTAAAAACATCTGTTTATTTTGCATATACTATACGCTAAGCTTGAATTCAGAATCTTAGATCAAATGCAAGTTTTGGAACTAGAAACTCTATATTGACGTAACAAGGTTCAAATTCAAATGTAACCAAATTTTATTTAGGACCTTGTACAATTTGTACCTCACGACGTCTTCGTGAAAAACTGTGATACCCAAGTAAAAAAATATATAATGCTTTATCGTGGACTTTGCACTTAGCAACAGTGTTACCCAAGTTAAAATAAATATTGGTATAGTGGATTTTGCTCCGTATTGTGCAAAGACACATAGCATTTGTGTCATGAAAACCTTTCCTGCGCGAAGCGTGAGTAGAAACAATCCCCACCGAAAACCTTTGTGAACAAAAAAAGTAAATAAATAAGAACAAAAACCCGATTTACGTACAAAGTGAACTTAAAGTGGAATTAAGATGACCTATTTCTGTCTTAAAAAAATTAACTTTTTTTATTTTACGATTTTTGGTTAGGATTTTTTTTAACCACTTCTCATTCCAAATTACATTATAACAAATAATTTGTATACATTTTTGTAATCACCTTTTAAAACCACTTGATAGGTTTGGGAGATTTTTTCGCCAAATAACCGCCATTTAGTTTTTTTTTTAATACACTTTTTGATACCCAGTGTCAATAAACCCCATCATTTTGATAGTTATCAAAGTATTTTTTTTTAAACATACCTTTTGGCCCAAAAAAACAGCCAATTCGATTTTTTATTTAGATAATATTCCCGGTGACACTGGCGTAATAAAACCCTTTATTTTGTTACCCCAATCGATAGATTTGCGAGTTTTTATCGATCGCTAAGCGTAAGGACACCATTTCCAGTGAAATTGTGAAGTAATAAAACTACGTCCATGAAATGGGTACAAAATACGAAGAATTAAATGACTAACGTGGCGATTCTAAATGAAAATGTGGGCCGAGGCGAAACCGAGTATTCCGTTCGTGAATGTTCGTATCAAACAAGGCAAGACTTAGCTGAGAGTTAGCACACTCTTACCTGTACTATTACACGGCGGTTTAAGATATTAGTATTGATTTTTTGTAATTAATAATATTGTAAAGAATTTATGTTTTTTATTTTAGGTGTAGTTTGACAATTCATATGAATTTAATGTAATGTTTTAGCATTCTCACCTTTTGACATTCCATTTAAATGTACGCTACGCTAACTATGAGTGGGTGTAATTTATTGCATATTCATTTATTGTTTTTTTTGTGTATTACTACTATTAACTCGGGTTAATTTCAAAACTAACAATTAATAAAGAAATTAAATAACGACATTCTTTGTATTGTCAAGAGAACCCATAACACAAAAAAAACAATCAATTATCTTTATTAATAAAAAAGTTACTTATCACATTTTTTCTTTGAAATGCCTCTGATGTAAAATCGACTATTTCAAGTTGTATTCATTGCTGGTGTCGAGATATGACTTTTCATAGTAATTTATTTAGCCACTAAACGCCAGATATTGCCGGCGCTCGAAATAATGTTCGAATTTCCAAGCATGTTTGAGAAAATGGTATTTTTACTATAGACATAATGTCAAGCTTATCTCTTTTTCTGTCAAATTTTTGTTTAGAGTTTTTAAGCTGTTTGTGTTTTTGAAAAATAATCCGATAGTCGTGACGGCCAATGGCATAATTGCTAAGAGCCTCGACCAACACCTGAGGAGGCTCTTGTTAGGCTGTTGGATCAAAGGCTTGATCCAGAAAGGGCTTCACGGACTTCTGGACACGACGTGTATCGTTAGGAGGTTCCTCTCGCAGGAGCATAGATAATACACGAGCCCTGACCACCGGTAGCTTGGACCCTGCTCCCGATACCTGGTGGGCTACTATTTTTAAATTTTTTTATAAAAATATTTATAAATGTAAATGATATGTACGTATGTAGATGAAATAAAGGATATAATAATATACCAATAACCTATTATGCTTTTCGGGTTTCAACCTCATTTAGGGGATGGTCAAAAGTCGCTCGAAATGGTTCGTCTAAGCGTTACCTTATAAGAAGTTTGTCAAAAAAGGGGGGTAAACGAATTTGGATCTTGAGTTAATCGTAATAAGATTGAAAATTTCCAGCGAAAACTTTCAAATAAACGTGGAATTGCCTAGTTGGCTATGTTGTAAATTTTCTCCGCAAGAAAATTGACCGAAATACAGGACAATGGCGCTAGTTGTACTTTAAGAGTCATAAATTTGTCAAATGAAATGTATGTCATCTTGAGTTTTCAAATAACAACATTGAATTTTATATTTTTATTTAGCCTCGGTATTTATTTAGATTAACAATTCTTAACGCTTTTAATAATCGTTTCGGAAGTGGTTTTAGTGTTTTTTTTCATGTTTTCTATTTCACAGTTTCTTTTCTAGAATGTGATAAATTACGAAAATACGTATTATTTACGCAAATAAATTATATCACAGCGAAGCCAAAAATTTGAGCGCAGTCCTCTCGTCTCAACAGAGCGACGACGACTGATTTGTGAAACAAAAATATGCTTGAAGTTCCCGCAACGTGCGACGGAAGATGACTTCTTCCACGAACTAAGAACGTCGTAAGTGCTAAAAGCTTGTACTCGTAATAAAACCAAAAATAAAAGGAATAAAAAAAAAGCCTACACAAATTTTTTCGCCTTTTAATAATACAAATAATCATCCAATTAATCATTACCATATTAAGTACAAATCGAAAATACGGGAAAATTAGAGGTAACTTCGTGATGTTTTTTTATCGAGAAAATTTTAATATTTTGTGTTTCTGTTACACAAAAAGTTTGGAAATATCATGTAGTTACTCGTGTTATTTTAATTGTATACCTAAGTCTTATCAACTTCCTGAAAAATCGAATTAAAGATAGGCAATTTTGGTTACTACCCCCTCTTAACCGTATCAATGAGTCACCATGTACTTATTGCATTTTCTCTGCAGAATGAACATACCAACCTGAGGATTACTGAAATGAAACATAAACTGATGGCTTTGTTACCAGTGTTCTGTAATATACAGGCTGTTCGGCAGAAGATTGAACATACGAAAATAGCGGATCCGTGGGCCGTCTACGTCTACTACGTTTTTAGGCCCAATAACTAAAACTCAAAATTCAAAAACTTAAACTCAAAGCATTTATTTCAATTAAACCATTTACAGCCACTTTTGAATTGTCAAATAGTCGCGTCAGTTAGTCAGAAAGTTGAAGATAGTTGCCCATTCCAAAACGTAGATCTTTATGGAGAAGAACGGGCAAGAAACTCCAAGGACACTCTTTTAAATATAGAAAATTACAAAATCCTGGGTACATTATTCATGTTGCTTCTATATGTGAGAACAATGTACAAAAAATAATCAAAACAATTCAAAATATAAGATTAAAAATAAGCCATGGCAGATAAGAGATGACCAGTCACAACTGACGGCGCCCGTTCACGAACATGACGCGTGGATCAGAACCATCCAGCTCAACCATTTTGTAGGGAACCGAATGATCTAACACACTCGCCACCATCAGCGAGACATTTAAGTGAGCATGACATACTCTCAACTGCCATGCTCTTTCAAGTCAACATACATGTTAATAACATTAAAACGGCTCCATGGTACTCACATTTACAAAAAAAATAAAAATGCTTCTAAATTATACAAAACTAATTTGCAATGTATTTGAGAGATTAATAGAATGTTACTACCAAAAAGAAAGAAAATCATTATCCATTGCGGTATTCAACAATTAAAACTTGTTTTAAATAAAAAATAAACATTAAGTTTGTAATGTCAGAAAAAATAAAAAGGGGAAGCAACTCTTCCAAACATATTTTTTTTTAACTAGTGTGCCCAAGTGGCTGTGGAGCAGGACCAGCATTAAGCCAAGCATTTTTATCTATGATATAATCATCCAACTTATAATATGCTTGTCTACATAGTGTGCGTTTAATGCATGTTTTAAATTTCTTCTCATTCAGTTGAAGAATATCGAGTGGTATTTTATTATAACATTTTACGCAGTACCCCATAAAAGTAGTGTGCACTTTAGATAATCTGAAACGTGGTTGATCAAATTTGTTCCTATTTCTAGTGTTAAAATTATGCCTGTCACTTATCTTACTAAAAAGATGTAGATTTTTCCGAACATACATAATGTTTTCATATATATACTGACAAGGTACCGTCATGATGTTAATTTTCTTAAACAGTTCCCTTACAGATTCGCGTCTGCGGAGGTTATATATGGCTCGGACAGCCCTCTTTTGCCGAATAAAGATAGAATTAATATCTGCAGCCCGTCCCCACAGCAAAATACCGTAAGACATGATGCCATGAAAGTAACTAAAATAGACCAGTCTCGCGGTATCCACGTCTGTTAGTTGGCGGATTTTCCAAACAGCGTAAGCGGCTGAACTTAGCCGCCCTGCAAGTGATGTTAAGTGAGGACCCCACTGTAGTTTTGAGTCAAGCGTGATCCCCAGGAAAACCGTTTTATCGACGAATTCTAGTGTCTCCCTATTCAGTACAACATGACATTCACTACTTCTAACATTTGGTAATTCGAATCTTATGCATTTAGTTTTCTTCTCATTTAATACCAAAGTATTTACAGTAAACCAATTATGCATAGCGTTATTTACTTCGTCAAGCTCCTGTGCATGTCTATTTATCTTAAAAATGTGATGTGTCATCAGCAAATAACACCATTTGTGGTCGGTTTTTCAGTAAATGACTTCGATCAATAATGCACTAGATTCCCGGTAAGCGCTTCAAAAACGGAACGAAAAATAAGAGCACATATTCGGTTGTGGTCTTATTTCAAATAGTATGGTCCAATCATAGCCAAGTTAAGACGTCAAAATGCCGCAGAACGCGTTCAAAAAAATTGTAAATAACCACCGTAACACCAAGATTTTGGAAGGATTTTTTTTTTTCGGTAAGTTTATTAGCAGTAAGTGTTTTTCATAAAATAATAACACAATTAAATAGTAAATATAAATCAATTAGCAAATATTATGATTGTTTGGCCAATATTTGTGACAACTACCAACTATTGGAACAAACATCGACTGTTCTGGAACAGGGAATGCATGGTGTAGTATTGTTATTTTATATTTGGTTTCTGTTTGTAGATTTCCTAGCGACCCATTTCGTTATGTAGAATGAATGAGTATCTGAATGAGAATGGGTATCTACTGTCGCGAAAGAAAGAGGAAAAGAAATATATAAGCCTTATAAAAATTCGACAATTTATTCGATTCATTTTAATAGATTGGATGACAGAAAGATTTAATTTTGCCATTGTAATTAAATATTTGTTTCTCCGACGACAGAAAGATTTAATTTTGCCATTGTAATTAAAATAAATATTTGTATCTCCGACGACAGAAAGATTTAATTTTGCCATTGTAATGAAACTTTATGTTTGAGTGTCAAGGCTTATAATAAACTGAATTTGTTAGTAAATATTTTTTTTTCTGTATTTCATAGTAAGAAATATAAACACATTTCGACTCCACTCATTCCTTGTCCAAGTGGCGAGCCTCTGTCATAAATTTTTATTGCTTTTATTAGCACTTTAGGGGTATGAGGAACAGGGTGTAAAGTTCACTCATCCCCCATAGAAAAATCTATGTATCGTCTATCTATTTTTTATATTCAGGATGACTTGTAATTTGACGTATTCCTTCTAGGACAAAAAGTACTAGGCTTGTATGAACTCACGATAGTATTTCAATCATTAGTATTATCCTACTAATAGGATTAGTAGGTTACTACTACTACTACTACAGAAATTGTGCACAACGTGTCATGAATACAATACTAAGCGACCAACGTAGTTTCGGCCGTCGTTAGGGGCACTTCGCTCTCCTTCTCACTTACGGTATGTATGTAAGGGAGACGGAGAGCGAAGCGCCCGTAACGACGGCCGAAACTAAGGATTTCGCTTAGGGAGTAGGCCCCCAGACTCTAATTATTTAGTGGGACCAATGTGAATTAAAAATAAAATTACTAAATTATTCCCGTTCGTCCCACTAACAATATCAGTGGGACGAACGGGAATAAATTTAATATTATTTATTAAGTTCCCGTTCGTCCCACCAGTGGGACGACGGCAGTGGGACGAACGGGAATACACGGGGGCATGACCTACTATTAGCGAAATGATTACCCGAACAAAGCACACAGAAGGCCTCGCCCTCAGAAATGTTGCAACCATTACCAGGGTGATCGTGGCCACATTTACTGCAGCGTGGTTTAGACCTGCAAACGTTTGCAACATGTCCAAATCTGCAACACTTACGGCATTGAATTGTCGGGTATATGTACTGCTCAACAGGGAGGGATGTGTAACAGCAGTAAATCCTATTTGGTAGTACTTGTCCGTCAAATGACAAACACATGTTTAAGTGGGTTTCCACTCATTGACCCCGTCTCTTTGAGTTTTCCTATTAATACGGCGGACTTTCAGTATTTGCCCGCAGCCTGAGGGCACAGATAGGTATGTTATAGCTTCTTAATCCGTAATATCTGAGGGAACACCGGTAACAACACCCATCCTTGTGATATTAAATGTAGGTATTGATGCAGTATAACTATATTTGGTCAACAAACTGTTTATTATGAAAGAGTTAGCATCCTGAGGGGAAGCAAACTCTACGGACACACGGTTTCTACCAAGTCTGTTAACACCACCACGAACAATGTTCGCAATGTTGTTATTCATAAGGAACTTACCGAAGTTAACGGGATGTAGGGTGGTGCCTGCATTTGGTTGAGTCTCTATACGAGAAACGTGAACAACGTACGGGGCCGTATCCATAACGGAGTATTTTATACGACCAATTTGGCTTTTAGGTTGCATACTCGGAAGGGTAGGTGTCAGGGTTTCTTCATTACTAGGACGTTTGCGTGAGTTCTCATAATCATCATCATTTAATCATTTGTTAACATAGGTAAAAATAAAATAGTTGTTATAAAACAAATTACAAGCGCGCTATGCTATACCAGAAGGCGTACAAATATACATGGATGTCATTGATAAAAATTTATAACATTATTATATATACGTATAATAAAAACACAGAACTTATTTTTAACATGCATATGCCTATCTACATTATCAATACAACAGTTAAGAAACAGCTTAACTAACTAACATAAAACCGTTCATTGACATTAGTAGACAAGGAGATATGTCGCAATTTACTTAATTTCGTTCATTTAGAAACTAATAAGCTGTAGTAGCATTTGGCTATAAGTTTTTTTTTTTAATGCAACTTAAACAACCTAGTGGGCAGCTGTTTCAGAGGTGTTGGGAGCTTATTATAAATTTTAGGGGCTAAACAGAATATGCTTTTATGCATCAAAACCGTGCTTGACCTTATTATACATAATTCATTCTTAGCCGATTGTTTGCTAAACAACGTAGGATTAGTTTTGACAAAATTAGCAGTTTCATATATATACAGAGACGGAAGTCTTAATATTTTATGCTTAATGAAATATGGTTTACAGCTTTCGGTCATCTTTAGACCAAACATGGCCCTAATGCACCTTTTTTGGGATTTAAAAATGGTTTCTTTATTGGTCGAGTTTCCCCAGAATATTACACCATATTTTATCATTGAGCCAACTATGCCATGATAAGCTGCAAGAAGTGAATCTATACTTATAATGGGTGCTAGTTTATAGAGTGCGTAAGCCGAATAACTAATTTTCTTATATAAATCTTCTGTATGCGCTTTCCAATTAAGATTATTATCAATTGTCACCCCTAAAAATTTTGTTGAGTCTAATTTGTGTAGACGTCCATGTGTGTCCCTTGATAGTAGACGTTAATTTTTAGTGCGGCTACGCGTTGGCTGAAAAATATATTTTTTGTCTTATCAAGGTTAATTTTTAAATTGTTATCATTTAACCAGTTGATTATTGATGTTATAGTATTGTTAATATCACTTTCATACGTCTCATTATCTCTAGAATGTATAATGACCGTCCGTACGTCCGTACTGTCATCAGCAAAAAGTGACATTGCAAAATTTGTTACTCTTGGTAAGTCATTAATGTATATGATGAACAACAGCGGCCCCAGTACACTCCCTTGTGGGACTCCATAGTTTACCAGTCTTTCTTCTGATGTGCATACTATTTCTTTTTTAGTAGCTATGTCTATTTTGGAAATTTCTGTGTGTTGCTTACGGTTTGTCAGTTAAGACTCTATGAGCTTTAATATATTTCCTCTAATGCCATAAGCTTCCAGTTTGTCAAGCAGAATGTCATGGTCAAAATAGTCAAACGCCTGTATCATGTCGCAGTAAACGGCACAAACCGGCGTCCTTTTGTCTACATTAGCCATAACTTCCCTAACAAAATCAAAAATAGCCAAATTTATGGTTTTGTTTTTTCGGAAACCTTTTTGTTCCTCTGTAAGAATATTTAACTTTTCAAAATAATAAAGTTCTGTTGGGATTGTGTAACATCCATCTCAGTATTGTTCGAAGTATTGTATCATGTTGTACGAAGGAGGATCCACCTATAATACCAACATCTTTGGAGGCCACTACCAGTCAGATAGGGTATTCTCTTCCTGCTGGAATTCATTCAGACATTCTAGACTCTTCAGTTGTAGTTGTGGAGGTCACTCCAGATAACTTTTTAAACTAGTAAGTAAGACAACAGAAGTTACCCCTTCAAATAACCAATTATTATTAGAGAATAATAGAAAGGTATCTTCTGGCAATATTACACATATTAATAATAATAAAATACCGAAGGGGGGGCAACATACTTTAAAATTATTCAATCAAAATATCCAAGGTTGCTCTTCCAAATTGCTGGAAATAGAATTGTTTTTAGAAAATACCAAGTTTGATGTCATTTGTTTAACAGAACATTGGTTAAAAGATCATCAAGTAATGTCAATTAACTATGAAAATTATTGTGTAGTTAGCCATTTCAGCCGAAAACGTATGATACATGGTGGGTCATTAATATTAGTCAAAAATTCAATTAAATCGAAAGAACGAAAAGACATAATCGGACTGTCTGTTGAACACACCATAGAATTGTCCTGTGTTGAGCTTGATAAGCATGTTATAGTATGCGTATACAGACCTCCAAGTTACCAGAATCTATCTATGTTTGATTCTGTAATGGAAGATGTGCTAAAGAAACTTAGTGTTACGAGTAGTAGTAAGTCAATAATCATATGTGGTGATTTTAATATTAATTTATTAGAAAATAACTCTAATACTGTCAGACTATTAAGTCTTTTTAGGTCATTTGACTTGTCAAATGTTTTTATTGAACCAACTCGAGTGACAGCTTCTTCTGCGACTTGTATAGATAATGTTTTTTGTAATTGTGATTACTTACATAAACAAATTGTAAATAAGTTGCCATCTGATCACAGTGGACAAACAATAACATTTTGCTCCTACATGCCTTTACAAAAAATTCAAATAAGGTTTAGGCCAATTACATGTAAAAATTTAGACAAATTAAATAATTCTTTGGCAAGTAAATTATGTGTTCAGAATTTTAATAATATATGTGACCCAAATGAGTTCTACGCCGAGTTCTTTTCACTATTAAATGAGCAATTTATTGACACTTTTCCCCTAAAGACTAAAACTATTTACACAAAGTTCTTATTTAGTGATTGGGCGACTCCAGGTATTCGTAAAAGCAGGGAAAAACTTTTTGAACTGTATGGCCTAAAGCAACATATGAATAATACAAGCTTTCATCAGCATGTTGCAAAATATTCAAAAACTTTTAAAAGTGTGTGCAAAATGGCTAAAGCTCTTTACATTAGCAATAAAATAAAATCAGCTGATGATAAAATAAAAACTACCTGGCAAATAATAAATAATGAAACCGGTAGGAAAAAGCAGCGTAATACTGAATTTAACTTAGAGACTGCACATGGCCCTATCAACTCAGATGTAGAAATAGCTCAGGAATTTGAAAACTTTTTTGCTAGTATTCCCCTTAAAACTACGGAAACTTTAAATTCCTCACCCGCGCTTTCTGCTGCCTTACTTAGAAAAAATGTAAAGTCATGCCCTTTGGAGTTGAGGTTTCAGCATACAAACCCCCAGGCTGTTGTAAAAGCTTTTAAAGATCTTAAAATTAAATCAACAGAAGATCTATGGGGAATGTCTGTAAAAGTCTGTAGATGTATCATCGAAACCATTGCGCCTTATTTAGCTTTCATATTTAACACCAGTGTAGACCAAGGAGTCTTTCCGGATCTCATGAAACACAGTAAAGTAGTTCCTTTGTTCAAATCCGGTGATAGTAAGGAACCCAACAATTATAGGCCTGTGTCAATTCTGCCAGTTTTCAGCAAGGTGTTTGAAAAGTTGATGCTGAATCAAATGTTACGTCACTTTAATAAAAATTCCATCTTTCATGAACAACAGTACGGTTTCACCAAAGGGCGTTGTACCACTGACGCCGGTGTCACCCTCATAAAGAACATTTTTAACGCCTGGGAAGAAGCACAAGATGCCATTGGAATCTTTTGCGACCTCTCGAAGGCGTTCGATTGCGTAGACCATGAAACACTTCTGCTGAAACTGGAGCACTATGGGATTAGGAATACAGCTCTTGATTTACTAAGATCGTACCTGAAAGATAGAAAAGTTCAAGTTCAAGTAAACGGCGTAAACTCATTGGGGTCTGAAATGGCAATGGGCGTTCCACAGGGTTCGATATTGGGTCCATTCCTCTTTTTAGTTTATATTAATGATTTACCCCAATTACTTCAAAATCTACCGAAGATGGTGTTATTTGCAGATGACACATCGTTGATCTTTAAAATAAACCGACGGTCACAAAATCTTGATGACGTTAACAGCTCTATTTTTCAAGTCCAAGATTGGTTTACGGTAAATAATTTGGTACTAAATAAAAAAAAAACCAAATGCATTAGATTTAAATTACTTAATGTTAGAAGTAGCGAATGTGACATCATATTGAATGGAGAAAAACTAGAATTTATTAATAAAACGGTTTTCCTAGGAATCACGCTAGACGAGAAATTACAATGGGGACCTCATATAACATCTCTTGCGGGGCGCCTAAGCTCGGCCGCTTATGCTGTTAGAAAGATAAGACAGTTAACAGATGTAGAAACCGCGCGTTTGGTTTATTTTAGTTACTTCCACAGTATTATGTCGTATGGCATTTTACTGTGGGGTCGGGCTGCTGACATTGAATCCTTATTTATTTTACAAAAGAGAGCTGTCAGAGCCATTTATAATCTACATCGTCGCGAATCTCTCAGGAAACTATTTAAAAGGATTAATATTATGACGGTACCTTGCCAATTCATATATGAAAATATTATGTATGTAAGAAAAAATCTTCATATTTTTAATAAAATAAGTGATAGACATAATTTTAATACTAGAAATAAAGATAAAATAGATCAATCATTTTTCAGATTATCTAAAGTACATACATCTTTTATGGGGTACTGTGTTAAATGTTACAATAAAATACCTTGTGATATATTACAATTAAATGAAAGAAAATTTAAAACTCATATTAAAAGTACACTCTGTAAACAAGCATATTACAAATTAGAGGATTATATCCAAGATAGGAATGCTTGGAAACATGCTGGTCCTGCTCCATAGGACAATTTAGAGTCTAGACAAAATCAAACTGGTTGCTTATTTAATTATATAGTTTGTTATTTTTTATAACTCTGATTTTACATTCTGTGATTTCTTGAACTCACACACTGACTTATTAGTATTACTTGTTAAAATGTTAGGAATATCGTATAATTTTGCAATGTTTGTAAATATGTGAGCACCATGTATCTATCTATCATAATTAATTTATCTGCAATTGCTTTATTTTTTTTTATTTTTTTTTTACCTATCGTGGTATAGTAATCTTATTCTAGATGCATCGTCTTCACATATAATTATATAATTAATGTATACAAAATATTGTAAAAACATTTTAAAAGAGTAACGGTGGAGTTTCTTGCCCATTCTTCTCCATACGAAAACTACCTTTTGGAAGGGGCGACTAGAATCAATTCTATTTTTTTGTAAATTTGACGTTCATAAGTGCCTTTTATGTGCCTAATTGAAATAAATAAATTGTTTGACTTTGAGTAACGCTACAGACAACATCCGCGAATTGGGCTAAAGGATTCCGAGTAAAGGGAGATAAGGAAGCTGGAATATCTGGGGGGTCAGGGTCAGGGGGTTTATTTTCATCCATTTTGGATGAAACGAGACTTAAACAAAACAACCACAATACAAACCGTTACAAACACAATAACAGCACACTTAAATAGTAACAAGACAATTAAAGTATCAACAATCACTCAAGAACCAGCAAAAAATTCTAAACACACGTGCTACCCAAGGACACCGTGGCGAGAATCAAATAACAATCAAAATATATCTAGTTGTAACAAGGCGGTTACATGGTCATTCGATATTTAAGTTTTCGATGTTTTGAACATTGACATTTTACCCGTAGGTATGTTAATCTTCGACGTTCAAATATGTACCCGGTTGGTCACTTTTGCGTGTATCGTATCACTGTGCGAAGCTTCGTCATGATAGACGCTTAAGCGGCCGCAGCATTAGAATAAACTGTTGTAATGATCGATATTTCAGTTAACAAATCTGATACTAGATGGCGTTACTAGGGTCGCCACAATAGTTTTAATGACAAATTTGAGACGATTGACAAGTGTGGGTGGCGAAAAAATAAATAAGACCGGAGAGAGGGTAATTGGTGAAAGACGAAAAAGAACTAACGGTTGCTCCGTAACTAGTTGCTTAATTCCTAGAAATTTGAGCCGTCATTGTTTGGAAATTGTATACTATTGTCGTTGGTGCAAACTGTGAGTTTGTGTGCGAGTAGTGGGAGTAACGGGGTAAGTGTTTGCGTCTATTTAACGAAGTGTAGGTGGGATAGTTAGAGATGTTTTGCGAGGCTGACGGTTCTTATTTTTTCCTCAGCTTGCGGAAACGCCCTTATCGTCCAGGCATTTAATTTGTGGAGAAAGGTCCGACTTCAATTCATAAGGTCAAATATACGGCGAAATAAGGACAACATATTCGCCATGGTTAACATGGAACTATCTGGTCTCGGGGCATAGCGTCAGATCGAGGTTTCAAGTTCTCGGGCTCGATCCCGACGCGGAGATGTGGATTATGTTTAATAAAATTGATCTTAACAAATAATTATTATGCACCACACTTACACTTAAATCTGATCTCAAATAATGTGAATATATTTTTATTTAATTTAATTTCTATCAATTTATTTTTTATTTTTGTTGAGAACTAGCTTTTGCTCGCGGCGTCGCCCGCGTGGATGTCGGAAAATATCCCACAGGAACGTGCTACCGGGATTCAGAGTATTATATGTTCTAACCCAGGTATGGTCGGCCTATCCGTATGCCTTTCATCTAAACCCGTTCACCCGTTACGGCATGATATTATTACACGTACGCCTATGCATGGCTCGAATATGGTATCATCTTATGGGGAAATAGTACAGACGCGCCCACATTATTTACCCTACAGAAAAAACTTATCAGGACTTTAGTTAACATAGATGATATAGATAGTTGTAAACCCCACTTCCAAGAACTGAAAATTTTAACCTTACCCTGCCTCTATATTTTTGAAACTTGTAAATTTGTACGGAGATATCCAGAATTCTATACAAAAGAGAAGACATACAAACTAAAATTATACTTAGACACAAAAATAGACTAAACATTCCAACATCACGATTAAAAATGAATTCCTCAAGTACTTATGTAATGTCAATAAAATTATATAATAAGCTACCGGAACAAATTAGGAACATAAATAGATATAATAGTTTTATTAATAAATTAAAACTATTTCTTTTAGGTAAAAACTACTATAATATTAATGAATACTTAAATGATGATCTTTGAGTACTAAATAATAAAATCCTTACTAATAATAATTCATTCTCCCAAATCTATTATAAATTAAATAATTGTATTTTAGACAGATTTTATTTTAATATTATTATTGTTTTACCATTTAAATTTTTATCGTTATCTTTTCTATTTCCTTTTATTTTTAGTTAATTGAAATCTCATAATAGAATTAATTACACTAACATTATCTCAATAACTTTATCTATTAATACGTAATTTATAAGTTCACATAATATACAGGAAAAGTTTTTAACCAGTGCGCAAATTTTTTTTGGTGGTTCAAAATCAGTAATAGAACACATTTCCATTGTTTATTCAATATTTTTTTTATTTTTTTATCCTACTTTAAATCAGCAAAATATGGACACAATCTATACGTAATAATATCAATGGTCGCGCGCGGCGCGGCGGCCGGCCCAAGCGGCGGTGTTGAACATCCTCTCCCTCCCCGGGCGGCAAGGCGACGCCCGCGCGCCGGGTGCTGTGACCGACAGTTCGCTCATCGCACGCGCTGTCGTGTGACGTCGCGTCTAATCGCTTTCCCGCGCTGCACGTGTGTCGTACTTGTACAGACCTACCGGTCACGATGTCAGACTTCACTAACCGCGAGTTTTATGAGATGGTGCGAGTGTATGTACTGAGTGGTGAAAGTTTGCGAGCAGCTCACAGAGCATACCTCGAATGCGAGCCCATGGAATCCTTAACCCCGTGAAAGGAAAAGACCATTTTAGCGTTATGCCGCTAAAATGGTGTGGTATTAAGTAATGTAAATTTAATTGATAATAATGCTTTATTTTCTGTATTTTGATGGTCCTAAGCCCATTAAAGTATGAAGGAAAAATTGGAATTACTCTTCAAATAACTTCAGGTCACGGCCTAAACATAAAAAAGTCTAGTTCGAATCTGATAAAATTACACGTAAATACCTACGCCGGCGAATCGAGCGATCACACAGCTGATAGGTAGGTAGGTACTTTCGCGCGTTCCGCTTCGCAGCTCGCCGCCGGGTAGCCATGCAACCACTTTTAAAGTAAACATCTTTCGTTAACGATAACTTTTTTTTTTGTACCATGACGTATCAAAATAAAAGAAAGTATGTTCAATAAAACTCGTTGAAGTTTAATTTGTCAAAATTTGCGCAGTGGATAAAAACTTTTCCTGTATTCATAAAAATTGTTTTTTTTACGAAATGTTATCCTTGAATTTTAATTTTAATTGTAAGTTAATACTTATGTTGCTGTGTAACAGGGTCCATAACTGTACTTTAGCTTTAAGCTTCATGTAACATCTTTTATCATTTTATTTTTCATCGCCGATATTACGTTATTAGTTTAATCAACCTCTTGGACAAAAATCGCCATATGCGTTGTGTATAAGTTTTTAAGTTCTATTTTCTTCTATTAACATTCTATTGAACAAACATCGCCGATATTACGTTATTAGTTAGTTTAACCAACCTCTTGGACAAAAATCGCCATTTGTATTGTGTATAAGTTTTTTAAAATTCTATTTTGTTTCATTCGGACAAACATCGCCGATATTACGTTATTTGTTTGCTTATTTAAATTCAATTAATAATTATTTTAATATTAACTAAAACTTAGAATAGTATTGTGTTAATTTTCATATAGAAATGGATCAAATTCAGATAATCCCGAGGGATATCCTGAACATTATTCCTAAATTTGACGGGGATGAAAAACTATTAAATCTTTTTATTTCCAAATGTGAATATGTTATTAGACATTACACGGTAGAAAACCACCCAGCGCAACAACTTTACCTATATCATTGCCTAACAAGTAGGTTAGTCGGTAAAGCAGCAATTCTCATTAACGAACGCGAAAAAGTTTCCTCTTGGGAAGCACTGAAGGAATTGCTTGTTCAGCACTTTGGCGACCCGAGATCTGAAGCGTGTATCGCGATAGAACTAGAAACCCTTAAAATAAAACATGGAGAGTCATACAGTGATTTTTGCCACCGCATCCAGATGATGCAAAGTTCCTTAATATCAAAAGTTAACCGTTTACAAGACGAGGGAATTAAGGCAGCCAAAATTATAATATACAATAACACCAGCTTAAACGTATTTTTATATAATTTACCCGAAGACATGATTAGATTTGTTCGATTGAAACAGTGTACGGACTTAGACTTCGCGCTTAGCGTTGTGATGGAAGAGGTAAACTTCCAAACTCAATACAACGCCAGGAATAAAACTAAACCAACAAATTCTCAAAATAATCCGTCACAATCAAATAAAAATAACAATATACGAGTACAACCATCTCAATTCAAATTTGGAATTTCACAACAAGGTTACAATCCTCAATTCAGACCAAATTTTATACCCGTCAGACCAAAGTTCGGTGTGCCTAATGCCCAACAAAATGCAATTCCGAGACCGCAAAATAATCAGCAAATTTATAATAGGCAAGCAGTAGCAATGCCTACTCAGGAAAATCGGCAACCGCAGCAGTTTCCTCAAACAGTAAACAATTATAAACAATCCGGATCCTTTAGAGTCAACCCATATCAAGTTTCGTTTCGGAATACCCAATCAACATAATTCAGACGTTCTATGAGAACCGTTCACCAAAATAATATGCTAGATTCTTCCAACATTTTCTTTTTAAACGACGACCAGATACTTGAATTGTACCCTGAAGACATTTCATTCAACATTGTGATCAAGCTCAAGTAGATGTCAATGAAATACCGATGACAGAAGATGTTGCTTCAAACTCAATACCCGTTGAAACTACGGAACATTTTCAAAAACCAGCCTCTGGAAAAATGGGAAAAATAAATATCAACTTCGACGCTTTAACTTTTAAACTACCCCATATAGATATTCCTGAAATAAATTCTAAATTTATGATTGATACGGGTAGCACTCGATCTTTCATAAGTCCGCAAAAAGCAGAAGAATATTTCTCATATTTTAAACAGTTTGAACCATTCGAAATAGTCAGTACACATGGTCGTAGTAGAGACGATGAGGTTACATACATTCCCTTAACATACGAGTATACCTTTCAAACGGATCTTTATCATAAGTTTTATATATTTAATGTTTGCAATCGATACGATGGTCTTATTGGATCAGACTTATTAAAAGAACTTGAAGCTAATATTGACATGAAAAACCAAATACTTAAGACTAAAAATGCAGAAATCCCAATACTTTATTGTCCACCTTATGAAATTATGTTGCCCTCAAGATCTGAAACGTTAAGTTTTTAACGTTAAGTTAAGAAATTAACGTTTCCAACAGAGTTAACAAATGGAGTTGCTATTCTAAACTTTACAGAATTTAGTCCCGGTATTAGAATGCCCGATGCCTTACTGACATGCACTAACTCATTTGCACCGACTATAATACAAAACTTGACTGAAAATGACACGACCATTACATTCAAAGAGCCCCTCAAAGTCTCAAACTTGAAAACTGAACTGTGTGACATAAATACTCGCAGTAATGGGCTTGAAATTAATGATTTTCAGACTCAAAACTTAGCGAAATTAAGACTAGATCACCTAAATCAAGAAGAAAAATCCTGTATTTCACAATTATGTTTAGAATTTAGAGATATTTTCCACTGTGATAAGATCCCTTTATCATTTTCTAATCAAGTAAAACACAAGACTCGCACCACTAATGAAGACCCCATATACATCCGTCCTTATAGACATTCTCCTTGTGAAAATAATGAGATTCAAAACCAAGTAGAAAAACTATTACAAAATGACGTCATACAAGAGTCACACTCTCCGTGGAGAGCCCCTGTCCACTTAGTCCCTAAAAAAATGGACGCCTCTGGCGAACAAAAGTTCCGTATGGTAATAGATTATAGACGATTAAATGAAATCACTATTGACAATAAATATCCTTTACCAAATATATCCGACCTCTTTGACAGGCTTGGTAAAGCATCTTACTTTTCCACAATCGATTTAGCTGGTGGTTACCATCAAATTGAGATAGTAAAAGAAGACCAACCCAAAACAGCCTTCACGACACAGTCAGGGCACTACGAATTTACTAGAATGCTCTTTGGTTTAAAGACGGCATCCGCAACCTTCCAACGAGCCATGGATAATGTACGAGTATTCAGAGGCCTCCAAGGGTTACACTGTCTTGTGTATCTTGATGATATAATAATTTTCTCCTCAAGCCTAACAGAACACGTGGAAAACCTAAAGAAAATCTTTGAAAGACTAAGACAAACTAATTTGGAAGTCACACTTGATAAATGTGAATTCTTTAAGAAAGAAGTCCTTTACTTAGGACACTCAATCTCCGAAAACGGCCTTCAGCCTAATAATGATAAAATACGTGCAGTACTAGACTTTCCATTACCGAAACCACCCACTGAAATAAAGAGTTTCCTTGGTTTAATAGGTTATTATCGTAAATTTATCAAAGATTTTTCAAAAGTCACACAACCCTTGACATATTGTCTTAAAAAGAAAAATAAAGTCAATATAACTAAAGAATACACTGACGCTTTCGAAAAATGTATAGAATTATTGACCAATGCACCGCTTTTACAATTTCCTGACTTCTCGAAACCGTTTTTACTATTATTATTATTTATTTATAGTTAATTTTTTTATTGAAATTGAAATTGTTTATTCATCAAAAAAAAATACATACAGATAGTTACAGAAACAATCAGTGGGTAGGAAGTTATACATATACGAGTAATTATGTTTGTTGTAAAATTAAAACGGTACAACACCAATTACATTAATTAACATAGAAATATAAAAATATTAATATTGACAATTCTTTTTATATAATTTAATTAAACTAACATGGAACAGTTGACTCCCTTGCATACTTTCTCTCACAGAACATCAGACATATACGCATAATTTTATTCCATTCATCAGCAAACACATCGCATTCAGGGTTGGCAGTCAGAAGGGCGTTGAGCATCTTCAAAGTACGACACACTGGAGATTCAGCTCTGGCAACAGTTTTGGATGACGGTGGCGCAAATAGATTGCGCTGGCGGCTGGGACGGTGTCCGATGTATTTGTCGGGCACAAATAGTCGGCAGAAAAGGCCATGGAGGTCTGGGCAGTCTATACGTCCCCGTAAGGTTTTACAGGCTACCGTGAGCTGATCAAGGCCTCTTCTCACCTCCAACGAATTAAAGCCCAACATCCCTAAAAGAAAGTTGGTAGGGTACATGTAGGGAAAGAAATGGTATAACCTATGGAAGAGGCATCTTAAGAAGGTTTTCTGTACCTTTTCAAGCATCAGTGTTTGGGTCGCGGTATGGGGGTGCCAAACACAAGCACTGGACTCAAGTTTGGTTCGAACCAGAGTGGTGTATAATAGCCTAATAACATTAGGGTTGTGAAAGTCACGAGCATTTCGCAAAACAAAACCCAGGCGCCCGAAAGAATCCTTTGCAAGGATAGAAATGTGATCTCTAAAAGTAAGACAGCGATCGAAAGTCACTCCCAAGTCCTTTATGTTGGTGACACGAGTAATTACTTCACCACCTAAACTATAGTGATAATGAATGGGTCGCAGCCCTCTACCGTAAGTCATGACGTGGCACTTGCTAGGATTGAAAAATAGCTTATTTACGATACTCCACTCAAAAACGGCGTCAATATCACTTTGTAGGAGTTTGCAATCTTCGTCTGTTCTGATGTGTGCGACAAGCTTTAGGTCATCGGCATAAAGAAGGCATTTGGCAAACTTAACATTTGCTATGAGATCATTGATCATGATCAGGAACAGAGGCGGCCCCAGTACTGATCCCTGACTTACGCCCGAGCGTGTGTTATAAGGCTTGGACTCGAAGCAGCCATGTCTAACAAACTGCTTGCGATCTTGCAGGTAGTCGGAAAAGAAATGAAGAAGACCCGACGAGAAACCGATGGCCCCCAGTTTTGTCATGAGCACATCGTTGTCAACTCTGTCGAATGCTTTCCGAAAATCAAAATACAGAGCGTCAACCTGTATACCAATATCCAAGCCACTAGATATGTAGTCTACATGAATCAATAGATTCGAATTTACAGAGCGACGCGGCCGAAAACCGTGTTGGGCATCAGACAGAGGCATATTCAGGCGTTTATTTATAAATAAAGGAGTGGAGTATATGCTCGAAAACCTTGGCAATGGTTGGCAGGATAGCGATTGGCCTGTGTTCCTCTACAGATGTTTTGTCACTGGTTTTAGGGATGGGAGTGACTCGCGAAGTTTTCAATTGGTCAGGGTATACGCCGGACTGGAGGGCTAGGTTAAAGACATGACATAGAGGAGCTGCCAAGATATCATAACACCCCTTAAGGATAAAGGCTGGAAT
This sequence comes from Agrochola macilenta, assembly GCA_916701695.1. Taxonomy (NCBI): domain Eukaryota; kingdom Metazoa; phylum Arthropoda; class Insecta; order Lepidoptera; family Noctuidae; genus Agrochola; species Agrochola macilenta. The sequence goes on along the minus strand of OU753552.1, from coordinate 29,053,848 downwards.
ATTGTCAGGGCCAACCGAGCTACAGGGTTTGAGTTTAGCAATCCCCTTAACTACATCCGGTGGGGTCAAGACGGGAAGAGGAATGTTATCTGCCTCCCTGGTCACACTTAAGTTTCTAGGGTCCAGTATAGGTGAATCGGGCAGAAACACGCTGGCAAAATACTGAGCAAACGCCTCGGCCGCTTTGACACCCGAAAAAGTATCACCATTGAGTATGACGTTTGGCTCGAAACCGCCCTTTGATCGCAGGCTAGAAACATGCTGCCAGAACTGTTGCGGATTTTTGCCTATGGTATCTTCTAAGGAATTACAGTACATTCTATAGGCGACCTGTGTTCTTGCTTTTAGATCCGATCGCAGAGCACTAAACTCCGCATATGTAAGATGACATCGCGAACGTTTCCATTTATAATGCAGTTTAGTTTTACGCTGAGTATCGTTTACTATATCTCTAGTAAACCAGACTGGATACCGCCTATTTCCAGCGATCACTCTCTTCTTCTTTGGAATAGAAGAATCAAATAGGTCATAAATTATTTTGTAAAACTTACCAGCAGCGGAGGGTACGTCGTTGCAGCAAAAAACGTCTTGCCATGGAGCAGAACAGATTTAATCTCTAAGAAGTGCGTAGTCCCCTTTGACAAAGTTCCAATCCCTACTACGATCAATGTTGCTGGCGTCCAACTTACTAACAACTGATGCATCAAACTTTTCTCTTGGTGCAGTCTTATCTCAAGGACCAATCGGTGGTGACAAACCAATTGCATTTGCTTGTAGGACACTTAACGAAACTGAAACACGATATAGCGCAATCGAGAAAGAATTGTTAGCAGTAGTATGGGCCTGCAAACACTTTAGACCGTATTTATATGGAAAAAGGTTCGTAATTCTCAGTGATCATAGACCACTCGTGTGGTTACACTCAGTTAAGGAACCCGGTAGTAGATTAACTAGATGGAGGTTAAGGTTATCAGAATATGATTATGAGATCGTACAAACCAGGCAAACAAAACAGTAATGCTGATGCTCTATCACGCATAAGAGTTAATGCATTATACGACGACTCATCTATGATAGTTAACATAGACAAACAAGAACAACGAAATAATATTTCGAAAGATGCAACTCCTAATGCCTAGCGCCTACCGCCATCTGTTGCCTTATCGGTATACCACTTGCGCAGATCGATTACTCAAATACACCAACAACTTCACCATGGCTAAGTGCGGCGGCTGTGGCAAGTTTCTATCGTCGACAGACGCCGCTAATTGCAGTAAATGTAGGTCCTGGTACCATCGAGCGTGTGGGCATTCAGAATACAGGCCCTATAGCGACCCCCTGGTACTGTCCTGAGTGCAATAAGAACGTTGTGAGGGACAATCGGGCTGAAACGCCGGTAAGGGCGCGTGCATCGGCGCCAGCTGCACACGAGGGAAGCCTCGTAAACCTGGGTACCAGCCCTATAAACAGCACAGCAGTAGACACCACAAAGGAGCTCAATCTAGAAATACTTAGGGCAGAGCTTAATTTATTTAAAGAGGATTTTTTGAAGACGGTGCAGGATGATTTCCAGGTGCTCCGTGATGACCTGTCGGAGCTAAGGTCCTCTCTTAAAGCCACTAACGATAGGATGAGTCATTTGGAGGAGAGAGTTGCTGTATTAGAACACCAACATACTCAGCCCCAAGTATTATCGGGGGTGGATGTATTGCTATCGCAACTGCGGAGCAATATCAATGACCGAGATCAGGAGCTGCTCGCAAATGATATTCAGATCTCAAACATACCCGAGCCTAGTTGTGAAAATACAATCCACACGGCGATGTTGGTTGCGACTAAGATTGGCTTTAAAATCGAGACGCGCGACATAGTGAGCGCCGAGCGTGTGGGAGATAGACGCATCAACGCGACACAGGCGTCGGCGCCGGTGGAGACCCGCCTCCGCTTCCTCGTCGTACGCCTCGCACGCCGCGACCTGCGTGACGAGCTACTGGAGGGTGCACGAGTGCACGAGAGAGTAAAACGCGATAAGTTTAAACCATACGTTATACAATTTAGACCACTTAAAAATGTATGCATGGATAACTTTAATATGGACTTGTTTCTTTTATGTCTTGAAAGTATTTCCTCGTTTGACAATGTAAATGACATGGTACGTATATTTAACTTCCAAATAATTTCACTTTTCGATATTCACGCACCAATTAAAACATGTACTATCAAGGAAAAGTCTTATCCATGGATTACTGATACGATTAAACTGATGATGCGTTTACGGGACGATGCATTAACCTGTTCCAGAAAAACTAAATCAGAATCTAAAAGAGAATACTACAAAGAGTTAAAGTCCCTTGTGATAAGTTCTTTGTACAACGAAAAAGTTGCGTTTTTCAAGCATACTCGTAATATAAATAATAAATTAAAGAACCCTAAACTATTATGGAAAAATCTCAAATCCACATTATCACCTTATAAGCCCAGACAAGACCTTCCGTCGCATTTTACAGATCCAAATCTAATTAATAATACTTTTTTGATGGTTCCCGGTAACCCTGATGCAAGCATGACACTTATGACTTATTTTGAGAACCATAGACATGGTGAAGCAATTTTCACAATCAATCCCGTGGAACAGAATGACATCTCTTGCATTGTCTCCAACCTGAAAAGTAACGCCGAAGTTTCCGATAACATTACTCTTGACATGCTAAATATGACTCTGCCATACGCACTAAGTACTATAACTGATATTATAAATTGCTCAATTGTGTCGGTCAACTTTCCCTGACCAATGGAAAATTGCTTCCGTTAGACCCTTACCAAAAAATGCCAATCCAATTGATGTAAAAGACCTACGCCCTATTAGCATTTTCCCGTGTCTGCCTAAAGTGTTAGAAAAAATCGTCAGCCAGAAATTAACACATTTTCTAGAAGAAAATAACTTGTTACCAGACTTACAGTCTGGGTTCAGAAAACAGCGCAGTACTGCCATGGCCGTACTAGATGTTACTGATAATCTGTTATCAGCCCAAGATAAAGGAATGTGTTCATTGCTGGTCTTGCTAGATTTTTCCCGGGCATTTGACGCAATAAATATCCCGTTATTGCTGTCGAAACTAAATTATCACGGATTTGACCCTAGCGCTACGCAATGGTTCCGCAGTTACCTTAGTGATAGAAAACAACTTGTGGATCTACGCTTGGGTGACGGCACTGCTCTTAACCGCTAGAGCCCCTCCCCGCTGCGCGTGCCATATACCCGTTGAGTACCGAACGACCCCCCGCGGTGACAGATTTACGACCGCACTTAAATAAACAAAACACTCGGGGTTTTTTGTTTCGCCTCCGGTGTTATCGCTAGTTGATTTGGGTTCGTGTTTAGACAAATGATTCTTTGTAATACTTAGAAATGTCGAGTGGAACCCTTTGAATTCATAAATACGCATTGTAATCGACGGCTGCGCCGTTTAGTGATAAGACGATTTGTGATAAAACTACTGTTCCAATTTACACGAAATTTTGCAGGGTACATTATGAATAGATAAGTTATATAAAGAGAGCATTTTTTACAGATAAACACAGTAAATAAAAACACGAAAAATTACGACTTTTGAATAGGTACTAACCGTCTGTTTACGTAAAACTATTTTCGTGTTTTTAAATTTACGATGTTTATATTTTAGTTCATTTATCGTTTATAACGATATTTGAACTATTTATATGAAAGAAAATAAGCACTTACCAGCGATTACAGACACAAATCACTCACAAAACACAAAACAACACCACAATCACTTTTTCCACAGACACTTTTGCTCACATGTTTTTGGTTGCCCAAAATAGGTATCAAACGATGTTATTTAGTGTTAATATTATTCACCACGATGTAAAAACTACTTAGTAATGCAATTAATATCACTTCCCGTCGATTTACACAAGAAAACCATTTAAAATAACGAAATACATGCGACCGAGCACTCATGACCAGCGTAGTTAGACTCGCGTCTGACCTTCGTGAACTGTCAATTTCAACATTTTTTTGCAATTTTGTCCATGAATATTTTTGTCTGCCAATGATTTAGTCGACGAGAATATCCGTCAGGCCCATAGAGAAATAATCCACAGTCCAGATTAGCACTTTATAATAATAGAAATAGAGATTAAAGCCGCGTGTACACGGCATCGCCAAATGGCGATGGCGGGGCTCTAAGGGGGTCGTGTTTGCATTACCAAATGGAAATGGCGGGGCTCGACCGGTTAAATCGTCTCTTACTTCCATTGAGAGAGGGGTACCGCAGGGATCTATTTTGGGACCTATTATGTTTGTTTTGTACTGTGCAGATATCATTAAATGCTTCCAGAAGTGCAAGTACCACATATATGCCGACGACGACCAACTTTACATATCATTTAGATCAGAGGAGTACGATAGTGCCATCAAAGATCTAAACGATGACCTACGTAGAATCGCCGCCTGGTCTAAAGAGAATTGCCTGTCGCTAAACCCAACCAAAACCAAATACATGGTATTTGGCACTAGACAACAACTAGCATAACTACCTGCAACGTTTCACCTGAAGTTAATGGGCGAACCAATTGACAGAGTCTATGAAGCGCGGAATCTTGGTCTTATTATGGACAAAGACCTTTGTTTCGAAAAGCACGTAGCCGACTCGGTGAGAAACTGCTTTTACCGCCTGAAAGTTCTGTAAAAGATAAGGCCTTACTTGTCCGAAAGACTACGGGAACAGCTCGTGGAAACCCTGGTTCTATCTAGGTTGAACTACGCTGACACAGTGTACGGCCCGCGCCTATTAGCTCGTACAGACCGCCTCATCCAAAGGGTACAAAACGCTAGTGCTCGGTTTTGTTACAATATTCCTCGCAGAAGCCATGTCCACACCTTTCCTAAACAAGCATTTTACTCTAAAAATGAAGTCCAAACGCAAACTACACTTGGCTTGCCTTCTATTCGGTGTAGTTAAATACCAAAAACCGGACTACCTGTACGACAAGTTGAGTTGAATAGCGAGTAAACGAGAATGTGGCAGAAGGCAATGCTCGCAGCAACTCTCAACCCAGTCGCATAGTACAGCCGCTTTTAGAGGTAGCTTCCGTTATGCGGCTTCCAAAGTGTGGAATAACCTGCCACCACCTATCCGATCTATGTATTAACACGATCGAGACATTTAGAAGACGCCTACGGCAGTATCTCGTGGATGCCCAACGGAAGCTAGACATGATTAATTTAAATGTTTCATTGCTGTGAATCCATGATTATATATCTATCCAATAATCCATAATGATATTCTTGTGCAACCATATCATTTTATTTCATTCCTTATAAAGCGCTATGTAATTATTTATAATAATTTGTAAACAAATATCTAATCAAGTTTAATTTTATTTGCTACACATTTCTATCTACTTTTATTTAAATATAGAACACATACACACTATAAAACTGATTTACATCCGTAAAACGTCCCGTAACAGAAGGTCCAGTTTAAAACCAGCGTCAGACACTAGTTGTCTGGCATTCATGCTGAACTGGGCCTATGAGGCACACAATATTATTTTAAGTTATTTTTATTTTTTCTGTTTTTTTTTGTTTTTGTGTGAATATTGTGTGCCTTAACCTGAGTCAAATAAATTTATTTTCTTTCTTATTTCTTTCTTAGTTCCATTGTTATTTCATCTGACGATGACGACGACAGACCGAGATCCCCATATTCGATTCAATCATTGGATAGTGGAACTCTTACAGCTTCTGAAAAACCTGATTCCTTAACTAATATTACAGTTCATTCTGAAGAATACACCGAATCTGCTGACATACCTATACTAAACGAAGCTATTGATACAAAACCTACTCAAATATTAATTTTCACATGGAATAGAAACGAATTTGTAGTTAAAGATCTCTCTAGAGATAAACAAAAGGTACTTGAAGTGCACATGCCTACGGAAAACCCCATACTAGTTAAAAATTTCTTAAAAGAGTACATACAACCTAAAATTAAATATACGTATTTCCTTTATTTCGAAGACAAAATACATAGAAAATTATTTTCCGAGGTAATTACAAACCTTTATAAAAAAGATTCAGTTAGCTAAGAGTAGTTTAAGTTGAAGACGAAGAAGAGCATCGTGATATTGTCACAAAGTATCACATAGGTAAAACTTGCCACCGCGGGATTAGAGAAACAATAGCCCAATTAAAACGCACATATTTTTGGAATAACTTATAACAAACAGTGGGCAGTGTTCTAAACTCTTGCGTAATTTGTAAGAGAATGAAATATGACCGAAAACCTTTTAAGCCTGAATTTATTAAATTAACACAGACTAGACCTTTTCAGGAGATTTTTATTGATTTATTTTCAATAGAAGGAAAATATTTCTTGACCATTGTAGACGCTTTCAGCAAGCTTGGACAAGCATTTGAGGTATCCAATAGATCAACCCCAGAAATAGTAAGAGCGTTATTAAAGTTCTTCTCATTTTATGGTGTGCCTAGAAAAATTAGTTCCGATTCAGGTTCAGAATTCAATAATAAACTATTGAAAGAAATGTTAACTTTCTACAAAATTATTCTTCACATAGGAACGCCACATAATCCTAATTCAATGGGTATAATAGAAATGTTTCATTCGACAATAATCGAAATTTACCGACTTGCAAAATACGAAACCAAAATAACAGACGCCGTAACCGATATGGCGTATGCTATAATGTCCTATAATCAATCAATTCACTCTACCACAGGTCTCACTCCCTTTGTAGTCGTATTTGGACATACGGATTCATCTAGTAATTTTGTAGTAGATTTTGATAAAATTTATACACAACAATTAGTTTCAGAACATGCAAAGAGATCAAAATACTTATGTAATTATTTAACCGATAAAATGGTTAAAAACAAAGAAAACATAAGACAAAAGTGCAGTGGAGAAAATAAATTCGATATTAAAATTGGAGATAACATTTTAATTAAAGGCGTTAACACTCGACGCAGCAAAGACAAACCACGTTATCAAAAAGCTATACTCGTACCACAACTAAACAGTGAAAAATAAAAACTTTTTACAAAAAAAAACAACCTTCTTCCGAAAAAAAACACTACAAAGTGAAAAATAACTTTAATTTCGGAAGTCGGTGGCAAAAAACGAAAATTCAAACCCAAAGACACCGACTTCCGAAATTAAAGTTATTTTTCACTTTGTAGTGTTTTTTTTTTGTAAAAAGTTTTTTTCTAACACTTAAGTTAACGTTCATGTGAAGTGGCCTGGTGGACCATTCCAGAAATATTGTTTTGATTGATTAACCTTTTTTTTTTATAAAATATGTACCAATAGTCCGTAAGCCATTCCGTCTGTATCGCTCTAACCGAGCACACCTCCTAATTACTTTAAACATTGTAATTAAAGTTTATTTTAAAACTAAATCACTGCCGTTCATATTTGACTACCTAGCTGTACTCGTAATATTCCTCCTATTTTTCCGGTTGGCTTTATGGGACCAAATAAATGTCTTTATTTCAGATTAATTTGATTGTAGTATGAGTAATTAAGACTATCTATCTACTTATATATTATGTACAGTTAGGTAGGTATTTATTAAAGTTTGATTGGTGGGTGGGTTGGTGGTAGGACTGGTAGGTTGGTGGGTAGGTTGGTTGGTGGGTAGTTTGGTGGTAGGTTGGTTAGTGGGTAGGTTGGTTAGTGGGTAGGTTGGTTGGTAGGTAGGGTGGTGGGTAGGTTGGTTGGTGAGTAGGTTGGTGGATAGGTTGGTCGGCGGGTAGGTTGGTAGGTACTAACTAACCCAAACATAAGGAGGCTATCTTGGTTAATTGAGGATATCGTATGGCGAGCTTAATACCAGCTCCATCATCAGATCCTGGACTACACTATGGGATAACGTACGTACTTGTCAAAACAATTCCAAATGGCCGAAACAAAACAAGGCTATCTTGAGTGGTTGAGGAGTAGCCGTCACCACCTTCCGGCTCCATCATCAGACCCTGGACACCACCTAATGTAATAGCACTTCTCAATACATAACCAATGAGTCCAAATACGATGGTGCTATCTTGTTTAATTGAGGACTTCCGATAGCCATTTTCCTGCTCCATCATCAGACCCTTGACACCATCTCGGGATATAGTTCTTGTCAAGACAAAACCAACGAGTTCAAGCTAAACGACGCTATCTTATCAGCACATTCCTGTGGAATATTTTCCGAAGTCCACGCGGGCGAAGCCGCGGGCAAAAGCTAGTTCAATCATATTTTTGTCTGCCTCGGCGGTGTACACCGACGTGACGTTTTCTATGCTCTTTTATACACTTCACATCCATAATATCTAGTCTAAGCAAGACATCTGTAACTATTACTCGTATTTTCGGAAGAGTCCTTATTTTATAAAAAAAAAAAATGTCATGTCATTGACCAAGCGAGCGAAGCGTCTTTGCTTCAATTCTGGCAAAATTAGCTTTCCTCTGTCAGTTTGTTGGTACTCCTCTCTCTTCAGGTCGTATACTCGTATATTCCAACCGATCTGGACGAAACTTGATATACGAGGGGTGTTCAATAAATAGTGAGAATGAGTAAGACGCAATTATCTTTTATTATATATTATTTTATTTTTCGACGTAGTCACCTTTCAGGTTTATACACTTTGTATATCTTTTCTCTAATCCTAAAATTCCCTTTCTTAAAAAATCTTCTTCCTGATCCCTTAAAAAATCATTTACGGCGGCGACTACTTCGTCATCATCTTCGAATTTCTGGCCCCTGAGATGTTCCTTTAAGCGCGGAAATAGGTAGAAATCACTAGGAGCAAAGTCCGGTGAATATGGAGGATGTTCCATCAATTTGAAGCCAGCTTCTTGAATGGCAGCCATCGCAACTCTGGACTTGTGCGCAGGGGCGTTATCTTGGTGAAACAAAACAACTTTAGCGAGTTTGCCACGCCGTTTCTTGCGTATTTCCTCACGCAACTTTGTTACTTGTCCTGCGTACATAGTCCCCGTAATAGTGGCTCCATGATTAAGATATTCGATCATTACCATCCCTTGGCTGTCCCAGAAAAGAGAGCCCATGATCTTTCCGGCGGATGGAATCGCCTTAAATTTCTTTGGAGTTGGAGATGACGGTCGCTTCCAAGTCATGGACTGTTGTTTCGTTTCCGGGTCATAATGGTGAAGCCATGTTTCGTCCATAGTTATGAATCGAGCCAAAAATTGGTCAGGATCTTGTTGTAACAAATCCAAACAGCTTTGTGAAATTCTCAGTCGAGTTTGTTTGCATGAACCCCTAATGTTGCTCTCAAGTCTTGATTTACCTGCTCCGTAGTAAAATTTTTCAAGCAGAGATATTTTATTACCGCGCGTACTTCAATTTTATCCATTTTTAAGAACACGTTCCGAAACGACGCAAACAATAGACTTCTACTTTTAAAAAACAAAAGAGAATTAATTGCTTTTTTTATTATTATCTTAACTAATGTCAAGGCTATGCCTGCCAGTATTTTTTTTTTCTTTCCAAGGAGAATGTATCGCATTCTCACTATTTATTGAACACCCCTCGTACATACAGGTTTTACGATTTTATCGATTGGTTTGTCGTCGGATTATTGATTGAAGGGTACTTCCTTCAAAAAGGGGCATAAAAGGGGCTATTGGATATCTCCGCCTTACGAGATCCGATTTCGATGATTCTTTTTTATTTGAAAGGTGGTAACTTTATGGTCTCATAAAAATTTTGGTGAAGATCTGATAAGGATCTTCGGTGTGATGAGTAGAATAGTTCATCAAAATGCAGTAATTTCAGTACACACTTTTAGATTTCTACCAGTGGAATCGGCCCTTAAACTACTAGGGATTGATGGAGGAATTGGGACCACTTTCTCATGAAAAATCTAGAGAATTCTGAAAATTATTTTGCTTTAAAACGAATATTAAAGTTAGTTTTACAGTAAGGTCACTAGATGGCGCTACTGTGTACCGCTAGATCGCGCTATCGTCGCTCGGTAAATGGTTAAGTTTCATCGAACATTTTTTTGTGACTGAGTTTTGTTAGGTCTAAAGTAGCTTCAATAGAAAAGTCTTGTGTTTAACAGATAGTAATTGATTAGTTGTGGGTTAGTTTATTTCTGTTTAATTATCGTCTTGCCATAGTGATTTATTAATTATTGCAAAAAAATGGTGCTCGCGTGGTCTATTGTTCGCAAAATTAAGCTATTTACAGGTTGTAAAAAATTCCACCACCAAGTCGAAATGCTTCGCATTTTTTACACCTAATCAGGTAAAATTGCCCAAAAAAAGAGAAAAACATAATACGAATCTTTGCCTAGCAAACTTGTTTTTGGAACGAAGTTCCTTATCGCGCGTTGCGAAAGGGGGCTAGACGGAAAGAATTAAGACCAAAAGTTGTAACGACACTTTTTGCTATAGTTGTAAGCCGTGCGTCGTGCGCGTGTTTCTCTGTCTGTCTCTCTCTCTCTCTCTCTCTCTCTCTCTCATAGAAAGAGGAACTTCGTTCCATCCGGGTGTCCCTTGACACCTCTCAAGTTTTTTTTTGTTATTTCGCTTTTATGTGTAATGCGCAATGTAACGAATGCAGAAACTGCTAGTTATACACATAAAGTGGCGTGGGGGTTGTGGGAGTACCCATAACCCCCACCCCGCTACAACGAGACGGGGCCCTGGGGCTGTAGTCAGTAACGTAAGCGACGCGTGTTGCAGGTGCGTGAGTCGGAGTCGAGCCCGGGGCAGCGCAGCATCTCACTGCGCTACGAGGGCCGCGTGTACCACTACCGCATCAACGAGGACGCAGACGGCAAGGTGTACGTGACGTCCGAGTCCAAGTTCGGCACGCTGGCCGAGCTGGTGCACCACCACTCGCTGGTGGGCGACGGACTCATCACGCAGCTGCTGTACCCCGCTCCCAAGCGCAACAAGCCCACCGTGTTCCCGCTGGCGCCGCCCGACCACTGGGAGATCGACCGCACCGACATCGTCATGAAGCACAAGTTGGGCGGCGGCCAGTACGGCGACGTCTACGAGGCCGCCTGGAAGCGCGGCAACATCACCGTCAGTACCACCATTACACTGCCTTACACAGCTTGCAAAGTAGGATTTTTTGACGTGAACACGTCTTTAAATTTGCTTCTTAGTGGGAAGCATTTCAGAAAACTGATGATAACAAAATCGGATATAGTCGTTGATCCGAGCGGATCAACGATACGAACGAACGTACCGTCAAAGTTGTTCCCAGTAACTATACTGCGAACAAATTTGACGTTACGTATTGTTTTCAATAGCTCCTACACACTATGCCGGCGGCATGGCCGCCGGGCAAGCCGCGGCGCGTCCGCACAAAACCGCACAAAGGATCGCAAAGGAAATGAAGGCACTAAAGCCTGGGGCACATGCCGCGCGGCAAAAGCTGGCGGTCATGCCGCCGGCATAATGAGTAGGAGCCATTAGAGACTAGAAAGTTATTGTGCTCCAAATTAATGCTTTGACTTTGACTTAGAACCATAACTAAAAATATTTTATCCCTTAGGATCCCTTAGAATCAGCACTAATTGCCCTCTGTTCAGCACTTCCTAGTGTTTTTGGTAGGAATAGGAAGTGGCACAAGAAACTTCCTAACTTTCACTTGACACGAACAAAGCAATGTGGTATAACTATAGCTCTTAGCGGTCCACAATGAAGTATAACTATAGTTAAACCGTGTGGACAGTGTGGATTGCTAAGAGCTATAGTTATACCACATCGTGGACTGCTAAGAGGATCGTAGCAGGCGGCGGTCTGTAGTTTCTGCCTCCCCGGGGCCCGTGGGGAGAAGGCGTGAGTTTATAATGTATGTTTGTTTAAATGTAGTTGCGAGTAAACTTGTGAGTATCGTCACGAAACACACATAGTGATCTAGACGACACGACGACACGACACGATTGGCGCAGTGGCTGAGCGACCGACTGCTGCGCAACGTGTCGCGGGTTCGATCCCCGCACGGAACAAATGTTTGTATGATCTGCAAGTAGTTGTTTCGGGTCTGGGTGTTAGTGTATGTGAGTTTCTATGTTTGTAAACGCACCCACGATACAAGAAGAAATTCTTAGTGTGGGGAACGTTTGTGTGAAGGTCGCGGTGAAGACGCTCAAGGACGACACGATGGCGCTGAAGGACTTCCTGGAGGAGGCGGCCATCATGAAGGAGATGCGCCACCCCAACCTGGTGCAACTGCTGGGCGTGTGCACGCGCGAGCCGCCCTTTTACATCCTCACGGAGTTCATGTCGCGCGGCAACCTGCTTGACTACCTGCGCGCCGGCAGCCGCGACGCCGTGCCCGGCGCCGTCGTGCTCATGTACATGGCCACGCAGATCGCGTCCGGCATGAGCTACCTCGAGAGCCGCTCCTTTATACACAGGTACAGTCATACAGCCGGCCCGGCAGTCACCCTTACGGCTCTGCAGACAGCCGTAGGCTTAGTTAAGCCAATATCATACAATTCACTTGTTTCATTTCATTCGACATCTTTCATTCGAAGTGAAACGTCTTGACACAAAATGAATGAAAACTTAAAAATAATTTAATTACTAAACCGATCCAACGATGTTGGATTTCGGCACTTGGCATCTTTCACTCGCGTACCGAATGATAGAAGAATGAAATGAAAGGAGCAGATGAACGCTCATTCCAATATAATTTCGTCAGGGTCATGTGTACGTGGAGTGAACCTTCACTCGAGTGAAGGTTCATTTCGTCTGGTGTCGGCTTGATAGAGTTCCTTTTTGGCATCCTAGGGTGAGGAATCCTATAATAATATGGTACGAGTATCATCATCAATTATTAACAGTAGTTACAGCAATTTATAAAACAGCCGTCTTCAAGTTTGCTCTGCCGGTCTGTTTACACGCGGCCATAAGTGGGTAAAAAAAAAAAAAAAATTTTGGTGGTGGTATCCATAACATATTATAAAACAAAGTCCCCCGCCGCGTCTGTCTGTCTGAAAGCAATAAACACAAAAACTCCCGAACGGATTTTCAAACGGTTTCCACTAATAGACGGAGTGATACATGAGGAAAGTTTAGGTGTATAATTCATTGGGGTTTTGTGTAAATTAGCTGAAATATGACGATTATTGTTGAAGATGTCGGAAAAAATGATATTGACTGGGAGCTTTATTGGCGTACACCGCGTAAATCGTTAGAGATACATAAAATTTACGTTCTACAGATTTATAAATCTTAAAGAGTTCAACAAAACAGTCCACGATGCCATCTATCTATCTTCTAAGGTGATCCTTAGAAGATAGACAGATAAAAATGGTTATTGTGGATGATTCCACAATATACATTTTGATCATTCAGAATTTGATAAAAATTTCATTGTTATTTCCGAATCCTATTTTGACCGGAATCATATTAATCCTTATCCAATAAAATATGTTATTTCAATTGGGCATTTAATTTAGATTAAAATATGCCTAGACATCATATCATTAAAATGAATACTTTAAAAGATATCACAGATTCAAAATTACGCGTTACAAAATAATTATGGTTGACAGCAACGCGGGCGCAGCGGTAGGAATCAATGATCGTTTCCTCGGCTATTCGGTATGTGATCCCGGAAGTACGTTCCCGTGGGATATTTTCGGACATCCACGCAGGCAAAGTCGCGGGAAAAAGCTAGTAAAAAATTAAAAAAGGTGGAAACTGATAATGATTGTGTGAAGCGCGAGTTGCCTAGTATGAGTCACAAGGCCACTACCAAAGAATGACATAGTTTTATTTTCGATATCAATCAATCCGTCGTATCTTGGCGGAACCCGAAGTTCAAATACTACGGTTTTGACGACAATGCCTTTTAATGGTTCCACAGCTACCTCAGTAACAGAAAAAAACTTGTAGAATTGCGTTTGTCTGATGGTACTAACTTGACTACAGCCCTTACTTCTATGGAAAGAGGCGTTCCTCAGGGATCAATTTTGGGTCCGATTCTTTTTATTCTTTACTGTGCAGACATAATAAAGTGCCTTCAGAAATGCAAGTACCATATTTACGCCGATGACGTCCAACTGTATTTATCTTTCAGTCCAGATGATTATGAGTCGGCCATAAGAGACCTAAACGAAGACTTAGAAAGAATTGCTGACTGGTCTGATGAGAATTGTCTGGCATTAAACCCATTGAAAACCAAGTATATGTTGTTTGGTACGAGGCAGCAGTTGAAAAAAAATCCTTTATGCCTTAATTTGACTCTAATGGGCGAGCCTATTGACCGTGTGAATGAAGCGTGGAACCTTGGGTTATGTATGGACAACAGCCTTAGATTTGAGAAACACGTTGCTTACTCTGTAAAAAACTGCTTCTATCGTCTGAAACTGCTTTATAAAATGAGGCCGTTCCTGCCCGAAAAGCTTCGCGAGCAGCTAGTCGAAACCCTTGTTCTTTCTAAACTAAACTATGCTGATAAGGTTTACGGCCCACGCTTGCTGGGTCGTACCGATCGACTTATACAAAGAGTCCAAAATGCATGTGCGCGCTTCAGCTACTCAAATTCAATTTCAAATCTTTATTGCATATCACATGTGTTTACAAGGTCTTAATAATTATAATAAAGTTCACATCACCCTGTCGGGCACAACAATTTCATAAAAATATGAGTAGTAACATTTTCCTTCAAAAAATTAAATACATTTACATTATTTATTATCACATTTAAATACGTCTTTGCAAATTCTCACTAGCTCTAGAAATCATGAAAAAGAATTAATTAATTTCAAATAAAATCACACAAATTAAAAATTAAATTATTATATTAATTAAATTTTAAAATTTAATTATTCAAAGATTAATTCATTAGAAAAAATTATGTCACAGATTAAATTAGGTAATATAAACAGTCAAATAAAAATGTAATAAAAAAATAAACAAATCATTCAAAACAATAATTAATATGTCACAGATTAAAATAGTATTAAAGAATCAATAAAAGTCAAATAAAAATAAATGTCTAAAACTGAATAAATGGTGGAAGTCATTCCATTTAAATGTCATAATTAAAAAATTCATTAGGTGAATAGTAGCATTTCTCCACCAGTAATTTTCTGAGCCGTTTAATAAATATATTTTCATTTTGTTCCTTTTTTATGTCGTCTGGTATTTTATTATATATTTTAATTGATGTTACGTGGGGGCTCGTGCTGTGTAATTGATGTTACCTGGGGGCTCGTGCTGTGTAATTTTAGCTTAGATTGCGGTATTACGAGCATATTTTCAAACCGTGAACGTGGTGCATATCGGTGAGGTTGGTCTGCAATTTTAAGGTAGAAGTGTGGATATTGTCTAACGAATTTACATATTTCTAGAATATAAATAGATGTCAAAGTTAGTATGTCTAGTTTCCTAAAATGCGGTCTACAACTTACGTCATTGTCAATATAAACCATTATCCTGATACACTTTTTCTGTAGGATAAATAAGTCGTTGCTATCTACACTATTTCCCCAAAGAATAATACCGTACTTAAGC
This sequence comes from Agrochola macilenta, assembly GCA_916701695.1. NCBI lineage: Eukaryota > Metazoa > Arthropoda > Insecta > Lepidoptera > Noctuidae > Agrochola > Agrochola macilenta. The sequence goes on along the minus strand of OU753552.1, from coordinate 29,038,303 downwards.
CATGCGTATGCATATGCATAGTATGTGGATAACACTATTGCATGACTGTTCTTTATAAGGCAAGGTAGGTCATTAATATATACGAGAAATAAAAAAGGGCCAAGAACGGAGCCCTGAGGAACTCCCATAGTGACAATAGAATCCGGGGATCGCTTGCCGTTAACGTCCACTCTTTGGATCCTATTATCCAAATAAGAAATAAGAAGATCCAAGCCCGTGTTGCTAACACCATAGTAATATTATGCCCAGGCTGGAGGGCTTCATTTATTGAGGCAGCTACAGGAAAGTCCGGTGAAGCAGCCACCTCCAAGATTGACATGCAAGAAGCCATTAAAACAAAATAAAAACACTACTTAAACCGACGACAATCTAAGAAGCCCGATTTGACGTTTCTCATTATACATGCCGCGATAACTTTGTATGTACGTCTACGTAAGAAATCGTAATATCAAATTCATTATCCTAATGAATCACTATGTTATCCATACTCTATAACAATGAGTATCATTCGTAATCACCAAGTTTCACTTTATATTGGAAAAACACAGTCAAAAACACGAATTATTCGTTGATTCATATTCCAACAGGACGTTGTTAACAATGTCATGTCTTTTGGTTCGTTGCCGTAGTGTTGTAACCGTTTTAAATCATTTTTTGACCGAATATAATCGATGTTCTGAAAAATCGATACTTTTACAAACATTACATTTAGAAAAGAGAGAAATGTATAATTACTGTATTATATAATCTATAAACATCTAAAAACAAAATCAGATCTCATATATTTTAAGCCTATGGTTTTAATTAATAAGGTAGGTGTGTGCAAGATCCACACAACAGAATACTCGAAGAAGACTTTAAAAAGAAGAATGAAAAACGTTTACCTAAGAAGAGTAAGACTGATAAACCATGACCGTTGCTAATTCCGGACTTTGATTACGCACACGTCACAAAAGATGATTGGATAAATGTAGTAGAAAGGACAAAGAAAATGATAACGGATGACTTTAGAAGAGACGTACATTTTGACAATATGCTTGAGAATTAATTTATTATAAGGGTAACCAACGAAGATAGTTCAACTGATGATAATTTTTCTGGATCATCCAGTGACGAAAGTGAATAAAAATGTTACAAATTTAGTGAATTTATTTATTTACCTGACCCAACCATGTCATGCAGTGGACTGCTGTAGGCAATAAAAAGAAGAAAGAAAAATATAAAAAGATATGCCTCGAGAATCAGTTTAAAGCAATGTAAATAATTGTCGATTACAAACTCTAAGTATGAAAAATCGATATGTCTCAAAAATCGGTTATTAAAGCAACCGATAATTTTTTCCCGTCACTACACAAAATATTTTGATAGGTGTCAAATCGGGCTCTACAAGATAACCAGTAATAATCGGCCAACTTACATTTTCAGTTGCAAAAACATATGTTCTCCCATAAATTCCGTATGAGAGACAGTGCCGGATTAGCCCATAAGCAAATTAAGCAATTGCTTAGGGCATCACGTCCCGGGGGGCACTATAAACAGCACCGAAAAGATTTATGCTAGCACATGAAAGGCAAGGCTGTTTGAAAACCCGCGCGTATTGTCGGCGTGAGATGGATAGCCTAGGATAAGCCTGTCGGGGGCCCGGGGCGGCAAAACTAAATTAAAACGTTCATTCCTGGGTGGGGGACCCCCCCTCCCCCCGCTTTAGCACACTGCCTCGAAAAGGTTAGGCTTTCTGTTGACCATTGATACAGAAATAGAGGATACTTTGTCGACAACCAAAAAGCTAGAGGATCAGAAAAATACAGGAAAAAAATACAGGGAAAATTTTTACACTCTGTATTGTAAAACAAATCTTTTATACATCTATACAGAAACAGGAATTACTTTGTTGACCTATACAGAATATTTTGAAAATGTAGTATGCAAGAGAGAAGCGAGCTCGAAAATTTAACACCCCGTCCCGGATAAGACAGTTCTTCTTTTGACCATCCATATATAAATAGGAAATACATTGTCGATTTACGCAGAGAATTATAATATAAAAAGAATGTTAGGTTGCAAGAGCGAGCGGAGCGAGCTCGTAATTTTAACACCCTACGTTTATATTAATATGTCGTGATGGCCCAGTGATTAAGGCCTCGCCTCTCATGCACGAGGTTGTGGGTTCAAATCCAGGCAAGTACCAATGTGACTTTTTCAATTCATATGTACTTTCTGAGTTTATCTTGGACATTTCTGACATCGGTGAAGGAAAAACATCGTGAGGAAACCTGGACTTATAGTTAATATAAGTCTGAAATCGCCAACCCGTCTTAAGCAAGCGTGGTGATCAATGCTCGTGCCTTCTCTGTACGAGAAGAGGCCTTTGCCCTGCAGTGGGACAGTAACAGGCTGGTATTATTATTATTATCTTTATTTAACATTTTAACATATAAAATACATTTTTAAATATTTCTTAAAAACGATATAAAAAACATTTAAAAATATAAAACTTAGTGTTCCGCCGGTGTCGGGAGCAGGGTCCAAGCTACCGGTGGTTAGGGCTGCAGAGACAGGAACCTCCTCACAATGCGAGCCGTATCGAGGAGTACTGCCTTCTGAATCAGGCCCTTGATCCAACCGCCTAACGAGAGCCTCGAGAGATGTTGGTCGAGGCTTTCGGCCATCAGGCCATTGGCCGTCACGACAATCGGCACAATGATAGCCGAGCTCACATTCCACATGTCAACAACCTCGTGTGCTAAGGCGAGATATTTTATTTGTTTCTCTTTCTCAGCTTTCACGAGGTTCTCGTCATGCGGAATGGTAACATCGACTATCATTGCGCGGCGCATTGATCGGTCTATCACCACTATATCAGGCTTATTGGCTACAATAGTCCTGTCAGTAATGATAGACCGATCCCAGTACATCGAGACATGGTCATTTTCGAGAACTGGGTCGGGCACATACTTGTAATACGGTACCTCAGAGTCAACAAGTTTATATTTCAAAGCAAGTTGCTGGTGAATAATCCTGGCCACTTGGTTATGCCTGTGTAAGTACTCGCCGTTAGCCAGACGCGAACAACCAGAGATAATATGTCTGATGGACACCCGGACGATGGCATGCCCGACACACGTCAACCGTCCCGTCCTTCATAATATGTCTCCGGTAGTTATTCGTCAAGATAACTTCGTCCATAATTGCACAGACAAAACCTTCAGTTTCCCCGAAAAGGTCACCGAAACGTAGCCAGGGTACGGACGCTAAGAAATCTACACCAGGCTCATGAAGAGCCCAATAGTAGCGCCCGTGAAGCTCCTTGCTCTGCCATACCTCCTTGCGGTCATCTGTAGTAAGTATTACAGGTTTGCGCCAGTTCTCTTTAGCCATGGAGAGCGGGGTGAGTCCCTTGTTCACTGCGACCACATCCCGGTGCATACATATTTCGGCTTTAAAAAAATAATCCCTGAGGCTGCACACCTCGCGGTTGTGGAGGGTCTTAGCGTTTAAAAAGCCTCGACCCCCGCACTTCCGCGGGATGTACAGTCTCATCACCGATGAACGTGGCCGATGCGTCCGGTTTGCGGTCAGGAGTGTACGGACCCTTCTGTCCAGGGCGTCGAGTTCGGTCTGAGTCCATTTGAGTATGCCGAAAGAGTACATCAAAACCGGCATGACCCAACCGTTGAAGGCGCGCACCTTGTTTCCGCCCGAAAGAAGACTAATTAAAACCTTCTTCAGGCGACCAAAGAAGCGCTCCTTCAACGATTGCTTCATGTCAGCAACGGTGATGCCTAACGCTTCCGACATACCCAAATACTTATAGCTTTCGGCTGAGGAGAGGGATCTAAGGTGTATGGAGTCCGAGAGTTGAGTTCCCTCGGATTCCATAATCTCCCCTCGCTTTACCTGCATGACTGCACATTTTTTCACACCAAATTCCATCCTGATGGTGCTACTGAATGTTTCAGTTACCTTCAGTAGCTCCATCAGTCGTAATTTGTTGGGGGCAAAGAGTTTCAAGTCATCCATGTAGAGGAGGTGAGATATGACCTGACCGCCTCTCCTTAACCGTTAGCCCAGACCTGAATCCTCCATCAGTGTGCTTAGAGGATTCAGGGCTAAACCAAAGTGGACTCAAACTGTCACCCTGAAATATTCCCCGTTTAATCCATACAGGCTCATCATTCCCCTGGATCTGTTGACATCCTGGGTAGCGAAGGACCGTCCTCCATTGCCCCATACACGACATCAGGAAGGTGCGCAGAGTTGCATCTATCTTGTACTCCAGCACCCTCATGAGCCATGTATGTGGCACCGAGTCGTAGGCCTTCTTATAGTCTATCCAGCATGCGACAGATCCTTGCGGGATCGACGAACTTGTTGGCTTATGGCCATGTCGATGAGGAGTAGCTCCTTAGTACCGTGGGCCCCGTTCCTACATCCATTTTGAGAGGCAGACATAATGAATTACTGTGTGTGTGTTAATTTTCAAATGGATGTTAGAAGTTTATAGACCGTCGACAAACATGTGATCGGTCTATAATTCTTGGGTTCCGCAGGACTACCTGACTTATGGAGCAGGTGGGTAACGCCTGTTGTTAGAAACTGTGGTAGCGACCCAGACTCCAGGGATGACTGGAATTGCGATGCTAGGCGAGCGTGTGAACTAATCAGCCATTTTAACCAAAAGTTGTGCAGTCCGTCCGGTCCCGGTGATTTCCAGTTCGGTAACGGACGGACTGCTTTGGCTACGTCTAATGGCGTGATTAGTACCGCCGAATACGGCTCGCCCATGCACAAACTTTCTGCTTCAGGAAGTCGATGCGCTCTGTGACATGGGACATGTATTCTCGAGGGCTGGGCAGTCCCCGATAATGCCTGCCTCAAAAAGCGCATCAGGATAGTTTGCCGATGAGTACCCTGGCCCCATCGATACGTCGCTCGATCCTGCACTGCCAGGCTGGTACGGCTGGTTTTGGTCGAGTAGCTCCGTCACAGTTTGGGAACTTGACGTTAGCTAAACGACATGCCGCAACAGCCGCACAGTACAGGATCGAGTGTGTATCAATGAGATCCTCGCTGCTCTCGAAGAAATTCTTAAGCTGCGAGTCCAAGGCACACACCATTATTATTATTACGTTTATATTTAGCGTAGGGGGCCTCCAACTATAAACTGCCTTTTTACAGAATATGTTTTGATCTTGTTTGGAATTTGATTAAAAAGTTGTCGCCAGCAGCGCTCGGTGCCATATTTGTTTTTAAAGACCGATACTAGTTAACTGATGGATAGGGAGGCCCACAGGCGAGGATTGCTTAGGGCATCAAGTAGCCTTAACCGACTCATGGCCAATGACGCCCCAGGCGCGTCATAAGCAAATATCACGGGAGGCCATTGACGGTGCCTGGCGCGTCACATCGAACTTACTTAAAAACAGATTTAAAAAAATTTAGATTAACCACTTGAGAGACCACTTTTTATCTCAAATAAATTATTGAAGTTGACAATACTCTTGGCCATTAATTTAGAATACATATTTCATAAGTCAGGGATTGCAACTGTATACCATACAATACATCCATAACATACATCCGATTGTAGGACTTTTTAATGGAAAAGCAAAATATTTTTTTTTCCAATATTTACTGTATTAATGCAACTATTCAGATGTAAAATTTCAGCTCACGACATTAAGCGGAAACAGTTTTTGTTGAATAGCTCCCCAATGGTTGGATGCACAAATTTTTACTTACGATACACAATTACACGACGTCATACACTTAATATCTGCTAAACTGAAATGAAGAAATTCGACATTTTTCCGCTGCGACATTTTTGGCTCACAACCATTCTACAATACCTTCAACTGTTACTGTCACCTAGCCTATTGTGGCTGCGCCCGGTACTCGTGGGAGAGCGCTTACTTGGAAACACCACAAGAATGCATACTCTTTCCGCAAACAGATACGGTACATGACGTTCGGAGTGTAATTACCGGAAGTTCCTAGAATCTGGCCGTGACCGTCTAGTCTATTAATTCATTTTTATATCATGTCTGGACAAAAAATACCGCTTGATCTCGTCTCGTCGGTGTTTTGTTTTATATCGTATGAGCTTTCACTTTTTAAAAAGTGTTTGTGTTTTGTGTGGCGTTAAATGTTTATTGATGGTATTTATTACATGTTTCTCAATAGGATAACCTACCGTTTGTCAATGGTACTGATGAATAGGCCAAGTTCAGTAATGTTCGTAACACGCAGCAGACGGCCGCCGCCGCGCGCCGCCCTTCACACACGCCTGCTGTAAACTTATCGTAACTCACTCAATAAGCCAATGTTTTTATTTTCTTATCGAGTGCGAACGAGTTGTTTGAAAATAGAAAGCTCAACACAATGTATGTAACTGTACAACAACACAAACTATTACATAAAATGGTGTATTGAAAATGAAAGCAGTGTATTGAATGATGTCATCAGTTGTACTAAGACACGTACGTCAGAGGAACATTGAACACGTTTCGTAGTTCGTACAACCACGAGCACTATAGCACTAGTATACACATTTAGCAACTTTTAAAAGTGATTTATTTGTGCTGATTTTATTGTAATTGCATGTTGTTATGAACACAATATTTTAAAACCAATGCTACTATGAAATGAAAAAGTTTTTCTCTCTTAGTGTAAACGTTATTCCATTTACTGCTTGTGACTGTACCAACTATATTTTGACAAATGATTATTGTATATGTATGTTAGCTCGAGGCTTTCTAAGACATTCTGGAAAATTTTGAATCTTTTGAGCCATCTTCAAATAAACGCAGACCTGTTGTTTGTATATTCAAGTATGATAAAATGTGAATGTGTATACTGTTACACACACAATTGAAAACAAAGATGGATCGATTTGCCGGTGGTATTTGTGAGTAATAAGTAGTAAAGTATAGTGTATGATGGTGTGACGTTTGTTGGTGCAGGGACCTGGCGGCGCGCAACTGCCTGGTGGGCGAGAACCACCTGGTGAAGGTGGCGGACTTCGGACTGGCGCGGCTCATGCGCGACGACACGTACACGGCACACGCGGGTGCCAAGTTCCCCATCAAGTGGACGGCGCCCGAGGGGCTCGCCTACAACACCTTCAGCACCAAGTCCGACGTGTGGGCCTTCGGCATCCTGCTGTGGGAGATCGCCACCTACGGCCTGTCGCCCTACCCCGGCGTCGACCTGGCCGACGTGTACCACATGCTCGAGAAGGTACCAACACCCACTTACTACAGCGTGTTTACGATCGCACAACAATACATATTTACCAATACTATTCATTATCATAAACAAAACCATCATCATATTGTTTGCCGGACGTCATCATTAAAAACTGAACGGTGTTGACACATTCTTCTTACGTAAACAACCAAATCAAATAATAAAATAATTTATTAAAATTAAATAGTTTATTAAAATAATATTTGAAATATAAAAAAAAAAACAAACGAAACCGCGTCCCGTGCTCCAACAACTCCCATTAGTTTAACAAAGTGTGTTAGTTTCAAAACAACAAAGTACTATTCGTTTTTGCATTTCATAGAATGGAAACTGCTTCGGTAGTTTAATAAACATGTTGCGTAACACGCTCCCATTGTGACGGAGAGGAGGCGTGCGCCGGTCACGTGCACCGGCGCACGCACCTGCCCGCGGCGGCCCGCGGCGGCCTGCTCCTAGGCCCCCGGGCCCTGCGGCCCCGGGGGCCGGGAACTAGCAGTGTGTGGCATCCGTGCACAGATGCTTCTTGCAGAGTGTGCACTGCGGCCGGCTCACGGCGATACGCGAGAAGATCTCAGAAGCCGACAGCTCTTTGCTGAGCTTGCTGCACATGGAGTACGACACCGTCTTCTTGGAGAAGTCCTTGGCGGGCACGCAAGTGCGCGCTCGCACCGGGCCTATCTCCTGCCCCGTCTCCACTGCAACACAAGCTCGCGTTACATATACACACACACACACACACGACTCATAGGGGACGGTCGGACTCACCTAACTTGGCGGACTCGGAGGTGATGACGATGCACAGGAACGCCATGCCGGGAATGTAGCAGTCGATGTTAGGGACCTGTGTAGAGGGGCGGGTTAGTGGCGAGCGGTGGGCGCAGGCGTAGGGGGGCAGGGGGGCAGGCACTCACCGTGATGTTGGCGTAGTCCGGGTGGTCGGGGTCCCAGCAGCCGGGGTGGTCGAACGACAAGCAGTTGTAACACTGGATGCCCTTCGTGGTTGGCGACACAAACTTCTTGGGCTTCATCTTTTTGTGCTTGCCTGGAAATAATGACACTCACTTAAAATTGAAATTGTACTCCATCTGCAGAAAGTTGCTGCCACTATTCTTGCTTAAATAAAATACTGACTCCTCAACTATTCCTGACATAACGTTTTATAAAATTAAAAAAAACCTTTAAATTACACATTTCGAAAATAAAACGTTTGTTTTGGCAGTAACTATTAGGAGGTAGCTTACCAAGTACGGCGACGGAGAAGAGCAAGAAATATACGATGGTGTTCTTGACTGCGATCATGTTTGCGTTGGCTTGCGGTTGCGACTGTGCCGAGGAAGACGCGCGCGCCGCGTTTATACCCGCTGCACGAAGAGCGCGCGCGGCACAGGGTGCTCGCCTGCGCGCGCCTCACGCCGCGCTGTCGGGCGGACAGCAGACACGGAGCCACGCGCCTGACTCTGCCCGGACAAACCCTGACTAGTTACGGAAAACACGAAATGTGAAGGTTATCGTCAGCCGCGCAGCGCGCGATAGGTTGCTTTCTCGGCCCTGTTTACTAAACACGCGCTTCAACAATGTACTTTGTGTAAACTCAATACATGCTAGTATTTCCGCGATGGAATGTCGTCCAATGTTCTCACAAACGATATTGTTGTAAACTAATTCATGCCCTTACTGTTGTTAATTAGTGACAATAGGTCAAGTTTGCAGGACGCTACTCCGGTGTTGATAAAGGAACGTCCTATGATTCGTTTTTTATTTAAAAAACCTTAAACCATCTTATACAAAATATTTGTTTTTAATACGAGTAGAATATTGCATCCCGCTGTATATATTTGCGGTGACAAGAGCGAGACGTATTTGTTTATGTATATTTGTAAACTAATTGTTTATGTGAGTACACTAACGCCTCAGTTATGCGCACGCACCTGCAGTCCCCCCGCTGCCGCGCGCCCCGCGTTCCTTACGCAACGCACCCGTCGTACATTGCCATTTAGAAGTTTTATAACATAAGCGCGCCTAGCGTGCTCCTAGATTATAGTCAAACTTCAATAGAATGTTGTCAGCGGCAGAACCACGTCGCAATTCACTCGGGCGTCTGGTGAGTACCCCATGTTCTATTCGTCGCTCACCTAGTTTTGAGCGCTTGGTCTAGCTTTTTGAAATTTTCATTTGTATGTTATAGGGTCATAATTAAGTGCTTAACGAGGACTGCTTAGCAGTGTATAGAAGAAATTAGAATACATTTAAAGCGGTACCATGGAAGTGGTAATCTGGGTCTTGCAGTGATATCGACCCCCCCCCCCCCCTCCCGTACCGTCCGAATGGACTCAAATGGACGGGGGGGGGGAGGGCAAAACACTTTTTCTTCTGTTTTTTTTTTACGAACCAACGGGATTGAAAAGTGGTTGCTCTGAATTGTATTCCCTATTTATAAAATAATATAAATAGGGTTGAATTTTATCGAAACTGGATTGCATTGATACACAGAACTTGAACATACTTGATAAGTTCAAGTATCATTGATGATACTTGAACTTATTACAGCTAAAATTTCGAATGCCATCCGATTTATAAAACTACTATTTTTCGATATAAATACCTTTGAATGGTTGTTTCTCAGAAACTGCTCAGCGGATAGCATTTTTTTACAACTTATAGTGGTAGCAAATTTGCGACCGTAACAAGTATGCGTTTACAGGATTATTAGTCGGACAGATATTATAAGTATGAGTATTTGAGAAGAACAACGCGGACATACAGACAAACGCGAAAAGCGATTTTGTTTTATAATAGTTAGAGATTAGATATTAGAGAAGAGATTAGAGAAGTAGGATATAAACTTCAAAGCAACAGCATTTCCATCAGATTGCCGCGTCAAAGCAACAGCATTTCCATCAGATTGCGGCGTCAAAGCAACAGCATTTCCATCAGATTGCCGCGTCAAAGCAACAGCATATCCATCAGATTGTCGCGTCAAAGCAACAGCATTTCCATCAGATTGCGGCGTCAAAAAAAATATGTTTTGCCCCCTCCCCATCATATGTCCGCCCTCGTTCATTTGGGGTCTATTCGGACGGTACGTGGGCGTTCAGTATCACTTCAAGACACAGATTTCCACTCGCCAACCGGTTGCCTCTCCGATCCAAAGGAGAATGCTACTAGATGTACGAGGGCTGCACTAAAAGTATCGGGAATGGAATATTTCCACTGTTCCTGTCATATTAAAATCTTTTTAATTGAAAACTCCTTGGTTTTAAAAATCGAATACCATTTATTTATTTAAAAAAAGATTCTCGGTCTTGTCACAAGGTTTTGTCAAACTTGTTTAGTCGTTGAGAAAATGGAATTGACTCGAGAAAATTCAAGAGCGATGATTTATTATGACTTTCGAAGTGGTTTAACACAAAAACAGTGTGTTGACCGGATGATTTCTGCATTTGGTGATGAAGCCCCATCCAAAACCACAATTTATCGCTGGTTTGCTGAATTTCAACGTGGACGTGTCAAGCTCAGTGATGATCCCCGTCAAGGTCGTCCAAAAACTGCAGTCACCCAAGAAAACGTTGATGCTGTGCGTAAGCTGATTGAGGAAGATCGACATGTGACATACCGCGAAATTCAGGCAACTTTAGACATTGGCATGAGTCAAATACAAATAATCTTGCATGAACAATTAGGTGTAAAAAAGTTGTTTTCCCGATGGATACCGCATTCGCTCTGTGAAGAGCAAAAAGCGGCTCGCGTTACTTGGTGCGTCAGAACTCTCGAAAGATTCCACGCAGGATCCTCAAATACTGTATACAACATCGTATCAGGTGACGAATCCTGGATATACGCGTACGAACCCGAAACAAAAAACCAGTCACGAGTTTGGGTGTTCGAAAATGAGTTAAAGCCAACAAAAATTGTTCGTTCACGGAGTGTTGCAAAAAAAATGGTGGCCACGTTTGTCTCCAAAACCGGCCATGTTACGACTATTTCTCTTGAGGGACAAAGAACGGTTAATGCAGAATGGTATGCTAGCATTTGTTTGCCACAGGTCGTTTCTGAACTCCGTAAAGAGAACTGCAACCGCCGCATCATCCTCCATCACGACAATGCGAGTTCTCACACCGCGCACAGAACAAAAGAGTTTTTAGAGCAAGAAAACATAGAATTATTAGATCATCCGCCGTACAGCCCCGACCTAAGCCCTAATGATTTCTATACTTTCCCTAAAATAAAGAATAAATTGCGTGGACAGAGATTTTCATCACCTGAAGAAGCTGTGGACGCCTACAAAATGGCCATTTTGGAGACCCCAACTTCCAAATGGAATGGTTGCTTCAATGATTGTTCCATCGTATGGAAAAATGTGTCAAATTTCGCGGAGAATACTTCGAAAAGCAATAAATACATTTTTAAATAGTAATGTTGTGTCACTTCCTTGATTCCCGAAATTTTCAGTGCCGCCCTCGTATAGACCAAAAACCCAGAGTCGATTAAAACAATTCATGCACGGTGAAGTAAGGCAAACATAGTACGAGTATGTCACAAATAAGCTATTTGTTTTCGCTAAAACGATCCCCTAGAGAGAGATATCGGGGTTCTAGAATCGAATTCACATCTACTTCACAGAATCTTGCAACGTAATTTTCAACAACTTCTAATCGTCGTATCGAAATGAAAATTTGCATTTCTATGTAGTTTGGATAACAAAACTATAATTTGGAATATTTGAGCTGATCTTATGATGGACCCAGGAGTTGGATAGTGGAGCTTTTCAGTGGCTACTAGTAAACCTTTCGAGTTCGGGCTCATATGATTTTTTTTGACGAGTTCAATATATTGCACTTGGTGTCAACGGTCTGATGATGTAGTCAGCACGCGTAGCATGAGCACCGTTTTGTCGACGGAAGAGTAGACAAAAGTGACGTTCCGTGTAGACAGTACGATGGCATCAAAGTAGAAAGACCCAACTGCACTTTTTACGAAATTCGCTCTTTTACATAAATCGACTCAGAATCCTTTAGATTTTTTTTTCTGTAAAATTTTTACTGATATTAACTCACGTATATATAGACAACTACAACAATTTTTCTCAAAGTGTCGAAGTACCATATTTTGGAACAAAAAAATGTTACAGTAATATTGGCCCTAACCATTTCCTTGATATTGCCCTATTAACTAAATGATGTAAAATAGAAGATGAATAATGACTAATTTTTATCATCACTGATGATATTTGTTCTTCTATTAATTATCACAGTTCTGCGTTCAAAACGCCCTCCTGTAAAATCATGATTTTGTACATAACCGTTTATACTTTGTGGCCGTCGAGTAGAAAGTTTTCTACTGTCTTTAGCATAGCGATTACAAAATCAAATTGCCTTCACTGCCTTAGACAACTGTCAGTTGTCAGTGTGATTTTGACAGTGTGGGATAGAAAACTTTCGTCTGCAATAGTCTACATAGAAAAGGACCTAGACAAAGATCGATAAAAACGAAAGACAAGGACAAAAGACAGGTGCGTTGTCGAAAATGGAGAAACGAAATGTCACTTTGTATAGAAAGAGCTGTGTCTATTCTTCGTAGAAAAAGAAAACGTCATGCTACGAGTGCAGGAGGTGGATAGTAGAACTCTTCAGTGGCTACTAGTAAACCCCTCGAGTAAGTAAGTAACCCCCCTAAGAGTAAACCCCCTTTAATCGACTCTGGGTGTTTTTGTAGCATCCTCCTTTTACGTGCCATTCATTGCCTTGAATAATAGATCATGAGACATTTTGCAGTTGAAATGTACTAGTACAGCGAGCTGCCTGGCCACTAAACCTTTATTGATTGGGAGGGATTCATGAAAACAGTACTTAAAGTGACTGGTGACATTAGAGAAGCGATGGAGGATACCAAGGTTACTGTTTTGGTATTAATTGATTTCTCCAATGCCTTTAATGCTGTTAGCCATGATATTCTCCTTTCCATCCTTGCTCATCTTATGGTTTCACCCGAGGCCCTGGAATGGTTCTCTTCTTATCTTCGGGGACGTCGGCAATCGGTTCGCGTTGATGAGAGCTCGTCGAGTTGGCGTGATCCGGATGCTGGTGTTCCACAAGGCGGTATTCTTTCTCCATTGTTATTCTCTATCTTCATTAATTTTATAACTCACTGTCTTCGGTGTTCGTATCATCTTTATGCTGATGATCTTCAATTGTATACAGCTGGGCGGGTAGAATGTTTGTCGGACGCTATAGCAGATGTAAACCGTGACTTAGATTCTATCAAAAAGTGGTCTGATAGTTTTGGGGTGTCAGTAAACCCCTCAAAGTGTCAGGCCATTGTAATTGGAAGCTCGCGCATGATGGGTAGGGTGGCACTTAGCGCTCTTCCTCCTATTATATTTAATGGTACCGTCATACCCATTACCCCTACGGTGAAAAATCTCGGTTTGCATCTTGACTCGACACTGGGCTGGCAACGCCAGGTATCTAGTGTTAGTCAAAGGGTCAACGGTACTCTGCGATCCCTATATCGTCTGAGAAACTTTTTGCCCGCTTAAACCAAAACTATGCTTGTGCAGACTTTGATTTTCCCTATCATCGACTATGGTGACGTGTGCTACTTTGACTTGAATGCGGTTTTGCTTGATAAGCTCGACAGACTGCTCAACTATGGTATCCGGTTCATATTTAATTTAAGGAAATATGACCATGTGTCGAGTTACAGGTCTGAGCTCAAATGGATGTCTATTCGCCAAAGAAGAAGTTTACGCGCTTTGACCACTCTTTTCTCCCTTCTGAACTCACCCACCCCTCGTTCTTATCTTATGTCTCACTTCCAATATCTATGTTCTTCACACGCTAAGAATCTGCGTTCTTCCAACAATCTTCTTCTACTCTGTCCTTCTCATACTTCTGACTTTGTTCATTCTTCCTTTCATATTCAGTCCATTCTTCTCTGGAATGCGCTTCCTCTTGATATCAAGACGGCCACTAGTCGGTATGCATTTAAGCGGAAATTGCAGAGTTATTTTCAAAACAAATAGTATAGAGTGATCTCAACTACCTCATTTCCTTGGATTTGTATCCTTATATATATATATATATATATGTATATGATGTAGGTATATTTAGGTCCCATTAAAATAGGTGGACAAATTTTAACACAGTGTTCAGTACGTCTAACCAAACATATTCTAACAAAAAAAAAGACAAATTAAACTAATTTTAATTTGACCTAAAATAATAAATTTCCGACGCACTAGAATAAACACTTCCATTCTGGGTAGGTACTTGCACTCGCGCCCCGCGCGCCGCGTGCGGGCCCGGCCGGTAAGTTGGTAGGTACCCAGTCAGTTCTGTTAACATCATTCTGTATTTAACCATAGTAACTTTCGGTTGACTGACTACGTGCATCACCTTTTTAGGATAGTGTTGTTAGGATAAGTAGAAGATAGTAGGTAATTACGCGCAACTCGAGAACAGGCTACGATTGGGGGTGAATAACCTTTCCTCGAACACATGATTATGAACCGTCTCGGTACTTATGAAAAGAAAAGATTCTAATTTCCCATCACACTTTACCAGGCTTTGGACTGTCTAATTGCGTGCTGAACTGATATCAAACTATCAAAGTTATTGCAGTAAGTTGTACACAAACAAGCGCGCAGTGGATACAGTGTCTGTTTGTTATGAATCCTTTTTATTTCGATAACAGTAAATAAAACACTGCATCAGGCGTGGTTAAAAATCAGCCCTATTTACAGAAATGAATTAAAATACTAGGTACTTACTCTAGGTGGATACCTGTTTACATTAATTGTTGAACGTGCCTACCGTTTTGTTCGATGCACTTGCGAGCGCGTTTAATTAGGTACGTGTCTTTTCACTTTTAAAAGAGTGTCACTTTCACTTTTTATTATTTCTAATGCGAGGGTGATTCGCGTACGTAGCTGCCTTCCAAATCTGTCTTGATAAGGATTTGGGCTTGTCGTAAGCTTTGGTTACGCTCGCGATAACACACGACCATTTCCAAGTATTCTTGGTTGCTGTACGTACGCGTAATAAGGCATTGTTGTCGATTTTGATAACTAAGTAACAACACACACACACACTAACCGTTAGTGCAACATGTTTTGCCGGCTTGGTTGCGCGACGAAAACTGAAATTGCGTCATTGTCATTACGTCAAGCGAGCGGCGCGGCGGGGGCGCACGCGACTAAGGGCTATGTTAGAGTGAGATGGCATGAGTTGGACAATGGACGCGGCGGGCGCGGGCGGTGACGTGGTCACGTGCGCCTACACATTTGTAGTACCTATGACAAGGACATGGATGTGTTTATGCATAGCGTAACCAATTTTCAGTGTATTTTCGTTTGCAGATTTTTTTTTCTTGTAAGTATTGAATGCGTTTTTTTTATTTTTTTTTTACCATTGTCTTTATTTTGGTGGTCTGAATGATTTCTAAAAGTTTGTCCATCTATTTTAATGGGACCTTATATATTATAGCAAATATGTATGTACGTGTATCATAAGTCTATAAACTACATATTATGTACGTGTGTACCTATTTTATTTATAATTCATTGTTGTCTTTTTAATATTTTTTATTATTATTATCTCCTGTAATTCGGAGCACCTGCCATCTTATCTCTTCACCACCCTTGGTTGACTGGTAGAGAATGCCTAAGGCATTAAGTCCGCCTTTGTACCTTATTGTGTGCGAGAAGTTTAAATAAATAAATAAATAAAACAGTTAGTGTCGTGTCAAGCAAATATTTCTAAATCGAATAAAGGTAGATGGAACGAGGCAGAGGTAAAGGCTTTGTGGCCAGCGCGAGCGTGGCCAAGTTAGTTGTTACCCTGACGGCCTGGTTACTCCGCTGGCCATAGAGAAAAACGCTGAATTTTAAAGATAATAAAAGTGAATTTCAAAAACTTTGTTATAATTTCCTGCCACTACATTACAATAATTACAAACTTAATCATGTTAAAATCATCATAGATATAAAGTAGCTACAAGTTATCTAAAATATGAATTTACTTTGACAATAGTCATAGGAACTGTTCCAGTCTGTGGCCAGTGTCATGTACTAAGCACAGCATAAACGCTTTCTACTTGTCGTGCCAAATTAAAAATAAACACTTTAATATTCTTTGATATTTTACCAATTTAATTTTCTTTCTTATGTACCACATGATTCCTTTGAGCGTCTTTTCGTCTACCAGCACTTGCTTGAAAAGACAAATTCACCCTGAATAATGAAACCGTGCTTGTAATCGTATTCTACTTCCTAGTCGTATCCTATCTAAACTGCGTGCGCAATTTATTTGCAAAACATGTAAACAAACACGAGTTTCAGGAAAAACAACTGTAATGCCTACAGATAAGGTTCAGTTTGCGCTACAACTTCATATTTTTTATGACTTTTTCAACAATACTAGTCGGTCTAAAATCAACTTTACTTACACTTGCATAAAGTTGATGTTTGTCTAAGTGGAAAACTCGTG
The DNA here is from genome assembly GCA_916701695.1 of Agrochola macilenta. NCBI lineage: Eukaryota > Metazoa > Arthropoda > Insecta > Lepidoptera > Noctuidae > Agrochola > Agrochola macilenta. The sequence goes on along the minus strand of OU753552.1, from coordinate 29,021,570 downwards.
TTTGTTTACATGTTTTGCAAATAAATTGCGCACTGGTTTTACCTAATGTTATCATGAGGAAGTGTTGGTGACTTCGTGGATTTGGATGTTGGTTAATCAGTTAAGCTATAACGGCTAAACGAATTTGGATGAAATTTGGCAGACGGGTAGTACACGATGACGTGGACGACATAGGAATTTTTCATCCTGAATCTATTACTCTCTCACTTTCTCGTGGGATATTTTTTCTAAGTGATGTTTTTTCTTTGTCTCTATGCGGGTGAAGGCGCGGGCGAAAGCTAGTTTAAATAAAGATTATCCCTTTTGGAAACGGAAACCGACATACTACTGGAGTACTATTTCATTACTGTATATAAGATGTGGAGACCGATCGTGACGTTGATCGACAGTATGTCGTGCATCGGTTTAAGGTGTCGGCATTATGTTTATTGTTTAATAATACAGTCTTCTTTATATTAATGTGCTATTTTATTTTAATAATACAGTCTTCTTTATATTAATGTGCTATTTTATTTTAATAATACAGTCTTCTTTATATTAATGTGCTATTTTATTTTAATAATACAGTCTTCTTTATATTAATGTGCTATTTTATTTTAATAATACAGTCTTCTTTATATTAATGTGCTATTTTATTTTAATAACACAGTCTTCTTTATATTAATGTGCTATTTTATTTTAATAATACAGTCTTCTTTATATTAATGTGCTATTTTAGGCATTCTCAGTAGGAATGAAGTCATTCAATACAATGGATTTATCTGGAATATCTGCTCTCTATTGTTTGAACATAATTATGTTTATGAATATATAACTTCTAACAAAAGAATAACGACATTTATACGATTTTAGTGAGCTTATTGTTAAAATGAGATTACGCATCGGCAATATACAACTTAATACTAGATGGTTGTTGTGACGCGAGCGTGACACAGAATGTTGTGACGCGAGCGTGACACAGAATGTTGTGACGTGAGCGTGACACAGAATGCGTGCCGTTGCAGGGCTACCGCATGGAATGCCCGCCGGGCTGCCCGGGCGCCGTGTATGAGCTGATGCGCGGTTGCTGGCAGTGGAGCGCTGCCGAGCGGCCCTCCTTCCGTGACATCCACCACGCGCTCGAGCACATGTTTCAGGATAACTCGATCACCGAGGGTAACTATCATCGTGCTTGTGTTCTTGGCAGGTTAGGCAGAGGTGTATCTACGTATATTATATTAACATTTCGTCGGATATGTTTTCAAGTCCGATGCCATAGGGAGTGAGCCTATTGCCATCAATCGGGCACAAATCCATGCTTCGAGCATGCTCAGAAATTTCAGATGGAAAATCCAACAACACTGTCCGACCCGGGAATCAAACCCAGGATCTCATGCTCAGCAGTAATGTTTATGACCACTAGACTAAAGAGGAATGGAATCCTTAAATATCCCCTCGGAAGAATAATTTCTCCTAAAATATGTTCTATTTTAACTGAAATATTATGTGACAGTTTTAATTTTTTTTTTATATTTAATGCACAGAGGTTGAGAAACAGCTGCAGGAGGGCGGTGCGTCGTGCCCGGGCGGCACCCCGCAGATGTCGCTGAAGAAGGCGGGCTCCGGGGGTGCGTGTGGCGGCGCGGGCGACGCGCGCGCCGTGCAGATGCGCCGCCCCACTAACCGGCGCGGCAAGCAGGCGCCCACGCCGCCAAAGCGCACCAGGTCAGCACCACGCACTATACTTTGCACCACCCCACGCCCCCATTCAAGATCAACAATAATGTTATATTTCCCGCAGACAAACCTCACCTTACCCTTTCGCTATTCCACAATTCGCTCCGTGGCAGTTTACAGTCACGCGTACTTCATTTATTTAAGTTGCTTGTTAGTGCTGCTATGACGTGGAATCACAACGGGTTCGTTAAAGGCCGTTGAGTTAATGTTCCATTACAGCTTCTGCTGTTATATGAATACCTATTTTATAAAACATCGGGCGCTGATACACAACGTACAGCCTAAACCGCGAGGTATACAAGCGTGACACAAGAAATCATAAGGAAGGATTTTTGAAAAGTCCTCTAATAACTCATTTTCATTAGTCGATATATACGTACAGCATGCAGACACTACCCGCAGGCAGGGTAAATGACAAATGGAAAACTAAAAAAAAAAAAAACACAGTTTGCTACTATTAACAATGTATAATTGCTATTGACTTGCCATCGAGAAACGATATGTAATAGTACACTTACTTTTTCTTGTTACCCACTAAAAAAGCTTTTTGTATAACTACTACTTAATAGATTATTTACGAGTACCCTACCGTTCTTCATAAGTTCATGTATTTAGTAATAACATTAACTTGTATTTCTCATGATAAGTGAATTGTATTCTTTTTGAGAAATAAATGTCTTAAACCGTAAACATAAGTCAACAACACGGTCGGCACCACAGAACAGAAAAAAAGTAGAAGTAGCATAGCACTTCATTAGTATCAGAACCAGCGTACCCCAACTCACACAAATACAAGTTAATTGTATTTCGTAACACTAAGAAATCTTTGGTGTGATTGGTAGTTAAACATTGAATGAAAATAGGAAATAATGTCAGTCGTCGCTTATTTGAAAATAAAACACAACATAAAGACAATAGATTTGTTTATTGTCTACTCTTTTTACGTATTTATTACTTTTCCGTTTAACCTCTATTATTCCGGAAAAAAATACGCGCTTACTTCCCTCGAGGACGGCGTCGCGCGGCCTATCGCGATGTAATTTGACCCGGGCTGACCCCGCTCACAAAAAAAGCTGGCACTCCGATCCTATATTGCGTCTATTTACATTCTGTAAACAGATTCCGGTGCTTGAACAGTAGTGCCTCTTATGATAATAAGAATAACACTCATAACCGCATGTTAGAATTATAAACAATCTCATTTAAATATTAAACGACTTGACATACGACTTGTTGCTGTATTATGTTGATGTCTGGCAAAAGTAATGAATTAATTTACGTAAAATTTTGGTAATAATATCATGAATACACAAATAATCGAATAATATTTTTTTCGTATAAGTCTTACATACAATATTCCCATAATATTCCAGCTCCAACTTCATAGTGCGCGGCACGACTAGCCGCCATTATTTGATAACGTCAAACATTACGTCTTTCAATTTTTTTTGACAGTTTTGGTCTCCTGATTTTTGGCATTATTTATTTTCTATGGCTTACAAATATTATTGCCAGTGTAGGACCAATCGATTTAATTGCATAGTCGATGCAAAACATACTGAATCGTTTAATGAGCAAGTTACGCTACCCGCCGCTAGATGTCACTATATTATATGCATTCAATTTAAATCTGTATTTCCCTAAACCGACGACAATCTAAGAAGCCCGATTTGACGTTTCTCATTACACATGCCGCGATAGCCTTGTATGAACGTCTACGTAAGAAATCGAAATATCAAATTCGTTATCCTAATGAATCACTATGTTATCCATACTCTATAACAATGAGTAACATTCGTAAGCACCAAGTTTCACTTTATATTGGAAAAACGCACTCAAAAACACGAAATATTCGTTGATTCATATTCCGACAAAACGTTATTACAATGTCATGTCTTTGGGTTCGTTGCTGTAGTGTTGGGACCGTTTTAAGTCGTTTTTTGACCGAATGAAATCGATATACTGAAAAATCGATAGGTACTTTTACAAACATTACATTATGGACGGATGCTCAGGGTTGTGGTAAATGGCTGCTCTTCAGATTCGTACATTGCATCGTCGGGAATCCCTCAGGGATCTCATTTGGGTCCGCATATATTCATTCTTTTTATAAATGATATTTATAAATGCTTCTCGAACTCGAATATATTCTTATTCGCTGATGACCTCAAAGCTATAAAGATTATAAAAAATCCTGCAGACACTCTACTATTTCAAAGCGACTTAGACAAGCTGACTATGTGGTGTGAGCACAACAAAATGTCTTTGAATGTAAAAAAATGCCATCACATAAAATTCACAAAAAAAAAGAATATCATGCAGTCAGTCTACAAATTGAATGGTGAGCGGCTTGAGGAAGTCGAAACTATTCGAGACCTAGGTGTTCAGCTCGATAAAAGCTAAGTTTTGTAGAACATATTGACAAAACTATATTAAAAACATCAAAGATGCTTGGCTTCGTTATGAGAGAGTGTAAGAACTTCAAAAAACCTAGCATTCAAACAATTATGTACAACTCGCTAGTTAGAAGCCATCTCGAGTATTGCAGTGTGGTCTGGTCACCTGAATATACGATCCACATCAAGCGCATCGAACGGCTGCAAAAACGGTTCTTATGGCATCTCACCTATAAAAGTAATCTGGGAAAAAAACTCAACTCGTACCAGGAAAGACTGAAGTATTTTAGGATGGTGTCGCTGGAGAAACGCAGGAATATGCTAGACTTGGTTTTCCTTAAGAAGCTGGTTACTGGCTCTCTTAACTGTCCCGATTTGCTCAGTAGGGTGTTATTCCATGTGCCACGTAATCTGCCAAGAAGTTCTAATAGGAGGCTATTCTGCATGCCAAGATGTCATACCAACTTAAGGCAATACTGTCCACTGTCCAGAATGTATGCTGCATACAAAGAGCACGAAGTCGACATTGACCTCTTTCATTCATCAATACCTGCTCTAAAAAAAGCCTCACTTGCCATTTAATGAGTCTCTCTATGCAGTATAAATTCAAATATTAACCCTAGTTTACATAAAAATTATCATATAAAAAATTATCATACATAAAATCTATCTAATCTAATCTAATCTATTCAATGTAATTTAATTCATATAATGTAATCAATTTAGCTTATAATAATTTATTTTCATCTAAACTGTGTATTTCTTAATAATTAATTAAGTATGTTATTATCTGCGCATTATGTAGTGCATGCTGTGCTTTTCTATAAGTAATGAGGCGCTTAGATTAAAGTTTGAAATGTACTAATTATAAAGTAATAGTGTACTCATTGTTGAAGAGCCGAATAATAAATAAATAAATAAATTATGAAAAGAGAAAAACGTATAATTACTGTATGATTAAATGTTAAAACATATAAAAACAAAATCGATTGAAAGAAAATTATAACGGAAGACTTTAGAAGAGATGTACATTCTGACAATATGATGGAAACTGAATATATTATTATGGTAACCGACGAACACAGTTCAACTGATGATATATAATTTTTCTGGATCATCCGAAGTGGCGAGTGTTTTTTTTTTTTACAAAAGTGAATTTATTTATTTACACGTCGTGATCATGATGATGACATGTAATAAAAAGATATGCCTCGAGAATCAGTTTTAAGCAATGTAGGTAAATTATCGATTACAAACTCTAATTATGATAAATCGATATGGCTCAAGAATCGGTTATTAAAGCAACCGATATTTTTTTCCCGTCACTACACAAAATATTTTGATAGGTGTCAAATCGGGATTCTTAGATTGTCGCACGTATAGTAATAAGATTCATATTTGCGTAACGAGGTCATTACTATTCGTCCTCCTCTAGGGATGTACCACTGTCGTTGACTTATTTATCGACATTCCGTTTTATTTTCAAACAAAATACAGTCAACAGCTAGAGTCGATAAATATTATTATGTTCGGAATCAAGTGTTAATATTTTATTCTAATACATACGATTTACAGATAGTATAATTAAGAATTGTTATGTTAAACTACTGCTCGTAGAGCTCGTGGCTAAGTAACAACAGCCGCACTGGTCGATCCATCAGGTTAAGAAATAAATAAAAATTCATTTATTTCAGGTCCTTGGCCCATATTAAGTACAAACAATACACACATAGTTATCTATATATATAAAATGATAAACTGACTGACTGACTGGGTGATATATCAATGCACAGCCCAAACCGCTGGTCCTAGAGACATGAAACTTGGAGGGTGTGTTCTTTGTGAAGAGTAAGTATCCACTAAGAAAGGATTTTTGGGAATTCCACCCCTAAAGGGGTAAAATAGGGGATGGAAGTTTGTATGAAAGATCGTCAGTTTTGAAGTTAGGATCTTTAAATTTTGTGTTTAGGCTGACGATTGAAAATTAATTTATACATGTCTCAGCGTTTTTGATAATTCCATCCCGAAAGGTTAAAAAGGAGGATGAAGTTGAAAAGTCCATAATTTTCTAAGAAAAATCACTTTTTTTTTTATCTAGGCTTATGGTTGGAAGATAACGCAACGGTGTTGTTAGAATTTCAACCCTTAAGGGGGTGAAAAGGGGGATGAAATTTTGTTTTTAATTAAAGTTCTTTATTTTTTAAGTTAAAATCACTAATATTTCGGCTTATGGTAGGAAACTATACAACGTTAATCGTTGTGATTTTTTAATTTCAACCCACAAGGGTCTGGAGATCATCATGGAGAGTGTGATTGTCGTAACTCACTGCTGGGCACGCCACAATTGAGGCGATACGCCCTCTCTTTGAGGAGTGGCTAGAGAGGCAACACGGGGTCCTCACCTTCCGCCTGACACAGGTCCTCACCGGACACGGTTGTTTCGGGAGGTTCCTGTTCCTCATAAGGCGGGAGGAAACGCCCGGGTGTCACCACTGTGTCGATCGCCCGGAGGACACAGTGGAGCATACGGTGGAGGTCTGCCTGGCTTGCCACCTGGTGTCCTTGTGGAGGCGATCGGTGACAGTGATCTCTCGCACCCGGCCCTGGTCCAGGCCATGGTACGGAGCGAGAGGCCGTGGCAAACCGTCACTTCCTTCTGTGAAGCAGTAATGCTCGCGAGGGAGGAGACGGAGCGCGTGGCGGAGAGGCAAATGTCGCGCCCACACGCTCCTTAGCTACCGCAGGAGACGCCCTGGGCGTCGGGAATAGCAGGCCGATTCTCGGCCACCGTATAGGTCCGAAAGGGATACCGTGGCCCGTGGCAACGTGGGTATTAGTTAGTAAGAGTCTGACACGCCCTCCCGCTCCGTCCAGAGCGGGAGAAGTCATTTAATAATTTCCCACCCTAAAAAAAAAAAACGGTCTGAAAAGGGCGATGAAGTTTTGTATTGAATTTGTTCATTCGCTGAATTTTGTATTCAAGTAAAAATAATATAAGTACACGTGTACTGTTTCTACTGTTTCTAACTTTACAGTATTTTACATAGAGCGACTGCCTATCTGACCTCCACAACGCAGTTACTGGGTAATACAATAGCCCTTGGTAAGAATGGTTGTCAGACTTTCGGGCTTCTGACTTCCCGTAACAACTGTCAAAGATCCACAAATGACAGCCGGAACCAACGGCTTAACGTGCTTTCCGTGGCACGGACGGGTCTTTGTATGTAAAGATGGTCACCCATCCACAGACCAAGTGCGGCAAGTGTAGCTTAACCTGATCGATCGACCTGTGTGGCTGTTAATATTTAGCCCCCGGAGAACCCAGGGGGGGTACTCCGGGGGAGGGACCCGTCCCCTTCTCCGGGAGAATCGATATAGATATAGATTAGGATATAGAGAAATACTGTACAGGATTTAGGTAGATACCGGTCCTTTACAGTAGGTATTTCTTGACAGTATTCCTCAAATATCACACATGGTGGAGGACAATAATTAGCCATGAGCAAAGCTCTATATGAATTGTTATAATACTTCATAATTATCTAGAAAAAAATAATTTATACTCTACGCAGACGAACTAAAATAAAATAGTAACGAAGTCAAACCTTACATTGAATATTCGAGTCTGATGCCGAAAACATAGTTTTCAGAATGTTGGTTTGTTTGTTTGTATGTATATTCCGGTTTGCACAAAAACGGATGAACGGATTTGGATGATATTTGGCACACAGATAGTTTATAACCTGGATTAACCTATAGGTTATTTTTTTAATCCAGGTAGTACGTTCCCGTCTGATATTTTTCGACATCCACGCGGGCGAAGCCGCGGGCAAAAGCTAGTCACTTACATAAAATTACAAATCAAGAACCAGTAATATGCCTGCTACAACAATGCCCAACGTAGGGGCAATCCAGTCGCTGAGCAATCATCGCCAGGACAGTGTTGGAGCTAGCCCGCACCCTGCGCACCAAGGACGCGCACCGCTTGCGCATGGTGGCGTGGAAACAGTCGGTGCGCGCTTCCGCAAACATGCCCGAGGCGCTGCAGAAGCGGGACAGCCCCAACACTGCCCTGATCGCGTTGTTGTATTGAACACGAAGGGCACTGTAAGCAACTTGTGAGTATGATGCCCATAGGCTGCACGTGTATAGGGAGGTGAAGAAAGCTTTGAAAAGTGTTATTTTAACTTGACTTGAACAACGTACAAACCTCCTGGCCATCATATTTGCTCTCTTAGACAGTGCCCTCCGCTCCCGCTCAATGTCGACATGGTCTTTCAGATCGGCTGTTACCCAGTGCCCCAAGTATTTTAATTGGTTCACCCGTTCTATCGTTACACCATTCAAGCGAATTGGAGGTACTTGCTGTGGGCATTTGGCGCCTCCTTGAAATACCATGTATTGGCTTTTCGCGACATTATACATAAGGCCATGGCTGCCCGCGTACTCCTCACAGATTCTCAATAGCTTGCGTAATCCACAAACCGAGGCGCTCAGCAACACCATGACATCTGCATAGCTCAGATTGTTTACACATACATCATCAATATGGCAACCAACATGCATGACTACTGAGCGCGACGATGAGTGCATTCATATAGAGATTGAAAAGTGTGGGTGAAGTTAACCCACCTTGTCTCACCCCACATTCAAGCCTGTAAGGCTTAGATAATGTACCCGCCCATCTGACATTGTTAACCTGGTGTTCGTACCAATACTTGAAGATATTAATAAGTTCGTGTGGCATGTTTATGCCCTCAAGTTTATGCCACAACACATCATACGATACCAGGTCAAAGGCCTTGGACAAGTCGAAGAAACAGGCGTACACTGGTGTTTTACAATCCGTGTAATATCTGACGGTATGCTTGAGACACAGTATTGCACTATCTGTAGATAATTTGGGTCTAAACCCAAACTGATTGTCATGCAGTGACACGTGTTTATTCAACCGTGTGTCAAGCAAACCGTCAAACACCTTCGCTATAACGGTAGCAAGAGAGATAGGCCTGTAGTTCGTTTTATCGGCTAGGTCACCAGTTTTATTTTTCACCACAGGCACTACTACCGTTCTCATGAAGTCGTACGGCAGGTATGAATGGCTTAGACATAGAGAGTAGAACAAAGCCAAAACCCTAGATACATGCGGGCCGGCACACTGCAGGTGTTCAATACTTAGGTCATCATGGCCAGGAGATCTGCCTCTGGTCATATATTTTATGATTTTACGCACCTCACTGGCCAAAATACTCGTCTCAATTACTCTCATCGGCTCTTCAGCATTGACATCCGCAATCTGTCTTTCCAACTGAGGCTTTACAGAAAAGCAGGCCTTAAATAGACTAGCTATATCCCCTGATTCACTGACCCCGTTAACGCTCACCGGTAGGCCAGGTTTTAAATCTGCCTTTTTGGTACCCTTTCAAAAATCACGAAAGTTACCGTTCGAGTGCTTCACAGCAAGGGTATCCATTTTCAATTGGACCTGGTGATCTTGGCACCACTTAAGCCTAGATTTGAACACCCTCCTGGTTTCACACATTTCGCGATATACTTCCCCGCACCTAGGTTTGCCGCATAATACCCATTCAATGAATTTTGTTCAACGTTTAAGCTACGCTTGCCAGGGTTGGTCAGTGGATGGGTGACCATCTTTACATACCGAGAATCTTCCGTGCCTCGAAAAGCACGTTAAGCCGTTGGTCCCGGCTGTCATTCATGGATCTTTGACAGTCGTTACGAGTCGTCAGAAGCCCGAAAGTCTGACACCAGTCTTACCAAGGGGTATCGTATTACCCAGTTACTGGGTTGTGGTGGTCAGGTAGGCAGTCGCTCCATGTAAAATACTGGTATTCAGCTGCATCCGGTTAGACTGGAAGCCGACCCCAACATAGTTGGGAAAAGGCTAGGCAGATTGATTGATTATGTTAAACTACTGATCTGAATTTTAAAATTACTACTTATCGTCGATTGAGAGTGTCTGGTCTGCACCTAGTGCAAAGGCAACTGATAGAAATCCAACGACTGACGAAACACGAAGTTTGCCGAGGAACATTTAGAAAATAGTTGTAGGTACTGTACCTATTTATTTTTCACTTTGTCGAAACTTTATTACTAACTTAAGTTTCGACAAAGTGAAAAATGATTATTGTATAAGTACGTAGTCTGGTCATAAGTTTTGTCACATATGGAAAGTTAAATAAATGACACAATGAGTTACGCACTACAACCATTTATATATCAATTAAAAGGGTATAAAATACAGATTTAAACCACATTAAAATTATTCGAAATGTCCTCCTCTAGCTTCGATACTCGTACAAGCCTTCAATCTGCAAGGCCAGTCATCAATCGAAGCACGCACGACATTCATGTCAATATCGGCGACTGCTTTAATCAGGGATGCTTTAAGTGACTCCAAGTTGCGATGCGGTTTAGCGCAGACCTTCTCCTCTAAGTGCTGTCATATTTTGTAATCCAAGGGATTCAAGTCTGGACTGGATGAGGGCCAATCCTCATGCCTGATAAAGTCGATTCCACGGGTTGTGAGCCAGTTTTGGGTACTTTTCGCCTTATGAGCCGGCGCAGAATCCTGCTGGAATACCCAGTGCCTGTTTTCGAACATTGTTTGTGAAAGAGGTTCCACAATGTTTGTTAGGACTGTGTTTTGATATACGAGGGCACTGGTTTTCACTCCTTTTTCATAAAAAAACACCTCCGTTGGACCCAAATAGGACACCCCAAGCCAAACCATGAATGCCGAAGGGTGATGACCACGCTGAAAACGTGGCACACGTTTGTTCGCTTCTTCACTAGAGTGTGCATACACTTTTTCATTTTGTTTCATTGCTTTGATGACCGCTGGAGTCCGAACAGTACGAGGTCGACCGCTCCTTTGTTTATCTTATAATCTTGAATCTTCCCTGAACCGTTTGATAGTACGATAAATAAATCTCAGTGGAATTTTCAAATTTTTCAGCAGTTTGAAAATCTCAGTTGGCGCGTGACCGCAACGATGCAATGCAATTACTGCGACTCTGTCTTCTTTGCGCGTCCACTCCATTTTAGAAAATGAACAAAATTCTAGAAACTTTGTTTTTATTTTCTTTAAATATTCAAATTTTGAATGCCCATACTATTTTCCTCGGCTTGCATTCTAAATTCGAAATTTTACCTATGTGACAGAACTTATGGCCCGACTACGTATATTGTAGATTTTGAAAGCGGTTGTCTTTTTTATCACGATTACGCTTAGAGTATATATCACTGGAGAAGCCATAAGCGCAATATTCCGAACAAAAAGGTCACTTTTTGCGAGGGACGGGGTAGCTACTGTCAAAAATAACAATAGCTGCTCGCCCGGATAGAGAAGTCCGTACCATATTTTTTATTTTTATCGATATCGATATTCATTCGGAATTTTGCTTGAACCCAGAAATAAAACAGCTGTTGCATAAAATAGTTAAATTTTAATAAGAAGAGAAAATAACTTCATTTAAATAAAAGTAACTAAATTTGTAATAAGTAAGTAATCTCAATAAAAAATTAGATCATGTTCAATTTTTTATTTTTTTATATACAAACACTTCAATGGACTTAAACAAATTATAAAACAATCAATCTGCCTAGCCTTTTCCCAACTATGTTGGGGTCGGCTTCCAGTCTAACCGGATGCAGCTGAATACCAGTATTTTACATGGAGCGACTGCCTATCTGACCTCCACAACCCAGTAACTGGGTAATACGATACCCCTTGGTAAGACTGGTGTCAGACTTTCGGGCTTCTGACGACTCGTAACGACTGTCAAAGATCCACGAATGACTGCCGGGACCAACGGCTTAACGTGCTTTCCGAGGCACGGAGGATTCTCGGTATGTAAAGATGGTCACCCATCCACTGACCAACCCCGGCAAGCGTAGCTTAACCTGATGGATCGACCAGTGCGGCTGTTGTTACTTAGCCACGAGCTCCTCAAACAAATTATAAAACATTGACAATAAAAAAAAAATAAACAAAAATAAGTACTAAGTAATTTTTACTAGGAAATTATCGACATGTCAATTTTGGTTTCAAACATGACCTTAACACTACGGTAGTCTCGTTAACATTTTTACTAGAGGACATAATCGCATGTCAAGTGCTTGTAAATTTTGCGGATTTGACGTATATTTTCGTAATGCAAAAGAAAAGTATTTTGATCTTTACGAACATAAAAACGAGATGTAGCGAGATTCGGTGACGTCACAGAGGCAACGTGAGGAAAATACTCGATTCATGCTACGTTTTATATTGAATCATGGTTGAATCGAATGAAAAATCGAATTGTATTATGAGGATTTTAAATTTCAATAAAAACATGACTAAATCTTAGAAAAAAAAAAAACTGCTTAGGGAAAGTTATTCAGTTCTTTAGGTAAATGTGACGTATTTGAACGCTTTTTACACCATTTAACAGTACAAATAGGCATTTTCACGGAGCTCCGCGCGCCTTTAAAACGATTCACGAAGTGCTTTAGAATCGATTTGAAACTAGTTTTTATGAACGTACTAGAACATTTGTTCTTGTACTTTTACAGAGGGGAAGTGTTCGTAAGGCTTCTCCAGTGTTATATACTCTAAGCGATTACGCAACGACGACATGAATCGTGAGACGAATGAATCGAAAGACCTTTTATGTGTCACTTTTGGCAAAATCACTTTTTTACGCCAGCCGATCTAAATATGATGTTGATCTTAATGTGATTCGCGGCCGTATCAAATATTAATTTATAGAATTATAATTAAAAAATCACCAATACAAAAGAATCCCTCTTCGTTTATAAAATCCTATAATTATTATAAGACTATTTCATGAAATCATGACATTTTAGGATTATTCTAACATAAGAGTTGTAAATTCTGTTTGTAGCTGATTCTAATGATTATAATTATTTGAAGCCATATTTGTTACGGTCTCGAATCATATTTTAATCAACATACAACCTGACACTGAGTTACAAATTGCAAAAAACGTAAGGAAATTTGAATTTCGCGGGCTACCTTAGCGCGTCCCCTTTAAAATATCGATAGCTCATTATCGATAACGGTAATCTTTAATTGAGTAGCTGACTGTGACATGTGCATAGTTGGAATCTTCGCGAAGAATATGTTTGAGTTTAAAAGAAAGTAGACCTTAAATTTAACAACATAAAGTCCACTTTTATTTGTCTTGTTTAATAAAATATTATTATTCAAAATTTAATCGAAATAAAATCAATTAAGACTTACTGATGGTATGACATACCTCTATTTAATATATTTTTGGTTCTGCTATCGTGTTTACATTCTAAAACAGCACAATAGGGCATTTTTGTATTTTTTTTTTTCAAGTTCTTTTCACCGTGACGGTTGTAACTAGACTGATTTGCGTGGTGTGTGCGCGGAAGCAGACATATGCGGATCTCCGCAATACTCGGGGTACGCGGGACCCGCCTACTTGCGACTTCTACTGTTTTTTCTGTTCTGTGGTCGGCAGACAGTCTCCGTAGATGAGGTCCCCGCAGCGGGCGTAGCGATCAATTAAATGTATCGGTCGGCAAAAAGCGTACGGAGACCAATCCGTTTCACGTTAATTTTTAAACCACTTTACGCGACGGTAAGCAAATTTAAAAATGGGATTAATCACAGGAGGTCCTGCTGCAGCGTCAATGGTATTTTTTTTTACTTAAACAGAACAGGTTTGATTACCACCTCGAACTGGAATTATGTATACAGAGTTGATATGACAGAGGGGCATTAAATTACACTACGTATACTATACGTGTTTAGTATTAATTCGATACGGTATAAAAATAAAAAGCATCAAAAATGAGTTTTTTTTTTTCAAACAAACTAAATAGCTTATGAATCAGAGTAAAACGCAACCACCCTTTGTAAATAGATTTAACTGACCTTAGAAGATACCTAGGTAACAGTGGCAACGCCGCGCCCGCGCCGCGCGGCGTGTTTTATCTCATTTCAAAGCGGGCGGCCGGCGGCGGTGGCGCGGGCGGCGGCTTAGGCCTTCACTCGCGGCTTTTAGGTATGGTTTTGAAGTACGCGCGCAACAACAAAAACACTAAAATTTTAAATTCTCGATGTGTCCTTCATTCACAAGAATGCACAAATTATACCGACGGAGAATATTGTTACTTATTTTTCTAATTAAAAATCATGTCAGTGTATTCTAACGCCGTGTAAGTTACACGAGGCATTGTTGAACACTTTAATTACACACACACACACACAAAACCAAAGTTTAATTACGTGTCGTATCACAATAAAAGCAGTCGATCACAAAAAAAAACACTAACACTAAATAATAATAATCCCAAGTTACGTGTCCTGTCACAATAAAAAAAGAAATACTGTCTTAAACTTGTTTAGTGTCCTATCACAATAATAAAACTAAATCCGAATTGTCAGCGCGCGAGTTCGACAATACGGAGGCGGAGCAGGTACTTCCGTGTTACGTAACATAAGTACGTTCCGAAAGAATAGCGTCGGCGCACTGAAAAAAACAGTTTTTAGAAGCCCCACTCACTTACCGATCGCAACCCCTGCCCCTCGTCGCTAGGATGCAATAGCAACACACTGACCTATTTCTATTTCTTTTACCCACGGGGTGTTTGCTATTATTTTCACACTCGAAATGAAAATGCAAGTGTGTGTGTATTTATTGCTTCCTTGTTTGCATTGTCATCTTTTTAGCGAGAATATTTGGTTGTACTTGTGATTTGCGTCACAGCGGCAACCACGCATAGGTTATACTCAGATTTATCGTTTTAAGGTGCATGACCTATGCGTATAGACATAATCAGCTGTTAGGAATGATACATCGTGTTCAAACGGGGCAAAAACTTAAAAAATCATTTGCGACTAAACTACTGCTCCTATTTAATTGATTTTTGGTACAGAGCTTGAAAATGGTACCTAGTATAGGCAGTTTAAAGGAAAGCCCCTCTGTCGTATCAACTTTGTATAATTAGTTGTTAGGGCTCCGTACTTCAAAACAAGAACCGGAACCCTAATCGGATCACTCGTGTGTCTGTCGATCCGTCTGCCACAGCCAATTTTCTGCGAATCGAATGGACCGATTAAGTTGAAATTTTGTACTCATATGTAACTTTGTGACCCAAACACGGGTGTAACGTAAATAAATGAATTTTGAATATGGGGGTCACTTTTTTTATAATTTTTAAATAAACACTTTAAAGACAATTAAGGAAAAATATAAACGTTTTCTTTCTTTTTTTTAAGAAAGTTGATGAAAATAGACCATTCCGCCCTTATCTCCGAAACTACAAGCCTAAAATTCTGAAAAAAATACACAGAATGGTTCTTTATTAACCTGTAAGAAGTTTATGGTCTTAAAATAACATGGTAAATCTCTCAGTATTGTGCGTACAAACTTACATTTGCAGTTGGAATATATGGGATAACATGTTTTTTAACTACAATTTTAAGTTGTTTCTTGGGATAAAATCATCCCAACTACGGAACCCTTCATTGTAGGTGGTCCGACGCGCACGTAGCCGGTTTTTTTAATCACAAAATCGTGAAAAACGCTTCATTACATGGATTTATGACATTGACGACCATATCTGGAATTGAATCAATTGAGTGCATTATCAAAAGATTTTCTTTTTATAACGATTTCTTTTCGTGATTCAGGTTAGACTTTAAAAAAAAAACCACCATTTTAAAAGATCCAGAGAGACAGTTACAATTTTTTTGGTATAATACGATTATCAGACGTGTGAGGGCCCAAAAAAAGCTATATCCTTTGAACTTTGTCATGTATGTCATTGCGTTTGTGGTTCTAAACTATCTATGATTCTAAATTCAATTAGAGAGGTGATATGGCGTATGGTGTAAGTGAGTGTAATGTTGCAGCTTGCTGTCCTCGTGCAGCTCGTTCCGCGAGTCGCAGTACGCGGCCGACGAGCACGGCGCCGACGACCAGCTGGCAGCGCTCAACGGTCAGTCGCACACCCTGATACACCCCTACTGCCATACCAACTATCAAAGAACAGACTTGAACAAATTAGATTTCTTTGTGACTTTTTCTTTTCGTGTTTGTGACATCGCGTGAAAGTCCAGCCCAGGCGCCCAGCCAGTAGTCAGTACAGGCGTTGCCAATCGCGCGCGTGTGTGCCACTATTGCTTCCAGGCCCACCAGCACACGGCGCACGGGGCTGGCTCTATTTACCCGACCGCAGTGAAGCCAAAAAAGGAGGGTTATGTGTTTGACCTGATGTATGTGTGTCCGTCTCTATGTTCCCTCATAACTATGCTAGTGGCACTGGGTATAAATAATAAAAAAATATTAAAATGACTGATTTTAAGCGCCAAAACGAATGGTAAAAAGTAAAACTCCCAAAACTATCGAGTGGGGTATCAAAATTAAAGGTTTTATTACGGGTATGTCACAGTATCAAAATTGAATAAAAATCAAAATGGCGTATTTTTTGCGAAAAAACTTATGTTTAAATTAAAAATCTTCCAAACCTATCGAGTGTCGTATCAAAATGATGGGGAGTATTGCTGTTGGGACTGCCACGATGGTGCAGCGCGTTTAATATGTTTGCGCAAAACCGAACTGACGGCTTCCACGCCGACATTCGCAAGAAAACCGCGTCGCTGTTGTCAAGGTTGCGGGCGAGTGGCACCAGCATTCTACAGACTATATCGAAGAGTATCCACTCTCCGATTATTAAAAGTTTTGTGAGAAGGACAATCACTAAACATTAATTTGGGGATGTCCTTTTCACAATAATATTTATTCTGTCTTCTGCTCTATTGTATTGTAACTACTAACACTAGTACAGTGGTACCCAACTGATAAGGCGCGTCGTGAATCTTCGTTCGCACAGAAAAGAAAGTATGGCCCCGAAGATTAACGAAAGAATGCTTAAAACTTACAATCAACCTTAGTATACTACTATAAGCTTCATAATACACTTCAGCTGTTAGTTCCGTCTCACTCGCAAGTCACGCTCCTCCGCACAATTACACTTCGTGCCAATTTTATCGGGCCACCACTTTTCATCAAATATATATTTAATAAAAAATACAGGTTATTTAAAATATATGATTTATTTAATAAACAAATAGGTATTTATTTAGTAAACAATAGAAAAAACTTAATCTAAAGGCCGCACTCCTGCTATCCCAATATCGCTCTGAGCGTCGCTACTATTACAATCACTATCACGATTCGAACTATGCGATGAAGATGATGTATCTTCGTTGTGGTGTTTATCACAAATTGGTCCAATCTATCGTCGATGGCCTCTTCCAATGTCATAAATTCGTCTTCGCATTTGATGGCATGATCTACAACTTTTTGCCACTCGTCTGGCCCGATGGATGCGAACTTTTCAGACAAAAGACGCTGCACTTCGGTCAAATTCATGGCAACTTTGAATTTGCTTACGTGACCTTTCACCTGCAACCAAATGTTTTCTATCGGATTGAAGTCCGGATGATATGGATGAGCCTTAACACTGTGTGGCCGTGAGCTTCCATTATGCTGTCAAGTGATTACTTTAGATAGAGATGCTTATAGCGTTTAATTATATCGTACAATTCCGGTTTATAAGCTTTGATATTGAAAGGGATGTTTTTATCTTTTAACCAATCCTGCATAATCTTTTTGCAGAGTTACTGTTCGGTGCCCTGTCCTCTAATGTGCTATGGCATGACGCATTGTCAATGACAAACACAGAATTCGGTTGGAGGTTGGGAATTAATTTCTCTTGCAACCATTTCTCGTAATTTTCTTTATTCATCTCACTGTGATAGTCTCCTGTGGTATGCGCCGATTTGTACATGAGCAAAGAATTTGGTATGAATCCATTAGCACCACCAGCATGCACTATAATCAACCTCGGTCCCTTCAAAATTATTTTTTTTATGCCTTTGCCTTGACCGTCAGACCAGGCTTGTTCCTTTGTGTGGGTCGAATGATCATAAGTCTCGTCGCCATACACTATAGGTCTCCCTTCATGCCGATACTTTTGGAACGAAGTTCCTTATCGCGCGTTGCGAAAGGGGGCTAGACGGAAAAATTTAGGACCAAAAGTTGTAACGACACTTTTTGCTATCGAGAGTCGTGCGCGTGTTTCTCTCTGTCTCTCTCTCAAAGTCGAAGTCGGAGTCGGAGTCGAAGTCGGAGTCGTAGTCGAAGTCGAAGTTGAAGTCGAGCGAGTGTATAAGTCGACACGAGTCAAGAGACTTATACTTATACTTCGAGACCAAAAGTTGTAACGACACTTTTTGCTATAGTTGTAAGCCGTGCGTCGTGCGCGTGTTTCTCTGTCTGTCTCTCTCTCTCTCTCATAGAAAGAGGAACTTCGTTCCATCCAGGGCCCGTATTAATAAACGTTACTCAGCCCAAGAGCTCGCACTTGATACCAATCTTGAGGTCTCGACCGTATTAATAAACATAAGAATTGATGTACTCAAGTTACGGCTTAGGTTTACGTTATCAGCCGAGTGATGGACTGATTAATAAACGAAACTCGACACTTAAGTATACAATAGGTGAGTGTACTCAACATGCTAAAACCTGAGTGTAGGCGGTACGTGACTTAAGGTCGTGATTAGTAGCGCGAAACATGGATTTTGAAAATATTTTGGGTGAAATTAATTATTACGATCAAATAGAGTACTATGACGATATTTTATGGCCATTACGATATCGTGTAGCAAAAATATACATAAGGGCGACCTCAAATCCTTTTGAGTTAACAAGTTTTTTTTTTTTTCAAACGATTCAGATTTTATCAAGAGTCAGTGTTGTATACAGTAACATTAATTAAAATACTTATTTGTGAAATACAGTAACAGATGTATTTCAATTTCCCCACAAATAGTCGTCCTATTATCTTTAAGGTTTTATGCTACAGCATCATTTCAGGTAGGTAACTACCTATATAAATATTGTAAGTACATTTATATAAGTATCATTTATTTAATTACTATTTATATATATTATATGTAACACATAAAGACATGAAATCCGCCTATGTTGTCCGCCACTTATTTAGTCGCATAAAGTTTAATAAATAAATAAAGTTTAAAAGTAGGTACCTACCTTATAAATCCAATTAATCTATGTAATATTATTAGAAACAAACCCAATATATTCATATGAAAAAGTAATCTAATAAATTTATATTTCATCCTTTTTTTTTGAGACTCGTCCTTGACTATCCAGACGCTTTATTGCGTTATGTTATTTGTACCTGCTAAGTTCAGTAGTAAGCATTTCTGTCATATTGAGAAATAATTATACAACATTATTAATAATTTAATTTTTTCTTGGGTAGACAACAACTTTATAACGTGATAAAGCGCTATTCATATAAGTGTTTCAATAAATATTCCGACATAACAATAACGAAACGTGATGAATGTTATTCTAAACTTCGGTCAATATGTGTGTAATCGTTCACGAGATCGGCATCAAGTACAGCGCATTGAGGAGCTGATCTTGGTAACTGAGATACTGTACTCATGTGTTTATTGATTAGCAATGATCTTGAGATGCTGATATCGTAATAATGGCGTATCAAATGATAGCGCACTTAAGTACGTTGTTGAGGGACGTTTATTAATTCGGGCCCGGGTGTCCCTTGACACCTCTCAAAAGTTTATTTTTTATATTTCTTAAAAATCGTATTCTTAATAGCCTTACTTCATCTTTTTCCGCCAGCAACTTACGGTTCGTTTGCGATTTAAACTTAAATCCTATCTCTTTTACTATTCGGCGCAGAGTTTCTCTGCCCCCTTCGAAGTCGATATCTCTTTTTAATTTCTCCAATAGCGCTCTCATTGTGACTACCTGTTTTTCTTCGCGGTGAAAGTCATAAATTTTCCTGCGTATGGCTTGGTATGAAAAATCGTCCAATTCCTTACGATAAGTTTTTTTAAATTTACCCTTTTTCGTCGTTCTAAAAGAAGGCCCCACAGTGTTTTCACTCGTATGTTGATCCTTGTCCTTAAGAATTCTTGTTATAGTTCGTTTTGAAATTTGTGTAGCTTCGGCCGTTCGGTCAATAATTTCAAAAAATCGATCTTTTATAAATGTTGTGTTCTTAGACTCCTGTGCTTCTTTCTTCATAAACTCGTGCACATTGAAAATTATTTCCCGAGCTTGACTTTTAAGTGGTTGCCCCCTTTTTAAAGAACTCATTTTAAATCATAAAAAGAAAACACTTTTGTTGCCACTACGTGTACTTTTGCCTGCTACGCGTGCACTCGATCAAAAGTATGGCGCCTGACTACTCGATCAAAAGTATGGCGCCTGACTAACATGCCAGCCACGCGGCGCTCGCAAACATGGCGGCAACTGCCGACCAATAGCGGTACAGGAAACAGAAGCGCGGTGCGTGGAGCGTGCCTATTGGTCAATAGCATTTCCCGCGCTTTGAAAATTCATCTTCTGCGCAGGTACATCGGTAAGCCATATCAAAGTCAAAGTCAAATCATTTATTTCAAATAGGCCCTTGCAAGGCACTTTTGAACGTCAAAAAATCAGTTGGGTTACTACTACTGTAATAAGTTATATTAATGTTTACTAAAACGGATCATAGTTGTCTGAAATAAAGAATATTATTATTATTATTGCGCGAGTGGCAGTGCGTGTATCCAAATTTAAAAAATCTGAATGGCGGGCTATGGGTGCCAAAATGTATGTTTAAAAAAAATATCTCCCAAAGCTATCGAATGGGGTATCAAAATGAAGGGTTTTAAAAGGTTATTACAAAAATATGAATTATATGTTTAAACTAGCTTTTGCCCGTGACTTCGTCCGCGTAAAAGTCGACAATGGTTCTAATAGGTTTTATTGTTTTTTTACGTTATTAATTTTTTTACAACATATAAATTATTTTGTTAACATTTATTTATTTATCATCATCTTATATTTACCATTACAGGTTACCCCAATGCGATAAATGCGCTTATCCTAACTTAACATCTATAACATATTACAAACAATGCATTCCTTGTGAATTCACTCAGAGAACAACAGAATAAGTCCGTCTCACTCGCTATGAGGTTGAGCGTGCGGAGTGCACGCGTCAGGGGCGCCTCTCTTAAAAGGTTGGTCCGAGCGCGCGGCTCCACTAGCAGTGGCGGCTGCCGTCGTCGCCACACGTACCTGTCCGGAACGCACAGACTCACCTGCTCTAAAACAACTGCATTCTGCACTTTCCCTCGCAGTAGCTTAAATACATATGAGGTGAGTGCAAGATCCCTCCTGACCCTTAGCTCATTGTATCCTACCATACCTAAAATAAATAAGGTTGGATACATTAACGGGTAAAATGGATAGACCCCATAATACCGCTTATATAAATACCTAATAAATTTATTTTGTACCCTCTCCAGCATGAGACTATATTTAGTAAACATGTTTGAATACTTATAAAATATAACAATCATTATAATATATAACAATCAGTATAGGGATTTATAGGTTAAATAGGTAAACATGAAAATAAAATAAAATTTTGTTATATTTTATGAACACGAAGCTCAGTCTTTGATGGTGAAAGTTACACGGGGGTATTATCTTTTTACAACGAAATCGAACTACTACACCTACCGTATTTCTTTGTAAACAATATTTTTTGTTTTTCCTTCGGGTGCTAGAATCACCAGGCTACTCTGTGCGCTTACTCTGGAGCATGCCACATACAACTGGCCGTGGAAGAAGCAGCTTTTCCTCAAGTCTACTCCGCGATCTTAATAGTTTGATCTTGAGCTTTGTTTATGGTCATTGCGAAGCAGACTTTGATGGGAAACTGCTCTGTCTTGAATTCGAAGGGGTGGGTAATAATTTGATGTGTTAGGGGAATCCTAGGAATAAATACAAACCTCTGTAAATCATAAAAACCTTCAAATGCGGTACTAATATACGAGTAGCACGGTGACTTTCGAGACATTCCAATTTTAAAGAGTATTTGCATTGCACCAAGCTTTTATGTGAGTTCAACCTTTTTTTAATAAAATCGGATTGAGTTTTCAAACATGTGTCAAAATAAAACGTAATTTAAACCAAAAGCACTAAGGAGTATTGATATCAACTTCGAAGCAAATCACTCCCAAAATAAATTTCTACCCCTATTTAACCCCGTTAGGGGATGAATTTAAATAAAATACGAAACACGTCTTCCATCAATTTTGTTAAAAAATGTTTATGCAAAATGTCTGGTGGGGCAATGGACGATTGCCTAGGTAGTCAAAACCAATGTTCAGTAATGATTGTTATATTATTATATTCGTCATATTTTATAATTTATCAATTAATAAGTTTAAGGAGTCAAGAATTTGCGTGGGAGTCAAAAACTGGTCAAAATAAGGTTACGTTTTTTTTATTATAACGCCATCTGTGAGAATAAACAGGTACTAATTGGTGGTATGCCTTTGTAAGTTTTTTTTAATATTTATATTTGTGTAACAAACATGTAAAGCACCTATTTCAATATCTATTAAATAAGTGCCTGACATGACAGCAACAACCGGTGTTGGTTGTAGAGAAGTGGTGGCGGCGGTGTTGATGATCCATGTTCAATGGATGTAACAACACCCTCTTGTAATTCCCTTGATGAGTCATGAATCTGGCGTCGATTCGCTCGAACCCAAAGCCATCACATGCATACATTGTTGTCATATCCTGAAAATATTATTAAAATACATTTTATTACAAATGTCATGACATAACTGGTGAAATGTGCTGCACAATAGGTTCACCACGCCCAAATCCTTCGGGAATCGCTGGCGTGATGTTATATTTATTTTGAGTTTTTACATGAAGAATACTCCTTCCATCTTCCGCGATCGTCGTTTCCATCGCTCGTCTATCCAGTTTCGAGGGATCTGTCCCATTCGTTTTGCCATTTTCTTTCAGACTTTACCTACTTATAATAAAAACGTAGTCGGGTAATAAATAATTTATCTGATAATTATTATCATTGGAAATACCCCCGGGGTACTAAAGGGCGGTCCACTGCAACAGTATAGAAACGTCGGCCTCTTGGATTTCTGAGCCCGATTGAGATATTACATCCACGGCAGACCATTGTATGACCTAACTATCTCTTATTGTCAGCAGCTTCGGTATTTAATTAATTATAACAGTCGTGACAAGCATAACGATCTAATGGGAGCTGGAACAATAGCAAATATTATTGTACTCGGATTTTTCAAATTATAACTCATTTGGTCAATATATTGCCTTCACCGCATGGTTTACGTGACTGCCGTAGGCGTACCCTGGGCGTACCTGATTTGCTAACCATCGAGCGAATCTCACTTGCAAGGGTAAACAGTAAACAGCCTTCCCACGATATGTCTGCGAATCCCCTGCACGGCGATGCCACAATTGATGCACCTCATCATAATATCCAAATCGAAAAGTAAAACTACATCAATGAGTAAAACAGAATCCAATACGAACTGATATATGATGGCAGACCGTGTGGTAGGTCGTTATAAGAAAATATCAATATTACAAAATAATCGCACAGTTACCAAGGAACGTTTATATGCAACTTGGAACTGCAATGCAAGCAAAGCACAGAACATTAATACGCAAGAAGGCAAAGCAAGCAGAAAATAATAATTAAATGTCAATGTCATGTCAAAGAAATAATAAATAATTACCTTCATTTTAAGAAGTGGGTATTCAAAATAAAAACACTCTAGATGTTTACACAAAAATTTGTTAGTAATATTGTCGTATTTTATACGCAATTACATTACAACAATTACATACATTCTTTTGATTTAAAATAAGCGGGTTATAGTTATTATTCATACTCTTTAAAGGTAATTACGGAATAAAATGGAACGTCAAAAACATTTTTAGAACTTCCCGTTAAAAATAGCGAGGCGGAAGCTATAATTGAGCAATTTTTTTTTGGTTTTATGTTGCGCAACGTATTTAGAATTTATAAATCCATAATAAATTAAATCTTACTGTAAAACCTTAAATCATGAACATTGTCGACTCGGAACACAACCAGAGGGCAGAAACTGGACATGTCCTTTGAAGTAGATTGGGCCAAGGAATCACGTTGTCCCATACAAACTTTATTACCCCCCGTTTTCACCCCCGTAGGGGTAGAATTTCGGAAAATCCTTTCTTATCGGATGCCTACGTCATACATACTCGTAGAACACACCCTCCAAGTTTCAGGTATCTACGATCAGTGGTTTAGGCTGTGCGTTGATCCGTCAGTCAGTCATTCAGGACAAAGCATTTATGTAATTTAGAATGAGAAATGGTAAAAAAAATACCGAACTAAAAAGTATTATTTAAAAATTGAACTTTAAGGTTTCGGTCGGCCCGGGTACGTTAACAGTACGAGAGCGGTTAAAAAAGATGGAAACAAAATGACATATTTCTGACTCCAAAACAATCTCATATAGTCGGAGGCAATAGGTCTTTATTATTAAATTTGAGAATATCCTTCTGTGCACGAATCTGACTCGCACTTGACCGATTTTGTATTGATATGAAGGATAGAATGTGCATTGGAAAAAAAGGACATTTCGCGAAGTGGTCATTTTCCGACTGAAGACTTACTTTCTTAGAATAAAGTCAGTCTTCAGTCGCAAAATGACCACTTCCGTCGTCTTTAACCATAGACAAAAGTGGTTGTGTGAAAAAAGCATGGAAGTGCATATTATAAAAATAAAATAAATTGCTTTGCACTCTAAAGGACATGTCTGGTGGGGCAATGGACGATTGCCTAGGTAGTCAAAACCAATGTTCAGTGATGATGAATGATTGTTATATTATTATATTCGTCATATTTTATAGTTTATCAATTAACTAGCTTTTGCCCGCGGCTCCGCCCGCGTGGATGTCGGAAAATATCCCACGGGAACGTCCTCGGGATTAGTAAGATACCTAATATCCGAGGAAAAGTCATTGACCACTGCGCCCGCGTCCGAAATGTTCCGAATTGTGCGTAATTTTGAATCTGTGATATCTTTTAAAGTATTCATTTTAATGATATGATGTCAAGGCATGTTTTAATGTCCATTAAATGCCCGATTTAATTAACATAATTATTTTATTGGATAAGGATAAATAAAATACCGGTCAAAATACGAGGGGTGTTTATAAATAGTGAGAATGCGATACATTCTCCTTGGAAAGAAAAAAAATAAATACTGGCAGGCATAGCCCAGACATTAGTAAAGATGATAATAAAAAAAGCAATTAATACTCTTTTGTTTTTTAAAAGTAGAAGTCTATTGTTTGCGTCGTTTCGGAACGTGTTCTTAAAAATGGATAAAGTTCGTGCGGTAATAAAATATCTCTGCTTGAAAAATTTTACTACGGAGCAGGTAAATGAAGACTTGAGAGCAACATTAGGGGTTCATGCTCCTCCTTATTCTACGGTTGCGCGTTGGTGTGCTGAGTTCAAGCGAGAAAGAACTTCCACTAACGACGACCCACGAACGGGACGCCCCATACAACAGTGACTGAACAAATGATTAAAAAAGTTGAAAATATTGTCTTGGCGGATAGCTGAAGAAGTAAAGATTTCGATAGGAAGTGTCCATAATATTATAAACGACCATTTGGGTATGAAAAAAGTGTCAGCGCGCTGGGTGCCCAGAATGCTTTCTGACGCGCAGAAACAAACTCGACTGAGAATTTCACTAAGCTGTTTGGATTTGTTACAACAAGATCCTGACCGATTTTTGGCTCGATTCATAACTATGGACGAAACATGGCTTCACCATTATGACCCGGAAACAAAACAACAGTCCATGACTTGGAAGCGACCGTCATCTCCAACTCCAAAGAAATTTAAGGCGATTCCATCCGCAGGAAAGATCATGGGCTCTCTTTTCTGGGACAGCCAAGGGGTGGTAATGATCGAATATCTTAATCATGGACCCACTATTACGGGGACTATGTACGCAGGACAAGTAACAAAGTTGCGTGAGAAAATACGCAAGAAACGGCGTGGCAAACTCGCTGAAGTTGTTTTGTTTCACTAAGATAACGCCCCTGCGCACAAGTCCAGAGTTGCGATGACTGCCATTCAAGAAGCTGGCTTTAATTGATGGAACGTCCTCCATATTTACCGGACCTTGCTCCTAGTGATTTCTACCTATTTCCGCGCTTAAAGGAACATCTCAGGGGCCGGAAATTCGAAGATGATGACGGAGTAGTCGCCGCCGTAAATGATTTTTTAAGGGATCAGGAAGAAGATTTTTTTAGAAAGGGAATTTTAGAATTAGAGAAAAGATATACAAAGTGTATAAACGTAAGTGTATGAAAGGTGACTACGTCGAAAAATAAAATAACATATAATAAAAGATAATTGCGTCTTACTCATTCTCACTATTTATTGAACACCCCTCGTAACTTCGGTAATAGCAAAGTAATTTTTATCAAGTCTGAAAGATAAAAATGGTCACTGTAGGTCATCCTTAGAAGATAGACATATGCTATCGCGGACTTTATTTTTGATTTTTTTAAGATATACAATTCTGTAAAACATAAATTTGATGTATCTCTTACGGCTTACGCGGCGCACGCCAGTAAAGCTCCCAGTTGGCATGATTTTTTCCGACATCTTCGACAATAATCTTCATATTTCAGCCAATTTACACAAAACCTTAATGTATTATACACAAAAACCTTCCGCATGAATCACTCTATCTATTCAGTACAGGACTGAGATATTACATCCACGGCAGACCATTGTACTCGTATGACCTAATAATCTCTTATTGTCAGCAGCTTTGGTATCGTGCCAAGCATATCGATCTAATGGGAGCTGGAACAATAGCAAATATCATTGTATTTTTCAAATTATAACACAATTGGTCAATACGAGGGCGGAGTGATAAGTCTGGTAAAAATCTATTTTGGAATAAAATTATCGCAAATTGCATGTAACCTCCTTGTTCACAACTCTTTTGAGGGACTATATTTAAATTTTCAGCCAGTACCGCCGGTTAGTTTTTTTTTGAGAGCCATTAAATAAAAACAATTGAACGCATTTTCGCAAAGATGGAGAAAAGTGAATTTGGAGTGTTGATTAAACATTATTTTTTGCGCAAAAAAACTATTACGGAAACGAAACAAAGGCTTGATAAATATAATGGGGACTGCTCCGTCGATTAAAATGATTCATAAATGGTTTACGGATTTTCGGTGTGGTCGTACAAGCACTAGTGATGCTGAACGCCCAGGACGCCCAGTTGAGGTCACTACTCCAGAGATGATCGCTAAAATCCATGACATAGTGTTGAACGACCGAAGAGTAAAAGTGAGCAAGATAGTCGAGATAGTAAGCATCTCAGACGAACGTGTGCGCAATATCTTACACCAACATTTGGATATGAAAAAGCTCTCCGCGCGATAGGTGCCGCGTTTACTGACTATTGATCAAAAACGCATGCGAGTTACCACTTCGAAGGCAGGTTTGGCGTTGTTACAACGGAATAAACCTGATTTTTTGCGTCGTTATATAACGGTAGACGAAACGTGGATCCACCACCATACACCAAAAACCAAGGAACAATCGAAACAATGGATTGCTAGGGGCGAACCAGCTCCGAAGAAGGCCAAAGCAGTTTTATCGGCCAATAAAGTGATGGCTACAGTTTTCTGGGACGCACGTGGGGTAATCCATATTGACTACCTAGAGAAGGGTAAAACGATCAATGGCGAATATTATGCCAATTTATTGGACCAATTTAACCAAATGTTACCTGAAAAACGACCGCATTTGGCTAAGAAGAAAAGCCTCTTCCACCAAGACAAAGCACGAGTGCACACCTGCGCGATTGCCATGGCCAAATTACATGAGTTGCTATCTCACCCACCATATTCGCCAGATTTGGCCCCTTGCGACTATTTTCTGTTTCCGAATTTAAAAAAAATTGCTCGTTGGAAAAAGTTTTAGCTCCAACGAGGAGATCATGCTCGAAATCAATGCCTATTTCGAAGGGTTGTCTGAGCCGTACTTTACGAAAGGGTTCGAAAAGTTTGAGAAACGCTGGATGAAGTGCATTGAGTTAGATGGAAATTACGTTGAAAAATAAATCATAATTTTTAAATAAAGTTGTCTCCTTGTTTCATTTTTACCAGACTTATCACTCCGCCCTCGTATATTGCCTTCACTGCATGGTTTACGTGACTGCCATAGTAGGCGTACCTGATTTGCTAACCATCGAGCGAATCTCGTTTGCAAGGGTAAAGACAGCATTCCCACGATATGTCTGCGAATCCCCTGCACAGCGATGCCACAATTGATGCACCTCATCATAATATCCAAATCGAAAAGTAAAACAGAATCCCATACGAAGCAGTGATTACGAACTGATATACAGGGTGATTGGAAGATGGGTGCAAAGCTTTAAGGCAAAGATAGTACAGACAATTTAGAACCATATAAGCCATGGTTGTCTTAGACGAAGACTTACCATTTTTTTTTAAACTTGATTTTTATTTTATTTTCGAAAATTTCCAATATTTTAAGTAAAGTGCTTATTTATGGCCAAATTGAATGATAAATGAATTCTTTTTTATTTAAAAAAATTAAAGTAACGTGTAAGTAATCTATCAAAACATTTTTTAGGCATCTGTGTGATTAGACATTTTTTTATGGACTTTTAAATTTCATAAAAATTTGAATTTTTTTATAAATACTTTTTGTAAACCTTATAAAAAAAAAACGGAGTTTGCTTTTTTTGTTCAGACCTTTTTGAAAACATACTTGATAATCGCTCTTTCTTCTGAGGTATCATTTACGTGGATATTTTACAAATTATTGAAGTTAGGACCTACAAACCAATTTGAGAAAGAAATTTAAAATTTTAGGCCGACTAATTAAAATAAAATTTTGCTTAAAAAATTACTTTATGTGTTCGAAATGATAACTTAGGTCGATTCTAAGAATTTTTTGCACATGCAAGAACCAAATTGAAGGATTACCTAAACAATTGTCACAATTCTAAGAATTTTTTGCACATGTAAGAACCAATTTAAAGGATTATCTAAACAATGGTCACCACGCGTGGTGCGACGGCATTTCCAGGTAGAACGCCCAGTAAATAGAAAATAGCGATAAGTACGTTGGTTTTTACAGCAAAATGGTCTTAGTTACTAAAGCAACAAAGTCGTGTAAAAACTTTAGTCAAACAATTTGAAGGAGAAATTTTAAAACATTTTGAATTGATATTGCAAAAAGTATTTATAAATAAATTAAAAATTTCATGAACTTTAAAAGTCCATAAAAAAATGTCTAATCAGACAGATGAACAATGTTAATGAGATAATGTGTCGGATGGATTCTCCCGGACGGTGGCATGCCCGACAGATGTCAACCGTGCCGTCCTTCACAATAAATATCCGGTAATTGTTCGTCATGATAACTTCGTCCATAATTGCACAGACAAAACCTTCGGTTTCCCCAAAGAGGTCACCAAAACGCAGCCAGGCTACGGACGCTAGCAAATCTACATCGGGTCCATGTAGGGCCCGGAAATAGCGTCCGTGAAGCTCCTTACTCTGCCATACCTCCTTGCGATCGTTAGTTTCAAGCACTACTAGGCTTGCGCCAGTTCTATTTAGCCAAGGAAAGCGGGGTGAGACCCTCAATCAGAACAACAATTTTTTTTATTAGGCTTTTTTTATTTGACCAGCACTTTAGGAACTGAAAGAAACTGTTATTTTTGTATGGAAACGAATACAAAAATGTCTGTGTCTCATGATTCCCTCCTTGTTTCGATTTGCGGTTTTCACTACTGTTTTTTACCCATTTTATGCCACATTTTCTTCAAAGACACATGGTGCCCCTTCCGAGATATTTTGCCTATAGTAACCAAGATTAATTATCTTGGTTATTGTATTACTGATGGAATGGAGGTACATTAAGTATACTTACTACTGAGAATTAGTCATCACTAAGTAGTTCCTTAAATAACAGGTGCATTTGTGAGTACTTTAATGACATAAGAACGCTGTTGTTGCAATATAACAAAAGCGTTAATGAGAACTAGCTTCTACTTTCTGACTAACTGACAATTCAAAAGTGCCTGTAAATGGTTTAATTGTAATAAATGCTTTGAGTTTGAGTTTCATATTTTGGGAGTGCAACTAGACTGCGGTTGCTCGGAGACATGCATGCATGTCTAGTTAACCGGACGTTGATCAACCGCGAGCTGGTTGGACCTTATGCGGCACTTCAATTGGCTTAGGGTGTTAATTGAGCGGTGGCAAATAGAGCCATTACACAAATATTATACACCATGTGAAGTGTCAGCATTTGGGCAGAGCGCAGCTAGTGACTTGCGTGCATGCACGCGGGTCACTAGGCGTCTCGCGGTGCTGATGAGCGTGTTGTGTGCAGGCGGTGGGGGAGGGAGCGGGGGGCGAGCGCGCGAGGCCTCCTCCGAGGGCTCGCTGGCGGAGGGCACGCCCGACACCGACGAGTCGGGTGGCGAGCCGCGCCACCGCAACAAGCGCCGCCACCACGCGCACCCGCACCAGCACGACGTCGCGCCCAAGGTAAGTGCCGCGCCAACCGCGCCTGTACCCTCACGTGTCAGTACCTAACGTGTGCAACGTCCTTTTGCAGCAAGGAGTGCAGGTGGCGGCCCTGGAGGTGCAGAACGTGAAGCGCGCCATTAATCGCTACGGCACGCTGCCCAAGGGCGCGCGCATCGGTGCCTATCTGGAGTCCATGCGCCAGTCGGTGGGGGCGGGACGTGAACCGCGGGACGAGGCGCGCTCGCTGTCGCCGCGCACGGCGCGCGCCATGCCTCATATGATCCGATCCAACTCGTCCGGTGGCGTGACCGCACCCGCGCCCGCCTCGCCCCGCGCGCCACGCGCCGCTCCTCCGCTGCGCTCGTTCGCCGACAGCCCCGTCAAGCCGCGGCCGCGCCTGGCTGAGCTGGAGTTCCCGCCGCCGCCTCCCGAGCTGCCGCCGCCGCCCGAGGATGTGCAGCCGCCGCCGCCGCCGCCACCCGACTGCTGCCGTGACGCCGGCACCGACACGTCCGAGCGCCTCGCCGACTTGCCGCCGCCGCCGCCGCCCGAGCGTGACGATGACAAGCCCACCAAGAAGAACATGAAGGAGATGCTGGAGCTGAAGCTGGTGGCGGAGATCAAGGAGCGCGCCGACAAGAAGAAGCACCGCATCAACGAGTCGCCGCCGGACGAGCTGGTGATGGGGGACGTAAGCGTGCCTTTCGGTGACCGCGACCCAGTCACGCGCCTCGTGAGCGAACTGTCCGAAAGCCTTAACATGCGCCGGCCCGAGCCAGTGCGCCACGAGGAGCCCAAGGAAAGTGTGTCGCCTATCGACCTCAAGGCCAGCTTGCGCAAGACGCCCTACAGCAACAACGTCGACCCGAAGAGCATGGAGATTAAGAACACTGACTTTAAATCGCAACTCAAAAAGGTAGAAACCAATAAAAAGATGTTGCCTGCGCCCAAGGACTCGGAGGAATCGGTCCGCGCTATCATAGACTTCAAGTCTCGACTGCGGAAAGTGGAGAGTGGCGCACCCGCCACCAATGGCACCGGCAAGAAGGCGGAGCGCTCGCCCGACGAGCCGCGCGACGACGGCGGCGCGCTGGACGCCGGCGCCGGCGACGACGACGACAAGCGCCGCAGCACTGGCAGCATCAGCAGCCTCAAGAAACTGTGGGAGAGCAAGGAGTCGGACGACCGGCTAAGCCCCGCGGCGCGCGCGCGCCCCGATGACGAGTCACCAGAAGGTGCGCGCGCGCGGCGCCGCGACGACAAACCAGCCGTGCCGAACAAGCCGCCCGTCAAGGGCAAACCGGCCAAGCAGGGTATCTACGCCACTCCGCTGCAACCCGGCACCGACGACGCCGACGACGCCGACCTGCTGGCCGCGCTACGCACCTCCCTCGACTGGTGCACCAACGAGGTACGCATACCACCCACTACTAATACTACTAAGCGCTTACCTGTGAAGTAAGCCCTGGCCGAGTAACGGCATCAGTGCGCATTTAGCCTTAATGTACAATGTCAAAATTATATAAGAGAGTCTCCCAAAACGCCCACCTTTCACCACTTCCTATACCCAGTTTCTGAGTTCCCCAGAAAAATTCTCAATAGCATAGCTATTAAGAATTTATCCGGGGAACTGATTGAGGAACTGATTGTTAAACTTAAGATAACTGTCACTGCGTTTCTGAATACGCAACAGACCATTCAATATCTATGAAACCGATAACTAGTTCCCTAGTGGCCGCTAGATGGCTCTGTATAAGAGATCGCATCAAAAATTTATTTTATTATTTTAATTCGTCTTTAATACTAGTTTTTTTTATTATAATATATTTATTAAGCGGCTTAACACTGTTTTAGTTTAAAAAAATATGATAAGTCGTTATTTAAGGGCGGATCATTGTAATTTTATTTTAAACGTAACGTGTTTCATGTCTCTAGTTTCATTTCATTGTTTTTGTTTCGCGTGGTTTTATTTTTGCTTTGCCGTTTAATTTTAAGTTATAAGCTATTTGTATTTCCAATCGTTTTTGATACTTTCCAAACATAATGGAATGAAAGTAGCGTACAATCGTAATGCGATAAACATTTGTTCCAAAACAGACGATGCATATTTGCGATGCGTAACGGATGTTAGAGCAGGGCTGATAATATCACTTAAGTGTATCAAAGTGTTCTTATCAAAGCGATATCTCATATTAATTTCTACTGATATATTAAAAATAAACTCCAGTAATACCAATAATAACTGTTTTGTTTTAATGCAAAACAGCTCTATTATGTTTCCTTCAAAACATAACATTTGATTTGAAGACCTGTTTGATATCTGCTGGTGAAAGAGTACCTGAAGGATGTAGACGCTGTGTGAATTAAATATTATATGAAATGAACGAATATTTCGGTCTGCGTTCATTAAATGTTCCAATAAAACAATTAAGCGTTTTCAATCTATTTATCCTAGTAAATGCAAGAATGTACACATCTTCCATAAGATGTTATATATTAAAGGCAAATTTATTTGCCTTATTTAAGGTGATCATGAATTATCAAGCTACATTATACTGATAATAGAAAATCAATAGGACTAAACTGAATAATAATCTCATCAATAAAAGAGAATTGGATCACTAATATCCTTAATTAATACAAGTTTGGAAGTTATGAGATCAATCAAATGAACAGACATTTTTGAATCTCATAGATAAGTAATTTTATCAAGGTAAGGAAACACAAACTCAATGTCATACATACATGACAAAGTTAAACTTTCATTGAAACTGAAATTTAATTAGGACCTTTTATTAAAATGGTCAATGTCAAGTAGTGACAAAATTTACTTCATGTAAATGAAGTCTCATCATTTGTTAATTAAATTAACTTGAAAATAATGTGAATCATGTACACAAACATAATTTTTTAAAAATATTCTTAGGGAATTCAAAATTATCAAATCTAAATAAATTTTAAATTATGTGTCGTGATGGCCCAGTGGTTAAGGCCTCGCCTCTCATGCTTGTTGGTTGTGGGTTCAAATCCGGGCAAGTACCAATGTGACTTTTTCAATTCATATGTAGTTTCTGAATTTGTCTTGGACATTACTGACATCGGTGGAGGAAAACATCGTGAGGAAACCTGGACTTATAGTTAATATAAGTCTGAAATCGCCAACCCGTCTTGAGCAAGCGTGGTGATCAATGCTCGTGCCTTCTCTGTAAGAGAAGAGGCTTTTGCCCTGCAGTGGGACAGTAACAGGCTGATATTATTATGATCTCCTTTATTCCATTGTAAATACTTATAAATTATATTTTTAAATATTAGAATATAAAAAATTTTAACATTTAAAAATATAAAAAATAGTAGCCCACCGGTATCGGGAACAAGGTCCAAGCTACCGGCGGTCAGGGCTCCAGAGAGAGGAACCTCCTGACAATGCGAGCCGTGTCCAGAAGTACCGCTTTCTGAATCAAGCCCTTGATCCAGCTGCCTAACGAGAGCCTCCTTAGGTGTTGGTCGAGGCTCTTGGCAACTAATCCATTGGCTGATACGACTATCGACACAATGATCGCTGAGTCCACATCCCACATGTCGACAACCTCGCGAGCCAAGTCAAGATACTTGATTTGTTTATCTTTCTCAGCTTTCACGAGGTTCCCGTCATGCGGGACCGTTATGTCAATAATCATTGTGCGCCGCTCTACTCGATCCACCACCACTATATCAGGTTTATTGGCAACAATAGTCCTGTCAGTGATGATGGATCGATCCCAGTACAACGTGATATTTCCATTTTCGAGAAATGGGTCGGGCACATACCTGTAGTACGGCACTTCCGATTCCACAAGATTGTATTTCAGAGCAAGTTGCTGATGGATAATCCTGGCTACAAGGTTGTGTCTATGCAAGTACTCTTCGTTAGCTAGACGAGAACAGCCGGAGATGATGTGTCGGATTGATTCTCCTGGACGGTGGCATGCCCGACAGATGTCAACCGTGCCGTCTTTCACAATAAATCTACGGTAGTTGTTCGTCATGATAACTTCGTCCATAATTGCACAGACAAAACCTTCGGTCACTCCCTTCACCTTCGGTCTTTCCCCAAAGAGGTCACCAAAACGCAGCCAGGCTACGGACGCTAGAAAATCTACATCGGGTCCATGTAGGGCCCGGAAAAAGCGTTCGTGAAGCCTCCTTACTCTGCCATACCTCCTTGCGATCGTTAGTGTCAAGCACTATAGGCTTGCGCCAGTTCTCTTTAGCCATGGCGAGCGGGGTGAGGCCCTTGTCCACCGCGACCACATCTCGATGCATCCCCACGTCGGCTTCTAGGAAATATTCCCTGAGACTGCATATCTCGCGATTGTGGAGGGTCTTAACGTTTAAAAAACCTCGACCTACACACTTTCGCGGGATATACAGTCTCATTACCGATGACCGTGGGTGGTGCATTCGATATGCAGTCAGCAGCGTACGGACCCTCCTATCCAGGGCTTCGAGTTCGGTCTGATTCCATTTGAGTATGCCGAAAGAGTACATCAAAACTGGCATGACCCAACCATTGAAGGCGCGCACCATATTTCCGCCTGATAGAAAACTATTGAATACTTTCTTCAGGCGGCCAAAGAAGCGCTCCTTCAATGATTGCTTCATGTCAGTAACATTGATGCCCAATGCTTCCGACATAACCAAATACTTATAGGTTTCGGATGCGGAGAGGGATCTAAGATTTATGGAATCCGAGAGTTCCGTTCCCACGGATTCCATAATCTCCCCTCGCTTTACATGCATGACCGTACATTTGTCCACACCAAATTCCATCCTGATGGTGCTACTGAAAGTTTCAGTTACTTTCAGTAGCTCCATCAGTTGCAAATTGTTGGGGGCAAAGAGTTTAAGGTCATCCATGTAGAGGAGGTGAGATATAACCTGACCACCTCTCCTCAGCCGGTAGCCTAGACCTGAATCCTCCAGCAGTGTGCTTAGAGGATTCAGGGCTAAACAGAACCATAGCGGACTCAAACTATCGCCCTGAAAACTGCCTCGCTCGATCCTTATTGGCTCGCTATTCCTCTGGATATTTCGACATCCTGGATAGCGAAGGACCGTCCTCCATTGCCCCATACATGACATCAGGAAGGTGCGCAGAGTTGCATCTACTTTATACAGCTCCAGCACCCTCATGAGCCATGTATGTGGCACAGAGTCATAGGCCTTCTTATAATCTATCCAGCATGTCGACAGATCCTTTCGGGAACGGCGAACCTGCTGGCTAATGGCCATATCAATGAGGAGTAGCTCCTTAGTACCGCGGGACCCGTTCCTACATCCATTTTGAGAGGCAGACATGATGACGTTGGTGTCTATGTGTTTATTAATTTTAGCTCTCAAAATGGATGTAAGAACTTTATAGACCGTCGGTAAACACGTGATCGGCCTATAATTTTTGGGTTCCGCGGTGCTACCAGATTTATGGAGCAGGTAAGTAACTCCTGTTGTTAGAAACTGGGGTAGCGAACCAGACTCCAAAGCAGTCTGTTACTGAGCCGCCAAGCGAGCGTGCGATCTTGTAAACCATTTAATCCAGAAGTTGTGCAGCCCGTCCGGCCCTGGGGATTTCCAGTTAGGCAACGGACGGACTGCACGTGCTACATCTTGGGGGCAGATGGTAATAGCCCCCATTTCTGGTATTGGATCGCAGGCTCGCTCGACTTCCCGAGTCCAATCACCTTCGGTGTGGCTGACAGGCACCGACCAGATGCTGCGCCAGAAAGAGCACATGGCAACATCATCCGGCAGACGCGTGTCAGCCACACCTTGGTTTGGTCGCTCCCAAGCCCTATAAACCCACCTTTCATCGCTCTGGAAGGTGCGATTCTGAGTGTATCGTTCTGCTCGCCGCTTATACCTACGAATACGATTCGCCCATGCATACACTTTCTGCTTCAGGAAGTCGATGCGTTCTGTGACACGGGCCATATAGTCCTGAGGGCTGATATCAGTCCTTAAGAACGCCCGCCTCACAAAGCGCATCACTCTAGGGCGAGTATTGCCCTCCCTGAAGCAGATTAGTTTGCCGATGACCGCTCTGGCCCCACCAATACGGCGCTCAATCCTGCACTGACAAGCTTGTACAGCTGGTTTCGGTCGTGTAGCTCTAGAGTCATTAGCAAATTTGACGTGAGCTACACGACATGCCGCTACAGCCGCGCAGTACAGGATTGAATGAGTATCAGTGAAGTCTTCGCAGTCATCAAAATAGTTTGACAACTGCGAATCCAGAATCGCCACCAGCGCCCTATTTTTGTTATGCATGGGCAAACGAGGTAAGCGTGGTCTTAAGTTCGGGCGACATGATCCGATATTCCTGAATCGCACCCTCCATAGCACTCCTCAATTCCTCATTGCACTGGGTACTTACGTATTATTATTATATAATAAATCCTCTTCCTCTCTCATAGAGAGACCCTTTGTTCACTCAGTGGGAACATTATAGCCTGAGCATTATACGAGTATATTCTCTTGAGAGGTGACCCTCTCTTTAACTACCTTACGAAAGTAATTTTTTCTGTCTCTAGCGGCTCTTCCAGTTTCATTTCAACTGATGATCTATTTTCCAGTCTGCTTCCCGAAGGCTACCACAGACCTTATACTTCCTCTATCTTAGTCTGTTTAAAAATGAATTTAGTTCATTCTGAGGAGAGGCAGCGTTGTCTTTCAAGGCAAGCTTAACCACAGTACGTATGCCGTTGCAAACCAAAATCAACAAGGATTATGGTAGATTTTAAGTAAACATCTTGATTGTGAGTGTCTTTGAACCATACTTTAGCCGCACTGTTATTCAAAAACTATAAGATGTGAGATATCTTATAATATTAGGTTAAGCATGTAAATCTACACCAATCAAGGGGTATTTTTTTTATCCCATACGGGTGTCTGGGTAATGCTTTTGAAACTTAAAAATGGACAAAAGCCTGGTTAGATGCGATTAGGTTATTAAGGGCTAATGCCATGCAATCTACACTATGACATTCACCTCTGAATAAGAGCTTTATATGTAATTAGTATGGATTATCTCCAAATACATTTTAGCAAGTACCTTGTTCCTCTATCGACCACTGCCCCTTGCAACCTGACTGCCGCCTCCCCCTCCCAACTTTACAAACTAGGAGTTGCAGCTTGCCAGGTGTAAGAGGTTCTTACATGGATCCTGTGTTAGTACTGGGTCTCCGAGAGCTCTAGTCTCCAAGTACGGGAGCCGGGCTGACTGGGCCAGTATGGGGCGACATATATAGTACGTCGCCGTCGTATTACCGAGTTCAGATGGCTGAGCACTCGGGCTTAAATTGGGCGAAGAGAGAACACCCGTGCTAGTCGATGCTGTCACCTTTGACTAAAAGCATCGCGGAAGCTCGCCAAGCCATCATTAGAGTCCCATGTCACGTACTTTCGCACAACGGCCGACTTATCTGACGCGAAAAGGTCGTAAACGTCGGGGACTCCGTCGTTGCACTCTGAAGACTGGCTTTTTTGGCTGCTTATTACTGCGTATATGGAAACATCTCTCGCAAGTTCGAGTGCCATTTTTTCTGGTTTTGTCAAGTTCCTGACAAGAGTATAGAATACTCTTTATAATTTACACCATACGAATTACAGATATAATAAGATACATACGGTGACACAATGGGCGGTATTATCACTAAAAGCAATCTTTTAAAGACGTCTTTTGGATATACACCGTGGCATTTTGATCGTCTTACAACCGCAGCCCACTTCATGTATCTAATGACTACTAAACATTCATAAAAAAAATAAAAAAAAAATATGAATATTTGAGTAATAAAAAAATGAAAATTTAATTCAATAATATGACGCATGACGTAGTTTGAAACACCCTGTTACGAACGCGTTCCGAGCATTTCGTTCAAAGGGCGGCGCGGTATGGAGCGGCGCGCGGCCGGCATCTTTAAAAGAGTTCATTCACCCTACTGCAAAAATGAGTTTCTTACTATTGCAATCCTAATGTTCTCATTACGTAGCAGTTTGTAAATAAAAGCCACTTAATTCCAATTCTTCCTTCATACTTTAAACGGGCTTAGGACCGTCAGAAACATAATTAATTCTTAATAAAAACCCAAACTAAGTTGTGTTTGATACGTAGGTAACGTAAGTACCTACATAGTAAGTGCAGATTAATAAAAAAGAAAGTAACAAACATACGGCCGATTTCAATAACTGATCAATTGTCTTCGTTCGATCCTATTGAAGATAGAAATTTCACTCATGTTCCTTAAGTAGGTCCTACCTACCTACATAAAATACAGAATTTTTATCTCTAACCAGGCAAATAACAAACAAAAGATATGTAGTTATTGAAATTGGCAGTACGTAAATGCTTCCGGCGTATTAAAAAAATTGGAATCAACTGAATTCTTTACACTAATTACTAATTACGTATTTACAAATGATCACTTTTTATTTACATAGGCAAGTAGGTAAGCTTTACCTGTATTGCAGCAACTGTTCGAATTGCCTACCACTTTGTTCAATACACAAATGCGCACGTTTTTGAATATTGTCATTTATTTTATTTAAAGTCACTGTGTCTTGTTTCACGATATCAAAAGCAGCAATTATTTGTTGTTTTAATTGTTCTACACTGCGCGCTTCTTCGGTGTAAACTAGTCTCTTTACTTCAGACCACAAAAAAAAGTCCAATGGTGTCAGGTCCGGGCTTCTAGGTGGCCAAGCCACGGGACCACCGCGCCCGATCCACCTGTCACCAAACTCGCGGTTTAGGTACTCTCGCACTGATCGAGAATAATGAGCGGGACAGCCATCGTGTTGGTAGTACAGACTGTTTAAATAGGGGGCAAGTACATCTTCCAGTAACTCTGGAATTACGTTCTGTACCATTTCTAGGTACGTTCCACCGTTGAGGTTACCTTGAATAAAAATAGGGCCAATTATTCTGTCCCGTATTATCCCAGCCCACACATTCACACTGAATCGGATTTGGTGGGAATGTTCTCGAATTAGATGTGGGTTGTTAATTGACCACCAGTGCTCATTATGGATATTGAACATCCCCACTCGGGTGAACGTAGACTCATCGGTCCAGAGAATGTTGGTGTTTGGATGGTCAATAAGCCAGCGACATAATGCCATGCGGGATTCAGGGTCAGCTCCGTATAAGGCCTGCGCTCGCCGGTAGTGGTACGGGTGTAATCCTTCCGCTTGTAAAATTTTCCAGACGTAGTAGTGGCTGACTCCGAAATGTCTGGCAGCCACTCTGGTACTCCGTCGCGGGTGTTCCTCAAAATACTGTAGTATGTTCTCTTCAAGAACGGGTGTGTGTCGTGGGCGACCCCGACCTTGCGCATGCGGTGGACTGCGAAACTGGCCGTGATCAATAAGTCGCTGTGTGGCTGCTAAAATGACTTGCAGTCCTGGCACTTGCGGGTTGATCACACCTCGGTTGCGTAACATTTCCAGATTATTTGGCGCAGCGTACAATCTCCTTGCTCCCCGTAAATTGTCACCACTCATTGCGTACAGGCGCACCATTTGTAGGTACTCGATATTCGAGTATCGATAGTTCCTATTACTCATTGTGAAGTAGGTAGGACCTATTCACTCCTTGCACTTAGTAACGATTGCGAACAACGTTTGATTATCCGGTAGCGCGCGCGCACTTCCACTTCCGGTGTTCGGCCGCAACTGAGACGCTGCGAGATTGACCTTCACTTATTTTTCAAGTGAAAGGGGCGGGGCGTGACACGCGCGGCTCTACTCAAAGAATAGCATTAGAGCACCTCATTGGATGACAGTCCACGTGGACTATGCTAGATTGGCTTTCGGTATTTTGTCTCATAGAAAATGGCGATGGAATGATCTACTCGACCCGTGCGCTGGGTAGGTATGGTCTATCGTTTGATACGTAAACATTAATAACAGGATGTTTCAGAATTCTAATGCATTATTTATTTTTCTTTGTACCTATTATATTAATTAATGGTTAAAAAAAAAAAAAAACATGCCTGGAGGTACTTTATGTCGGATACATTGAGTGGACCACCTTTGTAAGACGACTAAAATGCCACGGTGTATAGAGTGGCTCGTTTATGTGGGCTTACCTTTCCTCCACGGCATGTGTGGACAGGAAGTACCTTACCATGTGTAGAGGAACTGAGCTGTGGTCTATCAATAGCCTCTGGCCACCACATTAACTCTTGGTAAACCAGTGGAGCAACCTTTTTTAATTTCTCTTGGTCTGCCCTTTTCAACTATTTTGCAGACAGGGCCTTGTGACGGGTAGCAGTGCACAAAAAGGCCTACATATTCTAAATCCTGATTGAGATTTATAATTTACTTAGGAAATTCACTTGTTTGGTTCCAAGCTTTGTTAGGTCTTCTACAGTCTCCGAGACATAGAAATAAAAAATTTACAGGCTCGCAAATTGTCTACCACTCAGTTGGTTGCCACTGCAAATGACCACTGGAAATGAACAAATGCCAAAAAAGGGCTTTTAACTACCAGATATTTTTTTATTTTTTTAAACTAAAAGTCCTCACGAGTGAACTATTTCATGAACAGCTACCCTTCATTCATTAATAAAACATTGTTTCCATCTTACTTTTCAATTGTCATCATCTTACTTGAGTGTAAAAAGTTAAATTGCAATTTTTATTCCTCGGATAAAAGTTGTGCTTTGAAAAGGAGGCAAGTCAAAACAAAGAAAATAATAATAAGAAAATAATATAAGTAGGATCAAGTCAGAAGTTAAGTGCGCTGTTTCATGGAGAAGAGCCGGCAAGAATAGGAGAATAATACAGGGTGGCAGAATCACGTACTGAATCTATGGTAACAGTTTTCGCGTCGATGTCCTTGCTACCCTGGATATGTTTTGAGACGC
The DNA here is from genome assembly GCA_916701695.1 of Agrochola macilenta. NCBI lineage: Eukaryota > Metazoa > Arthropoda > Insecta > Lepidoptera > Noctuidae > Agrochola > Agrochola macilenta. The sequence goes on along the minus strand of OU753552.1, from coordinate 28,979,993 downwards.
TGATACTAGTTTGTTGGGTGTGTAGGTGCGGCGGGGGTGCGGTGTGGGGGGCGGCGGGCGCGGGTCGCTGTGGCGCCTGCAGTCGTCGGAGCGGCTGGCGCGGCTGGGCGCGGCGTGCGCGGCGGCGGCGGATGCGCGGCGCTGCTCGCCGGCGCTGCGCGTGTCACTGCGTGCGGCGGCGGCGCGGCTCGAGGCTGAAGCGCGCGCGCTGGCGTCGCCCGCTCCTCCCACGCACCACCTCGCCGATGGCGTCGAGCGCGCGCTCAAAGACCTCGCTGACATCGTGCACAGGTATATATCACAAACACTTGGGTATAGGTATCATTTATAACAAATAATTAAACAATACCTACAATTTGAATACTTCAATATCAGTGAATCTATCTAAGATCTATGAAATAGTTTGATAAACTGAGACTGTAATAGATTCCATCGTGTATTGGGATCAGGGCAATGAAAAGGTTAACATGCTAGCAAAACTGCTGACTGTTTATTGTTCTTGAAAATCTTCAATAACAATATTGATAACCCTGAATTATTGTCAAAATGTTATTTTAATGAGCCAAACAAAGCACTTCGTTTTAATCCACCCATACGTGGACCTCATACATCTTCGAATTATAGGCAGAACAGTTATATTGTGCGCGCAAACAAACATTTCAATGATATATGCAAAGAAAATGATTTTGATCCATTCACCATTCACAACTTGTGTGAATTCGGCGCGAGTCGGAACGGCAGTACGTCGGGTTTAATTTCTGGTATTTACATGAATGCCCAAAAGGTGTGTAATGTGTTCAGGGTTCATGTCAGGTACAAGGTGTCAGGGACATCGACGCAAAAACTGTTACCATGGATTCAGTACATGATTCTGAACGTTCAGGGGCAAAATGTCCAATTGTCAAAATGTCCAACGGTGCCAAAATGAGAATTCGGTATGTAAAGTTTTTTTCAGGTATTTTTTTTATATTTTTAATTGATAGATTTCGTTTTTTAAGCAACTAATAATTAATTATTAAGCAATTAATATTTTGTTATTCCAAGCTGTAATTATTTTTTTATATATTTTTAAAGTTTTGTTCATGCTGACGTCATAACGTAGCTGCGTAGGCTGAATAGCATATGATCTTTGCCACTTATAACACAATAATAAAAATCATAAATTTGACGTTTTTTGCTTGACATCAGAAACTTCAAGCATGACAGTAGGGAGGAGGCATATTTATCGTAACAGATATTAAAAATAACAAATAACGTTCTTAATAATATAACTTATCTGTTACTGAAAATACTCGTAGCAATCCCCCCACAGACAGTTACCACGGCTGTGTTTATAATATTTTACTTTACGGCAACCAAAAAAAATTGTGATCGTATCCTAATGTCTTTATTATCTTTGGTTTGACGGAATTAATCGCAAAATATTCCAGGTATTTACGATATTTTTGTTTAACCAATAAAGATGTTATTCAATTACATTGAGAGTAATTTCCTTGATTTGTTTGTAAAAATACTTTTTTACTTACTTTACTTTAATTGTATATTTTTATCCTCATGGAAATTTGTGATGCAACCAAAAAATTCAGTGCTCGTGAATCACCTTTATTTGACGGGATTGGTCTCAAAAGGTTCTATGCATGTACGACTTTATTTTAATAGAAATAAAGATGATACTCAATTGAAAGTATTTTTGCTGGTTAGTTTGTTTTTTTATTTTTATTTTGAACTTTTGAAATTTAGGAATTTAATTGCTTTCACTGCTTTCTAACGGAAGAGAACTGGTGAATTGTAATTTAATTTTTTTCCAAAACATTTCTGTGTTTATGGTGTATTCATCAAACAAGCTGCCTAGCCTTTTACAATTATGTTGAGGTCGGTTTCCAGTGTAACCGGATGACTAAAAAAATTTATAAATAAACGTAATTCTATAATTTCACATTACCCCGTCATTCCTAGTCAAAACTTCGGATTCGATTTTCACCTTTAAACGAAATAAACTAAGGAAGATATTCAATTGAGATTTAAATACGTATTTATCGTCCGTACAAAAATAACAGGCAGTTATTTCAAAACAGATGTTTGGATCTGTTATTTTTCTGTAACAGTAACAGTGATAACAGATACCTGTTACAACCCATCTCTACATGACACTTGACAGTTAGTTGATGGACACATGAAATTAGAGGTGGGAATGAGCTACATAATTGAAATTTTACGTATATCAATATGAAATTAGTAACTCGATTACTTTTAATCGATTATACATAGTTACTAATCCGTCCTTACTTGTCGTTGAACATCCAACTCATACTCAAACTCAAAGCATTTATTTCAAATAAACCAATTACAGGCACTCTTGAATTGTCAAGGGGTCGGTCAGTCAGAAATATGAAGCTAGTTGCCCATTCCAACGCGTAGTAGGTTCCTATGGAGAACAACGGGCAAGAAACTCCACGGACACTCTTTTAAAACAGAATATTGTTACAAAAATATTGGTTACATCATTCATGTTGTAATTATACATGTGAGAACAATGTAGAGAGACGTGCACGTTAAAAGCGTCCGTAATAAAGCAAAAACAATTAAAAATTAAAATAAATTCAAAATAAGCCTTGGCAGCTAAGAGATGACCATTCCCCAATGACGGCGCCCGTTCACGAACATGACGCATGGATCAGCACCATTTAGCTCAACCATTTTGAAGTTAACTTAATGATCCAACACACACGCCACCACCTGCGAGACATTTGAGTGAGCATGACATACTCTAAGCCGCAAAGGCACATTCAAGTCAATGAAAGACGTACCCAGTAAATGGTAGCTTTAAAGTAAGTACATAGTGCTCACACATGTGCTATGCAATTATATAATACTATGAAATTGAATTTATACAATCTAAATTTATACATCCGAGTTCATTAGTCTTGTCGAATGAAGACGGATAGTAGGTATCTACCACATGGTAGATAAGTAGATACCTACTATCCGTGCACGACTGTGGATGATTTCTTTCTAAACTATTTATCAAATCAATCATCAAATAACATTTATATTTGCAAGTTTCTAACACCTTTAATACCAGTTACAAAATAGTTCGAATGATTTTATAATGATTATTGTTTACAGGGAATGGATTTTCTTTAAGCTATCGTTCTATTGGTTAACGATCATTCAAGATTTAATATTTTGTGTGAATTGATTTTCAATGTTTGATTTGAATCGATTCAAAGACCAAATTTTCGCATTTGAATTATGGTCATCTCTAAAGTTGACAATATATGACTTGATTTTTTGGGTTATTCCACTAATCCCCATTGACAATCCCCATCAATGGGGTTTTGTGAATTTTTTGTCCACAAATCTCCATCAATAGGGATTTGTGCACAAAAAGATCACAAATCCCCATCGGTGTAAAAACTAGTAGTTCTGCAAACAGTAGACCTCGCGAGCACAAACTTTTTGCAACAATTAATATACCACTAAAATGATTTAAAATTGGATATTATATTATTACCATGTTTTTGTTTGAAAAACATGGTATAAATCCCGTTTTAAATAACTTTATTAGTGAAAATAACCACGTCAGATTAAAATCCTATACCCATCCAACTTAAAATAAACCCGACTACGGCTGTAGGTTACTAAAAAGCATATGGTGGCAAGACGATAATTAAACAGAAATCAACTAACCCACAACTAACCAACTACCTGCTATCTGTTAAACACGTGACTTTATTTTCGAAGCTACTTTACTCCTAACAAAGCTCAGTCACCATTTGGCGAGCGATAACGACAGCGTGATATAGCGGTGCACAGTGTCCATCCAGCCACCTTATTGTAAAAAGTTATAGGGAATTCAGAACATTATTTTCAGAATTTTCAAATTTTGTGATCAGAAGGTGGTCCCGGGTGCTTCATCAATCCCTACCTAGTAATTAAAGGGCCGATTTCACTGGTAGAAATCTAAAAGTGAGCAATCTACTGCATTTCGAGGAGCTATTCTGCTCATCACGCAGGAAGATCCTCCTCAGATATTCACCAAATTTTTATGAGACCAACGAGTTACTCCTTTCAAATAAAAAAATAACCCCCGAAATCGGATCCCAGAATGTTACCGCAACCTACGTAAGGACTCATAACCTATTTTCCTAACAACGCGACATAGCTTTAGAATTATTATTAATACGTAGGTCCAGCGGGGCAATTAACTAAAAAAAAGAATATCTCGTGATTGTTTCATAAAATCTCTCCCACTTCTTGAGGCATCGAGATACACATATTTGAAGACATTCGTAATAGATTTTTGCTTTACGAGTATATGCATTATGCGTCACTGTTTCATCATTACAGAAAACAATTTTATCATATAGCTGTTATGAGCGTTTTAATAAATAAAAAACGAACGTATACGTGATAGATATATTTAGATGTTTCACTGAGTGAATATAATAGATTTTGATATAATAAGAATCTTTATTTACGAGTTATGTTTTTTAATAAAAGGGGCACCACTTTAAGTAGGTAACCTAACTAAACAAAAGTTCTAAAATAATTAATCACAAAGTAACCATTTAAAAGATTATATTTTGTAGTAAAGTTTAGACTGTAGTATGATATGACAAAAATATTTTACACTTACGCAGGTGCATTCCCAGCATACTTTAATTTGTTTGATTATAAAAATAATCAATGAGTCTTTACCTCCGTAAGAAATAAAGACTTCATGATTCTTAAACTTATAAATTATGTTGTTTGTATTTTATTTTTAAACCAATGGGGATTTGTGAACTCTTGTCCTCAAATCCCTATTGATGGGGATTGTCAATGGGGATTAGTGGAATAACCCGATCTTTTTATCATGGAGTAGTACGTAACTTCCGGTGTTTTGACGTCATTTGGAAGTCACATGAAAGTCAAGTGGTTTTGTGTGTTTATGTTAAAATAAACTCCATCTTATAATTTTAAGCGCCAAAAATAGAAAAATAAGGTTAAGAAACCTAAAAGCTCGAAATGGTTTTGGAATCAACGTAAAACATTTTACTTTATATACCGAATTGGACATTTTGACAATTGGACATTTTGGGATTTGGACATTTTGACACCGTTGGAAATGTTCAGTCTTTTTTAAAAGCTTTTTTTTATTAATTACATCAACCCACATACTTTTATTAATTACATCAACCCACATACTTTTCCTTCTTCGTGCTCTTCTTTTCAAAATAATTAGAAGTAATAACTCTTCGTCCGTGTCCGAATCATCTGATATTAATAATTACACTGCAACCGCTGCCGCCTGGCGAGGTACGGCCGCGCACGACCCGTCACAACCGCGCCGCTGCCGCCCGCCATCGACCCGCGCCCGCGGTTTGTGTGAAAACGATGAACAGGGCGAAGAAAACTACCCGACACACACCCGCCTTGCGTGTGTGTTGAGCTTTATTGTGTGGAGTTGTGGAAGACTTACATCACATATGATGGACTGTGTTCGATATGAGTCTGATGAAATGAATAGATTTTGAAAATTAGTGATTGAACCGGCTTGATTTAGGCACATTTCATAGAATTCTGTCTAAACCAATGGTTATGATGCAAAGAGTCTGATCAGGATTATGATCCAAACGTAAGCCATAGCAGCGTGTATTTTATTAATATTTATTTAGGGTATGATGAGACTGTTATTTGCAATGCGGCGAAATAAATGAATAAATATATACATAAATGGTCACAGGCCACACAAAAATCATCATAATTTGATGTCATTGACGCGAATAAAAAACATCACCTCGGGAATCATCAAGTCGGGAACCGGTAGGGCCGTTTGAACTTTAAGTAGCGCTCGCTGCTTTTTTTACAACTTCGCAAAATAGAGTCTTGCCTGCACTGCTCCTGCACGCTTAGCATGACCACAATTGAAACGGAATTTTCGTCGGAAGAATAGACAAAATGACAGTTAAATAATCACAATCAGTCATTTACTCTATTCCCCGTCTAAACCCGTAGAACTGCCGTTTATATGGTTGTCATGCTACGCGTGCAGGTGCTGACAAACAACTAAGTACTTTGAACCAGTACCGGAACCGGAGTTGGAATAGGAGAATCAGTGCACTTTTTGGAGCAAAGACTAATCAACTCTAATGTCAGAGCGTCCGTCAAGGCAACTTTGTAATAATAGAGATACCAAATTTGAAATTGGTTTTGGTTACCTACGTTACTTAAAATAATGCCTTTAAAAATTAAAGGAGATATAAAGTCGACTATGCAGTCCTCAGTTATCCGCATCAGGACTCGGTCATGTTGCGAAAAATACTTATAACAAAAATAATGTAATATTGTAGTACGAGTACACAGCAAAAGACACGCTAATTCGACATCGTTAAATCAGCTTTTTGTATTTTCAAAAAAGGAGGAGGTTCTATGTTCGTCTTTATGTATTTTTAATGTACGTATATTCATCGACTTCTCCGTAATACTGAGCCGAATTTATTAACTTTGCATATGTAGTTTTAGAGTTAGCTTCAATTATACTTATTTATTTCCACATATTTTAAGTGGACGATGTTATAATAACTTCCTGTCAGTGTTGATGTAATGTCGATGATAAACCTATGACATTATTTTATAAAAAAAGGCAACGTCTTTTATATTAAGTAGAACGCGGGCTAGTTCCACAGCAGCATCTTGAAAATCCTAGCCGAAAAGTATTAAATACTCCTTATACAAATAGTCGATATTTATTATGTTAATCACTAGCATTTCAATGACAAGATAAACTAAAAAGGGTTTGAACTTTGAAAATTTTCATGTTCCATCCCAGTTTTTGCTTTTATTGATAGATAAAATAGTGTATTTAAAAGACTAGAAACACGCACATGATGTTAAAGTGACTGTGATAATACGTGTATCCTATTTAGTGCGTATTCAATCAGTGACTCGCAGATATCGCGTTCAATTCCCAGGCAAGTTCAATGTTATGGCTTTTTGCAAATCGTGACCAAATCCAGATTATAATTAACTTCGAAAAGTATTAGGTAAATTTTCGGTCAGTGGGTCGTCTTAGTAATTTATTAATCTAAAGATAAATAATTTTCATATAAACTGTATCGTTGACTCGTCCCTGACCGATTGGCCGAATACGGCACAACATAAAGAGAACTCAATTTTATTCTAGGTGCATCGTCTTCACATATAATTATATAATTAATGTATACAAGATATTGTAAAAAATAATAATTTAAAAGAGTAACGGTGGAGTTTCTTGCCCATTCTTCTCCATATGAAAACTACCTTTTGGAAGGGGCGACTAGAATCCATTCTATTTTTTTTTTTTTTTTTCAAATGTTCGTTTTATTTGCCTAATTGAAATAAACGATTTGACTTCACTTTGAAATGGAAAGGTATGGGGGAGACGTTTGCCCAGCTGTGGGACAACATAAGTTAAATATTAAAACTATTTCTTCCTAAAGGTGGTTGATTTTTAAAATTTTTGTTTCGTCATTTAACTTTAACGAGGGGTCATCCGAATTTGCCTGTTTTAGAATCAATTTGAAATAGTCAATTTAGTGTATTTAGGTCCTGAAAAAATCTAATAAAATAAGAACACTTTAGATATGAAATTGTGATAGCTCAAAAAAAATATCTCGTAATTATATTGTAGTTTTAATTCATAGTATTGTTTTCGAAAGTGTGATTTTTTGTATGTGATAACTTTGATGACTTTGAATTGACATCTTAAAATAGTGTTACACACATTACAGATTATTATCGATAAAAGTATACTCAAGTTTGGGTCGTAGGTATATAATTTTTATCGTCGTTTATGAAGAAGTTTTAATAAAAACACATATTTCTAAGATTTTTTTATTAAGATTCGCCCATGTTACTATATTCACTCTCCATCAAACTGTGTTTGCTACTATCATATCTTAAAATTAATAAACATAAATATACAATGTGTCTGGTTGTCGCTTGAATATCAATATTTAAAACAACTTTCACTCTGGCAACAACAATGACAATTAGAAATAAATCGCTGTTTCAAACAAAAGTGCTATACTAACACGACCAAATGTATGGAACACGATAAAAATCGTAATGATATTTTTCGAATAACGGAGAAAATTAGCAACACACGTTTTTTTTATTGAATCCGTCCTTTTATCGTATTGACTCAGTGTGAACCACTTTCAGTTTTGAATACAAAAAGTCACTGTCACTAGCGCTACTGTATACGAAAAACATGTCGTTTAAAATGTCGATGTCCTAAAATAATAGGTTCGATAAATTATAGCTGTAGCAGTAGGTACGTCCCTTGACAATAAAGAACGGCAATTGTTACGTCATATGTAGCTGTCAATATTTACGGATCTTCATGATAGGTGGGAAACACCCAAAACAAAAGAATATGGTCACAATATAAACGAAACAGTTAGACAAATCTTAGCCCATTCTTCAATAAAAATCTTAAATTAAAGATTTTTTTAAATTCTGTCACTAAAGAGGTTTATTTAACCCCTTTAGTGACGGGGATGAAAATTAATATGGAATTTCGCAATTTTTGTCTTAAATTCACTTACTTGATAAAATTCTTAAATTCACTGTTAGACAACGTACAACCAACACTGCTGGGTCTATAACATGCAATTTTGCACAAGATTTCCTTTTATAACAAACGAAATTACGACTTCGGTATTTTCTATCAAAATGACGTTTTGCGTGACTTGAGATACGCAGTACAACCTGCCATTTTAAACTTTCACCTTACTACCGCCACTGGTTGGTGGCTTGATACACTAACTGAGTCTTACAGATTATTCCCGACTACCCCGGCTATCACTAAAAAATCCCGTGTACAGTTTGAACACTGGATTTACCATTAACAGTCACATAACCATATTTATTTTTATTAAAACCATAGATGACAGAAGAGGCCTAAACTTTATGTTTTTCTTTGTACGTTCTACGAACTATCCCATAACACTATCAAAATGTAAAAATTAAGGTAGATTTTGATTGATTCGAAAGAACCAAATACTCGTAATTATTTTTATTCTGTCAAAAGAAACAGAAACAGTCGCACAACTAATTGATAATACTAAGTAGAATATATTAAATTTTACAGATAAACGTGAAGCAGCTGACATATACTACATAACACGCAGGCATTGCCAACCGCAGCGAGCGCGACGCGCGACCGCAGCGTGCGCCCGCGGCGTGCGACATGCGCGCCGCAACAATTTACACGGCGTCACCACGACATGCTATTTCTTCATCAGTATAATGTAACCGATCTCAAAACGAACATGTAGGACTTCGTAGCGACAGTAGTTGGTAAGTAAACATAATCCCCGCGTGTATCCGAAGTGTATTGTTGACAAACCAAAGAGAGTCCGACAAGTGAATATTGTATAATGGACATGTAGTGGCGGCAGCACGGCCAGCGGACGATACTGCTCGTAGTGCAAGTGTTGGTGCGGCAAGTATTGCGGAGCTCGTCAGCGCGGCGCGTTGGAGTTCCGCTAGTTTATTATGTGTTTATTTATCAGTGCCAAAATGTTGTTAGTAAGATACTGAGTCGCGTGGCTCGTGGCTCGTGCGCACTGGCGGCAATAGCTACATTCCTGATATACGCGATATACACTTTGACTTCGATGTCGCACTCACCTATGTACTCCTTCGTTTAGCATTTAACTAATACCTATAAATATGTAGTTATACACGTTAGAAGACTCGTTCGACTCGGACCAATAACGATGCTTGTTATGATTTAGAGGTGAGCAGGGCGCGCGCCCTCGCGCACACATGTAAGACTGTCTTTACTGTTGGTTTGTACTGGGCCTATACTAAATACTAATGTATACTTAGTTGTGCGTCATGATTGGGCTATTACTATACACCGTTCTTGCGCATATTGAATACTATATATATTATTTTATTCTAGTGCGAACAAATAAAGTTCTCAAACATTAACTATTTTAAGTTAGCGTACTGTGATACGGCTTATAAGTAATGTAATAATAATTATGCTCAATATTTTCTTTAATATTATTTGTATTAATCGAAATTGTAAGGTATTTTAATAAAATGATTATATATTACGATCGGTAAAAATTGTATCGGTATCAAAACATTAACATGATTGTTGTACCTGTCCGCGGACGGCGCCGCCCGCGCTCCGCCCGCGGCCACTGTGTCATGTGTATGCTAGTCTTTATTATTATAATAAATGTACGTAAGTTCTCTAAAATAGGTACTTGTACAATCCTACAAGCTATTTTAGTAATCAATGTATCATTAAGAATTTTGTATTAGCTGCCGGAGGACAGAGCGGGCCTCCCCTAGCCCCGAGCCCCCGCGCCCCCGCGCCCCCGCACTCTCTGAGCACAAGCGAATCAAATAACAACCGGAAGAAACATTCGTCCTCCCCATAACATAGACGACCTGCACCCATAACGTAGACGACCTCTTTCATCTAGTCAGGGTATTGTCCCTACGTGTGAACTGTATGAGCGCATCTGCCTGTTACTGCGTCAAGGCAGCGCGAACTTCCGCACCGCAAGAGAGCGGGCCCTGTGTACAGGCCGCCCCTACATACGGTCTATCTATTCTATCTTTCTATCTATCTGTTGAACAACTCTTACATGGGAGCAAACCTGAAATCGCGAAAAAATACACTTGCAACTCTATGTTACATAAACTTATATGAAGATATATTTCATTGCAAACCTATAATTTTATCTAGAAACTTAAAGAGTTCAAAGCAAAGTAATGACGTAGATGCATACCTCAATATATTAAAAGCGAAATTGGTACGTCAACTGAAAGAATTGGTACGTCAACTGAAAGAATTGGTACGTCAACTGAAAGAATTGGTACGTCAACTGAAAGAATTAGTACGTCAACTGAAAGAATTGGTACGTCAACTGAAAGAATTGGTACGTCAACTGAAAGAAAACTAACCAACAACATTACTTCTACTACTACTACTACTACTACGCCCGCGCGGTTGTTCCATATCAATTACGATACGTCCTCGACGAACTTGGTTTTCGTTTGGCAGAGAACGCCCGCGCGGTTGTTCCATATCAATTTTATTAAATTTGCTTGAGTTTGCTTGAGTAAGCTTTAATAAAAGGTTTTTAATCCAGTTCGCCTATGCTGATGATGTTGTTAACTTCACATAGCAAATAGTGGTACATCTATTTGTGTGAAAATAAAAAAGTGAAATTAAAGTCGATGGCAATATACAAAACCAAACCAAGCGACTTCTTAAACGTTGTTTTTTAAGACCGGTTGACTATAACACGTTTTCGAATGAAATGCATGGTGTAGCTGATGTCTAGAGTTCTACAACATAGAATTGGACCCACAACAAGAACCAACCCACAGCCTGCTGTGGGTTGGTTCTTGTTTGCAAAAATGGGTCCAGTTCAGGGTTCTGAATTCAATGGTGTAGGCGTCAGCTTAACGGACACCGTTTGACGTGTGATACTCCTGCACTCGTAGCATGACGCTTTCTTCTTCTACGAACAATAGACGCAGCTCTTTCTATACAAAGTGACATTTCGTTTCTCCATTTTCGACAACGCACCGTAGAAATCCTTCTACAATCTGTCATTTTGTCTTTCGTTTCTAACAATCTTTGTCTAGGTCCTTTTTTAAGTAGACTATTTCAGAAGAAAATTTTCTATCCCAAACTCAAAATCAGACTGACAACTGACAGTTGTCTAAGGTAGTGAAGACAATTTGATTTTGTAATCGCCATGCTATAGACAGTAGAAAACTTTCTACGCGACGGCCACAAAGTATATACGGTTATCTACAAAATCATGATTTTACAGAACGCAAAACTGTGATAATTAATAGAAGAACAAAGCTATCTTCTCCTATTCTACATCATTTAGTTAATAGGGCATTACCAAGGAAATGGTTTAGGCCAATATTAGGTACTGTAATATTGTTTTGTTCCAAAACACGGTACTTCGACATTTTGAGAATAATTGTTGTAGTTGTCTTTATATAGTACATGACTCAATATCAGTAAACATTTAGAATCAAACAGAGAATTATGTCAAAGAGTGAAGTTCGTAAAAAGTGCAGTTGGGTCTTTCTACTTTGATGCCGTCGTACTGTCTACACGGAACGTCACTTTTGTCTACTCTTCCGTCGACAAAACGGTGCTCATGCTACGCGTGCTGGCCGCGCCACAGTGGAAAAAAAAAAGTTTTAGATTAATTGTACCATTTATGTACTATACGGTACGTGTACTGAAAATAATTGTACCTCAAAGAATAATGAAATATAATGAACTTTTGGTGGTGCGGCTGGGGATACTCCCTGGCCGCACCACCACGGTTTTTGTAAACTACTAGGCGCACCCCAATATAGTAAATACTAAATAATTGTACCGGAATTGTTCTTTTCCGTACGCTTTAAAGAGATTCGAAAACTTAATAACTTTAGAAATTATAGCCTTGAGCTGGTGGCGCGGCCAGGGAGTATGCTCCCTGGCCGCGCCTTCAAGAGTCATTATGCGTACCCAGATATGGTAAACACTAAATAATTGTACGGATTATGTACCAAAAACGTAATAATATTACGGTTTTTTTTTAAATCTTAAGAGAAAACATAAAATCAAGATTAAGCGCATCAGTGGACTTGCTGATCTTTGTACTTACTAGATGTGGCCTTCAAATTAGAAGTACAGGGAATTATCTCGGTGAAATGGTTACATAGAAGTGCTAGAAAAATGCAACACAATATGAATCTAGACGCATAACAAGAACAGTTGACCTTCAAGAAGAAGATAAGAAGTTGGTAGGTACTTTTTATTAGGTAGGTACGGCCATCAACGAAAGTCGTTAACACTGCTAGTTTTACATGACATCTACAATCACACAACTGTCTGCCGCGGCAGCGACTGGCGAGCGCTACTTCCAAGTTGGTCGCAGTTGCTGTCTATTTAGTATTCTTAGGACTGAATTTCATAAGACTAATAACATCATGTTAAAATGTTCTTTAAAATCACTGTTTTCACTCATATCGCTGTTGTTATGACACAGAGTCACGCACGACCGACAAAATTTAGGACTAAAATCTACAATATTAAATCTATATTAATAATAGAATTTTATTATTCATTAATTAAGTAATTCTATACTTAATTTGACCTTCCATAAACGACAAGACGGTTACTAATACTGCTACTTATATAAAACTACACAAAATTATTGCATACACTGCTTTTTAGCATTTCTTAGAAATATTACATTTGTTCCGGTTTTCTTTTAATAATGCGCTCGAGTTTCTAAAATTCGCAGCCAGGAATCAAAGCCAGTTCTCTAAAAAAAGCACCCCGTATTTTTGTACTGAGCAACAGTTTTGCTGACAAGGATCAAATACTACAAGGAATATTATGTGTCAAATCAAAGGAAGTACCAGCGTTGGTCATTTTCATTTGTTCACAAATGACGGGAAATTGAAAAAAAAAACATTTCCTTTGATTGACATTATATTTGTTAGCAGAATTTGGTCCTTAGCAGCTACAGTATCGGTTAGTAATAACACAGGATACTTATATACTCTAGGTACTAACCATGTTTTAGATACTTATATACTCTAGGTACTAACCATGTTTTAGGATTTTCCCTTGATTTGTAATTACAACAATTATCCTGTAGGTTTATACTGATATAACAAATTTCGGACTGATTTTTATGATATATCGTTACAAAAAAAATCTACTATTTGTTTAAAGTTTCACTTATGGCCGCCGAAAACAATAGGCACCAATTTTTGGTTTTTTCGAAACGTGAATGTACGTGTATGTATGTGGTACATCCATCCACATTTGGAGGCCCTAAAAAGAAAGTTTTTTTTTTTTTTAAATCGTATTTTTATATTTGTCCTGCCATCACACATCGTTAAGAAAACCATTACAATGGACATAATTATAAAAGATTGAACAAGCAAAAAAAAAAAACAATAATAATGCTTTCAAACATGACCCTACGGTAGTCTCGCTATCATTTTTACTTAAGGACAAAATCACATGTCAAGTGCATGTAAATTTTGCTGATTTGACGTATACGTATTTTCGTAATGCGCAAGAAAAGTATTTTGATTTTTATGAACATAAAAACGAGATGTAGTGAGACTCGGTGACGTTACAGAAGCAATGTGAAGAAAATACTCGCTTCATGCCATGTTTTATGTTGAATCATGGTTGAATCGAATGAAAAATCGAATTGTATTACGAGGTTAGGAATTTGAATTTCAATAAAAGAGATTGACCAGACCTGGTATCGCTATTTGTTCTGTGGTGACTTAAGTTTATAATGTTGATAAATCTTGTTTTTAAATATAATAATTTTATCTAGTAATGCGATTCCTTAAAACACCATAAAAGTATCAGGTTTTTATTTCGATTTCCTATTTAACCTCTACATCGTTTTTTTCACCCAAGTAATGTCACATGTCATTGGCTTCAAAGAGTATGTAAACAATAAAACCTTCTTGACTTACGCAAAATAATTAATTTACGCATCCAATTATTGAAATTATAGTTGAATAATTTGTAACAACAGATATTAATAACAACTAATTATTATTATTACATTATAATATGTTAAGATGTTAACAGTACATAAAGCAAACCTTTTGGTTATGCGAAAGGCAGAAGGTTATAGAGACCTTTGCCTGTTTCATTCATCAATAGAAACTCTTTGAAAACAGAACAAACATGCGCTAAGATTCTATGCGCGCGCATCCTGAGTAGAATATGCTGGGACAGAACGGCGGGCTTTCTCTTTCTTGCATATATGCACGTCCCATTCGTTTAGTTTTAAGTACTTTTAATAATAGTTTATTATTATTGTATAATTAATTGAATGATTTCATTTATATGTTTTGTTTTAATCTCTAATAATAGGCCATTATTATTTTGCAATTTGGATTTAATTTAATTAGCTATTTTTATAAGTTTATATGTCACATAGATTACTGAAAAATGTTCAGCACTTTGATCTTAAAGTTGTAACCATGATGTAACGTATAGGTACCATTAACGTGAACGTTTTATGATTATATTAACATTGTCGGAAATTAATGTCGGAATTGACGACCATTGAAAATGCTCAAACGTCATTTTGACTTATTCGTATTTTGAATTTAACAGCTTATCTACATTGTGACAAAAAATCGAGAGATTCGATTCTAAACCTAGATTTTGAGACCTAATTACCGTGTAATGCCGAGAATTATGGTAAAATGGTAAATTACATTTGAAAGCCCTAAAATTATCCTTTTAATTAAACCATAAATCTTTGAGTCACTGCATGTTTCATACCGGTACTAGGTTCCTTAGTCACTTGGTCATTGTCCTTTCATGACTTAATACACTCATGGACATATTTAGAGGAACGCAAAAAAAAGTGTGAATAAGACAAAATAACATGGATATTTGTGATAATTTAGTTTATTAATTTGGATTTTGTTTAATATTCGTTAATTTAAAATTGCAAACGTCAATAAACAAACGATCAAATGACAAAAGTTAACCAATTCAAGAAAAATGAAGGAACAATTTTACAGGTTTTTTTTTTGTACTTAACTATTTATTTAAATTTTTCATAAATACTTAGGAAAGGCTATAACGTGGGCTATTATCAGTATTTAGTGTTGCCCCCTCTAGCTCTTCGAACTGCTTCCAGTCTCCTTGGCATACTCCTAATCAAGTTATCGATAAAATCTTGAGAGATTGCGTTCCATTCTTCCTGTAATGCGTTTTTAAGATCTCTCAAATTAGTGGGGGCAGGATTTCATTTTTTAATTTGTCTTCCAAGCTTATCCCATACATGCTCTATGGGGTTTAAGTCAGGTGAACGCGCTGGCCACCCTATAACATTGATTTCAACATCTCGAAGGTATTCGACAACTACAGCCGCAGTATGGGGGCGACAATTATCATGCATAAAAACAAATCTATCTCCTATAAAAGGGGCAAATGGCACTGCAATTTCTTCCAAAATCTCAGTTACATATCGCGCCGCTGTTAGTGACCCATTCTCAATGACCATACGTGCGTGGTACGTGCCCCCATACCATAACTGACCCTCCACCAAATGCCTCTTTTCCAATGATGTTGCACTGAGCGTACGTCTTTCCTGGGCGTCTCCACACTTTAATCCTTCAATCATATGGCTTCAGGCAAAATCTGGACTCTGGTCTGTGAATAGAACTTGACTCCAAGCTTCGTCATTCCAATTTTCGTGAATGCGAGCAAAATTAACTCGAGCTACTCGATGGGATGTGGCAAGAAGTGGGCCTCTGGCAGGCAAGTGTGAATTTATTCCGGCCGATTGCAGCCTTCTTCTCACAGTTTTTGTGCTAACTGTAACCCCACGAACTTTTTGGAGCTTGGTTCTTACCTCAGAAGAAGTTAAAGTCCGGTTTCTAAGCACGCTAGTAACAATGTACCGGTCATCTCTGGCCACAGTTTTCCGTTTACGTCCCTGTCCTGCGATTCTTGTATACTGTCCGGTCTGCCGGTACCACAGATTTTGATACTCGTAATTTTTGGGCCACATGTTTGTAGGTGTGCCCTGTTTCAATTAAAGTAACAGCCCTAGCAACTTGAGTGGCGTTTAGATCTGGCATTCTCAGTTTATTTGAAGTAACAATTCACACTTAACACGATAAACAAGGCAGTCAAGGCAATTTTTTTAACAAAACCTAAAGTTTTTCGCAGTAAGAAAGAATGCAATATTACGCAATAACTACTCGTACATAAAAACAAATGAAATTTGAAAAAAGAACATTCCAAATCTTGCATTTTTTTTAAAGCATTTTCTAATGTTTTCGGCCAGTACGCACGTTAATTACAACAGGAGAATTTAAACTCTTTTTTTGCGTTCCTCTAAATTGGTCCATGAATGTATTATAAAAAAAAAAATTACCATATGGAAGGTTATTCAGTTCTTTACGTAAGTTTGACGTATTTGAACGCTTTTTACAGAATTTAACAGCACAGCTAAAGCATTTTCACGGAGCTCCGCGCGCCTTTAAAACGATTTACGAAGTGCGTTAGAATCGATTTAAAGTAATTTTTATGAACGCACTAGAACATTAGTTCTTGTAGTCTTACAGGAAGGGGAAGTGTTCGTAGGGTTTATCCAGTGATAAATACTCTAAGTATGTTATTGAACTTTATAGTTGAAATGCATTAGCTATTCAAAAATGTTTTACGTTGATTCCAAAACCATTTTGAGCTTTTAGGTTTCTTAACCTTATTTTTCTATTTTTGGCGCTTAAAATTATAAGATGGAGTTTATTTTAACATAAACACATAAAACCACTTGACTTTCATATGACCTCCAAATGACATCACAACACCGGAAGTTACGTACTACTCCATGATAAAAAAATCGGGTTATTCCACTAATCCCTATTGACTATCCCCGCCAATGGGGATTTGAGAACTTTCTCGTCCACAAATCCCCATCAATGGGGATTTGAGGACAAGAGTTCACAAATCCCCATTGGTTTAAAAATAAAATACAAACAACATAATTTATAAGTTTAAGAATCATGAAGTCTTTATTTCTTACGGAGGTAAAGACTCATTGATTATTTTTATAACCAAACAAATTAAAGTATGCTGAGACTGCACCTGCGTAAGTGTAAAATATTTTTGTCATAACATACTACAGTCTAAACTTTACTACAAAATATAATCTTTTAAATGGTTACTTTGTGATTAATTATTTTAGAACTTTTGTTTAGTTAGGTTACCTAATTAAAGTGGTGCCCCATTTATTAAAAAACATAACTCGTAAATAAAGATGCTTATTATATCAAAAAATATTCACTCAGTGAAACATCTAAATACCCTACGTATACGTTCGTTTTTTATTTATTAAAACGCTCATAACAGCTATATGATAAAATAGTATTCTGTAATGATGAAACAGTGACATCTATAGCAAAAATCTATTACGAATGTCTTCAAATATGTGTATCTCGATGCCTCAAGAAGTGGGAGAGATTTTATGAAACAATCACGAGATATTCTTTTTTTTAGTTAATTGCCCCGCTGGACCTACGTATTAATAATAATTCTAAAGCTATGTCGCTTTGTTAGGAAAATAGTTTATGAGTCCTTACGTAGGTTGCGGTAACATTCTGGGATCCGATTTCGAGGGTTCTTTTTTTATTTGAAAGGAGTAACTTTAAGTTGGTTTCATAAAAATTTGGTGAAGAGGATCTTCCTGCGTGATGAGCAGAATAGCTCCTCAAAATGCAGTAGATTGCTCACTTTTAGATTTCTACCAGTGAAATCGGCTCTTTAATTACTAGGTAGGGATTGATGAAGCACCCGGGACCACCTTCTCATCACAAAATTTGAAAATTCTGAAAATAATGTTCTGAATTCTCTAAAACGTTTTACAATAAGATGGCTGGATGGACACTGTGCACCGCTATATCACGCTATCGTTATCGCTCGCCAAATGGTGACTGAGCTTTGTTAGGTGTAAAGTAGCTTCGAAAATAAAGTCACGTGTTTAACAGATAGCAGGTAGTTGGTAAGTTGTGGGTTAGTTGATTTCTGTTTAATTGTCGTCTTGCCACCATATGCTTTTTAGTAACCTACAGCCGTAGTCGGGTTTATTTTATGTTGGATGGGTATAAACAAACAAAAAACAAACAACACAACATGGTTTCAAACATAAAACATGGTAAATATCCAATTTTAAATCATTTTAGTGGTATATTAATTGTTGCAAAAAGTTTGTGCTCGCGAGGTCTACTGTTTGCAGAACTACTAATTTTTAAACCGATGGGATTTGTGATCTTTTTGTGCACAAATCCCTATTGATGGAGATTTGTGGACAAAAAATTCACAAATCCCCATTGATGGGGATTGTCAATGGGGATTAGTGGAATAACCCAAAAAATCAAGTCATATAATGTCAACTTTAGAGATGACCATAATTAAAATACGAAAATTTGGTCTTTGAATCGATTCAAATCAAACATTGAAAATCAATTCACACAAAATATTAAATCTTGAATGATCGTTAACCAATAGTACGATAGCTTAAAGAAAATCCATTCCCTGTAAACAATAATCATTATAAAATCATTCGAACTATTTTGTAACTGGTATTAAAGGTGTTAGAAACTTGCAAATATAAATGTTATTTGTTGATTGGTTTGATAAATAGTTTAGAAAGAAATCATTCACAGTCGTGCACGGATAGTAGGTATCTACTTATCTACCATGTGGTAGTTATGTAGATACCTACTATCCGTCTTCATTCGACAAGACGAATGAGCTCGGATGTTCAACGACAAGTAAGGACAGATTAGTAATAAAAAATTAGTAACTATGTATAATCGATTAAAAGTAATCGAGTTACTAATTTCATATTGATATACGTAAAATTTCAATTATGTCGCTCATTCCCTCCTCTAATTTCATGTGTTCATCAACTAACTGTCAAGTGTCATGTAGAGATGGGTTGTAACAGGTATCTGTTATTACTGTTACTGTTACAGAAAAATAACAGATCCAAACATCGGTTTTGAAATAACTGCCTGTTATTTTTGTATGGACGATAAATACGTATTTAAATCTCAATTGATTATCTTCCTTAGTTTATTTCGTTTAAAGGCGAAAATCGAATCTGAAGTTTTGACTAGGAATGACGGGCTAATGTGAAATTATAGAATTACGTTTATTTATAAAAATTTTTTAGTCATCCGGTTACACTGGAAACCGACCCCAACATAATTGTAAAAGGCTAGGCAGCTTGTTTGATGAATACACCATAAACACAGAAATGTTTTGGAAAAAAATTAAATTACAATTCACCAGTTCTCTTCCGTTAGAAAGCAGTGAAAGCAATTAAATTCCTAGATTTCAAAGGTACAAAATTTAAAAAAAAAACAACAATAGTTTGTTGTTTTTTTTTTTAATTTTGTACCTTTACCAGCCAAATTACTTTCAATTGAGTATCATCTTTATTTCTATTAAAATAAAGTCGTACATGCATAGAACCTTTTGCGACCAATCCCGTCAAATAAAGGTGATTCACGATCACTGAATTTTTTGGTTGCATCACAAATTTCTATCAGGATAATAATATACAATTAAAGTAAAGTAAGTTTAGGGGTATGAGGAACAGGGTGTAAAGTTCACTTATCCCCCTTAGAAAAGGGAGGATCCTCCGACGAGACGGGTGTGATGTCTGGCGGGCAACTGCCCAGAGGTTGGAAGTTGGGAGATTCTATATATGTTTATCGCGCGGTAAACTCTAATTGCGCGATGCAGGATATGTGTGACGTCAGGATGTTATGTGACGTCAGGTCTTAGATGCGTAGTTCGCATGTAGCGATGTAGATGCCGCTACATAAGTAAAAAAGTATTTTTATGAAAAAAAAATAACAAACAAACCAAGCAAATTACTCTCAATATAATTGAATAACATATTTATTGGTTAAACAAAAATATCGTAAATACCTGGAATATTTTGCGATTAATTCCGTCAAACCAAAGATAATAAAGACATTCGGATACGATCACAATTTTGTTTGGTTGCCGTAAAGTAAAATATTATAAAACACAGCCGTGGTAACTGTCTGTGGGGGGATTGCTACGAGTATTTTCAGTAACAGATAAGGTATATTATTAGGAACGTTATTTGTTATTCTTTAATATCTGTTACGATAAATATAAAAAAATAAAAATATTTTATTATCAGGCATCAAGGCCCATAAGGTGTTAGTATTACATCTTACTTAAAAACTATATTAGTAACATGCAGGAACACAAAAAAAGAATAACAATCACAGGAAGGTTTAACAAGCTTTGTTGCCAACATGTAGCTTGGTAAACCTCCCTATTGTAGGCCCATCCAGCCTCTCTGCAAACACCTTCAGAATGCTGTTGCTGCTTCCCCTCACTCGGGATATTACTGAAGCAAATATGCCTCCTCCCTACTGTCATGCTTGAAGTTTCTGATGTCAAGCAAAAAACGTCAAATTTATGATTTTTATTATTGTGTTATATGTGGCAAAGATCATATGCTATTCAGCCTACACAACTACGTTATGACGTCAGCATGAACAAAACTTTTAAAATATATAAAAAAATAACTACAGCTTGGAATAACAAAATATTGAAATTAGTAGCTTAAAATAACTAAATCTATCAATTAACATTATAAAAAAAATACCTGAAAAAAACTTTACATACCGAATTGCAGGACTAGTCTACGTGCGGCTGAAGTCGGAACTAATCGTATGCCACCGACTTGTCGTTTCTGGAAGGTCAAATTAAGTATAGAATTACTTAATTAATGAATATTAATATAAGCTTAATAATAATAAGATTCCATTATTAATATAGATTTAATATTGTAGATTTTAGTCCTAAATTTTGTCGGTCGTGCGTGACTCTGTGTCATAACAACAGCGATATGAGTGAAAACAGTGATTTTAAAGAACATTTTAACATGATGTTATTAGTCTTATGAAATTCAGTCCTAAGAATACTAAATAGACAGCAACTGCGACCAACTTGGAAGTAGCGCTCGCCAGTCGCTGCCGCGGCAGACAGTTGTGTGATTGTAGATGTCATGTAAAACTAGCAGTGTTAACGACTTTCGTTGATGGCCGTACCTACCTAATAAAAAGTACCTACCAACTTCTTATCTTCTTCTTGAAGGTCAACTGTTCTTGTTATGCGTCTAGATTCATATTGTGTTGCATTTTTCTAGCACTTCTATGTAACCATTTCACCGAGATAATTCCCTGTACTTCTAATTTGAAGGCCACATCTAGTAAGTACAAAGATCAGCAAGTCCACTGATGCGCTTAATCTTGATTTGATGTTTTCTCTTAAGATATTATTTTTTTCCGTAATATTATTACTTTTTTGGGCAGTACATAATGCGTACAATTATTTAGTGTATTTCATATCTGGGTACGCATAATGACTCTTGGTGGCGCGGCCAGGGCGTATACTCCCTGGCCGCGCCACCAAAACTTCTTTGTATCATTATTCGTTGAGGTACAATAATTTTCATTACACGTACCGTATAGTACATAAATGGTACAATTAATCTACTCGTAGAAGCAAGTTTTTTTATTTTCCACTGCGGCGCGGCCAGGGAGTATATCACACCGAAATTCTTAATTAATTAGGCGAACTTGGTTGCTTATATTTCGACCGCATCCCGAACTGTTCTCATGTAGCGAGACCCGATACGACAGAAACTGCTGTTGCCGCTGATTTAATTTCTGGTCAACAACTAAAAGGTGCTGCAATTTGTGATTATTTGTCATGGATCTCTTGACGACATGTAATGTCCTGAGGCCCGTTGACACCGAGTCGCCGAACGCACATAGTAGGTATCTCGCTGGCGGGGCAGACGATGACCTGCGGCCAGAGTGCCTGATATACTTAGTTATTCAGATCGTTGATGTCCCTCGTGTACACAACACAGGTGTAGAGGCGGGCGGGCGGCGGGCGGCTCTCTTAGTCCGCAACTACTACGTCATCAGCTTGAGCAGTATGCATCCCTGCTCCCACTGGTTCGTCACCGACTTAACTCCCTTCTATAATAAGTAATAGAATCCAAAGATACAACAGATGTCCAATTGTAATGGAAATAAAATGATTTCTTTAAGAAAACTGTTTATAATTGTACCACCCATCCTAGATAAAACACGAAAATAAGATTAGCCACCAATAAAATTTTACCGAAGTAGTATAATAGTAGTAAGCAGTGATAGCCTAGTGGTGTGACCATCGGACTACAAATCGTAGGTATTGAGTTCGAACCTTAGGCACGCACTTCTGCCTTTTCGGGTTAATGTGCGTATTGTATAATTATCAATTGTATCAAAAACAGTGCAGGGAAACATCGTGAGAGAACCGGCCATGCTTGAGAGATTTTTCTGGACGGCATGTGAAACCAAGTCAGAGGCATGGGCGGCTTTAAAACTCTGACACCAGGTTAGTCACTAACGACACGAAAAGAAGAAGAAGGGTAAACAGTGGATATTATACCGTTAATGCGTATAATTTATTACCTCATAAAATATGTATGTACTCGTACTTTAGAATTTAGATAATCTGAAAAATGGTTGATCTACGAGGGCGGAGTGATAAGTCTGGTAAAAATGAAACAAGGAGACAACTTTATTTAAAAATTATGATTTATTTTTCAACGTAATTTCCATCTAACTCAATGCACTTCATCCAGCGTTTCTCAAACTTTTCGAACCCTTTCGTAAAGTACGGCTCAGACAACCCTTCGAAATAGGCATTGATTTCGAGCATGATCTCCTCGTTGGAGCTAAAACTTTTTCCAACGAGCAATTTTTTTTAAATTCGTAAACAGAAAATAGTCGCAAGGGGCCAAATCTGGCGAATATGGTGGGTGAGATAGCAACTCATGTAATTTGGCCATGGCAATCGCGCAGGTGTGCACTCGTGCGTTGTCTTGGTGGAAGAGGCTTTCCTTCTTAGCCAAATGCGGTTGTTTTTCAGGTAAAATTTGGTTAAATTGGTCCAATAAATTGGCATAATATTCGCCATTGATCGTTTTACCCTTCTCTAGGTAGTCAATATGGATTACCCCACGTGCGTACCAGAAAACTGTAGCCATCACTTTATTGGCCGATAAAACTGCTTTGGCCTTCTTCGGAGCTGGTTCGCCCCTAGCAATCCATTGTTTCGATTGTGCCTTGGTTTCTGGTGTATGGTGGTGGATCCACGTTTCGTCTACCGTTATAAAACGACGCAAAAAATCAGGTTTATTCCGTTGTAACAACGCCAAACCTGCCTTCGAAGTGGTAACTCGCATGCGTTTTTGATCAATAGTCAGTAAACGCGGCACCCATCGCGCGGAGAGCTTTTTCTTACCTAAATGTTGGTGTAAGATATTGCGCACACGTTCGTCTGAGATGCCTACTATCTCGACTATCTCGCTCACTTTTACTCTTCGGTCGTTCAACACTATGTCATGGATTTTAGCGATCATCTCTGGAGTAGTGACCTCAACTGGGCGTCCTAGGCGTTCAGCATCACTTGTGCTTGTTACGACCACACCGAAAATCCGTAAACCATTTATGAATTTAATAATAAATTTTAATTTTAATCGACGGAGCAGAGTCCCCATAACATTTATCAAGCCTTTGTTTCGTTTCCGTAATAGTTTTATTGCGCAAAAAATAATGTTTAATTAACACTCGAAATTCACTTTTCTCCATCTTTGCGAAAATGCACCGAAAATGCGTTCAATAGTTTTTATTTAATGGCTCTCAAAAAAAAAACTAACCGGTGGTACTGGCTGAAAATTTAAATATAGTTTCTCAAAAGAGTTGTGAACAAGGAGGTTACATGCAATTTGCGATAATTTTATTCCAAAATAGATTTTTACCAGACTTATCACTCCGCCCTCGTATTTTATCTTTATTTCTAGTATTAAAATTGGGTCTATCACTTATTTTATTTAAAATATGCAGATGTTTTGTTCATGAATTTTTTTACCGTCTCGAAAAAAATAGGGTATAATAGGTGAACAACGGAGTAGAAGCCTATCGCAAAGTTTTTTTTTTTTTTTTCAATATCTAGGGATGAAGTTGATCTATCGATACATACCATAGCATATGAAGTGAAATTTTCATACCAGAATATTAAAAGCGGAAAAAAACGATTAAAATAAAAAAACGATAAAAATTATCGAAATTCAAATCATACGCACCCGGGTTACTAAATGCGCGGAATTTATCAATGAATTCGTAGCTTCCCTTAGCGGCCGATAGGTAGTCGCCGCACTTGCCGTCGGTCTCTGTGATATCCTTTCGCCGCTCGCGCATCCGGGGGCCCGCCCGCGTCCCGCGCTTCAGTCACAACATGACAAGCGCGAGAACGCTCTTTTTCTCGTTTTGTCGAAATTTGTCGACGATTCTGACGTCATTCTAATCCCTAACATGACCGTAAACGACGAGTAAACTGGAAAAAGGCACTTTGACACTTCTATATCTCGCGACGAGAAACCGATGTTGCAAATTATTAAAAACAAATCATTTTTATGATAGCAACATCGGCTTGAGATTCCGTTTCATTCAATCAATCAATCAATCAATCAATCAATCTTTATTTGTGAACACAGGTATTACAATAAAGGTCTTATGTATACATTTTAGTCGAGCTCTATGTCCTACCAATGAAATTGGTGTACAAATATATTGGGTTTTTAATAATAAGTCTGAATCTATACAATACGAATGATCGAGTAAATAATGTCAATTAATCAGTTATAATTTTATTTTTACATGCAAGTCAATGTTAAATTATATTAAAGGGCTAGTAATGTCATATTTCATCATGTTATAAATAATGACAATTATATATATTATTATTAATAAATAATTACACAATTATAATTTATTTTTACATGCATGTCAATGGTAAATTATATTAAAGGGTGTCATATTTTATCATTCAAAAATTCTTCTATAGAGTAATACGTCTTATCTATTAGAAATAAATACAATTTACTTTTGAATTTGCGGACATTATCTTCACTCCTTATACATTTTGGTAACTGATTATAGACCTTTGGAGCCATTACAAAAATACTGTTTCTGTATAGTGCAGTACTAGATCCGACTGTCTGTAACCGATCACAACGGCGCTGACTAGTTACGCGGGCAAATTTATGTAAATTATTCTTGACGAACATAGACGTTTCGTAGATGTACAACGACGGCATGGTTAATAATTTCGTATTTTTAAAAAACAGTTTGCAGCTGTCCGTTACCTTCAAATTATATATAGCTCTTATGCACCTTTTTTGGCACTTAAATACCATATCCTTACCCGTGGCATTGCCCCAAAATATAATTCCATATCTCAATGTTGAGGCTACTAGACCATGATACGCCGTTAAGACTGTTGCTCGATTGGCCGTTTTACTTAACATGTGCAAAGCATAGGAATGTTGGTTTAGCTTACTGCATACTTTGTCAATATGTGAATTCCATTTTAAAGTGTTTTCTATGTTTAGTCCAAGAAATTTAGTCACATTTGTTTCATTAATAATTTTGTCCTTGTATTTAATATTTAAGTCCAAATTGTAATTTACTCTTTGTTGAAATTTCATTAATACTGTTTTATCAAGATTTATAACCAAATTATTATTTTGCAGCCAATTCACAACTGATAGTATGGTAGAATTAATCTCAGCCTCTAATCGGCTTACGTCGTCACTATTGAAAAGTAAAGTGCTGTCATCTGCAAACATTGTCATAGGATATGATGATACTGTCGGAAAGTCGTTAATATAAACAATAAATAGGGGCGGCCCGAGTACACTACCTTGTGGTACTCCATAATTTACCGTTCTCTGGCTAGATTGATATGTTGTTTCGTATTTTTTTGAAAGTCTACTAACTTTCGTTATTTGTTGCCTGTCACAAAGATAAGATTCTATTAAATTTGATATATTTCCCCTTACTCCGTATGCGTTAAGTTTATTTATCAGTATTTTATGGTCTACGCGATCAAAAGCTTTTGACATGTCCATATAAAGCGCCAGAGTTGGTAGTCTCTTATCCACTCTGCCGCTAACCATATGTAAGAAATCGTAGATGGCCATGTCAATAGATCTCTTTTTCCTAAAACCTTTCTGGTTATCAACGAATAGGCTATTTTTCTCAAAGTATGAATTAAGTTGATAATATATTGCTTTCTCGAATATTTTTGATAAAATCGGGACTAACGCTATAGGTCTGTAGCAGGAAATATCTTCTCTGTTGTCTTTCTTGAAGAGAGGTTTAATAATCGTTATTTTCAATTCTTCTGGAAAGTAACCATGGCATATGCAAATATTGATAAGATGACTCAACACAGGAGCAATTATTGTGGATACCCGTTTAACAATTCTTGTACTTATATCGTCATACCCAGTGCTAGACGTATTCTTTAGCGACATAATAATTTGCTGAATTTCTAGTGGTATTGTTGGCGACATAAACATGGAAGCTACTGCTCTACTGCTCATTTTATGTTTATTTTTATTAATGTCTAAATTAGTAACGGGTTTCACTTGATCTACAAAGTAATCATTAAAAGCTTGTGCTATTTCAAGAGGATCAGTTAAGATTTTGTCATTTGAATTGATTTTTATTATGGTTTCGTCGGGCAAATTATGTTTATTCTTATTTTTGTTTATTACTTTCCATGTTGCTTTACATAGATTCTGAGCTGATTGTATGAAGCGATTATTATGGGCTCTC
This sequence comes from Agrochola macilenta, assembly GCA_916701695.1. Lineage (NCBI taxonomy): Eukaryota > Metazoa > Arthropoda > Insecta > Lepidoptera > Noctuidae > Agrochola > Agrochola macilenta. The sequence continues at coordinate 28,952,684 of OU753552.1, read as the reverse complement.
TGTGTGAGATTTATAACTTTCTTCAGCCGATTTGAAAGCTTTTTATAGTTTGTTTTATTTTGCTTATTTGGTAATGATCGGTACTTCCAAAGCAATTCTCTTTTTCTCTTACTGCAAATCCTAATGCCACGACTAATCCATTTTGCTTTTTCTTTAGTCGATATCCGTATTTTTATATTTGGAAAGCATAAATCATAAACCAACTTAAAAAGGTCATAGAATAGTTTGAATGCCTTAGCGGGACCCGTTTCATCGTATACGTCAGCAAAACTGATAGCTTTGATGTTATCTATGAATTTCTGAACATTTTCTTTTGAGTAATCTCGTTTAGTTGAGAACCAGTAATTTAATATGCATGTTCTTCTAACTGGACACCGTAAGAGTTGTGCCGTATGATCGGATACCGCCAGCTCCAAGACTTCTCCTTTTGATCCTCGCACATTGTGAATTATGTTATCTATGCAAGTCCCGCTGCTTAATCTTGTTGGGACTTTAATTTCAAATTTGAGATTGTACCCCAATATAAGATATTTGAGTTGCTCTAAACATGTAGTCTTTTTTAAAAGATCAATGTTGAAATCACCGCACAGAATAAGTTTTTTGTTAGTGTGTAATGAAAAAGACTTTAAGAGAATATTTAGGTTATTGAAAAATATCTCAAGTTTACTTTTTACGTTGAGTGGGCTCCTATAGACACTTAACACAATGATGTTGTGGTCAGTGAGTTCTATTGCGCAACATTCAATTATATTAGAAACACAGTATTTCTCCACTGACTCCAAATTTCTATACTTAATTCCATTTCGTATCATTATGCATGTACCACCATGTCGGGATTTCCGAGTGAAATGTGTAGCAAGTGTAAAATTAGGAATATGTAACAAGTTAACATCAGTTAATATCATATTGTGCTCCGAAAAACACAGCACATCAATTATTTTTCCTGAATTAAATAGTTCATTAAGTGCGACAGTAAACATATAAGATTTGTTCAAAAGACCATTTATATTTTGATGTAGAATATTAATATTTTTATACACGAAAAAGATTTTCATGTTCACAAAATTTTTCATCTGCAGAAGATTCACATTGGGTTGATGATATCTCTGCTACGGTTAGCAATAAATTTTGAAAGATGTTACGCATACCATAGTCATTAATTTTTCTATTGAGTTTAGAGAACATTGTAAAGTCATAAAAAAGATTTAAATTAGAATCAAATGCAGTTGCGTAGTTATATGTTTGTAAGTCTAAATGTAATAAATTATTAAACGTCTCTATACGCCAATTAAACATTGTCGAGTAATTACCTAATCTAAAAGTAGGAGCACATAAGATTATATTCGTATTCTGTACTGTCATCAATGTCTCCCTTAGTTTTATAATGATATTAACATAATTTTCAGTATGTAAAAAGTCTTCTTCTCCAATTAAAACAAGACAATAGTCATTCATAGAATAATCAATTAGTTTTTTATGTAGGTCTTTAACAAGTCGAAGTGTACCACAATTCGGCGTGACGTAATGACATACTTGAAAGTTTTTAAATATCTCTTGAGCTGCGGACAAAACTTTGTTATTATTATTTGCACTAACAATGCACAGTTTTGCTTTTATGGGAATCGAAGAATGGTCATCACAAACTTTCTTCTGTCTTGTTGTAGTACGTATTTCTACCGTTGAAGCATCAATCGTGTCTTGTTTTTTCGAAAATAATTGTGTCTTCCTTGTCTCCTTTTGTGACTTTGTTTGAGAATTTGACCGCGGAGTAGATGCAGGTGAGCTTTTTTTAGGAGTTACCACTTCACTCGTTAATTTTTTTGTAGCCTTTTTTAGTACATTATTTTTACTTGTTAATTCATTGACAGATTTTTGAAGCTGAGTATTTTCTATGTTTAAGTTCTTAATCTCTTCGTGTGCCGAAGTAAGTTGTGAAGTAAGTTGTTCAATTTGGTTTTGCAGTTCCTGTATTTGTGTATTATTTTCGTCACTTGATATATTTGGTAAGCTACTAGTGCTGCCATCTAACTTCGAACTATTAAGGCTATTTTCTTCGGACATTTCTAAAGAACGTGTCTTTGTTTTTCTGAACGTAATGCTATCGAAGAAGCTCATTTTGTATTGAAATTAAATATCATTAACTTCTGATAAAATGGAAAAAGATATCTTGCGTCTGAGTTCCGAACTCGCGTCTTCTAGCGCTTACACTCCAACCGCAGTAACCACCAAGCCATTCGATCGTTAATGATATTTTTGAAATTGGTCTTCTCTTAGTAAGCGTATGATTCCGTTACTTTTTATTTGGATATGGGCGGTGAATTGAAAATAATTTGCTGTTTTGTATGTTTTTTGTTAAAAGTTTTTGTTGTAACTCACTGTTTTGGCCTCACTGCTTGACTTTGAGTAGTTTTTTATTGTTCGCTTGTTCACCAGCGTAATTATTATCACTTAGAATGACATTTTAAACAGTCTTCTTTTAAGTTTACTGCGTCTGGCTTTCAGTCGTTAATAGCTTCACTGTTTGTCAATATTATCACTAGATAACAATATGGCTTGAGTATTGCAGTCCACTTTCACTAATTCACTACTTCAGAGCACTTAACAGGTACAGAAACTATTTTTAATTATTATTTAATACGGAGCTGCGGTTAACGAAGTGACAGTGGCGCCACCCGAAAAAAAAGAAAAAATTCATTCAATGGTGCCGGTTCTCTTGTCACAAATGCTTCTAAACTAGACTAAAAATCACCAAAATTTTGTTTATTCCTGTCAAACGACGTTTTGCCACTAATATGGCACTGAACTATTAATTTTGTGAAAACAGAAATTTTGCTATATTCTGAATTTGGCGTTTTTCACCTAAAATTTTGATTAATAATCTAAATCTGACTATTTTTTATCGCGATTAAAAAGATGTGGATTAAAATGAGTTGTCATTAACCAAAATGCACACCAACACTTCAACGGTGCAAAAACAGTACTGTATCTTTTTTTTTTTCTTTTCTTTTGCTTATATCTCGAAAATGGTGTGTCATATCGCAAAAATAATGAAAATTTCGACACCCTATATGAAACCCATAAACCCCTAGAGCTCAACATGTAGGTATTTCTTTTTGTAAAAAAATAAATATGACTAAAATAAGTACAATTGTGAAACTGCCATGCTATTTTGAAGTTTTTTTTTTTGTATCATTATTTTGTCTACTCTTCTCGTCGTCAAAATCGAGGACGAGTAAATGACAGAAAAATGGCAGATATCTCGTGTTGAATTGTCAAAAATCGAGATAACTAAGGTGTCATGTTAGAGTTTGTCGAAAAAATATCAAGTTTGACAGAACGAGTCGACTATTTTCTATGGCGGCGCTGTCAGAAAACGAGAAAAGTGACAGAAATAGACGACAATTACTCACGCGAGAGTGAGTCATTGTCGCGGGCGTCAAGTTAGCCCTACTGCATAGCTAACATGACAAGCGCGAGAACGCTCTTTTTCTCGTTTTGTCGAAATTTGTCGACGATTGTGACGTCATTCTAATCCCTAACATGACCGTAAACGACGAGTTAACTCGAAAAAGGCACTTTGACACTTTCTATATCTCGCGACGAGACACCGATGTTGCAAATGATTAAAAACAAATCATTTTTATGATAGCAACATCGGCTTGAGATTCCGTTTCTTTCATTCAATGGTGCCGATTCTCTTGTCACAAATGCTTTTAAACTAGACTAAAAATCACCAACATTTTGTTTATTCCTGTTAAACGACGTTTTCCCACTAATATGGCACTTAACTATAAATTTTGTGAAAATGGAAATTTTGCTATTCTGAATTTGACGTTTGTGACCTAAAATTATGATTGTTTATCTCAATCTGACTATTTTTAATCGCGATTAAAAGATGTGGATTAAAATGAGTTGTCATGAACCAAAATTCACACCAACACTTCGACGGTGCTTTTTTTCTTTTCGTTTACTTATATATCAAAAATGGTGTGTCCTATCGCAAAAATAATGAAAATTTCGACCCCCTTTATAAAATCCATAAACCCCTAAAGCTCAACATGTAGCTTTTTTTTTTCATACAAATCGCAAAAAAATCCATAAAAAAACATGTCGTTCCAATATAAATAGTAGTTTAAAACTAAGTAAGTATTTTCATTATGAATATATTGTAAAAAAATAATATGACTAAAATAAGTACAATTGTGAAACAGCCATATTTGTGAGTTTTTTTTTTTGTATCATTATTTTGTCTACTCTTCTCGTCGTCAAAATCGAGGACGAGTAAATACGACAAAGTGACAGAAAAATCGCAGATTATCTCGTGTTCAATTGTCAAAAATCGAGATATCTATGGTGTCATGTTAGTTTGCCGACAAAATATCAAGTTTGACAGAACGAGTCGACTATTTTGTATGGCAGCGCTGTCAGAAAACGAGAAAAGTGACAGATATAGACGACGATTAATACTCGCGCGAGACTAGCGTTGCAAAACTTCGGAAGTATTCGCAATAATTCGCAATAATTCGGAAATATTCAAAAGTAAACTTCGATTGGAAGGAATACTACTGCAGCAAGAATTAACTTAAAAACTTGAATTAACGCCATCTAGCGGGCACGAGCAGAACTGTAAATGGCAAACTTCCCTCGTTACTCGCTCGGCGACGCGATGCCAGCGCTCCTCTGCACGTTGTGTTGCACGTGGCGAGCCACGCGCCTCGCGGCCGTTCATTCATAAAATCAACAATGGAGGTATTATTCCCTAGTAGCTTACTCTGCGGGAATATTTCGCGTAAGTAGTTATCTCTTGTGACTAGGTACTTATTATTTTATTTTTGTATGGTTCAGTTAGAATGTGACGATGTTTTTGCGAGTGGATGCTAGGTATAAGTTTAGTTTACTTCGTAAAAATGTTTTTGCTTTAAGATTTAATGGAAAGAAACGTACTTAAATAATTAGGTAAGTAGGTGAGTAGGTACCTACTTTTTACGACAGTGTTTTACTTTTCTTTGTAGAAGTGTTCAACCGAAATCAATAGTTCAAATAAGTACTTCTAGAAACACTTGAAATAATATAATACTTAATTAGAATTAAGTACCCTTTTATTAGATATTATGTACCTACCTAATATAATATGGTAAGCTATTTTATAAACTCATCTTAGTATCTACCGTTTAAACCTCTCTATCACTTTCACACCTAAACCGCATACAAAAACTTATAACGTAAGTAGGTACTCATCTAAGTAGATGAAAAGAAATATTCGGAAGTTTTCAAAATCGTATAATACTCAGTTTTATTAATGAACGCATAGTAATATAAAGACACCGGCATTAACGCCATCTAGTAGTCAATAGTCGAAATTCAATAGCTAATCCAATAAGTAGGTACAGTACGACACAACTTAGATGTAGCATAAATTTGAAAATTTGCATTCTTTCGTTTCAATTTATGAATATATTTGGATATAATTAATGATGACTCTTCACAAGTTATTGCGTTTGCGTAAAGATCATTTTCACCTAAAGCAGTAATAAATATTGGTGATTTTGATGGCGCACTCAGTTCAGATGGTGACCGGTTTTACGTTTTTTGCAAATGCTACATCTAAGTTGTGTCGTACTGTACCCGACTTGCATGCCCGTGGCAGCCCGAGCCGCGGACGTTCATTGATAAAATCAACAAAGGATTATTCGAGTCTATGTACCTACTCTGGGGGAATATTTCCGCGTAAGTAGTTATCTACTTGTGACTGCTTTTTATTTTATTGTTATTGCTTATTTTTATATTGTTGAGTTTAGAATATTATGTTGATTTTGTGCGGATTATGTACAAGCTTCGTTTATTTCGTAAAAAAGTTTTTGCTTTACGATGTACCTACATACTTAATGGAAAAAATGTAAATAATTAGATAAGTAGGTAGGGTAGGGAAACATATTAACATAAAAAAAAAATGTTTCCTACTTTGTAGTATAAGTAGTCCTCAACCGTAATCAATAGTTCAAGTAAGTAGGTACCTACTTACCTACTTATAAAAACAACTGAAATACATAATATAATAGTAACTGTTTTATTAGGTACACACGGCTACACATCAAGCTATACATTTCCAGTTTATGCTGATCTCGCATTATATAGGATTTCCGTACAATGTGAGGTCAGCTTATACTGGAAATGTATAGCTTGATGTGTAGCCGTGTGTACGTCGGTAGGTACATAATAATATACATAATATAAGTAATATAAACACATCATCTTAGTACCTACCTACCTATGTATTAACCTCTCTATGTACGTAGTATTCTCGCAAAATTACACTCGCACACCTAAACCGCAAACAAAAACTTATTACGTAAGTACATATCTAAGTAGATGAAAGTAATATTCGGAAGTTTTCAAATCGTATTATTCTCAGTTTTATGAATGAACGCGTAGTAATAATATGTCACTGGTATTAGTGCCATCTAGCAGGTAAAAGCTGTAACTGTACAACTTCCGTCGTTAGTGCTCGCCTGCATGCGCTTTCTGCTGCTGCAGTGACCAAGGTTTGCCGATAAGGATAATTAAGAATGGCGGAAGATTCTTGGATATGAATACACAATCACCAACACGCAACATTTATTACTGTAATTTTCAATGGTAATTGTGTCGCCATCTAGCGGTGAATGGTCGAACTCTTGGCGAATAATTCCGAATACTTCGCAATACTTCCGAATGCTATGCAATTATTACGACGGGAATACTTCGGAATATTTCTCTCCGGCAACGCTAGTTATTACCTATTAAAATTTATTCTTTTGGTCTGAGTCAATCAAACCAATCAAAACTAAAAGTCATTTGGGTATTTTTATTGTAAAATAAAATTTTAAGTTTAGGTGTTGCATTTTATTTGTAGATCTGGTTTTTCTTAGTTTATTAGTAAGTGGGATATTGTTATTGCGTTGATTTTGAATTAAATTTTGAAAACGTTTTAAACACGACTTTACCATGCGAGCGTATAGTAGGTACCTACCTAGCGGAAAAACGTATAGTACCTACCTAGCGAAAAAAAAAACACGTACGACTATCATTCATGCTCGATTGTAGCCTTAATATAGCGTCTATTTTGGCTATGATTCGTTTAACGCACGGGTCGTAGGATGGATAGTTTTCATATTTGTTTAAGGATATTTGGAACTTTTGTATCTCAATGCTACTAAGCAAATATTCCCGGCCAAAGCTTCCGTTCCACACAACACACCATATTATTCTCGAGACGGTAAACAATTTCAGCCGGTATACATAATATTTTCAATGAATTGGCAAGGTACCGTCATAATATTAATTGGCAAGGTACCGTCATAATATTAATTGGCAAGGTACCGTCATAATATTAATTGGCAAGGTACCGTCATAATATTAATTGGCAAGGTACCGTCATAATATTAATTGGCAAGGTACCGTCATAATATTAATTGGCAAGGTACCGTCATAATATTAATTGGCAAGGTACCGTCATAATATTAATCTTTTTAAATAGTTCCCTGAGAGATTCGCGACGATGTAGATTATAAATGGCTCTGACAGCTCTCTTTTGTAAAATAAATATGGATTCAATGTCAGCAGCCCGTTTAAAAGCCCCCACAGTAAAATGCCATACGACATAATACTGTAGAAGTAGCTAAAATAGACCAAACGCGCGGTCTCTACATCTGTTAACTGTCTTATCTTTCTAACAGCATAAGCGGCCGAGCTTAGACGCCCCGCAAGAGATGTCATAATGAGGTGTCCATTGTTATTTCTCGTATAGCGTGTGTAAGGTTAATTAGCCAAGATGTGGGTATTTTTATTTGTAAAATCATATCTAGTATGCAACCATACATACAATTATATTACTATCAAATTTAGTAAATATTAGATTATTCTAGTAGTTATTATTATAGTTAAATATTAAATCGACTAATTTAAATGTATCAAATCACAGATAAGTATGGCAACACGTGGTATGACATTTTTGACGTTTGACAGCGAAGTGAAATGGATTCATTCGCTGTTCAACGCTGAACCGAACACTTGTCAGGAAAATAAATCATTTTATATCAATATAATCATCGTTTAATTAGAGAGATAAAGACTAGATCTTTTATCTCAGAAGTGGGATTAGTCAATTACGCCCACAATTTTGAAGAAATATTACCAAAAATAGCCACGTGTTTTTTTTAATTTTTATTGTGTACGAAAGTCACTGTGTATTATCCAAATAAAAAATGGATAAAACTAGCGGTAATCGGAAGAGCAATGAGCGTAAACGTCGTCGTGACCGGAGCAGAGAAACAAGAACAAACACTACGCAAAAGCGGAAGCAGAAAAGGCAGCGATCGAGCGATCGCGATGGTACGTTGGAATCTCGTCGTAGTGGAGGCCGCAGTTCTCGTGAGCAGCCTACGAGACGCCGTCACCAACCGAGCCGGAGTAGCAGCCGTGATGGGTATCGCAGTGGGAGCAGCAGCTATGAGCAGCGTCAGCGACATCGTCCCAGCCGGGGCTTGGATGGGAGACGCAACAGGCGAGGCCGCAGCAGCCGCTCAGAATCGAACATCGAGCATCATACACCCCCACTTCCTAGTCACGTGAGTACTCCCAGTATTCTTAATAATGACACGCAGGCGTTTCTTGCTACTTTAGTGGAAGCTTTAACCAATAGTCGACCTCAGGGTAACAAATTTCCCATGCTAGGCAATGTGATTCCAGATTTCGACCCTATGGTTAAGAGTCAGACTATAGTTATGTGGATTAATAAAGTTGACGAATGTGCGAGGCTCTACGGTTGGGGCGACGTCCAAATCATACATTATGCTCTGCCTAAACTGTCAGGGATTGCTAAAACGTGGTACCAGGCCCTTCCATCTATGTCGTATTCATGGTCTGAGTGGAAGAGCAAACTGGAGCAGTCATTTCCGAGTAGTGAAGACTATGCTGAATTACTCACCGAGATGCTGTCAAAACGTGTGAGATTTAACGGTTCTTTGGAACATTATTATTACGAAAAAATTAATCTTTTAAATCGATGCGAAATACGTGGTAAACGTGCGGTAGATTGCCTACTATATGGAATCGAGGATCGGTCATTGAGATTAGGCGCGAAAGCAGCAAAATGTCAGGAGCCGGAGCAAGTTCTCACATATTTTCAGTCAACCAAGCAACAGCTTCGTGAGCCAGATAGGTCAACGATAAACTATGATAAACGTAACAACGCTACCTCTACAATATCCAGTAATAGTGTTAGGCAGACAGCTAATGGCAACGAAACTAGGACTTTGAAGTCACACAATAATGCGTCAATTGTATGCTTTAACTGCAATGAACCTGGGCATTTCAGTTCAAAATGCACAAAAAAGATTTTGAAGTGTAATGTGTGTGCCAAATTAGGCCATTTATCAATTAACTGCCCCAGATTACCCTCTGACCCAGCTAATAAAACTGATAAACCTAAAGAAAAAGACGTGATGCGTATTGAAACAAATAATTCTAGCGACAATAAATATTTAATGTATCTGAAACTCAACGGTCAAGTTGTTCAAGGCTACGTGGATTTGGGCAGCCAATGTACGCTGATTCGTCACAGTGAGGCTGTTAGGAGGGGAATCACGTGGACTGATAGCAACTTACCGACTATGAGGGGTATAGGCGAGAGTATAGTAATACCATTGGGTGTATCATATGTCACTATTGATATTCAAGGTATTGTGGAGGAGGTCAACGCGTACGTCGTTGATGATAGCGTTATTAAATATTCAGTTTTAATTGGACACAGTTTCACAGAAAAACCAGGTATCGTCATAACGAAAACTACACATTCATTAATATTTACTCGAGATCATTCAGTTAAATTACAATTAAGTTTGAAATCCGATATCGTAATACCCCCTAAGAAAATGTATCCATTACCGTGTATTTCTACAATCAAATATTCGGGTGTAGTCCACGTTAGTGGCTCCTTACGCGGCATGTCAGAAAACGAATATTATTTGATGCCGGGTGAATATGAAATAGAAAACGGAGAGGTTAGCATACTGGTGCAAAACTTTAGCGATAGTACGGTTTGTTTAAATAAGGATACGCTAATTACACGAGTTGTTTGTACCGGAGACTACCTGAGTATAAATTTATTAGATTTTGAAAATGCTGAGACTAATTTTACTTTCAATTATGGCAAACAGCTTAGCGAAAATGAGGTTAACAAATTAAAAGAGCTGCTCAAAAGGTATGAAACGTGTTTCTCGGATAACCTAAAAGATCTGGGATTGACTAATGTAATTAAAATGGAAATCGAATTAAATGACTCGCAACCAGTAGTTTATCGTCCGTATAGGCTCTCCTTTCCGGAGCGTAGACAGGTTCAATCTATGGTGAAGGAAATGATCGATGCAGGCATAGTATGCGAGTCAAACTCACCTTACGCTAGCCCAGTTTTGCTAGTAAAGAAAAAGACTGGTGAAAGCAGATTATGTGTCGATTATCGTGCATTAAATAATAAAACAAAAAAGGAACACTATCCATTACCTTTGATTGATGATCAACTTGACAGACTAGCTGGTAATTCTTTATTTGTAAGTTTAGACCTTGCATCTGGCTACTACCAGATTCCAGTGGAGGCAAATTCTCAAGACAAGACTGCATTTGTTACTCCCGATGGGCAGTATCAGTTTAAACGCATGCCTTTCGGATTAGCAAACGCTCCTTCTATTTTTCAACGAACAATGAACAAAATACTGTCGAAAGTCGGTTATACGATCGTGTATATGGATGATGTATTGATTCCTTCACGATCTTTTGATCAGGGAATGAGACGACTAGAGGAGGTACTTCAACTTATAAAAGACGCAGGTCTTACACTTAAGGTAAAAAAATGTAGTTTTTTCTGTACCGAGTTAGAGTTCCTAGGATTTCATGTAAGTGGCGAGGGGATACGCCCAGGAAAGCGCAAAACATTAGCTATAGAAAACTTCCCGGTTCTGCGAAACGTTCATGACGTCAGACGATTTATTGGCCTAACTAGCTTTTTCCGGAGGTTCGTTAAAGACTTCGCCCTGATTGTTCGTCCACTGACAGATCTGTTAAAGTCTAAATTCGAGTGGAAATGGACGGTGGAGGAGGCAGAGTCATTTAGAATTTTGAAGGCAAAATTAGTTGAACGCCCTATATTAGCTTTATATGACCCTCATTTAGAAACCGAAATTCATACGGACGCTTCGAAGCTGGGTATTGCAGGGATTCTCCTACAGCGAGGTACAGACGGTTTACTTAGACCAGTGGCGTACTACAGTCGTAAAACTACAGTAGATGAGCAAAAATTTCACTCCTTTGAGTTGGAAACTTTAGCGGTTGTCGCATCTTTAAATCGTTTCCGAGTCTATTTACTAGGGCTAAGATTTAAGATAGTCACCGACTGCAACGCACTTCGTACCACCTTAACTAAGAGGGATCTTGTACCACGAATTTCTCGCTGGTGGATCCAGTTTCAGGAGTACGACTGTGAAATTGAGTACAGACCGGGTTCGCGTATGGCTCACGTAGATGCTCTCAGTCGTGCCCCTGTCAGTGAACCAATCGATATGGATACGGAGCATGTTCTTGATGTATTACACGTAGTTGTTCGTGATTGGATCGCCACTGTACAGGGTGATGACAGTGAGATAAAACGTATAAGAGACATATTAGAAGACGACAAGACGAAGTTTGTAGCTGACGTGCGTAAAAATTATCAGTTGAAAGGTAGTTATGTGTATAAAATTTTAGACGAAGGATTGCGATGGGTAGTTCCGAGGGGTTGTAGGTGGCAAGTGTTGCGCATGAACCACGATGAGGTGGGACATTTTGGCTTCGAAAAAACTTTGAGTCGTATCAGAAGCATATTTTGGTTTCCAAAAATGCGTAGGTTTACTAAGAAATATGTCTCAGCTTGTTTGGAGTGTGCGCACCATAAGGCACCTGGTGGTCCCAAAGAAGGACTGCTTCATCCCATACCAAAGTTAGAGAAACCATTTCATACACTCCATGCCGATCATTTGGGCCCGTTCATTCGCTCCAGGAGAGGCAACATGTATTTGCTTGTTATTATAGACGCCTTTACAAAATTTATCAATATACGAGCTGTAAAGGATACTAAGACGACCACGGCAATCAAGGCATTTAAGGAACATTTTAGTTATTTCGGTGTTCCTTCTCGCCTTATAACGGATCGTGGCTCTTGTTTCACAAGTGCAAAATTTAAGAATTTTATTGAGCAATTAAAATTAAAACACATCTTGAATGCAGTAGCTACTCCAAGAGCCAATGGGCAGGTCGAAAGGTTTAACCGAACCATAATTGATGCTCTGAGTACAAAATGTCATGGCGGAAATGACAACTTATGGGACGATTGCATCGGTGACGTACAGTTAGGTATTAATACTACTATTAATAAGACGACAGGGAAGAGTCCCTCTGAGCTGTTGTTCGGTTGCAGATTGACGAATGCATCGGAAAATGTATTGACTGACGTAATTGCCGAAACAACTGAACGAATCGATGGTGATGCGTTAGTAAAACTAAGGTCGAATGCTAGGGAAAGGATAGAAAAACAACAGGATTATGCTAAAAAGCAGTTTGATAAGCATAGGAAGAGTCAGACAAAATACAACGTAGGTGATTTAGTCAGGATAGAAAGGACCGTAATAGACAAAGATCATGTAAGAAAATCACATAAACTCATCCCCAAATTCCAAGGCCCCTATCGAATCCTCAAAATGTTACCAAATGACAGATTTCTCGTCGAAGACACCCCATTAACAAGAAAAGGTAACAAGAGGTATGAAAATGTTGTTGCGCTAGATAAAATCCATCCTTGGATGAACTTTAAAGGTTACACCAGTGAAAGCACTGACAGTGATCAGAGTGAGGGTACAGAAATAGAGGTAGAGAGAGAGTGATTTATTATCTTACATAGTAGGTGGGAACAATAATTATTCAATTTTTTCGATAATATTATTATGTTAATCTACATTGGTTAAACAACTTCCCTGATTGCGTGTCATTGTTAAGGATATTAGTACGATACGAGTACCTACATGAGCAATCAGTGCAGATAATGAATGGCATTGAGAATTTGATGTCGCACATTATGATTGCAAGATAGTGAGTAAGATTATACGATGTGAGCACAATTTGTTATAAGAGGTCAGTGCAGAATATGAATGGTACCAAGATAACGGTGCCGCACAGTTGACCAAAGATCGTGACAGGTTGTGCAAGAAACAAAGAATGAGAATGCAGATCCAGCTTCATGAATTTGAATTGTAAAGATTTGTGACCTAGATAAAAACGATAAGCTAAATTGAGATAAACTTAGATATAATATGAATATGAAGACACTTCGAAATTTTGATTGTAATTTAAATTTGTGACAGACATAGATTGTGATAAGAATGTAGTATCTTAGTTGAACTATTAAGTAAATTTGAATTTATATTGTGATAATGAATTATTGAAGAATGAAATTAGTTGTAGAAGTATGTATTCATAACCAAGTAGTTATTACCTATATATTTTTTTTTCTATCATTTGTTATGTATTGTTACGTAAATTGGTTATTATAACAATGACTACCAATCAGGTGAGAGGACTCACCTACACAGGATGGCCGAGCTGTAAGGTTAATTAGCCAAGATGTGGGTATTTTTATTTGTAAAATCATATCTAGTATGCAACCATACATACAATTATATTACTATCAAATTTAGTAAATATTAGATTATTCTAGTAGTTATTATTATAGTTAAATATTAAATCGACTAATTTAAATGTATCAAATCACAGATAAGTATGGCAACACGTGGTATGACATTTTTGACGTTTGACAGCGAAGTGAAATGGATTCATTCGCTGTTCAACGCTGAACCGAACACTTGTCAGGAAAATAAATCATTTTATATCAATATAATCATCGTTTAATTAGAGAGATAAAGACTAGATCTTTTACGTGATTCCTAGGAAAACCGTTTGATTATTAAATTCCAATTTTTCTCCATTCAATATGATGTCACATTCGCTACTTCTGACATTAGGCAATTTAAATCTAATGCATTTGTTTTTTTTTTCGTTTAGTACAAAGTTATTTAACGTAAACCAATCTTGGACCTGAAGAATATAATAAATTCACGTCGTCAAGATTTTGTGACCGTCGGTTGATTTTAAAGATCAATGATGTGTCATCTGCAAATAACATCATCCTCGGTTGATTTTGAAGTAATTGGGGTAAATCATTAATGTAAACTAAGAAGAGGAATGGACCCAATATCGAACCTTGAGGAACCCCCATTGCCATTTTAGACCCTAATGACTTTACGCCGTTTACTTGAACTTTAACCTTTCTATCTTTCAGGTATGATCTTAGTAAATCAAGTGAAGAGTCTAAAATGATCGTATGAGTTACAGCAGCAATAGAATACCCTTAGATCTGACTGGTAGTAGCCTCCAACTGTGTAGTTATTGTAGTTGGATCTTCCTTCGTACAACATGTTAATACATTATACTCACTATGTTGACTACACAACATAGATTCGTCACTAATAATACACTTTGTTATATTAGCTATTATTTATGCTATCAACATAGCAATCAGATGTCTACATTCCCAAGACAGAGATAAAGTTCTCTCGGGTTAACTTAAAACCACTAACCAACTTGTTAGTGTCAAAATAATGTATCTGTATCGTATGTACGAGTAATAATGTATCGTCTGTGTATCTTCTCGTTTCTGAGTTTATCTCGCAGAGAAACACCAAGCATATCTCGCAGAGAAACACCAAGCATATCTCGCAGAGAAACACCAAGCATATCCCTTTTGAAAAGAGTTCGGTATCGCCTAAGGGCCGAGTCACACTGGAATGGCAGCGGCCGGAAGCGGCCTCGCTCGACCTCCAGATCCCACGCGCCTAGTCTCCTCTTGACTAATTTAGTTTCTACATTACATACGCGCGGCCGCCCGCGGTGCCGCGAACGACCTCGCGTCGCCGCTGCCATGCTGTCAACCAACGATAAGATTTTCACTTATTTGATTAATCCGTGGACTATAGTTTGGGTTATATGTTTAACTACGAGTATTTATATTAAGAATCTTATTGTATCACCTTAACATGTAACTGTTTTTTTTTTCCTAATAAATAAATAAATAAAGATGCGCGTGGCGCGCGGCCGCTCTCGTCACAGCGGGCGACCTCGCGACCTTTTCAAGCTTTTCAAGCGATACTGGTATTTTAAGTATGTAGATAAAGTTTAAAATTATTTCACACTGAAAGTGCTCGCCGCGTTGCTGCCGGCCGCTGCCATTCCGGTGTGACTCGGCCCTAATAGTCGATGAATAACAGATTTTACAAAGACACCATAATAATTTTTCTCATGTTCTGTATTTTTTTTAAATTGGCACCCTAATTACAAAGCAATCCACTGAAGTGAGCGAAATGGCCACCGAGTTCACATTTAGGACACCGAAATGAGATTTGTTGTCATTTCGGTTCATCGGTGAATTTTCTCGAATCATAAATGCTTTCACTTAAATAACTTCACTGGGTAGGTTATAAGAATAATACCACTGTTTGTCAATACTGTAACTACTGACCTATTAAATAAAACTAAATAACAAATAGGTAGTATTTCTTGTACGAGGCAAATTACCATCAGAATCGTATTGGGGACAACCACCGCGATGAAAAATTTTGATGTGCGTTTCGATGCGCGGCCACGGCGATATAAAAAAAAAAACTATGACAAGATCTTGTAAAAAATTGTAAAAGTTGATTCCCAAAACCATTAATTTGTCAAAGTTATGGTTAAAAAGTTATAAGGGTTTGAACGTGGCCATTGAAACGCGGAGAACCGCGCGGCCACGGAGATCTTTTAACTTAGCGTTGCAGAGACCTGAAATTTTGGTAAACAACAGATTGAATTTGTAAAAAAATTGTAAAAATATAGAAAACAATCCTAGGCTCATATTTTAGGAGCTGTAAGACTAAAACCTCATGGCTGCGCCATTGAAACGGTGAAAAACACGATAACGCCGATATCTCGCTGAAAAAGCATCGCAGAGGTCTGTTTTTTTTTGGAAAACCTAGATTTGAATTTGTCAATATTTGTAAAAATACACAAAAAAAATCCTAGGTTTATAATTCAGGAGCTGTAAACCCCATGGCCGCGCCATTGAAACGGTGAAAAACACGTTATTGCCGATATCTCTCTGAAAAAGCATCGCAGAGGTCTAAGTTTTTTGTAAAACCTAAATTTGAACTTGTCAATTTCTTTTTAAATACTCAAAGAAATCCTAGTTTTATATTTCAGGAGCTGTAGTACGGTATCGCGTAGAAATAACACGTGATTATCTATCGAAGAAAGTAAGTAAATATTTGCGATATCTTTTTTGTTAACAACACCTACTTATTAGGTAATATGTAGAACTACCGATAATAAGCAAAAAATATATTTTATTTCATAATATAATTAATACCTTCAATAGGTTTTGAATGTTTCGATAGGGTGACCATGGCTTATTGTTATCAGAAAACTTTCCACCTAAACGTGCGACAATCTAAGAAACCTGATTTGACATGTGCGTGTGAACTGAGGGACCACACTGGGAATTCGCGAGATGAAAATCCTAGGATTTAGTAGTAGACTTAAAACAATTGTAGAACGAATCTGGGAATTTGTAAGCAAATATATAAAAAAAATACGACCCATAAAGTGCGGTCCCTCAGTTCTCACAGACGATCAGCCAGATCTCGGAAAGTATCTTATAAAAGAAGGTTTGGTGTATACAGACATATAGTAAAGAATTTGTAAAGATATTTACTAAATAATAAACCACAAAGCATTAAAGTTAAAAAAAATATAATGACAACTGTGGTTCCTCAGTCCACATCATATAAATATCACATACCAAAGATAAATATTTTAGTGAATATTACTGAATAAAATTAATAAAACCGTTATTTTTCTACATAAAGTTTTAGTAAAAGTCTTAAAACATTTTGTAAAAAAGAAATGGAGCTTATATATCGAAGCATTTTGAAGATAGCGATGTACTTAACTTTTAGTAATAAGTTTCTACTAAATAATAGGTATCTAAAGTTGTGTATTTCTTACCTCTTAGCTGAGATAATATGATTTTTTTAATCCTATGAAAATAGATAGAGCAGTGTGACCACACAATAAAACAAAATGTAGACAGTAGTATTATACTTTATTTAATATATCATTATTTAGACGAAACTAAAACAAGGTTGTACGGTTAATTTAATGCTATACTCGTATTACATGGCTTTTTTTTTTTTTTTTTTTTTTTTTTTTTTTTTGGGTGGGAAATCATCAAATGACTCCTCCCGCTCTGGGCGGAGCGAGAGGGAGTGTCAGACTTTTACTGACTAAAACCCACCCATGTTCCTTCCGTTGCCTGTGTGCCGGGGCCGCGATATCCCTTTCGGACAAACTCGCAACCCTGGCAGGCATTGGCCCTTACGGACCCCGTCAGTTGGTGCTGACATCTCTCTCTCTCGTATTACATGGCTTATGTGTATTTAGTAAAAAGTAGATTACAAAATTAACTAATCACTTATTATAATACTTTTGTCAGTACTTACAATTATTTTGAAATAATGATCATCATAGCAAATTAAGCTCGTTCAAAAAACAGTGATATCGGTAGATAAAGGAAGATTATGTAGTCCTAGTTTTTTTATAGCATTACATTTTTTTTGCTACTCGTAACTTTAAATACCTAACTAAGTTGATTAGCAAGCTGTTTCCGAACGCAAACTTGAAGTAACATTAAATTACCCTCATTTTTTAAATTTATGTTTAATGTGTACGTATCAGGAGGTCTACTCCCTAAGTCCGTCAACGAAAAGACGGGCCCGTCCGAAGGTACATAGCAAATTAAGCTCGTTCAAAAAACAGTGATATCGGTAGATAAAGGAAGATTATGTAGTCCTAGTTTTTTTATAGCATTACATTTTTTTTGCTACTCGTAACTTTAAATACCTAACTAAGTTGATTAGCAAGCTGTTTCCGAACGCAAACTTGAAGTAACATTAAATTACCCTCATTTTTTAAATTTATGTTTAATGTGTACGTATCAGGAGGTCTACTCCCTAAGTCCGTCAACGAAAAGACGGGCCCGTCCGAAGGTAGTCCGAAACGTCGGCGTGTACCCTACTCCCTATTGATTTCGGATTCACGAGCTTCGAACGGAATCATAGATAATATTTGTGAGCGAATGATACATGACGATAGAGCTGCGCTATTTTACCGGTCGATTACCGGTTTACTTATTTTGTGGTTTTCAAGTTTAATAAACAAAAAAACCATATAGTTGTGTTAGAAAATGACCACATTTTTAACAAATTACTTTTTATTACGTCTTAGATAAACAATTGAATTATTTTTGCCATTTTTGTCCAGATGGCGGCTTTATCCTGTTGATACCTTTGCCTTTTTTCTTTTTGACGGTAAATTTCAAATGGATTGTCAAAGTTTTTTATTTTCATTAGTTGGTACATAAATATTATCGAGAAATTCGTTAAAAAATAACATAATATAGTGAAATGGCCCCAACCGCTCCACCAGCAACTCAAGCGCAAATTGAGGCACTGTTGTTGATTATTAATTTTATTCAGATTTTATTGGTGATAAATAAATAAAAAACATTTTGTTATAGAAAAAAACATGCTTTTATTGTAGAAATCCTTTTTATATCACAATCTTCCAGCCGTCCCAACACCCATTGTTCTGTAAGGAAAATAAAAAATCAATATAAATAAGATGCCCTTTGCATTTATGGACATGTTTTATTAGGAAAGTTTGCCTATTTCTTTCCAGCATTTGCACTTATATGTCTGCCACAGGTAACACCTTGAACTCATTTTTAACTTTTGTAGAAAAACCAAATAACAGCCAGTAGAAACTAATTATAAGAGATAAACATTTAAATAGAACTACATACCCAATAGATGTACTGTCTCCTGTTGTAGACTCTCCAGATAAGTTTTAATCTCATGGTGAGACCAAATAAAAGAATAGTGGGTGGCTCCACCATAGGACGCATCGGCATTTAAAATTGTGCATTCTGCATCACATATCTGTAAGACATACCAATAAAATTAAATATAATGAGAACTCAGACTATTAACAAGTACTCAAATATATTAATGACATACCTATTCTCATGTACTATGTATGAGTGAATTCACAAGGCTAACTTTATATATGTTATAAAAATTAATGTATTCTACTTTATCGTAGGGTACTTTATCTTCGCTTAGTAGCAAGTCACCAGATTCTCAACTCACCAGATTCTCAACTAACCAGATTCACAACTCACCAGATTCGCAACTCACCAAATGTACAATGAAACACAAAATCACATAAAATAACAGAATAGGTACCTTATTGACCAAAAAAAAAAAAATTTTGTAGGTAATCCGAAACAAAACCGAAATAATACGGAATTCTTAAACTTCTTTCACCTAGGTGCATTAACAATACTTTTCGTAAATATTATTCACCTAGGTGCATTAAGTACCTATACTAAAAGTAAACCTGGATTAATGCACTAAGTTATTTTTAACCCAGGTGAAATAAGTTAACTACACTGAACTATTCTGCCACAAAATGCCAGAAGCAGAGCTGCCAGAAATAAAAGAATACTTTATTCACAAAAAAAAAACGAAACAAAACCAAAATAATACGGACATTCTATTATATTCGCGACGTCAATTGGATACCTTTAGTTCGACCACCAACATGAAGGGTCTCGGATTTTATAACTATAATAATAATGATTCAGAAGGTATGGTAACTCAAAGTAGCTATATGCGTCATACAATCACTTACACTAATTTTACTATTTAAGCAATCCGAAATAATGTTCTTAATTCTTTCATCTTTTTGTAATAATTTAATACTTCTTTGGTTTTCCTTAAAATGCAAAGCGGTTTTTTTAATTTTGATATCTTGGACATTTGCTTCTTTTTTCAAAATTAAAATACATTTAAACAATGATGGTTTAGTTGTTATTTTTGTGTTTAAGCGTCTATGCCACCCTTCGATGGCGTTAGTGGTCCTATTCTTTTCTCCATAACAACTAAAAACTTCACTGGTTACTTTTATGATCCATTGATTATCAAAATAGTTCTTGAATTTCATAAAAGATTCAGTTTGTGGTGCTATTTCACAAATGCCTAAATATGCTTCAGGAATTATTATTGGTGGTAGTAAAGGTAATAAAGTGCAAAGATGCGTAATTTTTTTACCTTCGCGAGTATCGCTCAAACCAATTTTTTTGCTCATTCTCCAATTGGCATTCTGAAAATGATAATAGCATCCTTTTACTAATGCATCAGAAAACACCTCTTTCACCGCTTGCATCGCTGCAATTTCATAATCACATTTGTATGTTTTTATGTTCATGCCAAATTGTTCCTTTAGTACCCGAAAAAAACGATAGTATGTATTTTGGCATTTGTCAGGAAGAAATGCGTAAACTAGAGGCACAAAACCAACTGCATTTTCATTGTGTGATAAGTCCGCATGTACTGTATAAATTTGATAGAACGGCTTAGGTGCCGCTAGGAAAGTGCCATCCCCGTAGCATGTAGTAACAGTTTTCAACTTTTGTTTTGCCAATTGAGTACCAAAAATAATTATTTTATTTTCATCGCCGTCGTCAAATAAAAAGAAATCTTTAACAATGTGCTCCGGTAATTTTACATCCTTAGTATTAGATATCACACCACGACCTACTTTCAAATATTTTGCTCGTGCCCTATATAAAGTATCCTTCTTAGAAAGAAACGGAGGAATCTCATGCACAGCCATTTCATTATTAGCCACATTGTTATAAAAATGTTCTTCGAATATTTTTGGCACAGTATTTAAATTGACACATACTGCATTCTTGCATTCGTCCATTGTAGCATCAACTAAATTTCGGATCTGGTCTGGGGTACACAAATGTCTTCCTTCTCTTACAATGGTATTATTAGCGTTCAAGGTAATTGAGGTATTGCATTCTTTTTGATTGCAACATCTCCAATTAGTGGTTCCCGATTTGTTTTTTACATTGAAATTATACTTATAGCCCTCATACAATAAAACCATGTTACCTCTTTGAATCTTTATAAATTTTACACCGATCTCAGCCATGTTAATTTTGAATCGCAAATATCGATAACTATTTAAGCAAAGATCGCAAACCACTCACAAACTAAACTTTTAGAAAATATAATACGTCAGTGTCACAATACTTCTTAATAAATCTACAGGAAGAAAATAAACATGTTTATGAAATGAGGTTGTCTATCAGCAATGTAATCCGACCTCTTGTGCATTTGAATGGATTTTTCAAATTTATGTAATTAGGTTGTCTATCAGTAAAATAGTCGTATAGACCGGGGAAATTAGGTTTGAACCCTGCACAAAATCGTAACAGCGATTTTTTTCCTGAATCGTGTTTTTGAACTTAGCTCTTCAAATAATATTTAAAAAAATAACGTTTTCCAGCACCGCATCAAGGTAAACAAAACAAAAACGCATTTTTGTGAATGAAAATTGAGGCAAAATAGTTTACAGGAAAATTTTGGTTATATTATGTAAACAATTCGTAAAATTAATATATTATTTCAGAATTTAACATTTACCTCCACGGAAATTTAAATAAAAATAAAATTACGATTTTATTTAATTGTACTTCAAGCAAAAATATTAACAGCAGATAGAGCCTATAAATAAAAGTTAGACCAAATTTAACTCTGTTACATTTTTGCCTGAACCGTTATTGCAAAAAAACTTTTATTAATATCTTGCGCTAGTACAATATGTTTAATTTTGTTAAATAGCCTATTAAAATATTTAATTAAGTAATTTAATGCAAAAAAACTGCTGTTAATATTTTTACTTGAAGTACAAAATAAAAAAACTTAATTTTATTTTTACGTTAATATCTGTGTATGAAAATGTATTTTTTTTACCTACTTGTGATACCTAATCTCTTCGAAAAATACTCCATACAAACATGTCTGTTAATATTTTTACCTACCACGTAAAATTGAAGTTAGATGTTTTCTTAAAAAAAAACGTACACGCGGGTGTAAACTTTTCGCGGTATACAGTTTAACATACTCCCTTGTCCATACCCTACACGTTAAATGAAAAAAATCGCTAATGCAAAGTTAGCCTAAAATTCGGCGTAACTTCCCCAGGCTATTATATTAATTTGAAAGTTATATAATTTCTTTGTTCGATAGTACATTATCTGATGAGTTGCGAATCTTGTGAGTTGCGAATCTGGTTAGTTGAGAATCTGGTGAGTTGAGAATCTGGTGACTTGCTACTAAGCGTTTATCTTTACCTGTGTATTGGACATTTATGGAGTGAAAATGTTTCCTGTTAAAGAAACGCTCATGATGTTCACTGGGCTTCACCATTGCCACATGCGTGCAGTCAATGCAGCCGACTATGCCTGGCAGGCCATACTTTTCATAAAATCTATAAACATACAGCTTATTAAAATTTTATAATGATAAAGTGTAATAACACTTCAAAGCATAGGCCTACCTACCTTCATTCTTGGATCAACACCATATCGTCGTATTTTTTGAGGCAAAAGAGGTATCCTCACACAGGTCCTCAAAAAGTTCTCGTGTGAGCCTATAATTTCCAATGAACTCAACATCGAGAATATTCGGCAACCGAAAGTTTCGGCGCATGTATAATCGGTGTCGCCTCCGATCTTCCTGTAGAGCTTCTTCGAGCAGTTCGAGCATTAAAAAAAGCAGACATATTTTGGTAAATTTTCACAATTTTTTACTTTCGTCGACAGCACGATAACTACTTTGATGTCGTATCAACTGACATATCGCTCCGTCAAAACAAGTGTCAAATTCAACTTTTCGGACGGGCAAAAACACATCGGGAGTAGGGACAACTGTCAAATCGTGTCGTCGTTCATTCTTTGTTTGGGCTCCGAACTAATCGTATGTCTGTAGGTGATAGGGAGTAGGAAACGACCGTAACTAAGGCCGTAACTACGGACTTTGTGCTTAGGGAGTAGCCCCCCTGCTCAGAGGTTTTTAACGTAAGTACGCATAGTGTTTATGATGATAAATAAAACAGGAAACTGAAAATAGATGGGATTTCACTTAATAACAACAATAGAGAACAAACATTACAGACGTACAAGAAAAAAAATACATTAAATAATTAGTGTGTAACGAGAGGTAAATGTGTATGTGCAAATGAAATTTGTGCGTCCTTTATTTACCAAGTTATTCAAGTTTCCGCTGCGATGACGTTTGGCAATTTGATGAAAATCATATAAAACGGTTTAGTGCAGAGTTGTAATTTTTGACGCACGTTGCTTTGAATTTGTGTGTAATGTGTGTGAAAACAGAATTTGAAAAAAACATACCGTTCAGAAGATATATACGTAAAAGTAAAATTAGGTTATTAGGTCCAAGTACTTAAAATAGGAACTCTAGAGCCTAACTTATAACGTTTATTTGTATCTTGTTAGGGTCTACAATATTCTGCCAAGTTTCATTTATGTGCTCTTAGTAATTAACGAGCAATGGCATAATTTACTACGACTGGACCACTATATTTAAGACATCCGATTGTAGGACTGTTTAATGGAATAGCAAAATGAAACATATTCCAATATTTAGTGTATTCATTCTACTATTCACATGTAAAATTTCAGCTCACTACATTAAATTATTAAAGAGATATAATGAAAATACTAGAACAACTGCAATACATGGATAAACCGACCAAGTTTGAATGGCTACGAAAAAGCGGCCGTGCAGTAGAAAGAGCTAACGTTCTAAAATTTCCAGTATAGTATCGTTATTGTGTTTAATAGTTTCGTACAGGTGCGCACACAATTCTTGAACAAGTAACTAATAACTGTCGTGATAAAAATAGTAGATCACTTGTTTTTCTCATAAACTTACGAAATTATTACAATAATAATTGCATCTGTATTAATAAATGCATTTATTAGTCAGAATATTACAACAACACACAGTTGTCACTTGAACCTTTATACCTTCCAACAGATAAAATTTTCATTATTTTAGTAGTAAGTATCTACGTAATTTATGATCTTACCTTGTTAATCTTTCAATCATTCTCACTACTGGCTCACTAAGTATGTCACAGTCACTTACACTATGTAAATATCTGAGTCCGATAAGTTCCTTATATTACGTTGATGGCAAAATAAACAGCACATACCCACGTTGTCGTTGGCTGCACATTTGTGACTGACAAACAAAACAGAACAGGAAGCGCGCGCTAAGAAAACACCTACCTACTTTAGATTATTCCCTATTATACCGTTAAGTTTATAAATTCGACTTTTGAAATGACTACTGGGGTTAATGTTTTTTTCTAATAATAATTATGTCCTTTATTTCATTTTAACAACTTATAAATTACCTACATTTTTAAATATTAGAATATAAAAAATACAAACATTTAAAAATATAAAAAATACAAACATTTAAAAATATAAAAAATAGTAGTCCACCGGTATCGGGAACAGGGTCCAAGCTACCGGCGATCAGGGCTCCAGAGAGAGGAACCTCCTGACAATGCGAGCCGTGTCCAGGAGTACCGCTTTCTGAATCAAGCCCTTGATCCAGCTGCCCAACGAGAGCCTCCTTAGGTGTTGGTCGAGGCTCTTGGCAACTAAGCCATTGGCTGATACGACTATCGGCACAATGATCGCTGAGTCCACATCCCACATGTCGACAACCTCGTGAGCCAAGTCAAGATACTTGATTTGTTTATCTTTCTCAGCTTTCACGAGGTTCCCGTCATGTGGGACCGTTATATCAATAATCATTGTGCGCCTCTCTACTCGATCCACCACCACTATATCAGGTTTATTCGCAACAATAGTCTTGTCAGTGATGATGGATCGATCCCAGTACAATGTGATATTTCCATTTTCGAGAACTGTGTCGGGCACATACCTGTAATACGGCACTTCCGATTCCACAAAATTGTATTTCAGAGCAAGTTGCTGATGGATAATCCTGGCTACAAGGTTGTGTCTATGCAAGTACTCTTCGTTAACTAGACGAGAACAGCCGGAGATAATATGTCGGATTGATTCTCCCGGACGGTGGCATGCCCGACAGATGTCAACCGTGCCGTCTTTCACAATAAATCTACGGTAATTGTTCGTCATGATAACTTCGTCCATAATTGCACAGACAAAACCTTCGGTTTCCCCAAAGAGGTCACCAAAACGCAGCCAGGCTACGGACGCTAGCAAATATACATCGGGTCCATGTAGGGCCCGGAAAAAGCGTCCGTGAAGCTCCTTACTCTGCCATACCTCCCTGCGATCATTAGTGTCAAGCACTACAGGCTTGCGCCAGTTCTCTTTAGCCATGGCGAGCGGGGTGAGGCCCTTGTCCACCGCGACCACATCTCGATGCATCCCCACGTCGGCCTCTAGGAAATATTCCCTGAGACTGCATATCTCGCGATTGTGGAGGGTCTTAGCGTTTAAAAAGCCTCGACCTCCACACTTTCGCGGGATATACAGTCTCATTACCGATGACCGTGGGTGGTGCATTCGATATGCAGTCAGCAGCGTACGCACCCTCCTATCCAGGGCGTCGAGTTCAGTCTGAGTCCATTTGAGTATGCCGAATATAATTTTTGGGTTCCGCGGTGCTACCAGATTTATGGAGCAGGTGGGTAACTCCTGTCGTTAGGAACTGGGGTAGCGAACCAGACTCCAAAGCACTCTGGTACTGAGCCGCCAAGCGACCGTGCGACCTTTTGAACCATTTGATCCAGAAATTGTGCAGCCCGTCCGGCCCTGGAGACTTCCAGTTGGGCAACGGATGAACTGCACGAGCTACATCTTGGGGGCAGATGGTAATAGCCCCCATTTCTGGTATTGGATCGCAGGCTCGCTCGACTTCTCTAGTCCAATCACCTTCGGTGTGGCTGACAGGCGTCGACCAGATACTCCGCCAGAAAGAACACATGGCATCATCATCCGGTAGGCGCGCGTCAGCCA
This sequence comes from Agrochola macilenta, assembly GCA_916701695.1. NCBI lineage: Eukaryota > Metazoa > Arthropoda > Insecta > Lepidoptera > Noctuidae > Agrochola > Agrochola macilenta. The sequence goes on along the minus strand of OU753552.1, from coordinate 28,926,577 downwards.
CACCTTGGTCCGGTCGCTCCCAAGCCCTATAAACCCACCTTTCATCACTCTGGAAGGTGCGACTCTGAGTAAATCGCTCCACTCGCCGCATATACCTACGAATACGGTTCGCCCATGCATACACTTTCTGCTTCAGGAAGTCGATGCGCTCTGTGACATGGGACACATAGTCCTCAGGGCTAATATCAGTCCCTGAGAATGCCCGCCTCACAAAGCGCATCACTCTAGGGCGAGTATTGCCCTCCCAGAAGCAGATAAGTTTGCCGATGAGCGCTCTGGCCCCACCAATACGGCGCTCAATTTTGTACTGCCAAGCTGGTACGGCTGGTTTCGGCAAATTTTACGTGAGCTACACGACATGCTGCTACAGCTGCGCAGTACAGAACTGAATGAGTATCAGTGAGGTCTTCGCAGTCATCAAAATACTTTGACAACTGCGAATCCAGAACCGCCACCAGCGCCCTATTTTTGTTCTGCATGGGCAAACGAGGTAAACGTGGTCTAAGTTCGGGCGACATGAATCGGCATTCCCGAATCGCACCCTCCAAAGCACTCCTCAGTTCTTCATTGCACTGGGTACTTACGTTTGTAGCCCTGTCTAATAATAATTATTATTAGTATTTCTATTTAATTAAATTGTATCGTGTAACATCAAAATATTTGTACGCTGTCACCAGCAGAATATTTAGGACATAATAATTACCTACTGTGACAATTTTTTGTAATATTCTGACTAATAAATGCATTTATTAATACAGATGCAATTATTATTGTAATAATTTCGTAAGTATAAGAGAAAAACAAGTGATCTACTATTTTTATCACAAAAGTTATTAGTTACTTGTTCAAGAATTGTGTGCTGTAACCTGTACGAAACTATTAAACACAATAACGATAAGTACTATACTGGAAATTTTAGAACGTTAGCTCTTTATACTACACGGCCGCTTTTTCGTAGTCATTCAAACTTGGGCGGTTTATGTATGTATTGAAGTTGTTCCGTTACCATAACGTTTCTTTTCTAATGCTAAAGATCAATTTCTAAACGTATCGATGTTTCAATTTCTTACAAAATGGCAGCACCGGAAACGGCTTAACTAGCTGTCATTGCACCCATGTACTTGTCTTTTTGGAGCGAAGGCAGAGGTCGTGTGAGTGAAAACCACGCGCTCGCACATCGTCTAAATCCGTCGAAATCTTAACAGAGTCGAATCATTAAGTATTTCGCGTGTGATCAACCCTCTAGGCGTGAAACCCTGAAGCTAGCTTATGGACAATCGAAGGTGGAAGCTCAACGAGTGCCGGAGCAGTCCAAGGTACGTGAGTGCATTGTATTCGCTGCGGCCTATGTCGAGTTATTGAACATCGCAATTATACGTAATCGTTATTTCCCAGTGTAGTATCAAAGCCACCCCTCTTTCGGCTGGGTGCGTATGCTACAGAAGTTGTTCTTTCGGCTGGGTGCGTATGCTACAGAAGTTGTTCTTTCGGCTGGGTGCGTATGCTACAGAAGTTGTTCTTTCGGCTGGGTGCGTATGCTACAGAAGTTGTTCTTTCGGCTGGGTGCGTATGCTACAGAAGTTGTTCTTTCGGCTGGGTGCGTATAAGAATAAGAATAAGAATAAGAATAAATTTATTATGCAAAGTATACATTCAAGTGGATTGAAATCCTAGACCTCACACTAGGATTCCCTGTGTTGTGAGATCCAGGCTCCTTCGTTCCGTTAACAATTTTACATAAAAGTTAGGTACATTTAAAAAACTTAAATAATAGATACATTTAAAAAACAAAAAAGAGTGTATGCATATGCTTGGTGCTGTGGTTTGTGTTAGTATTGTTGATGTTGTAAGAGTGACTGTATGTTATAGATATATTAGTGAGTGTACGTGTATTTGTGAATTGTCAATGTGTATTACTGTGAGTTTTTACTTAAGCTACGAAACTTTCTGTCATGTCGTAGTCCAGTGTAAGAATCCAGTTTGTTATCGTCAGTCTGCATTTTTTTTGTGTTAGTGTTAGTATTTTATGTAGACTATTGAGTTTCGCGTATATGTGAGGTCCCATATAACCATAAGACCTTCTGCCGATTGTTTTACGGCATTGCACTTTATCCCAATTTACCCGTCGACTTGAAATGACACAAGTGCTTAAGGCAGTTTTATGAAATCGTAGGGTGACAGAGAGTATGTAAAGTTGTCTAACCCTAAGAACTCCCACTTCAGTATAGAGTGTATTTGTGGGGTACCGGTAAGGTCGTCTATAGGCAACTTTTAGTAGAGCACGCTGAGCTCGTTCTACTTTAATTAGTGAGGTCTTGCTCGCACCGCCCCAAGCTACTATGCAGTAATTAAGAACAGATTGACATAGCGAAAAGTAAATCATTTTCAGGACAGAATCATCAGCAATCCTGCCTAGTTGCTTAAATATACGCAGCATTGTTCTAACTCTTTAAAGCGCTCAGGTGTGCGGACCATGCCAATCTGTTATCTACAATGACTCCTAGATATTTAATAGCGTCAACCTCTTCGATGTAAGGGCAAGAACACTGGTCGAAACTAATACAAGAGTGCAGCCGCAAACAAGATACTCTTTTAGGGGAAGAACGTTTGGAAATAGCAAAGTTGATTGCCTTGGTTTTTGCTATATTCAATGTCAATAGATTATGTTGTAGCCACTTCGCAACATTCTTCACTCCGCCTTCAACAGCGCATTGTACTTCATCCCAAGATTTCCCATGAAAAATTATCGCGGTGTCATCAGCATATGTGAAAATCTTAGCTTGTGGGAAGTTCATGCTGCATAATCCATTTATATATATAATAAATAGAGTGGGACCAAGCACGCTTCCCTGGGGAACACCAAAATGTACTGTGGTTGGGTCACTACAATATTTCCCTAGCACAACTCTTTGCGTTCTTTCACAGAGATATGATGTAAACCAGTCCAAAGCAACGCCACGAACTCCCAGAAGTGACATTTTCTTGATCAGGATTTTCCTGGAGATCGTATCGAAGGCTTTCGCAAGGTCCAGGAAGATGCCAGTACATGCCTGTCCTTGACCTAGGTTCAGATTTATATAGTCGGCTAAATTAGTTACTGCATCCTCCGTGGACCTGCCAACCCGAAACCCATACTGATTGTCCGACAGTAGTTTGTTTTTCTCCAGGTATGCAAGAAGTCTCTTGTTGACAACTTTCTCAAGGATTTTTGAGAGAGCTGTCAGCAGAGAAATTGGGCGATAATTTGCGGGCGTTTTTGGATCTCCACTTTTGAAAATCGGGCAAATATTTGCAATTTTTATGCAGTCGGGTACTACACCTGTACTTAAACTTAAATTGCATATGAAAGCAATCGGCCCCACTAATACATGTGCGCACTGCTTAAGGAATGCGTTATTAATCCCGTCATAACCCGTTGCTGACGTCGCTTTAAGATGGTTAATAATTGAAAGTATTTCTTTTTCGTCAGTCGGAGCAAGAAAGAAGGAGGTTGGGCTAGTGTGTAACGTACTATATTGCTCATTGGTACAAGCCAGTTCAGTTTCAGTCATGTCAAGTTGTCCAAGAGTTACAGATGCAAGGTTTTTGCCCACCGTTGAGAAATAGTCGTTAACTTTATTTAGTGTGGGGACTGGGTTGTCACTATCAGTTACGAGCTCAGACTTGCCGGTTTTTTTATTTTTAATATTGCAGATTTTCTTAATTTCATACCACAACTTTTTACAGTCACCTTTAGTTTCCAGTAATAGTTTGCGGTCATGATCTTGTTTCAGATTCGATAATATGTTATTGCAATAGTTTCGATATTTTCTATACTCTTGTTGAATGACAGGATTATCGCGATTTTTCTCTTTCTTTGCATTGGTATGCATTAAGTCACGTCGTCTTATGCACTTCAGAAGGTTTTTAGTAATCCATGGCTTGATAATGACATCTGAGCTGCGGCATACACGAATAGTGGTGTGCTGATAAATTTTACAAGACAGACTTTCGACAAATTTTTGGAATGCATTGGTAACATTTGTACAATTAAGAAGCCATTCCCAATTTTCGTTTTCAATATCTTTTTTTAAACTTTTATAGTCAATTCGCGTATGTTGTTTCTCAACCCTGGCCCTAGCTAATTCTCGGTGAATGCCAAAGATAACCGTCTCGTGATCTGTTATGCCAGTGTCACAGACAATAACAGTAGCTGACTTCTGAGTTTTAAGCAAAACGTGATCCAAACAGTGGTCACCTCGCGTAGGCAAAGTGTGTCCTGGAAAATACCCATAGTGGCCGGTTAAGTCCAGGTACTCAGTGGCGCGTCTGTCAATGCCATCTGGTTTGATATTAATGTTCAGATCGCCTACAATAGCACATGTGGTAGCCTTACACGACTCTATCACTTTTGTTAAAGATTCGCAGAAGTTATTAATATTATAGAAAGATATAGTATATATAATATATATATAATATAAATACAATATATACAAATATATATACCTGTATATAGCAATCAGTGATAGTTCGTCCCTGACATTGACAACCAGACAGTTCGAGTCCTTGAAAGATGGTTCCACGACACAGGCTTGCAGAGATGTTTTGGTATATACGACAATACCATCGTTTTGGTTAAGGTAGTTTTTGGAACAATGATAATCGTAGTTATTAATTTCGAAACAAGTACACGTGTCGTCAAGCCAACATTCAGTTAAGATAATTATGTCAGGCGAAAAAAACAACCGGCTCAAAAGAACAGAGAAATCATCAAAATTCTTTTTGATACTGCGTATATTTTGAACCACAACCAAGTACTGACCTCCTATGTCGCCCAAGTGCAGCCTACAGTCATCTATAGAGTGGAGTTTCAGGCTAGTTGTAAAAGCCGTGTGATCGATGTCATCAATAACTTGTGCAATATTAGCCATTAGAAAACTTAGCTTGGCGTATTGGTATATGACGCAATGAGTTGTGCAGGAGGTGATTAGTGGAAACCAGGTGAATTCTGTACTGATATGGATTTTTAATTATGGTATAAGATAAGTAATAAGTGTGTAACAAAGTTGCTGTAATAGTATATACTAGGTACTGAGGTTCATTTAGTGTAAAAGGGTGCCAGTGTAATTTAAGGTACATCGTTATGTGGTGTTTTGGTATAAAAAATATGATAGGAATGTGTACTTTGTATGAGAACGTAACCAAAAAGGAATTATTTAAACAGATTATAAAGAATTTCAAGCACTTACGTTTTGATGGGTGAGTAATAATAACATTCAGAAAATTAAATAAGTGATTAGCGGATAAGTGGATTAGGCTGTAATGTAGTCATTGGTTTATATCCAATTGCAAATTGCGTAGAGTTTCCTCAGATCTGACAAGAACTTGTTTCGCTCCTTCAATTTTACGCAAGAAAATGTTGCCATTCGCCGTCCAGCAAAACTTGTATCCTTTTTGCTTCGCAAATACTCTTGCCTCATAGAATAGTTTTCTGGAGCTGGCGGGAAGATATTCGGCAACATATACTGGACGTCGATCTCCGGGTGAACCAATGCATTTAGTATTTAGTCGACCCTCGTTGGGGTGGGTTTTATTGTAGTCACGCGCGCTAGATATGAGTTTGCGTATGCTACAGAAGTTGTTCTTTCGGCTGGGTGCGTATGCTACAGAAGTTGTTCTTTCGGCTGGGTGCGTATGCTACAGAAGTTGTTCTTTCGGCTGGGTGCGTATGCTACAGAAGTTGTTCTAGTATTTTCATTATATCTCTTTAATAATTTAATGTAGTGAGCTGAAATTATACATGTGAATAGTAGAATGAATACACTAAATATTGGAATATGTTTCATTTTGCTATTCCATTAAACAGTCCTACAATCGGTAGTCAATCAGTACAATCTACAGTCGTAGTAAATTATGCCCTTGCTCGTTAATTACTAAGAGCACATAAATGAAACTTGGCAGGATATTGTAGACCCTTACAAGATACAAATAAACATTATAAGTTAGGCTCTAGAGTTCCTATTTTAAGTACTTGGACCTAATAACCTTATTTTACTTTTACGTGTATATCTTCTGAACGGTATGTTTTTTTCAAATTCGGTTTTCACACACATTACATACAAATTCAAAGCAACGTGCGTCAAAAATTACAACTCTGCACTAAACCGTTTTATATGATTTTCATCAAATTGCCAAACGTCAGCGCAGCGGAAACTTGAATAACTTGGTAAATAAAGGACGCACAAATTTCATTTAAACATACACATTTACCTCTCGTTACACACTAATTATTGAATGTATTTTTTTTCTTGTAAGTCCATAGGAAAAAAAACAGTTCCGCTGGGATGACGTAGTCCCAGCGGAAACAGTTTTTGTTGAATAACTTCCCAATGGTTGGATGCACAAATTTGAACTTACCATACACAATTACACGACGTCATACACTAAATATCTGCTAAACTAAAATTAAGAAATTCGAAATTTTTCCGCTGGGACTACGCACACAAGAAATACACAATTTTAGATACCTATTATTTAGTAGAAACTTATTACTAAAAGTTAAGTACACTAGACTTTCTGATATTCCTCTCGTCTAGCAGCCAGCACACGCACATTATGTCAGTGGAGGAGAGGATTGAGGGCCAGTTTTAATCATCGCTATCTTCAAAATGCTTCGATATTTAAGCTCCATTTCTTTTTTACAAAATGTTTTAAGACTTTTACTAAAACTTTATGTAGAAAAAGAACGGTTTTATTAATTTTATTCAGTAATATTCACTAAAATTTGGTATGTGGACACAGTTCAGTCGTTATATTTTATTTAACTTTAATGCTTTGTGGTCTATTATTTAGTAAATATCTTTACAAATTCTTTATTAAATGTCTGTACAATCTTAGGTTTAGTTTAATACTATATATGATATTTAATTTACTGATGCATCGATAGATGGCGTTGTACTTTTAGTAGTCTCCGCTGAATCGCGGTGTTAAGAATATCCGCAGAAACATGATATCTTTTGGTTTATTGTATAATAAAATGTCTTCGTCAAAAAGAACAATGGTTTTATTCATGGTCATGTCATTCGAGTCGGATTATTTGGATGCCGTGACTGATGCACCCTGAGTGAGTTTTGGACAGTGGCGCCCCCTATCGGCGGAATTTAACTGTTTAAGTGAAAAAGTGTATGTGACAGTGCAATAATTTCGACAAACTGTGAGTACTTTTAAAACATTAGAAAACTTAGTGATTCAGTCCTAATAAAGTGGAAAAGAACTTAGTTAATTTGGTAGCTCTCTTGCAAAAGTGGACTTGTAAAATTTTCTTGCGAAAGTGTGACATACGGGGAATCCATGCCCAATTTCGGCAAACTGTTTACAAACACTTAGGACAATAATAATTTATGAAGATTTTGAACTTATACATTTTTTAAGAAGTTTCATCAACAACTCTGCAGATTTTGGGACTTGTAATTTAAACTATTTCTGGAATATCAAGGGGTTATAAAAATGGATTCATTTATAAGATTGCAAGTTGATATAAATAAAAAGATGGAGAAAGGATACATCAACTTCAAAAAGTCTCCTAAAGAAAGGATTACCGTCAGCTACGTGGAAACAAGGTTGGAATGTTTAGAGAAACAGTGGTCGATGTTTGAAGAGACTCCGAGGTTAATAGGGAAGAATATGAGAAGTCAGAGTACAATTTAGGTGATATGTATTGTATAGTTAGTCAGAGGAGTTATACATGGATTACAAAGTTGAATTAAAATAACGTTTGAATAAGAAAACCACTTCTGATTGTTCGGAAGACAGCAACCAGATAACTCAGAATGGCGCGGGCGTGAAATTGCCTACAATATCAGGACATTATTCTCAGTGGACAACCTTTCGTGATCTCTTTCAAACATTAATACACAAAAACCAATCATTAGATAACGTACAAAAACTGCACTACTTGAAAACTTATCTCACAGGCGAAGCTGAACAACTGTTGCGACACCTACCTATTACCAGTGATAACTATTTAACTAGTTGGAACCTTTTAGAACATAGATTCAATAATAAGAAGTTTATAACGGATTGCATTTTCAAAAGATTCTTTAATCAAAAATGTTTAAGTACTGAATCATCAAATTCTTTAAAATAACTTTTTGATACAACTAACGAATGTCTTAATGCTTTAAAAAATGAAGTTATTAATATCGAAAATTGGGATCTTATTGTTATTTACATATTGTGTTCTAAATTAGATAATGAGTGTCGCAAACAATGGGAAGCTAAAATTTGTAGTTCAACTAAGGAATTGCCTACAAAAAAGATTTTTTAGATTTTGTTGAGCACAGATTTAGATCGCTTGAATTTTTATGTCCTAAAACAGGAAAGAGCACTACCACAAAGTGACATCATATTGTAAAAAATGCAAATGAGAATAAACCATGTTTTTCTTCATGCACCTTTTGTTCAAATAACAATCATAAGATAGGAAATTGTAAAGATTTTGCTAAGGAAGAGTTGTCAGCCCGTCGTAATTTTGTCCAAAATTCAAGTTTGTGTTTCAATTGCTTAGGCGCAAATCACATGGTACCTTCGTGTCGTTTGCCCACAAGATGTAGAATTTGCAAAACGAAACACCATTCGTTGCTGCATTCAAATAATAATAATCAATCAACTGATGAAGAAGAACCAAACAAGCAATCAGTTGATAGTGAAACTGCAACAACATCAAAAGACGAGACCGAGGTAAGGAACATTACTTCTTGTTTTTCTAACATAAATTGTCAGGTTGTATTAGCAACAGCCTTGGTAAAGGCAGAAACTAACACAGGGTCTTATATAACACTGTGGTCTCTAGTGGACCAGCAATGCTATTCTCTAAGGATACATCGTTGTTGTCCAGCGCTGCCGCAGCGGTGAATCTCAGTTTAGTATTCACTAATCTTCGTAAAGCTACACTAGCGCTCAAGGCTGTGACGGCCGTGAGTTGAAACTACCCAACGGAGGTTACGGAGGGCAATATTGACAGTTCTCCATACATTTTGGTATTCTTTAAGAAAAAACAGCCACGAAGTCGCTCACAGCCTCGCCCGCAGCCTCGCTTCTAACTGTCAAATCCAAAAGCTACAATAAACACCGCAGAGTCTTGACAAAAATAATAATACTTTACAATACTACACTACATAATACACTACCTATATACTATATAATACTTTTAGAATCTTATTTGAATAGAATGGCAGCTCGGTTAATTATATAGCTACATGTATTAGAAGAAGCTAAAAAAAGTGATGATTTGAACAAAGCTCGACAGGCGAAACAAATAAGAAAATTTTAAACAATATCCCGTGATACAGAGTTTACCCATATTTACAGACTTTCTGAGGATTTAATTAATATATTGGAAAATTATATAACTCCTTATACTCGTATGCGTCCGCGAGTTCGTTCCAGTGGTTTATTTAACCAAGAGGTTAAAGGTTTGTTTACAGTTAGGTTTCTTGAGATATGATGGGTAAGTACCTAACCACACACCATTATTGAATTCCTGATGTTTCAGATATTATGCACTATATCATTTTTGGCTAATGGAAGTTACCAAAAAATCATTGGCAAGAATGTAGACATATATCTCAGCCTTCTGCGTCTAGGGCAATCCACGAAGTTGTTGATGCTCTGAATAATAAGAACATCTGTAAATATGCTACCTATGTTGCAAACACTCGCTGTTACGAATAATGAATATACAAATACACCTAAAAGTTTTCAAACTAAAAACAAATTCAACTTCAAGTGGTTTTGATAGCGTCGCGTCGTTTGTGATTGTCACAGATAACTATATACTAGGTGATTGTTGTGAGTGATGTTTTTTTTATTCATCGTCGCGCGTTGCTTGAAATAGGCAAAGGAATCGTCATTCAGCCTCAAAATGTAATAATAAATATGCAAACTCAATTACATTATGATATTTGTTTAATAGTTTTACTATATTCCTTAAAATACTTAAAGATAGACCTCTAATGTATATTTTAAACCCCTAAAACTCTCAGTCGAGATTTATCGATTATAATATAAAGAATTTGTTTCAAGCTCTTAGTTCGTCTACGAAACAGCGTCGGGAGGAAACAGCCTAGGGTTCGTCGACGACCACAAATACGTTAGTGAATACAGTTTGAATCAACGCTACACGCTCGGTCGATCTCAAGGCTGTCTCGACGACGAGTTCGTCGCAGCTTACAGCTATGAAATTGTCTTTTAGAGAATAGCACTGCTGGGATCACAGGCATCCTTTATAACGGAGTCTGCAGTCCAATTACTTGGGCTTAAAAGAATTAAATGCAACAGTGTTATATCAGGAGTGGGGGGTGAAGATAACGCTTCACTCGATTGTAAACATGTGGTTTATGTTAAACTACAATCTCTCCAGGATCCTAACTTTACTGATAAAGTCAAAACTTACGTTTTTCGGAAATTAACTTCATTTCTACCTGAAAGAAAAATTGTCGTTCAGCTGTGGCCCAACTTACCAGTTATGAAGTTAGCAGATCCGAAGTTTAATGTACCTGTGGCGTAGCCACAATACATTATTATAATAAAATAACATTAACTAAATAAATCATATATACTTATAGTAAACATCACAAATATGTATTAGAATATATATAAGTATATAATTATATCTACTATAAAATACTTTACATACTAAATACACAAAATACAAACATTAAACATGCATAATAACACATAGCATACTATTATATAAACTTACCAGTACTGCATAGCCCCATCGTTGAGTCGCCGAGCATCGTCGCGTCGCGTCGCCGTGTCGTACCGCGGAAGCGCACACCAAGTCCCGCTACTCACCAAATAAAAAAAGAAGTCTAGAACCATCGCCGGCGCAGTGACGAGCGCCCCCGCGCTCCTCAGTCCGTCTCGCACCCTCACGGCAGACGCACGCTTGCTTGCTTCGCGAATCTAATACTTTCGCATAAGCTATAACGCAATCGTCTATGCACTTACCTATCTGCTCACGCTTGTTGTTGTTGTTAATATTAGTGGTGAGAATAAACTGTTGTCGAAGTGTCTGGATCGTTTAATTGTGTTCCCTGAAGATAACCTCACATCACGAAGTGAAGACACACGCAACACCTACATCTCCTACATACCAAATAAAATAGGTTTATTGCTTGGTGCTGAAGTTTATTGTCAAATTATAACTGAAGGATTGATGAGAGGTCCACCAGGAACACCAATAGCACAGAACACCAGGCTGGGTTGGATTTTATCTGGCAAAGTGGGTGGTGATAGTGAAACCAATACTTTGCTGAGCTGCAATAGTACTATCATCACTATGCGCAATGAAGATTTTAATCTTAAACAATTTTGGGAGCTCGAATCTGATTACTTCATTCTGAGCAAAAATCAATTCACTCCGGAAGAAAAACGTTATGAAGAAATCTTTGAGGAAACCACAAATCTCGATAGTTCTGGTAGGTATATTGTAAAATTACCCATTAAAGATAATGATCCGAGCTGTAAACATGGAAATTCGCGTGATATTGCTATAAAGAGATTATTATCCTTAGAAAAACGTTTCTTAAAATCACCGGATTTAAAAACGAAATACTCGGATGTTTTTATAGAATATTTAAAGCTCGGTCATATGCAAATAATACCTTTAAAGGAAATTGATAATCCAGAAGCAGTTTACTTACCTTATCATGAAGTAGTTAGACACGATAAAACCACCACCAAATTCCGGATCGTATTTAATGCTTCTAGTCGTGATAACAAAGGTGTTTCACTGAACAGTAATCTTATGGTAGGTCCGACTTTACAAGATGATCTCAGGCACATTCTTATGAGATCGAGGCTTCACCCTATTTGCTTGGTAGCGGACATTGTAAAGATGTATCGAAAGGTGAAAGTGACTGACCAAGATGCAGATTATCAACGTGTAGTGTGGAGGTCTGACTCTACAAAAGATTTACAACATTTGCGTTTAGTACGAGTAATATTTGGGACTGCTTCAACTCCATACCTGGCGGTAAGAGCGCTTCACCAAGTCGCTTATGATGAAGGAGACCAATTCCCACTAGCATCTGAAAGAGTATTACAAGACTTCTACATGGATGATCTCATTACTGGATGTAATAGTGTATCAGAAGGAAAACAAATATTCTCAGAAATAACTAAACTACTAAGCAAAGCAGGGTTGGGTTAGGTCAGGGTTGGGGTGGTAAGCATCAATTACATAAAGAAATTTGCGAAGAAAGCAGAGTAATAATAAGCAACCTGGAACTGAAAGAAAGTGAAACAATGAAAATATTGGGACTAACCCGGAACCAACGAACCGATGACTTCGAGTACTCCGTTCAGCTACCACCAATCTCGGAACCTGTAACAAAAGGAAAGTAATATCTGATATTGCAAAGTTGTTTGACCCAATGGGTTGGATATCACCAGCAATCATAAAAGCTAAAATTATGATTCAAAAGCTCTGGTTTGCGGGAATAGAATGGGATGATAAACTACCACCTACACTATTAAATGAATGGATTACTTACCGTGCAGAACTTGTTGAACTTACCAAATGTCGACTCCCACGATGGATTAATGTCAAGGAAAACAGCACCATGGAACTTCATGGGTTCTGCGACGCATCTAATGTGGCTTATGCTGCTGTGGTCTATAAACGTATTGTCGATGACTCAGGAAACGTCTACGTTCATTTGGCAACTTCCAAAACCAAAGTAGCTCCAATTAGGCAAGTATCCATTCCAAGACTTGAATTGTGTGGAGCTGTCTTATTGGCTAAATTGTTACAGGAAGTCTCAATGGTATTGAACGTTCCAAAAACTAACCTACGTGCTTGGACCGACTCAACCGTGGTATTGGCTTGGTTAAACAGCCACCCAACTCGTTGGAAAACGTTTATAGCTCATAGGGTGTCGGAGATTCTAAATATATTAGACAGGAATCAATGGTCACACGTATCATCTCCTGATAACCCGGCAGATTACGCGTCGCGGGGAATTAACCCGTCAGAGCTACCGATGTTTGAACTGTGGAAAACAGGACCATTATCAATGGTTGAAACATAAAACTGAAACTTATGATGAAAGACAAATACCAGACACTAATTTAGAAGAAAAGACAAAAAAGCTATGTCATATAACGCAGAATGATCAATTCCAGTTGTGGACCAAGTTCTCGTCTCTTCATAAATTAGTTCGAGTTGTAGCATATTGCAAAAGATTCATCAAAAAATCTAAAAACGTACATGATTATAACTTACCTGTATGGTTAACTAGTAAATAATTCAATGAAGCTCTTCATATTTGTGTGAAAAAGTGTCAGTCAGCGAGTTTTCAGCAAGAGATAAAAGATATTAAAGAAAAAAGAGAAGTACATAAGAAAAGCAAATTTAAATCATTAAATCCATTCCTAGATGAATCGGGCATCTTAAGAGTTGGTGGTCGTCTAGAAAAAGCTGAAATAAAAACTGAAATAAAACACCCAATAATATTACCGGCAAAATCTCACCTCACTGATTTAGTCATAACTGATACTCACCATAACACGTTGCACGGCGGACCACAGCTCATGATTAATTATCTGCGAACTAAATACTGGATCATTGATGCTAAGAACCAAGCAAAAAAAATGGATGTCCGTAAATGCGTTGTTTGTGTACGCCATGCTGCACAGACTGGGGTCCAACTGATGGGACAATTACCTTCAGCTCGAGTTACACCAACTCGAGTATTTTATCGAAGTGGTGTGGACTACGCAGGTCCAATACAGATTCGAACTTCTAAAGGTAGAGGCCACCGGGCCTATAAAGGTTACATATGCCTTTTTGTATGTATGGCTACAAGAGCCGTGCACTTGGAAGCGGTGAGTGATCTCTCATCACAAGGGTTTATTGCTGCCTTTAAACGATTTGTTGCCAGACGTGGTCATTGCGCTGATTTATTCAGTGATAATGGAACAAATTTTGTCGGTGCTGCTCGCGAACTCCGAAGCTTGTTCGCCCAAGAAACGTCAACCTTGACGATGGAAATCGCCGAGTGTTTGGCAAACAACGGCACTACATGGCACTTTATTCCACCACATGCCCCGCATTTCGGCGGGCTATGGGAGGCTGGAATAAAGTCCACCAAACATCATCTAAGACACGTAATAGGGAATATGCATGAGATTTAAATAAGGGTCACATTAGGGGATTCAGTAGGGGTTTTTTTTTATAAACTATATTACTTCAGAATTATGCCTCCATCAATATTTTTTATTATAATTTAATAATGAGCAAGAAATTAATTTTTTTATAGTGCAAAAAATCTGTGGGAAATTCAAATACTTGAAAAGCGACGCTATTGGTCAGAACGAATGTGACGTAACAATCTATGACAACAATAAAAATAATAAAAATAAGCAACACTGATCTGATACGTCAACAACGTAATTTTTTCTCTTATATCTTAATTCGCATAATCAGTTATTTCCCTAGATCATATAAATACAAAAAGCTCATTATAACTCCATAGAATATACAACAAATATATTTATAAACAATAAAAACAACTACAATGAAAAACCAAAAAATATATAGAAAAATCAAAAATGACGTTGTCATATTCGGACTTCCGTTAAATCCTATGCAATAAATTATGAGAGATTTCAAACCACCAATATGTTGACGAGATCAGCAGCTCGCCGTGCACGCCTACCACCTCCGGACTCGCTGCTCAGCTCCGCCTCGCCGCCGCCGGTACCCAGCCCCATCGTGAGCGCTGCGTCAACACCGGCCGCGGTAGTTGCGTCGAGCTCGAGCGACGAGTATTTCTCCCCGCCCTCGACGCCACCACCTGCTCGCCGACGGGGAGGACGCCGGCCGCCAGACGGCTTAGGACCTCGAGGCCCACCGGCCTCTGATAGGGTCCCAGCCCCCGGCGGAAGTGTGCAGCGCATGAGATGGACACGATCCATTAACGAGAACGTCATGCGCTCATACTATGGGGCTACAGAGGGGGGAAACAACCTGACCGCGTACCGTGTCCGGATGCTCTCTCTTTTTCAGGTGCTTGAGCCAGCTGTCAACGTTTCGGCACAACGACTATCGGATCAGGTGCGGGTCATCCAGCGTAATCATATGTTGGATGACGCTGTACTTGATCGCCTGCGAAATGAAATGCAGAGTAGCCATGTCATCGCTCCCCCGCTGCAGAGTGTTATTGTAGTGCCACCATAGGACACTACAATTCAAGCTGACGAGATGATTGATGACAGGGCTACGAACGTAAGTACCCAGTGCAATGAAGAACTGAGGAGTGCTTTGGAGGGTGCGATTCGGGAATATCGATTCATGTCGCCCGAACTTAGACCACGTTTACCTCGTTTGCCCATGCAGAACAAAAATAGGGCGCTGGTGGCGGTTCTGGATTCGCAGTTGTCAAAGTATTTTGATGATTGCGAAGACCTCACTGATACTCATTCAGTTCTGTACTGCGCAGCTGTAGCAGCATGTCGTGTAGCTCACGTAAAATTTGCAAATGACTCTAGAGCTACACGACCGAAACCAGCCGTACCAGCTTGGCAGTACAGAATTGAGCGCCGTATTGGTGGGGCCAGAGCGCTCATCGGCAAACTTATCTGCTTCAGGGAGGGCAATACTCGCCCTAGAGTGATGCGCTTTGTGAGGCGGGCATTCTCAGGGACTGATATTAGCCCTGAGGACTATGTGTCCCATGTCACAGAGCGCATCGACTTCCTGAAGCAGAAAGTGTATGCATGGGCGAACCGTATTCGTAGGTATATGCGGCGAGTGGAGTCTCCAGGGCCGGACGGGCTGCACAATTTCTGGATCAAATGGTTCAAAAGGTCGCACGCTCGCTTGGCGGCTCAGTACCAGACTGCTTTGGAGTCTGGTTCGCTACCCCAGTTCCTAACGACAGGAGTTACCCACCTGCTCCATAAATCTGGTAGCACCGCGGAACCCAAAAATTATAGGCCGATTACGTGTTTACCGACGGTCTATAAAGTTCTTACTTCCATTTTGAGAGCTAAAATTAACAAACATATAGACACCAACTCCATCATGTCTGCCTCTCAAAATGGATGTAGGAACGGGTCCCGCGGTACTAAGGAGCTACTCCTCATTGATATGACCATTAGCCAACAGGTTCGCCGTTCCCGAAAAGATCTATCGACATGCTGGATAGATTATAAGAAGGCCTATGACTCGGTGCCACATACATGGCTCAGGAGGGTGCTGGAGTTGTATAAAGTAGATGCAACTCTGCGCACCTTCTTGATGTCGTGTATGGGGCAATGGAGGACGGTCCTTCGCTATCCAGGATGTCGAAATATCCAGAGGAATAGCGAGCCGATAAGGATTGAGCGAGGCATATTTCAGGGCGATAGTTTGAGTCCGCTCTGGTTCTGCTTAGCCCTGAATCCTCTAAGCACATTGCTGGAGGATTCAGGTTTAGGCTATCGGCTGAGGAGAGGTGGTCAGGTTATATCTCACCTTCTCTACATGGATGACCTAAAACTTTTTGCCCCCAACAATTTGCAACTGATGGAGCTACTGAAAGTAACTGAAACTTTCAGTAGCGCCATCAGGATGGAATTTGGAGTCGACAAATGTGCGGTCATGCATGTAAAGCGAGGGGAGATTGTGGAATCCGTGGGAACACAGCTCGCGGATTCCATAAACCTTAGAGCCCTCTCCGCATCCGAAACCTATAAGTATTTGGGTATGTCGGAAGCGTTGGGTATCAATGTTACTGACATGAAGCAATCATTGAAGGAGCGCTTCTTTGGCCGCCTGAAGAAAGTATTCAATAGTCTTTTATCAGGCGGAAATAAGGTGCGCGCCTTCAATGGTTGGGTCATGCCGGTTTTGATGTACTCTTTCGGCATACTCAAATGGACTCAGACTGAACTCGACGCCCTGGATAGGAGGGTGCGTACGCTGCTGACTGCATATCGAATGCACCACCCACGGTCATCGGTAATGAGACTGTATATCCCGCGAAAGTGTGGAGGTCGAGGCTTTTTAAACGCTAAGACCCTCCACAATCGCGAGATATGCAGTCTCAGGGAATATTTCCTAGAAGCCGACGTGGGGATGCATCGAGATGTGGTCGCGGTGGACAAGGGCCTCACCCCGCTCGCCATGGCTAAAGAGAACTGGCGCAAGCCTGTAGTGCTTGACACTAATGATCGCAGGGAGGTATGGCAGAGTAAGGAGCTTCACGGACGCTTTTTCCGGGCCCTACATGGACCCGATGTAGATTTGCTAGCGTCCGTAGCTTGGCTGCGTTTTGGTGACCTCTTTGGGGAAACCGAAGGTTTTGTCTGTGCAATTATGGACGAAGTTATCATGACGAACAATTACCGTAGATTTATTGTGAAAGACGGCACGGTTGACATCTGTCGGGCATGCCACCGTCCGGGAGAATCAATCCGACATATTATCTCCGGCTGTTCTCGTCTAGCTAACGAAGAGTACTTGCATAGACACAACCTTGTAGCCAGGATTATCCATCAGCAACTTGCTCTGAAATACAATTTTGTGGAATCGGAAGTGCCGTATTACAGGTATGTGCCCGACACAGTTCTCGAAAATGGAAATATCACATTGTACTGGGATCGATCCATCATCACTGACAGGGCTATTGTTGCGAATAAACCTGATATAGTGGTGGTGGATCGAGTAGAGAGGCGCACAATGATTATTGATATAACGGTCCCACATGACGGGAACCTCGTGAAAGCTGAGAAAGATAAACAAATCAAGTATCTTGACTTGGCTCACGAGGTTGTCGACATGTGGGATGTGGACTCAGCGATCATTGTGCCGATAGTCGTATCAGCCAATGGCTTAGTTGCCAAGAGCCTCGACCAACACCTAAGGAGGCTCTCGTTGGGCAGCTGGATCAAGGGCTTGATTCAGAAAGCGGTACTCCTGGACACGGCTCGCATTGTCAGGAGGTTCCTCTCTCTGGAGCCCTGATCGCCGGTAGCTTGGACCCTGTTCCCGATACCGGTGGACTACTATTTTTTATATTTTTAAATGTTTGTATTTTTATATTCTAATATTTAAAAATGTAATTTATAAGTTGTTAAAATGAAATAAAGGACATAATAATAATAACCCCACCGCCGTATCTCTACGTTGACGTCGTGGTGGGGCTTGCGCGCTCCAAACTCTGGGTCTGTGCCGGTAGAGTTTACTTTGCCGGAACAGGTCTAGGATGAGGGGCCAGACCAAGAGAGATACAGAAACCCGCAGGGCAGCATGTGGCGAGCTGTTGGGCAGTAGCGACCCAACGGACCCTATCTCCCGGGAGAAATCTTGTTCCTCATCTCTGGCTTGCCTTTATTGGCCGGCTGGAGTGAACACTGACGAGAAACAGAGCTCCCACCTCATTCTTGCCTTCATTGGCCGGCTTGAGTGGAGATTCGCAAGAGCAAACGTGCTCGGAGGAAGGAAGTATTCCAGTAAGTGCTCGTAGGGATCTTGACCATCTTCCGGGCTCTGAGATTGTTCTGAAAGCCGTGGAATACCTCTCCACTTCTCAAGCACCTCAGGACATGTTGCCCCCTTGTCGCTACGTCATTATGTGCTAGCGGCAGTTTTCGGGGGCCCATTATTGAGTGTGCAAGTCACCCCCTGCCATTTTTCCGTGTACATATAAAACATTGATCAGGCAGGGGCCATAGTCCTTCCATAGTTCCAGGTCACCAGTCAACTTTAGCCACCCAAACCCATAGCCCAATGTATTTTGTTTCCATGTTCTGCAATAGTTCTGCACCAACCGGGGGTTGTCCTTGGGTGCACTTGCGTAGTGCATACAGGGATAACCGTCGGGTGGTGCCTCAATACACAAAAATGTCTAAGGGGCCTCTGCGAGTTGGCTTCGGCCCCTCGTACGCCTTCCAAAGGTCTGGGACCCTAGGGTCCCGAGATATGTCAAAGACATTTTAAAATAATAATAATAATAAGCCCCCTAAACAACCACAGCCCCCTAAACAACCACACGTCCTGATTGACCATCTAATCACGTGGGGGGCGGACACACGAATGAGAAATTACTGGCGTGGCTAACGTGGCTCTGGAAACCCACTCAAAATGGAGACTCGTTCAAAAAGAAAACATATAGGACCGCTGCCCGGGGCCGATCGCCGGGGCGCACCTGGAGCTGACGCTGGTTGTCTCAGCATCCGAACCGTCAGCGGTGAGGAGTTGAACAGGCGGGCTCCCACCGACAAAGATGCTACAGCCGAAGCCGACGATGGTGATAGACTGACAAACAGGACAGACACCCCTGTAGAGCCTTACAGTCCAAGTACAGTATCGTACGCACCTTCAAGAACATCATCACCATCAATACCATCTTCACCCATACCATCGTCACCTCCCATAACTAGTTTTAATACAGTTTCACCCACTCCGACCTTGAGTGTTGCGCGGGAGGTATCTACCTTCTTAC
The DNA here is from genome assembly GCA_916701695.1 of Agrochola macilenta. Lineage (NCBI taxonomy): Eukaryota > Metazoa > Arthropoda > Insecta > Lepidoptera > Noctuidae > Agrochola > Agrochola macilenta. The sequence goes on along the minus strand of OU753552.1, from coordinate 28,907,102 downwards.
CCGCGTCCACCAAGGCTGGAAAAGCAAGAGTTCGCATGAACTGGAGCAAAGAAGTTAACCTATTCATCATGCGAACTTATCTACACATCACTAAATTAGAGACCGACATGACCACGTACAGACAACAACTGCATGAACGATTTTCAAGTCAATATCCTGAGATTTCCGTTTCAGAACAACGAATTTCAGATCAACGAAGAACTATAGTTAGGAATAAACTCTTATCGCAAGTCGAATTAGATCAGTTAAAAGAAGAAGTACACATACAATTGCGACAAGAATCAGAAAACTATGCAGACACTAACACTATCACACTAACACAAAACACAAATGAAAATATTTTGCAAGAACAACCACAATCGCTCACTCAATTACATCCTAATAGTCAGCCTCTAACATATAACCAATCGCAAGCTTACACACAAACAGCACACACATCCACACAAACCGAATCCTTAACCCTAACGCTTGAAAATGATATTGAGACCTTAGTTGTCGCAGATCAAAACCAAACCACAGATACTTATATCCAAGAAATACATAACTTGGAGACGGATACGCTTTCATACAATCTTGGGCCTGGATGTAAAGAGATGAAATTGGTGTCAATTAATAGCTACTATATTATCAAACCATCACTGCAAATTTTGCGGATTTTAGCAATCTGAGAGCCGAGTTAAAAGAGATTTTGTTAAAGTGAGGTTACGTAACAAAACAGCTGATTTTTGAAGTGCGATGTATAACCTCATTGTGCGATAGGTAGTTGTTTTTTTTAAAGATAGGATGCTATTACAATTATAGAAGGTGTATTAGTTCGCTGTAAAACACCAAATTCCGAAAACATTACATTCTCTTGTGCCTAAACGGACCCTGGCACTTAATCCGATAGGGATAGAGTGCCACTAGCGGCACTTTGACTTGCCTTAATTATATTTGTAGAGTGGATGGAAGTGGAAATTAGGAAACACAAATACCTATTAAAAATCATGGGTAAGGAGATGATAATTAAAAATAAAAATCGTTTTTAATTAGTATATTTTATTCATCTTCAATTATAATTAGAATGTCATCTAGAAATTGTGCAGGTGGTACAATATTATCTTGGTACTTAGCCCAACTAAGGTACCATATTATTGACATTACATGGGCGCAGCAGCCTACAGTCCGTTTGCCTACGATGCAGTTACAATAATATTTTATTATTGCTTCCCTACCTCTGCGAGAGCTGTCGACTAAAATGTAAACAAAATACGTTTTTCGACTTATATGTCTCGAATGAATGCGGCCCCTAAGTAGCCATGAGGTATTTGTAGCTGACAGCTCTCGAAGTAGGCTGCTGCTGACCTCCCTGCACACTTCTATCACATAGCCATCATTGCCCCTTACATGTTCACCAAAATAGGAACGTGCCTGCTTTATTTGAAATGTGCCTAGTGATATTAGTATTAGCTCAGTATCGGTAAGCTGGGGAAAATCATATAGGTTATCATTTTGTACAGTTATTGTTTGAAAATCAGCCCTACGCCTATTATAATGGTTTCTTACAATAAATTCTGCTAATTCATTTTCTGTATTCATATTCATATTTATTTGTAGGTACTAATATTTCCCCAGCATCTACACGATCAATAATAGGAGGGTGAAAATTGTTTAAAAGAGCAGCAGCCACCTCAAAATCTTTCATGAAACTTTTACTAGCTACGTTAAAATAATTTTGCCGTAATAATTTAAAATCTCTTTTGAATCTGCCGTTTACTACCTCCACTACCCAACGACATATGGTGACTGCTCTCGATTTATTTGCTTCACTAGTGGAAAGCTGTGTCTCACCCTCTTCTAATGATGCAGGCACATATGTCCTATATCCACATTGGTGCAACAAGGGCAATGAATTACGAAAGCCCCTATCCAGTATAAAAGCATCACCTTGAAGGAAGTATTCCCGTAATGGTCTTTCATTTGAAAATTCCTTTTTCATTATATCAGCGTCTGAAGTGGTGGCTGGATAGGGGCCCAGCACATAAATTATATGCTCATCGGTACATACCATTAAAAACGGTTTCATAAGATTGCGATATTTGTGCATGCTATATGTTCTTTTTTGATATAAATAATTCGAACTCTTTTCAATGTAACAATATGTTCCATCAAATATTACAATGGGCCTATCTACTCCCTCAAAGTTACCAAACAATGTGTTAGGTATTAACAGATTTCTTTGCACTATGTTTTGCCTATTTATATGATTTAAACCTAGGTGTCTAGGTACAAAATACTCATACAGCAGATCTCTCACTTGGTGTAACCACTTTTCTAGAGTTCGCCTAGACACTTTTAATAAAGTTGACAACCTCTCATCAGAATCCCCAGTTCTAAGCTTAATTAAATATGCTGCTAAAGCTAGGGACCCCCTAGGAATTTCTAATAACTGAGGAACCTCATTAAACATTTGATGGAACTGCGCTTTGTTTAACCCTATCCACGTATGCACAACATGGTCTTCCATATCATCTATACTCTCAAAATGAAGTAATCCTGATTCTACAACTTCTTTTAAGGGCATCATGTCCTGGATATGTTTTGCTGTAAAAGTCTGTACATAATTATTTCTCAAACTGGTAAGAAAATCCCATGCTTCTATAACTAAATGTCTATCACATAGACGATTATTCTCAGGTACATAATATTTATACCGACTGAGCAACATCTTTCTAGTAGAAAGTGGAACTCTGTACCTCTCTGTTCTCAGGCATCCTTCAATAAAACACCTACTTTCTGTTTCAACAGCCCTCATGTAATCTGGTAATACAATAGTAGGTTCAGGCTGAATACTTCTAACTTCTTCAACTGGAGGTTCAGCAGGAAGAACTTGTACCTGTGGCTGTATTTCTTCAATTGGGCTTGCTTGGGAAGAAGTTGATGGGCCAGAGACCATATGGACAGCAGCTCTGTCTGCAGCAACCCAACAAGTATGGCATATGCGACTAGGTACTTCTATCTGCAACAAACAATACATAATCATTGAAGTATTAAAAAACTCAATTTGACTTACAACAAAAGCACATAAAACAAATGTAAACTGATTCAACTTACAGCTCTAGGTATAATCCACTCTTGAATAACATTATAAATTCTCAATTCGCGAGGTGAGGTGGTGTGAAGTAAATGGCTGACTCTAGATGCAAGTGAACGTCCACATCGGAGACAAACACTACGGTGGCCAAGATGTCTAGGTTCACCATGAGGTGGTCTTTGAGCCAAGTCCCAGCAAGCTTGGCAAACATGGTCACTGCTGTTTACGGTTAAAATTTCCATTATGGGCCAAAGATTTAAGGGACGGTGAGGAGGGGGGGGGGGGAGGGGGGGGAGGTAGGCTACCCCTCTGTACCATTCCCACCGCGCGGAGCCCCATGGTTATAGATATCCAAGGTTAAAGTTTTTAGGTTAGAATAAAAATTGTCATTATTGTTGATCGATTTATGAGGCGGGGGAGAGGGGGCGTAAGAGGGCATACCCCTGTACCATCCCCACTCCGCGGAACCCCATGGTTATGGAGATATCCAAGGTTAAAGTTTTTTAGGTTAGAACAAAAACTCCCCCAGTTTGACTCCGCCTTATCTCCGGCGCTACGGGAAGAGCAGCCCTTCCGCCCTTGCGTGCCGAAGCGCGGGAACCGTGCGAGGCGGAGCGGCTGAGGCTGGTCGCCGAAGGCGACCAACAAGCCGAAGCTGCAGTGTATTATCATCAGTGATCACACGCTTAGGCTCTTTAGACGCATAAAGTTAGGCGCCTATCGATTAATATTAGTGGTGAAACGGATACTCGTTTGTCTGGATACGGATGTAAACTCATATACAAAATATACGTACCCCTAATATAAAAACCAGACCAAGTAATTTTTTTTTTTTTCGTGGTTTGAGTTAAAAGTATGTAAACTATTAGTAGCTAAGAAGGTAAATAGGTACCTAACTTATATAATTGGGTAACTTGTTGTGAGATACATCCCCAACGTTCGGAGTCCATTAAAACGATACACACGACGAAAAGTTTAAAAATTTTCGCAGCCGATATCTTGGATTTACATTTTGACCTCACTATCGGCTTTAGCATTCGAGAAAACTATGAAAACGACACCCATGACGAAAATATTTGAAAATGTTCGCAGCCGCCATCTTGGATTTACATTTTGATCTCACTATCGGGTTTAGCATCCGAAAAAACTATGAAAACGATACCCATGACGAAAATATTTGAAAATGTTCGCAGCCGCCATCTTGGATTTACATTTTGATCTCACTATCGGGTTTAGCATCCGAAAAAACTATGAAAACGATACCCATGACGAAAATATTTGAAAATTTTCGCAGCCACCATCTTGGATTTACATTTTGACCTCACTATCGGGTTTAGCATCCGAAAAAACTATGAAAACGATAACCATGATGAAAATATTTGAAAATGTTCGCAGCCGCCATCTTGGATTTACATTTTGACCTCACTATCGGGTTTAGCATCCGAAAAAACTATGAAAACGATACCCATGACGAAAATATTTGAAAATGTTCGCAGCCACCATCTTGGATTTACATTTTGACCTCACTATCGGGTTTAGCATCCGAAAAAACTATGAAAACGATACCCATGATGAAAATATTTGAAAATGTTCGCAGCCGCCATCTTGGATTTACATTTTGACCTCACTATTGGGTTTAGCATCCGAAAAAACTACGAAAACGATACCCATGATGAAAATATTTGAAAATGTTCGCAGCCGCCATCTTGGATTTACATTTTGACCTCACTATCGGCATTATCATCCGAGAAAACTATGAAAACGACACCCATGACGAAAATATTTGAAATTTCCTCAGCCGCCATCTTGGATTTACATTTTGACCTCACTATCGGCTTTAGCATTCGAGAAAACTATGAAAACGACACCCATTACGAAAATATTTGAAAATGTTCGCAGCCGCCATCTTGGATTTACATTTTGACCTCACTATCGGCTTTATCATCCGAGAAAACTATGAAAACGACACCCATGACGAAAATATTTGAAATTTCCTCAGCCGCCATCTTGGATTTACATTATGACCTCACTATCGGGTTTAGCATCCGAAAAAAATTATGAAAACGATACCCATGACGAAAATATTTGAAAATGTTCGCAGCCGCCATCTTGGATTTACATTTTGACCTCACTATCGGGTTTAGCATTCGAGAAAACTATGAAAACGACACCCATGACGAAAATATTTGAAAATGTTCGCAGCCGCCATCTTGGATTTACATTTTGACCTCACTATCGGCTTTAGCATTCGAGAAAACTATGAAAACGACACCCATGACGAAAATATTTGAAAATGTTCGCAGCCGCCATCTTGGATTTACATTTTGACCTCACTATCGGGTTTAGCATCCGAAAAAACTACGAAAACGATACCCATGACGAAAATATTAGAAAATGTTCGCAGCCGCCATCTTGGATTTACATTTTGACCTCACTATCGGCTTTATCATCCGAGAAAACTATGAAAACGACACCTATGACGAAAATATTTGAAATTTCCTCAGCCGCCATCTTGGATTTACATTTTGACCTCACTATCGGCTTTAGCATTCGAGAAAACTATGAAAACGACACCCATGACGAAAATATTTGAAAATGTTCGCAGCCGCCATCTTGGATTTACATTTTGACCTCACTATCGGGTTAAGCATTCAAGAAAACTATGAAAACGACACCCATGACGAAAATATTTGAAAATGTTCGCAGCCGCCATCTTGGATTTACATTTTGACCTCACTATCGGCTTTAGCATTCGAGAAAACTATGAAAACGACACCCATGACGAAAATATTTGAAAATGTTCGCAGCCGCCATCTTGGATTTACATTTTGACCTCACTATCGGGATTAGCATCCGAAAAAACTACGAAAACGATACCCATGACGAAAATATTAGAAAATGTTCGCAGCCGCCATCTTGGATTTACATTTTGACCTCACTATCGGCTTTATCATCCGAGAAAACTATGAAAACGACACCCATGACGAAAATATTTGAAATTTCCTCAGCCGCCATCTTGGATTTACATTTTGACCTCACTATCGGATTTAGCATTCGAGAAAACTATGAAAACGACACCCATTACGAAAATATTTGAAAATGTTCGCAGCCGCCATCTTGGATTTCCGCACCTTCGAAAACCAAGAAAACGATACCCATGATGAAAAGTATTTTTTTTTTTGAGGGTGGGAAATTATCAAATAACTTCTCCGGGAGGGTGTGTCAGACTTTTAGTGACTAAAATCCACCCGTGTTCCTTCCGTTGCCTGCACTGCAGACCCACCGTACTCATGTGTAATATTTTCCGACATCATATACACATCGTATTCACATCATACATCACATCATATTCACATCATACACATATAAATGTGGGATATTTTCAAAAAAAAAAAGTTGGGATGAGGATGAGTTCAACAGTATGGTTTCACCAAAGGACGTTGCACGACCGACGCCGGTGTCACCTTATTAAAACACATCTTTAACGCATGGGAAGAGGCACAAGATGCAATAGGCATCTTCTGCGACCTATCCAAGGCATTTGATTGCATGAATCACGAAACACTGCTCTTGAAACTGGAGCATTACGGACTGGATAAACTTGCGCTTAGCTTAGTAAAATCATATTTGAATGATAGATTGCAGCAAGTTCAAATAAACGGTGTAAATTCATTGGGTTTAAAAGTCAAAATGGGTGTACCACAGGGCTCGATTTCGGGTCCCTTCCTCTTTTTAGTATATATAAATGATTTACCTCATTTACTGAAAAACCGACCACAAATGGTGTTATTTGCTGATGACACATCACTGATTTTTAAGATAAATAGACATGCACAGGAGCTTGACGAAGTAAATAACGCTATGCTTAAGGTCCATAATTGGTTTACTGTAAATAATTTGGTATTAAATGAGAAGAAAACTAAATGCATAAGATTCACGTTACCAAATGTTAGAAGTAGTGAATGTCATGTTGTACTGAATAGGGAGACACTAGAATTCGTCGATAAAACGGTTTTCCTGGGGATCACGCTTGACTCAAAACTACAGTGGGGTCCTCACTTAACATCACTTGCAGGGCGGCTAAGTTCAGCCGCTTACGCTGTTTGGAAAATCCGCCAACTAACAGACGTGGATACCGCGAGACTGGTCTATTTTAGTTACTTTCATAGCATCATGTCTTACGGTATTTTTCTGTGGGGACGGGCTGCAGATATTAATTCTATCTTTATTCTGCAAAAGAGGGCTGTCAGAGCCATATATAACCTCCGCAGACGCGAATCTCTAAGGGAACTGTTTAAGAAAATTAACATCATGACGGTACCTTGTCAGTATATATATGAAAACATTATGTATGTACGGAAAAATCTACATCTTTTTAGTAAGATATGTAAGTGACAGGCATAATTTTAAAACTAGAAATAGGAACAAATTAGATAAACCACGTTTCAGATTGTCTAAAGTGCACACTACTTTTATGGGGTACTGCGTAAAATGTTATAATAAAATACCACTCGATATTGTTCAACTGAATGAGAAGAAATTTAAAACATGCATTAAACGCACACTATGTAGACAAGCATATTATAAGTTGGATGATTATATCATAGATAAAAATGCTTGGCTTAATGCTGGTCCTGCTCCACAACCACTTGGGCACTAAAGTTAAAAAAAAAATATGTTTGGAAGAGTTGCTTCCCCTTTTTATTTTTCTGACATTACAAACATAATGTTTCTTTTTCATTTAAAACAAGTTTTAATTGTTGAATACCGCAATGGATAATGATTTTCTTTCTTTTTGGTAGTAACATTCTATTAATCTCTCAAATACATTGCAAATTAGTTTTGTATAATTTAGAAGTATTTTTTCAATTTTTGTAAATGTGAGTGAGTACCATGGAGTCGTTTTAATGTTATTAAGATGTATGTTGACTTGAAAGAGCATGGCAGGTGGCGAGTGTGTTAGATCATTCTGTTCCCTACAAAATGGTTGAGCTGGATGGTGCTGATCCACGCGTCATGTTCGTGAACGGGCACCGTCAGTTGTGACTGGTCATCTCTTATCTGCCATGGCTTATTTTTAATCTTATATTTTGAATTGTTTTGATCATTTTTTGTACATTGTTCTCACATATAGAAGCAACAAGAATAATGTACCCAGGATTTTGTAATTTTCTATATTTAAAAGAGTGTCCTTGGAGTTTCTTGCCCGTTCTTCTCCATAAAGATCTACGTTTTGGAATGGGCAACTAGCTTCAACTTTCTGACTAACTGACGCGACTATTTGACAATTCAAAAGTGCCTGTAAATGGTTTAATTGAAATAAATGCTGAGTTTAAGTTTGAGTTCATTTTTCGTCGTCCTAAATGGATACGCGAGAAAGAAGAACATTTCGACCCCCTGGATGACCAAGACTTTTTGAAAAGATTTCATCTTACAAAACCAACAGTTATGTCTGTATTGGATTCCATTGAAGATCAAATAGAGTTAAAGTACACAAAGCCAGGAAGTACACACGACTCGTATATATTTAATAACTGCTATAGAAGAGCAATGTTCGAATTTTGCTTTCTTGTAAAATTCTGTGTTTGGTGGATATCGTGTGGTGACTCGGGAAAGTAAATGTGGCGTGGTCGGAGTGAGACAATAGCAGCACTGACTTTCTGCACAATTCTCTGTAGTTGAAGTGCTAAATCCACATAGATCCGCAGCAGTCATCTGGTAGCACCCAGATGCGTAGAAACATAGAGCGTGATTTCAATTTCTAAATGTGTATTTAAATGAGTAAGATGTATGTAATAAACAATAATAAAACAATATTTAAACGATTTATTTATTTAAACAATAAGGTACATTCACAACAAAAAAAAACGATTGTAGCTCTTTTTTGTTATATTTTTAAGACGTCCATCGTCCGTCCCATGTCAATCTTCCATTAAAATCAGATTTGCGTGCTGAGGAGGAGCATGATGTAGAAATCGAAATTTTCTTTCACTGTTCTGCTTTTTGTTACACTCACGGCATGTATTTTTTTGCTTCCAACACCTCAAAATGTTGACCCACCAACTGAATTAGGGCTTCCTTTTCACAGACTACGAAGGTCAGATCCCTTTTTCGTTTCAGAGACATAATATGTAATGTGAAATATACAGAAATCCACACAACAATAAATTTAACTGTTACCGCGACACGAAATACGAAATTGTCAATGTCAATTGACGCAACCAAAGAGACGGTAGAACAGTTTTGACTTTTGACCCATTGAGGTGAGGTAGATATTTTTTATGTCTATGTTTTGACTAAAGAAAATTAAACACTCTTTGGTTTTGACAACTTGGTACCCGCGTTTAGTAGTTTACTGATAAAATTTGATATTTTAAGCGCAGCAGGTCGCTATCGCATGTTGCAAATGCTAAACGCATTGCGTTCATGTGACAACATTTACATTCTATGCCATGAAAATTTGGTTTTCGTTAACGCGATCAAAATGTAGCTGGTGAAATCAGTTGGACATAAATCGAGATCAATATCAACACATGAACTCGTTTATGAAGAACTTAGATTCCATAAACGCGTTTTGTGATAGGAACGGAGAAATCCGCCCTTAGTCTATATTTCATTACTCTATTAAAAGTTATTTTTCAATTGAAAAGTTAAGTTTGCCCTTTTTTTTTTTTTTTGGGTGGGAAATCATCAAATGACTCCTCCCGCTCTGGGCAGAGCGAGAGGGAGTGTCAGACTTTTACTGACTAAAACCCACTCGTGTTCCTTCCGTTGCCTATGGCTGGGGCCGCGATATCCCTTTCGGACAGACCCGCAACCCCAGCAGGCATTGGTCCTTCCGGACCCCGTCAGTTGGTGCTGACATCCCTTTGAGGCGCGCGTGGAACACATCGCGCCGTCGACCCGGGCCTGGTCCTTATCGGACGGCGAGCTGCCCATCGCTCACCGTCCGCAGGCCCGCGCCTACGGTGGCCGGAAGTCGGCTTGTGACTCCCGACGCCCGGGGCGTCTCCTGCGGCGACTAGGGGCGCGAGGGCGTGCAGCTTCAACCTCCCTCGCGCGCTCCGCCTCCTCCTTCGCGAGCATAACTGCTTCGCAGAAGGAGGTGACGGCCTCCCATGCACTCTCGCTCCGGACCATGGCCTGAACCAGGGCCGGACGCGAGAGATCGCCTCCGTGAGGAAACGGCGGTGCTCCGCCCAAGCCGGGCAGACCTCCACCGTATGCTCCACCGTGTCCTCCGGGCGATCCACACAATGGTGACACCCGGGCGTTTCCTCCCGCTTGATCCTGAACAGGAACCTCCCGAAGCAACCGTGTCCAGTGAGGACCTGCGTCGGGCGGAAGGTGAGGACGCCGTGGCGCCTCTCCAGCCACTCCTCAAAGAGGGGACTTACCGCCGCAATTGTGGCGTGCCCAGCGCTGGGTTGCGACAATCGCACACTCCATGCCGCCATGAGATCCCGCCGGAGCTCTGTCCGCTGTGCCGTGATTTGTTGCGGCAGCGGAGTTATACCCCGGCGTTTCGCCTCCTCGCGCAACTCCGACATGTGCGCGAGGACCTTCGCCTCCAGATCCCATGGCGGTAGTCCGGCAAGGAGGCTCGCCGCCTCGCGGGAGACCGTGCGGTATCCCCGGACCAGCCTGATGGCCATGACCCTTTGGGACGCGTTCAACCGCTGGGCCGGTCGCAGCCTCAGTGAACGCGCCCACACCGGTGTCCCGTAAAGGGCCATGGACCGCAAAGTTTGTCCTTCAATCCAGATTTAGAAATTCGGACAGCCGAGTAAGCACAGCTTTGAGACGAAACCCTAAAGGCGCAAGTCCTACTCACACTAGACCGGTTTTTTTAAATAAATAAAATAATGATTATAAAAATTACTTACTTAAAATACGAATTATTCATTTTACTATTATTATCACCATTGATTTGTAATACCTACTCTCGCCGCCATTGAACACATAATACCTACATGTTAGAAAGGTTATTTTATAAATTTAAATTGTAATTAGTTTTGACCGAGTGGGCAGATTTGAATGAAATAAAGACTCGATGATAATTGAAATGACTATATTTCCAATTCTTTAAATCTCTTGAAAAGAAGACACAAAAAAAACAATATGTTACATGTGAATTTTAAAATCATCCCCTTTTTTTTTGGAACGAAGTTCCTTGTCGCGCGTTGCGAAACCGGCTATAGATAGTGCGATTACTGTACTGTAAGCTGTATTTTACTACGGAGCGGAGCGGAGTGGGGCTCGTCTTCGTGGATCGCACTATCTGTAGACGGAAAAAATTAGGACCAAAAGTTGTAACGACACTTTTTGCTATAGTTGTAAGCCGAGCGGCGTGCGCGTGTTTCTCTGTCTGTCTCTCTCTCAAAGTCAAAGTCGAAGTCGGAGGCGAAGTCGGAGTCGAAGTCGAAGTCGAAGTCGGAGTCGAAGTCGAAGTCGAGGTCGGAGTCGAAGTCGAAGTCTGAGTCGAAGTCGAAGTCGAAGTCGGAGTCGAAGTCGAAGTTAAAGTCGAGCGAGTGTATAAGTCGACACGAGTCAAGAGACTTATACTTATATACTTATACTTCGAGACCAAAAGTTGTAACGACACTTTTTGCTATAGTTGTAAGCCGTGCGGCGTGCGCGTGTTTCTCTCTCTCTCATAGAGAGAGGAACTTCGTTCCATCCGGGTGTCCCTTGACACCTCTCAAGTATTTTTTTTTTTGAGGGTTGGAAGTCATCAAATGACTTCTCCCGCTCTGGGCAGAGCGAGAGGGCATGAAAACCCACCCGTGTTCCTTCCGTTGCCTGTGTGCCGGGGCCGCGATATCCCTTTCGGACACCTATGTTACCCTTACGGGATTATCTTTGAAAACCACTGAAATACGAAATTCTTTATTTGTTACCAATAGCATAAATTTAAATTTTCATAGCCCTAACTTAAGAAATGATAGGTTTCCCATACAAACTTTCATCCCCTATATCCCCCCTTGGGGTTATTTTTGAGACTAACTATGAATATATTTCCAATTCCTTAAATCTCTTGAAAAGAAGTCATAAAGATAAAACAATATTACATGTGAATTTTAAAATCATCCCCTATTTTACCCCTTTACGGGATAATTTTTGAAAACCGCTGAATGCGTTATTCTTTATTTGTTACCAAAAGCATAGATTAAAATTTTCATAACCCTATCTTAAGAAATGATAGGTTTCAACCCCCTTTCATCCCCTATATTTGATATATACTTTTTGTCTCAAAAATAACCCGGGGGGGGCCTTGAGGTTATTTTGAGACAAAAAGTAGCCTATGTACTTGCTTGGGATGCCATCTATCTCCTTGCCAAATTTTATCGAAATCCGTTTAGTGGTTTAGGCGTGAAAAGGTAACATACAGACAGACAGACAGACAGAATTACTTTCGAATTTATAATATTAGTATGGAGTATGGATTCATCCAATTATCCAGAAACGAAATTCAAAATTTAACGTGTGGTAGGTAATTAGATGTTGGAACGCTAGGAGGTAATGTAGACACCGTTTTCAAGGACTTACAACTCGTCAAACAACAATTTAAAAATATAACTTATTACTTTATTAACAATTTAAATAAATCCATTCGTTTGGACCTTAACAATCAAAAATTCAAAATGAATATTCAAAGGATAACGGTCCCATACAAGATTGGCCCAGAAATGAACGCAAATGAAACAAAATGTATTATGAAGCTTTAATGTCTATTTTCGCCTAAATCTTTCTTTTTCTCGTAGTCATGGTATACTCGTAAAGCATAGTATGCAACTCTTGAATAAAACGGATTTATATCGAGGGCCATGAATAACTCGCATCGCTCAGGGTTTCGGGTTCCCTACTGTCATGATTCAGGCGTTAGAATCCTTCACTTGCTCATGATTCATCTATGGACCTCGCTTTAATCCGTCCTTTATTCACTAATTGCATAATTATACTATCTATCTCAATGGGATAACCTCACATTTGTTGGAGATCAAAACGGTAGAAAGGGCATGCACGGCAGCCTCACAGCCCACTCTCGAGCCGAAACCAAGCTGCAGGGGCTGAAACTTAGTTGCAAGTTGAATAAAAGCTTTAAAAACAAAGTGTAGTTTGTGTGTACTGACATTACTGGAATAACGCATGTGTGTAACGGACATTATAGAGGCGCGCATAGCGCTCGGAGTCCGTCGCCATCGCCATCTTTGTTCCCTTTTGTGCAAGCCTGGAACAAGGTATACACGTAGCTATATACCGCAACCAGGTTTTTGTTTTGAACCTGATACACAAATATCACACAAAGTCGGGTTAGTTACATCGTTTACAACTCAAGAACGGTTGGACCGATTTCTATGATTTTTGATTTCTTATCTATTTGTCTCCACTTCAAATAGCAGAGTATCTGTTTTAGCAAACAACAAAAATTCATATTGTTTATTGATGATATGGTAGATAGATAGGTATCTACCGGGATATCATCAATAAACAATAAACAATCAATAATACATAGATACCTATCTATTAATTTTACCCAGGCAGTGTAGGTAGGTAGGTAGGGTAGGTAGCTAGGCAGGTAGGTAGGTATGTATGTAGGTAGTTAGGTAGGGTCGGTAGGTAGGTAGAGGGGTAGGGTAAAATCAATTCAAACCTGTCGTACGCAGAGTAATCCAGCAGATTGAATTTAACTCAAAACTAACGACTATCCTCTTCGATCAATAATGCACTAGATACACTATCCCATACAAAAGTTCTCTTAAAACTGTCGCCAATTGTGTTTACGTACTTCTAGTTTAAATAAATATACATTAATGTAAATTCAACCTTAAATGCAATGCTTAAAGTTGTATTCACAAAGCTATGTACAAAAAACAATAAAGTCAAACATACATCAAAACAAATTCAACCATACACGCTTGGATTTAAAGTTCGAATTATAAAGTGCTAATAAAAGCAATAACAATTTATGACAGAGGCTCGCCGCTTGGACAAGGAATGAGTGGAGTCGAAATGTGTTTATATTTCTTTGTACGAAATACAGAAAAAAACAATTATACTAACAAATTCAGTTTATTATAAGCCTTGACACTCAAACGCAAAATGGCAAAATTAAATCTTTCTGTCGTTGGAGATACAAATATTTAATTACAATGGCTGTACGGTCTCATCAACCGTACATTTACTTTGCGAACGCAGCAACCTACTTAGATGTCGTGCGTCACAAATATTATGCTATAATTATAACGTTTTAAGCAATGCACATTGAGTCAGACAATAACTGTGAAACTAAGCACTGGTCAAGAGAAAGAATCGCTACCAATTTAACTTGTTAACCTTCTATAGTTTAATATAAACTCAACTTGTGGTTCTTTCTGTGTACAGTACGATTCACGAAAGATGACCACAAATGGCGGCCGTCTGCGCACGTACACTCATGAAGAAAAGACTTAAGACAAAATATTATTTTAATGTTGGTTAAATAATTTGTGTAATGTTGTAAACGCTGGTTATGCAAATAAATCAAACGTAAGTAATTTTAAATGTTTATTAAAATAAATTGAACCAAAAATATTATAAATATGTGAAACACATTTAGTCGCTATCGCTATTCTCAAGTTCCATGATTCCCTCTATCATGGAACTTGAGGGAATCGTGGAACTTGAGGAACTGGGGCCGGGTTCCATATTAAAGTCTTCATCTTCCGATGATTCAGGAAAATCTACATCTGTCGAATCTTCGCTCTCGTCAGATTCTCCCACACGTATAATTAATTCCTCCGTAAACACATCCACGATGTGGTCACTTTTTATATAGCTTTCTTCTATAGATTTTACTTTGTCACATAGTTTTTTCCATTCCTCTGGTCCCATCAGATTCACTTTTTCTTTAATTAAATCTATAACGCAGCCAATATTCCACTTTACGTTTTTACTACTCACGTAACCCTTTATAGAGGCCCAAGCCATTTCTATGGGATTTAAATCCGGATGGTACGGTGGGAGACGGAGAACATCGTGACCATGTTCCATCAAAATTTTGTCAACGGAGTATTTCTTTAAACGAGGTTTGTTATTTTTTATTATATCGTACAATTGAGGTTTCAACATATTGGAATCAAAGCTGATTCCATTTTTGGTAAGCCACTCTTGCATGTCGGATTTTCGGGAATTAGATGTGGGAGCCATATCATATTCTTTATTGTGGTATGGGGCGTTGTCTATCACAACAACGGAGTTCAGTGGGAGATTGGGTACCAATTGAGTTCGAATCCATTTCTGGTAATTTTCAAAATTCATGTCGTCATGATAATCTCCTGATTTTGTGCCCGACTTGAAAGTTAATAATGCATTGGGCACAAATCCAGCCTCTGACCCGGCATGAACGATTACGACTCGTTGGCCTTTTGAGATAGGCTTTTTCAGACCTGCTGTAGAACCGTCAGCCCAGCCCATGGGTTTTGCATGTGTAGCATGGACGTACGATTCGTCAGTATAAATGATTGGTCTATTTTGTCTTCGATATTCTTGGAGTTTTTTTAGGTAATTGATTCGTAACAACCGAATAGCTGATGTTTCTATTAAAATATTTCGGTTATTTTCTGTTTTTTTCCACTTAAATCCAATTATTTTTATTAATCGACCCAAACTTGTTTTGGATCCTTTAAAGTTAATATCTTGATGTAATTTTGCTCGTAACTTCTCTAAAGTTGGCAATTCTTTTTCAGTTAAATGAAAGTTATGGATACATCTCTTAATTACCCCTTTGTCAAAGTCGTCAACGTCGGAGGCAGGGTTACGGCGCGGTCTCTTTTTACCAGGGGTTCTAAAAACCACTAAAAACGGTGAAGATTTACTTTCTTTTATAATTCTTTGTACTGTCGATATAGACGTCTTTGTTGCCGCGGCCGTTTTTTTGTAAGCTTCGAGTATTTTAAAATCTTGTGAAAAATATTGAAACACGTTGTACACCAAACTTCTCGACTGTCTATTCAAAGTATTGCCTTTTTCTCGCGGCATTGTGATGGCTTAAAATAGCAAATAAGTTCAACACAATAACAAATCTCAACAAAAAACTTAACAAACAACGAAAACTTAACAAATAAAAAACAATTTAAAACAAAGAAACACTTCTTTTCGACTGTACTCGAGAGCAGTGTGAGCGCGTCGACGCCGCGATAGACGAATAGCGACTGAGCAGCCTATCACGAGACGCGCGCGCACCAATGGCGTCGCTCCGGTCTTGACGCATTCCGCCCGCGCCTCACCTCGCACCTCCAAAGGGACCTAAAATATGCCTTCTGCGCCGTGGTCATCTTTCGTGAATCTTACTGTACTCCATAACTAAACCAACATTAACAAAGTGATAATGTACGGTGCCTACAACCATTGGCTCCTACATTAAATGGTCCTTCGAGCCGGATATTTATTGTGTGTAGTGTCTCTATTTATGATAGCGAATCAGTTCTGCTGGTCTCCCACAAGCGGGTCGCCCCAGTTGGATTGAGAAAGCGCATAATATCGTACATAGAGTGCGAACGAAATAAATAGAAACAAACGACAAATTCAAGACGCTGAGGATTACGCAACTCTACTATAACTACGAGAGCGATTCCATGGAGACTTGAAAGAAGAAGCCTGCAAGCTGTGGTCTTCGTGTCGTGAACTAACGTCAAGCTATACGTCTACCACCATCAACTACGTGCTGGACTATTGAGCTACATATATCAAACTAAACTTACCTCTTGTCGACAACTAGAGAAGAGAACTCACTATGGAGAAGCTACAACTCCAACAATCTTGCTTTGAAAACATCAAAGCTCTGTGCTCTAACTATAAAAAGGATAGCTCCTCAAGAAAAACGGAAGAGTACTTAATCAAACGTCTAGAATCTCTCGAAGCACAGTGGAACGACTTCGAGGAACGACATGTGATTCTGGAGCAAACCTTAGAAGACAAAAACATCAATTACTTCGTGGATAGCGTGTACAGCAAAACTCAAGCTCAATACGAATCTACAAAAGGAGACATGCTTAACTTACTGGAACAACTACAGGGAAAAAGGTGTGTGAAGTTCGACTTAACTGGGATGCTGGATCGAGATACTGACGATACCACCAAAACATTACTGAGTAAGCAAGAGTGCAACTTTAAAGCCCTCGACCGAGCCATGTCGAAAATTGACATAAAAGCTGTCACGGAGAAATGGGATCTAGAAGACCATCTCTCCATCTTAAAGTCGAAGTGGAATATCATCGACAAACAACACTGGGAGCTGGAAGCGTTAATCAAAGGCTCCAACAGCAATTACTACAACATGTTCGTCGATATGGAGGACAAGTACGACGAGCTAAGAAAAAACTTGAACAGTAAAATTTGGTCGACCGTGCATTATGAAAGGTCGGCGCCAAAAATTGAGGTTCCTGAATTTTCGGGCAGCTACACTCAATGGATTTCCTTCAAGGATCTCGTCATAGAAACCATTCACAACAACCCGATGATTAACAAAGCGCAAAAGATGCAGCATCTAAAAACAAGGTTGAGAGGCGAAGCTGAAAGATTGGTGCAACATCTCAGTATTGGCGCAGAAAACTACACATCCTGTTGGGAAATACTGACTCAGCGTTTCGACAACCGAAGGCTGCAATTTACGTCATTCCTGAACACCATGCTCAACTTGCCTATCATACAACAACCCGACAGCTTCAACCTCAAGAAGATGCATGACGTCATAACTGAATGTACGAACGGACTATCAAACATTGTTTTAGACATCGCAACTTGGGACCCAATTATCGTACACTTGATGTCGTAGAAACTTGACACTGCTACCTACAGCGAGTACATAAAGGAACTGCGAGATCCTAGAGACGTACCAAACTTGAACGAGCTATTATACTTCCTGGAAAACAAGTTCAAGGCGTATGAAACCATGAAGAATACGAAAAAAGAAGTACCTAACCACCAGAAGCAAGTCTCGTCCAAGCCATTTAACAAACATCATTCCGCAAACCTGCATGACTACGAGAGACAAAAATCTTTCAAGAGAACTTATCATACAGCATATGGTCACTGCCCACACTGTGACGGAAATCATGTGTTGATGAAATGTCCAAAGTTCATCAATATGGACTCATTCCAACGGAATAACAGAGTCGTAAAATTACACGTGTGTAAAAACTGCTTATACAGTCATGGCAACACAGATTGTGCGTCAGCAAAAACGTGCAAAGAATGCAATATGAAGCATCACACCTTACTGCACAACGCAGACAAAAAAAATACTGTCAACTCAACGAATATGGAAAGAAACAACGACAATTTAGGTCAACGACCAACCACATCCACACACAAACAAAGCTCCAACCATATATCTACTAACGAGATGGAAGTTTTATTAACTACTGTGCAGCTTAAGATAAAGTCTGCAAATGGGGATTACATAACGCTTCGAGCACTGCTAGACCAAGGTTCGCAAGTAAACTTGATCACCGAAAACGCCGCACGAATGCTACGACTACCAAGGAAAAGGCTAAACGCAACCATAACGGGAGTGGGTGCTGCACCTGGAAACTGCAAAGGACGACTTCAGCTTACCTGTAAATCGATTCACTCAGACTACGAATTCGAAACTCAGGCACTCATCTTAAGCAAATTAACAAACAACTTACCCAACTCATCGTTCGAAAAGGCTAAATGGCCACACCTGGAAAACTTGAAATTAGCAGATCCGGAATTCAACGTATCAAGTCCGATAGATCTATTACTTGGGGCAGACGTATATTCTGATATCATCCTTGACGGAGTCTTGAAAGGCAGTCAACAGTCTCCTGTAGCGCAACAGACGCACTTAGGCTGGATCCTATGTGGCAAACTGAAAACTTTTAACTGTCACATAACACAGGTCGACCTAAGCGAATTAACTAAATTCTGGGAGAACGAAGACATAACTATCAGCAACTATGATATGCCCAATGATAACCAGTGTGAAGAATACTACACCAAGACAGTACAACGAGACGCAGATAACAAATACATCGTTAAGATGCCTATGAGCTCTGAATTGCAAAATAAACTAGGCAAATCAAAAGCAATGGCTATCTCGCAATTTCTCCAATTAGAAAAACGTCTGGGAAAGAACAATAAACTTGCAACTATGTACCGGGACTTCATCAGAGAATATACGCAACTACAGCATATGAAACCAGCATCACCAATATTAACTTCTATATCTGAATGCTACCTTCCGCACCATGGTGTTTTGCGAGAACAATCCACTACTACCAAACTAAGGGTTGTTTTTAATGCCTCGCAAAAGACAACAACTGGGTACAGCTTGAATAGCTTAATGGAAAAGGGTCCAAATCTACAGAAGGACATTTAATCACTTATACTAAAGTGGAGGTCCTACAAGTACGCTTTTACCGCCGATATAGAGAAGATGTACCGATGCATCGGGTTAGCTGAAGATCAACAATCACTTCAGAAGATAATATGGCGCGACTCTCCCACTGAAAGGTTACAAGAATTTCAACTTTGCACTGTGACATACGGGACCAAGTGCGCGCCATGGTTGGCTATGAGAACCATGAAGCAGTTAGCCCTGGATGACGGCCATAAATATCCAGAGGCCGCCAATACATTACTCAACGAGTTCTACGTTGATGATGTGATTAGCGGTCACTACTCTCTGGATAAAGCTAAAGACTTACAAAGTTCCCTCATAAAGTTACTGAAGGGCGGCGGCATGAACTTACGAAAGTGGTCAGCTAACCACCCCGCGCTACTGGAGAGTTTAACTGACGATCAAATATCAACTAAAAGCATATTTGATTTCAAAACTGAAGACTCGACAAAAACGCTTGGACTCGGCTGGAACCCAAACATCGACACGTTCATGTTTAACTGGAGTCTGGAAGAAAATTCGAAGGGTCGGACAACGAAAGGGCACTTACTTTCCGAAATTTCGAAACTGTATGATCCTTTGGGTTGGTTGGCTCCCATAACAGTGTCGGCGAAACTATTATTTCAAAGAGTATGGAATAGCAAACTTGCATGGGATGAAGAACTACCGAGTGACATACTAAATGATTGGGCCAAATTGAAAACTGAACTTCCAAATGTAAGGAAAATAAAACTAAATCGATGGATTGGTGTACAACAATCAATAGAATTGCTGGGATTTTGCGATGCGAGTGAAAAGGCGTACGCGTGTGTCATATACAGCCGTGTAAGGAACGAAGAAGATAATATACCGACTGTAACTTTACTCGTCGCTAAAACCAGGGTCGCGCCTCTATCACAAAAAACCACGTTGCCGAGATTGGAACTATGTGGCGCACTACTGTTGGCTAAACTCATGAAAAAAACTACGGAAGCTTTAGATGGATACAATTTGTCAATACAAGCATGGTGTGACTCTCAAGTAGTCTTAGCGTGGCTACAAGGAGATGCATCGAGGTGGGATAAATACGTGTCCAACAGAGTTGTCAAAATAAAACAAATTATTCCTTCCGACAAGTGGCGCTACGTTAAATCGGCACAGAACCCTGCTGACTGTGCATCTAGAGGAATGTTTCCGAGCAAACTAGTAAACTTCGATCTCTGGTGGCAAGGTCCGGAATTCCTGAAAAGCGCAGAATACTCTGACCTCATGAGAAACTCCACATGTTTGTTTACAACCAACCATGAAAGTGTCAACTTAGCAGTGGCAATCACAACGGTGCCGAGGAACAAGGAACATTTTATAAATAACTTATTACATAAATATAGTTCATTAACGCAAGTAATTCGAGTAACGGCTCAGGTACTGCGCTTTATCGCGACGGCACGCTCCAAGATGAAATTTGAAACCAACTACCTAAGTGTGAGTGAACTCAAGCTAGCAGCCGACCGAGTAATTAAATATGTGCAGAGTACGGAGTTTGAAAATGAATACAAACAACAGAAAGCAAACGGAACTGTAAACAACAAGAGCATTCTTTATAAACTGAATCCTTATATGGATGAAAAAGGAATTATAAGAGTCGGGGGAAAACTGAGAAATTCCTACTTGCCCTTCGAGATGAAAAATCCTATAATTCTTCCTCGAATGGGACGACTAACTCAGCTCGTAATTGAACAAGCACACCTTACAACACTTCATGGAGGTGCGCGGCTGACATTGGCTCAAATCCGACAGCGATACTGGATTGTCGGAAGCAACAGAGCTGTAAAAACTCAACTGCGACGTTGCGTGCGATGTCACCGCTATAGACCAACAGATAACTACCAACTTATGGCGGACTTACCTCAACAGAGAGCTACCCCATCCCGACCTTTTACACATACTGGTGTAGACTTCACTGGACACGTGCAAGTCAAACTAAACAAAGGAAGAGGAGTAAAGACTACAAAGGGGTACATCGCTATTTTCGTATGCATGGCTACTAAAGCTGTACACATTGAACTGGTGTCTGACTTAAGCACCGAAACGTTCATTGCCGCTTTTCAGCGCATGTGCGCTAGACGCGGGACACCGAAACATATGTACTCAGACTGCGGCACTAATTTCATTGGAGCTTCGAAGATGTTGCGCAATGAATTTGAACTGTTTAAACAAGAGCTTTCGCCGGACTTCTTCAACGACATCGGAAAAATGGAGGTAGAGTGGCACTTCAACGCTCCCGCGTGGCCAAGTGCTGGTGGTCTGTGGGAAGCAGCCGTAAAATCGATGAAACATCATCTTCACCGTGTACTAGGAGACCAGAAACTGACATTCGAGGAGTTTACTACACTACTGGCAAAAATAGAAGCCTGTATGAACTCAAGACCTCTCTGTCCACTCACTGAAGATCCCGATGAATCTCAAAACTACCTAACACCGGGTCATTTCCTGACTGAAAGCCTGGAAGCCCAACGATGTCACTACCAATATCAACGTATTGTGACGTAAATAAATTTAATTTACGTCAACGGTGGCAGCTAACAGAGCAGATGCTGCACCAATTTTGGAAGAGTTGGTCGAGTGAATACTTAACACAACTCCAGTTCAGGGGCAAATGGAACAAACCAAAAAATAACGTCCAGGAAGGCGACATAGTCTTGATCAAGGACAACAACTTGCCACCAGGAAAGTGGGCCATGGGGCGCGTACTTGAACTGCATCCCGGTTCCGACGGTTATGTTCGAGTGACCACGGTTAAAACTCAATCTGGCATCATCAAACGTCCAGTCGTGAAACTGTCACCACTTCCTATCGAGAACAGCGCACATAAGGGTATTTTAATTATCTAGGCGGCCAAAAGTCAAAATAACAAAGTATAAGGAATGCTAATTACATTGACTACCTGAGGAAGGGGACATTCCAACAAACAATAGACCGCCACCCCTACCCTTCTTCCGTTGCGCGTTATCAGGGAAATTCAGTCGA
Organism: Agrochola macilenta; assembly: GCA_916701695.1. Classification (NCBI taxonomy): domain Eukaryota; kingdom Metazoa; phylum Arthropoda; class Insecta; order Lepidoptera; family Noctuidae; genus Agrochola; species Agrochola macilenta. The sequence continues at coordinate 28,884,618 of OU753552.1, read as the reverse complement.
AAGTTGATCATTGAACCTTGAGTACGTGTTTCTTATCGGCTATTTACAAAAGCGTTAACTTTGTGTGTTAAACTGAAGTTTTCTGTGTTTACCTGGTGAAAAATAGCAATGGATTCGGAAACTACAGGTATGTGACAATCCAAATATAATATATTTGTTAAAATTTGTTTTATTTTAATATACTTTTAGTGGTCGAGAAATAACGTCTGAAATAAGGATAATTTTTTAAGAAATTTATGTTTAGGAAGCTATTTGTTTTAGTATCGGGATAGATCCGGCAACTTTTGTAATTTATATAAAAAATATAGACCCTTAAGTAACGAATACTAAATAAATTTGCCGCGGAATACCGCGGATGCGCAAAAACGTAGAATATTGAATTTCACGGTTAAAATAAGCTAAATTTGTGAAAAAAAGTATTTGTCTAAAAACAATATTTACTTGTTCCAGATATAGTGGGTACTTCCGGAGTGAGAATAGTGACTCGTAAATCTCTCTTTGATATTATGAAAAATGAAAATTTACGCAATTTGGAAGAAAAACTATGTTTTTTGAGAGACCACCTTTTTACTAGTGACGATCTTACTGAAGATCAGTTAAAAATACTGAAAAACAATTTTGCACATTTTAAATCGGAAATGAAGCAAAGGTGGATTAAATCTCTATCCCCTTCATCTCCCCGATTTTGTAGTCTAATACGATTTCGCTTCGTCAAAGAGACAACTGATATATCCAATGAAGAGATCAGTTATGTTAAAAATTCTGTTGATAATTTGGTTGCGACTGAGGTGGATATTGACGGAAAACAAGTTTTTGATTCATTCCCAATTTGTAATGACAATGGTTGACGGAAAAATTTGCAATGCAGCTACTGGAACAACATCCACGAGTCGCTGCTATATTTGTGGAAAAACTTCTAAAGAGTTTAATAATTTGGAGGACAAAAAGAAATTCTCAAAAGATGCTACTGAATTTGGACTGTCTATTTTACATGCGAGAATAAGATTTTTCGAAAGCATTCTGCATTTAGCGTACAAATTGCCCGTGAAAAAGTATCGGGAGAGAAAAACAGACGAGGAAAAAGAAATGGAAAAGAATAGGAAAATTGAAATACAGACCAGGTTTCGCAATGAAACTGGCTTATTAGTAGATATGCCGAAAACAAACTTCGGAAATACGAATGATGGGAACACCAGCAGGAGATTCTTTGAAGATCCGAAACTAGCGTCAGACATTACAGGGATAGATTATGAGTTAATATATAGATTAAAAGTTATTTTAGAAACGATTTCGAGCGGATATACTATAGATGTAGAAAAATATGAAAAATATGCGGAAGAAACTGCTTGTTTATACATAAAACTCTACCCATGGCACCCAATGACACCCACACTACACAAAGTACTTGTACACGGATCAGATATAATAAAAAATGCATTGTTACCTATAGGACAACTGCTTGAGCAGCAGAGGCACGCAACAAACATTTTAGGACGTACAGACAGGATTACTCAAGGAAATTCTCTAGAGAATCCTGTAATAGAGATATTTTAAACAGGCTTCTTTTAAGCTCAGATCCATTTCTTAGTGCCTCAAGGGCAATAAAAAAAAAGAAGATGTCTTCGTTTCTGCCTGAAACATTAAACATGCTTCTGTCTGCTACACCAAACCCAACAGAATCAGAAAGTGAGAACGAGGAGGTGAATTGATTTGAAAACGTATTGTTATTGGTAAATTAATTAAGTAATGTATGAATATGTAAATATATAGTGTGTGTATATATAAGTGTATGTAAGATTATGTAAATATATAGTGTAATGTAGACAAGTGTACGTAAGAATATGTAAATATATGGCTTATTTTCAGCATTTTTTTTGTTGTATTTGTGTTTTGTTGCTTTTTTTTATGAAATTATAAAAGTTATTGTCCGTATATATTTCGCTTGTTTTATTTCCGTCATTTTAAACCAAAAAACCCGCACTAATATTTTTGGCCAGCTAGATTAATGAAATACCCCTATGTGCAGCGTCCAAGATCACTCAGAAAAGAAAACTCTAGCCGTGCCAAAGACGGGCGGAAATAAATGTTTTTCGACATTTCTTACAATGTTATTAATTGTATTTACGTTAATAACTGAGTCATATGGCGAAATCGTGACGTCTGGCGTTCAAATTACTAACTTTGAACTTGAGCGGCCGATTTATTACGACACAATAGGAAACGTACAAGTGATTCATGACGAATGGACACTACTTATGTACTATAACTTAACTACTTACTGGGACGGAGTAAATCGAATTGAAGCTTACCTCCAGGGATTGAACGAACTGTGCCAAAAAACCGACCCAAGATACTGCAAAATAACTTTAGAACAGCTTAACCACGAAATGGAAATACTGAGCTACTACAACACTATACTCCTAGCTCCTCACAAGCACTTGAGTAATCGTAAGAAACGAGGACTGATTGATGGAGTAGGATATGTTGCTAACAGCCTCTTCGGTATTCTAGATCAACGGTTTGCAGATAAATACCACAACGACATACAAGCTGTCCAAAATAATGAAAACTATCTACTTGATTTGATAAAAAATCAAACTTCAATTGTCGAACTTCAAAACAATATGCTGAAGAAGAATGAACAAAACATCATGCGACAGTTTGGTTTAATAGACGACTTCATGGCGCAGACGAACACCAACTTAGCCAAAGTGGAGTCTGAAATGGAAGTGGTGATGGCTACTAACTACTTCAACTCGGCCTCACTAACAGCATATCTGCTGATTACCAATTTAGAGAGGGTTCAACATATGCTGTTTGAGAGCCTAACTGATGTCTACAAAGGGCATATAGACATCCACCTACTTACACCTGTCAACTTGATTGAGCAACTAACTGAAATCGCGGGCAAACTCCCGAGGACCTCGTCGTTGCCTGTCCGAAACATCAGAAACGATATCAAAGACCTCTACAAACTGCTATACGTGAGAGCGCGAGTGACCACTAACTACTTCTTGTTCGAGATACATGTCCCATTGATCTCAGATGAAGACTTCACTCTATACCAAGCTACTCCGTTGCCCATGAAAACAAGCACAGGAACAGTCATCGTCCAACTAGCTTCGCAGTACATAGCAGTAAACTTTGGGAAGAGCACTTACGTCTCTTTATCTGAAGATGACATGAAGCAGTGTAGTCATATTCAACCAGGAAATTTGATATGCAACAAGAATCTGCCGATATTCAACTTGCATAACAGCAATGCCCCCTGTGAAGCAAAAATATTGGGTCATCGAACGACCTCACCTTGTGACGTAAAAAATGTGCTATGTAAGCAGGAGTGGATCGCGTTACACACAGCGAATACTTGGCTGGCGATTTGTTGCGGAACTTGCACAATACGAATTGTGTGTGAAAATGATATCACTACGCACTCCATGACCTCTGGGATACTGACCTTGGCACAGGGTTGCTTGTTGCAATCGAAGGAATTAACAATTCACTCGCATAACCAATACAATAGCAACATTAAGATGGATCTTTCCATGAACATACCGTCGCTGAACTCGATGGTAAATAACATTGTGAACATAACACATAATATGTCGCACGTGATGTTGCCAGAAACTGCAGAATTGGAGGAAATCGACAAGCGATTAGCTAGTATGAAAACACAAGAAAACCACCTTCCATCAACCATTTCCACTCATGACATACACCAATACGCCGTCTCTTATACTATAGTGGGAGTAATCGTCACTGTCTCTGTGGGGTGGTTGGTAAAGAGATACGGACCATCTTGTCGCTCAAAACAAACTAGGAGCCGTACAGCTACGAACAATCGGTTTGAAGAGATTGAACTGCAACCGATACAACACAGAAAGCAAGAAGAAAATATTCACACGGCGAGCCAAGCAGAACTGCAAGCGGTACGCCCGCGTCATGCAGACAACATCGCGTTTAACTTCGATTAATTTATTATTAGTTTATTTGTAATAGAGTTTCTTCTCTTGACAATCTTTCATTAACTTTCTTTACATCTTTGTGGGGTTGCCAACATGTACGGTCTCATCAACCGTACATTTACTTTGCGAACGCAGCAACCTACTTAGATGTCGTGCGTCACAAATATTATGCTATAATTATAACGTTTTAAGCAATGCACATTGAGTCAGACAATAACTGTGAAATTAAGCACTGGTCAAGAGAAAGAATCGCTACCACTTTAACTTGTTAACCTTCTATAGTTTAATATAACTTTAAACTCAACTTGTGGTTCTTTCTGTGTACTCCATAACTAAACCAACATTAACAAAGTGATAATGTACGGTGCCTACAACCATTGGCTCCTACAATGGCAAAATTAAATCTTTCTGTCGTCGGAGAAACAAATATTTAGTTAAAATGGCAGAATTAAATCTTTCTGTCGTCGGAGAAACAAATATAATGTCATGTCGCTTGAAAATAAAAAGTAAATTTTATATAAGTTCAAAAATACTTATTGTTACTGTTGTACTGTTTTTAGTAATCTACGCCTTTGCGTGTTTCCAGTTATGTCCAATCTATTAAAATGAATCGAACAAATTGTCGAATTTTTATAAAGCTTATACAGGGTGGCAGGGACATCGACGCGAAGCCGGCTACCATGGATTCAGTACATGATTCTGAACCCCACTGAGTTGAAATTTTTCGTCGGTTATTAAAAAAAAACAACTGTTTCATAGAAAAGTGAGGGGGGTTCAGAATCATGTACTGAATCCATGGTAACCGGCTTCGCGTCGATGTCCCTGACACCCCGTATATTTCTATTCCTCTTTCTTTCGCGACAGTAGATACCCATTCTACACAGCGAAATGGGTCGCTAGGAAATCTACAAATAGAAATAAAATATAAAATAACAATACTACACCATGCATTCTCTGTTCCAGAACAGTCGATGTTTGTTACAATAGTTGGTAGTTGTCAGAAACATTGGTCAAACAATCATAATATTTGCTAATTGATTTTTAAATATTTACTATTTAATTCTGTTTTTATTTTATGAAAAACACTTACTGATTACCGAAAAAGAAATTTTCCTACTTTAGGCGCGATAAAGCGCCCGTTAATGAAACTCGATCCAGTTATAATAGACGTGTATTTGTACCACACTCACAGTATCCAAGCGACAGCGGAAGATTACATGTACATACGAACACAGGTTAATAAACTTGTTAATCACACGTAACACAGAGTCTCGTAATATTATTGAGCCAATATCATTTATAATCAGATTCCAAATCCTCTGGTGGTTTTATGAACCATCGACTATCCCCTAGACAAACTAGTGTTGTCAGCTTATCTCTTACAGTGGGAACCATAGACAATTAGTTGGTTCGCCACACCACCCCCCCACGGAGAAATACAAGGTATGCACACAGAAAAAATTAAATACAACAATACAAGTAAAAAAAAATACTACAAATCTAGGATGTCCCTAAATTTAACCCTCCTGCCAGTTCTGGTGGTGACAGTACCAGAAGGGGATGGAGTAGTTGTTGGCGTGGAGGGAATTGGGTCTGTGGAAGGGGAAACTGGAACGGGAACTGGAACAGGAGGTGAGGAAGCCAGTTCAGAGTCCAGGTATGCTGGCTTGACACGGTCTATGCTGACCGTAGCCTCTCTTCCCTTAATCTCCAAGGTAAGGGTTTTGTGCCTTCTCCTCAGGATGCGGTATGGGCCAGTGTAAGGAGGTTGCAGAGGCCGTCGCACAGTGTCGTCGCGGAGTAAAACGTAGGTCGACGTCGCCAAATCTTTAAACACGAAGGTTGACGGTCGAGCGTGTCGAGAGGCTGGTATTGGGCGTAAATTTTCCATCCGGCTCCTCAACTCCGTGACGAAATTTGTGATGTCGTTTGGGCTCCTGGGTTCTTCCGCTGGTATGATTAATTCTCCAGGAAGTCGGAGAGGTTCTCCATAGACCAGCTCGGCGGACGAGGTATTCAGATCCTCTTTGAGAGCAGTCCTCATGCCAAGAAGTACCAGTGGAAGTGCCTTGCTCCACGTTTGGGGGTGGCACATTAAAGAAGCTTTTAGTTGGCGGTACATGCGTTCTACCATGCCATTTGCACACGGGTGGTAACTGGTTGTGCGAATTCGCTTTGTTGCGCACACGTTCATTAGGCGCCGAAACAAAGCGGATTCAAACTGACGACCCTGGTCGGTCGTCACGGTGCTTGGCACCCCGTAACGGGATATCCAACCAGTCACCAGCGTGTCAGCCACTTATTCCGCCGTGATAGATATCATAGGCCACGATTCGGGCCAACGCGTAAATCTGTCAACCGCGGTCAGAAAATATGTGAAATTGTTTGAAGATAGCAGTGGTCCTATGATATCAATGTGGACATGACAAAATCTGTTTGATGAGATCGGAAAAGACATCAATGGTGCAGATGTGTGCCTGGTTACCTTACTGCGTTGGCACTTTAGGCATGACTTCGTCCATTTTCGGCAGTCGGTGTTGATATGCGGCCATACGTATCGCTCAGCCACCAATCGTAAGGTTGCTCTCACGCCTGGGTGACTGAGATTATGCAGTCGATCAAAAGCTACTCGACGGAAAGGTAAGGTGAGGTATGGGCGAGGTCTGTCTGTCGACGTGTCGCAGAGTATGGAAGTGTTGGTTCCAGGTACAACGATTTTTGTAAATTTCAAAGAAGTCGATGAGCCCGCGTCTTTGAGTTCCTCGTCTCTCTCTTGCGAGTCTGCAAGGGCTTGGTAGTCCTCTTCCAATGAAATGGATTCAACCCGCGACATGGCATCTGCGACGACGTTGTCAGTGCCCTTAATATCGTATGTCGGTGGTAAATTGGCTGATAAAAGTTAGTTGGTTGAGTTGTGTTGGTGAAAGCTCGTCGCGACGCTGCATGAAGGCATAAACAAGGGGCTTATGGTCAGTAAAAACTGCTGCGTTTTGGACTTCTAGTATGTGCCGAAAGTGTTGGACGCTCTCGTACACAGCTAGAAGTTCTCTGTAATAAGCAGGCCACTGAGATTGTTTCTCGGTTAGCTTTTTGCTGTATGCTAGGGGTTGCCAGTTATCATGGACTTTCTGCTGTAAACATGCCCCTATGTGCATGCTGGACGCATCGGTAAAAAGGCCTAAAGGGGCCTCACAATTTGGGTGCGATAGAGTGGTAACATTAGCTAGGCTCTTCTTGCAGTCATCAAAGCATTGTTCGAGCTCGGGCGTCCATGGAAATGGTTTTGCGCCTTTGCTGTTAGTTGCAGCGACTGCGTCGATTAAGGGTGCTTGATACTTGGCGGCGTCGGGCAAAAATCTGCGGTAATAGTTAACCATGCCCAGGAACCTACGCACGCCTTGCACGGTCTTAGGGGGAAATCCACTAAAGCACGGATACGGTCTTCGGGAGGGAAAGTGCCTGTAGCATTAATACGGTAACCCAAAAAAGTTACCTCGGCTGCCCCTAGTACACACTTCGCCGGGTTGATGACCACTCCATACTGGTGCAGTCGGTTAAACAAGAGCCTCAGGTGTTCAGCATGTTGCTGGGGGTTTTTCGAGTACACGAGGATATCGTCGACGTATGCGAAACAGAAATTAAATCCCCGCACAACTTCGTCTATAAACCTTTGAAATGTCTGTCCAGCATTTCTGAGGCCAAAGGTCATATAGGGAAATTCAAAGAGTCCGAAAGGTGTGATTATGGCTGTTTTACAAATATCATCAGGATTTACTGGAATTTGCTGATATGCTTTAACTAAATCTAGGGTACTGAAAACTGAGCATCCGGACAAGTTGTGGCCGAAATCCCCTATATGGCGGACAGGGTAGCAGTCCGGAATTGTGCGGGCGTTCAGTGCGCGGTAGTCGCCGCATGGACGATAGGTCTCGTCTTTTTTAAGCGCGAGGTGTAGCGGGGAGGACCATGAGCTGCTGGAAGGTCGAGCGGTGCCTACGCGAATCATCTCTTCGAATTCTTTCTGAGCGGCTCGAAGCTTTAATGGGGCAAGGCGACGTGGTCGCGCTGTCGCGGGTGGGCCATCGGTAGTTTTGATAAAGTGCACCATAGTGTGCTTCACTTCTTTAGGTGCGCCAGGAGGACGTGATATGCTCGGGAATTCGGTCAAAATGTGCGAGTATGGTGAGTCAGGTGATTGAATGAGTTTAACGCTGGGTTGGTCGACTGAGGAGAATTCAGCTTCAGCTGACAACCCTGTTTTGCCATCTCGCAACCTTCCATGAGCACAGTCTGGTAAGAGGTGATAATGAGCCAGGAAGTCTGAACCAATTATTGGAGTTGCTACTTCTGCGACTATGAATTTCCATACAAAATCGCGTCTTAACCCTAAGTTTAATTTGAGTTCGACCAGACCGAAGGTATTTATTTTAGTGCCATTGGCTGCTAAAAGTTCGTACGGAAGTGGCTGCTTTTTACCCTGGGAGAAACGTCTAGGTAGGCAAGAAAGATCGGATCCGGTGTCGATTAAAAATCGTCGGCCCGAATACCGATCGGTAACGAATAGACGGCGACTTGCTAGGGAGCAGTCAGTGGTCGCCACTACTGACTGCTGCTTGAGTTTCCCTGTGGTACGGGAGCAGACCAAGTGCACGGTTGTATACACCTGGAAGCTTTCGCAGCGAATCGCATGTGGTACCAGCATTGGCTGTTAGGAATACGTGAGCGCGAGCTTGAACGGCTGCGATTATTCCTATTATTACTTGTGGTGAGGTCAGTCACAAGTCGTGTCAGGTCCGCCACTTGTTGTTGGAGTAATTTAAGTTGCTCCTTGGTGTCATCACTAGATGATGTCCTACTTGTTGCGTGTACATTCATTGGTTGCGGACTGATTTCTTGCAGCTTATCAGCCAGCTCGCCCAAGTCCTCGAGGGATGAATGCCTTTGGGCAACTAAAATGCCTTGCATGTAATGAGGCAACCGATTTACCCAAATAGTTTGGAGGACCTACTCTGGGAAGGATGGACCAGCAAGAGTCCTAAGATGACGCAAGAATGACGAGGGCTTCCTATCCCCTATCTCCTCTTTCTCAAGGAGCCTCCTAACTTTTTCTTCATAGGACTCAGAGAAACGAGAGATGAGAGCTTTCTTTAGACAACTGTAAGGTTGATCCTTAGGTGGCTGAATAATTATGTCCTCAACTTCTGTTGCAGACTTTGTGTCGAGCTGACTTACGGCATAATAATATTTGGTCAACTCCTGTGTGATGCCACTAATATGAAATTGAGCTTCTAGACTTGCAAACCAGAGGCCCGGCTGGTCTGGCCAGAAAGGAGGGACACGGATGGATACTCTATTGATTAATATAGGTTGAGATCTAGATGTGGGGTCAACGGACTGTTCACCACCAGTTCTAGGTTCAGGATCAAGGAAAACCTCCTGTTCCTCGGTAGGCATTGCGTTACTATGCAAATTATATTTATCTTACAAACAAAAACGCACAACCCTAAAAAGAGGAATATAGCATGAATTATACAATAGTAGTACAGCAGTATAAACAAAGAGTTAAATAATAATCATCATGACAAATCACATTCATAATAAAGAGTACACAATAAAAAAATATACATGCAACACACCGGTAAATAAAAACTAAAATGTAAAAATAAAGGTGCAAACATGGTGCAAACAGTAAAAAATAACAGAATAAAACTATTAGCAAACCAAACCATGCCCTGCCATGCAATGTGCAGATAAACAATTAAAACGGAATATTTACTAAAAACAAAACATGTAGAATGCAGAAAACATAAGGAGAAACATGAATATGTTGTTATTGTTGAGGCATCCACTTTAAATTAAGCACTTATTGTTCTTAAGGAAACGCCATAGTATTTGAGAAGGTAAGTTGTAGGAATGTTCATCCATGCACAAAGTTTATAATAAAAAATATTTAAACTTACAAGTTTTTTGCTGTCACACTTTTGATGCAACACACTTTTACGTTTCGAATATCTCTGGAACGCAGCCGGTTAACATTTGACGTTTGCAGACTGTGATGACAGGCGACATGTGTCAGGGTCTGTCAAGTGTCAAATTTCGCGCGATAACTTTGAAGATTCCAATTGATTCCATAGAAAAACCGCACAAGAAAAAAAGGGCGCTGCGATCGCGGAGTTCGATGATTTTTCTTGTTTCAGGTCGATAAAGTTCAATTAAGGTGTAATTCGGCACAAAAGGTATGCGGAGCAGAACACTGTATCGTTAGTCGATGTACTAATAGCATGAATGTTCGAAGAAAGATGATTTTCGTAAATAAACTCGCGTAATGGCGGCGAGTAGGTACCGGCTTGGACTTGTTTACGAAGAAAACCGCTGCTCGGGATGAATGTGTGCTCGTTGCGTTTTGCAATACTGGATTCCAGTTCTTCTGTTTGCGTTAATAATGTTCTTCTATCGTCGGGGTCACCAATTTAGGCGCGATAAAGCGTCCGTTAATGAAACTCGATCCAGTTATAATAGACGTGTATTTGTACCACACTTACACTATCCAAGCGACAGCGGAAGATTACATGTACATACGAACACAGGTTAATAAACTTGTTAATCACACGTAACACAGAGTCTCGTAATATTATTGAGCCAATATCATTTATAATCAGATTACAAATCCTCTGGTGGTTTTATGAACCATCGACTATCCCCTAGACAAACTAGTGTTGTCAACTTATCTCTTCCAGTGGGAACCATAGACAATTAGTTGGTTCGCCACACTACCAAAATCTTGGTGTTACGGTGGTTATGTACAGACGCCAGCAGGTCAAGCTACCCGAAACTGTCAAATTTTCGCAATCAACCTTGAACCTTATGCTGTAGTGCTAAAGTTGAAAATCTATTAAATAAATTTGACAGATTGTAGTAGCTTGATGTGCTGGCGTCTGTACAAAAGTTTTTGAACGCGTATTGCGGCATTTTGACGTCTTAACGTTGGCTATGATTGGGCCATACTAATTTGAAATAAGACCACAACCGAATCTGTGCTCTTATTTTTCGTTCCGTTTTTGAAGCGCTGACCGGGAATCTAGTGCATTATTAATCGAAGACTATCCTAAATGATTAATTTGCTATGACCCAGTTTATACGCTGCCTCGCCATCGCATTCTCATTGTCACCGTCACTAATACTTTACAGCGAACTAAGGGCTCCCACACAAAATTGCAAATTCGCATCGTATTGCAAAAATCTGCGAACTCCTTAAAAACAAAGCTCCTCTAAAAACCTGCGATGCGGCGTCGTATCGCATCGCAGTTTGCGTGGGAGCCCTAACCTCAACAATCAAACAAAATAACAAATGACAGTGACAATGCAATTCTAACAGCACTTTAGCGCCGGGGCTGACGCAGCGCCACTATTATGCCGCCTAGCGGCCCTCTATAGATACACTTCGTAAGATTTATGACAGAACTGGAGCAAAATTAACAAAAACCAATTTAGATAAAATTCTAAACTAGACTTTATGTTTTCATCCAAAAAGCTCCATTTTCATCTTTCATCCAAGCTTGGCTAAAAACCCTGTATTCAAACTGATGAAAGTCAATAATGAGCTGTCGCCGGCTGCCACTTTATTTCGCGCATGGCAATACTGGTTTTACTTTCATCAAGTAAGCAAGTCAAGTCAAGTAAGCCTTCAATCACAGAGTACTTAGATAAACTTCAATTCAGTCTCGAGAACATCGTATTTGCTGATGGTTGCTAAATTTATGTGTCCGTGTTAACGATTGTCAAGTAGGCCACTTTATAATCAGTGATATAAAGAGGTCTTTATTTCGTGAAATTATTTATTTGTTCACCATGGAGTGGTCCATACCTGTCAATGACATATTCGACGAACGGGTGACGAAGATAACGGCTACGATGCTGCCGAAAAATTTCTCTGGCGATATACGCTCCACCAGGTAAGAATATCCCAGTACTTAGTTACTTTTAAACAGATTAAAACCATCATAATCAGCTGTTAATGTATGTATAAACAAAGATAAGTCCGAATAAGGTAATCAATACTGCGACACGCCTTGTCAAGGTTTGTGTCCATATACGTACGCATAGAGCGCTCTCGAGCGGCTGGCGGCAGAGAGCGCAGCCGAGCGAGTCGCGAGATGCATCAATTAGAACTTAGATCACAGGTAATAAGGTACAGGGCGGGCCGGACGCAGTGCGCCGCCGCGGACCATCTCTGGCCGGGTGGCGGCGCGGTATTGATTGCACCAGCAGAGTGCACTCCAATGATATGTGCTATTGTACACCTTGCGGATGTGTCTCGCGGCCAGATGAAATAACAATTTCATTCATTGGGAGTATTACTGTTTAGCTGAACTCTTTTTTTAACTTATTGCAATTTTGACAAAAAAAATACTGTTTGGTATTGTTTATAATTTAACAAAGTACCCTTTGTTAAAGATGAAGTCTCTAAGCAATAATTTGTTAATTGTTAAAGAGGATTCATAATAGTTTTGCATAGGCTCTCTCAATTAAACATTACTCATCAGTTATTGACAGAATATATTTCAAGGTTCAACTGTCTACCATATTAATTTTTAGTTAATTCAATTTCAAGCATATTATGAACTAGATCTTCAGTGCTCTAGCGCACACATAGTTCCTTCATATTATTTGCCTATCATTGTCATGTTCATGTTGCAGCCTTGGTCATTGTTGCCCATGTAGCTATTTCACACCTCACAGGTATAACAAGTAACTTGTTATAAAATCCTGCTTTCTACCATAAAGTCTTATCTCAGGTAGGCGGGTTGGTTGAAATTGTGTGTTTGATGCACACATTGTTTATATGTAGGTATGTGCGCAAGCTTGGGAGCAATCAGCCAAGCCACCATCACACACACCGAGACAATGTGCATGTGCATCTACAATCCTACACACACAATGAGACCAACTCAACTTTATGAAGTAAAACATCTGCATACACAGTGTGAATTTTTGAGACGGTGCAGTAAGGGTAGTTACCTTAACCATTGTAGCTGCAGGAAAACGGTCTTAGGAGACTGTCCTTAACTTTTAGAGACATTTTGATCTGCATTCTCAGATTTTGATAAAAAAATTGTCAGCAAAAAAAATGGGCAGTTATCACAAAAACCTTTTTTTGATGCCCATAAATCCTGGTTTTCGAATGACTAAATAACTTTATTGGACCAACTGAGTTTTGATTACTAAAAATGTCGGAAATTGCAAAAAAAATCCCATACATTTGAGAGGAAATGAGACTCCAACTTACTTTTAATGATGGACAGACTAGGCGCAAATAAACAAATATTTAAACTTCGAACTAATACGCATTATAATTTAATTTGTTGTTCATTTATTTAATTAACATATAACTTTGTGTTGAACATTAAATATTAAATAAAATTATGACATGCAGAAACAATACACTTAAAAGCCTAATTAAAATTGAAGTGAAATGTCAAATAAACCAATTACAGGCACTTTTGAATTGTCAAGGGGTCGGTCAGTCAGAAATATGAAGCTAGTTGCCCATTCCAACTTGTTCTCCTAACTGAACAGACAGCTGTGCTGCTGGGGAGTTTGTTGCGCCACTTCTTCTTCCCAGCTAATGCACTAGGAAGTGGTGAAGGGTGGGCGTTTTGGGGGACTGTCTTATGTAATTTTGACGTTCGAAAAGTGCTGATTCTCAGCCTAGTTTGAATAAATGACATTTGAATTTGAATTCAACGCGTAGTAGGTTCCTATGGAGAAGAACGGGCAAGAAACTCCACGGACACTCTTTTAAATCAGAATATTGTTACAAAATATTGGTTACATCATTCATGTTGTAATTATACATGTGAGAACAATGTAGAGAGACGTGCATGTTAAAAGCGCCCGTAATAAAGCAAAAACAATTCAAAAATTAAAATAAATTCAAAATAATATGCTATGCTATAGTTTCGCTATGCTCGACTCGTAAAATACCTACTAAAAAGTTTCGCTATGCACGAAATTCTTAGATTCTACGTAAACAATGGAAGGTACACTTGGAAAGAAAAGTGTTTGAATTCTAGTTAAAAAATTATAGTGGTATTCGTGTATGCGTAAGCGTCTGTGAGTTAAAATTTGTTTTTCTCTCGTTCTGACATTCAAAAAAGGCAAAATGACCGATAAGGACATACGAATTTCAGAGCAATTCTAAGTTAAGAAATGTTTATGAATAGAGCTATAAGTCAATATTATTAGTTGCTAACATAATGATTGAATACTATCGTGAATTCATGCATGCCTAGTACTTTTTGTTAGGTTACTGCTCAGAAATTGTGCACAACATCTAATGATTGAAATACTATGGCGTTAATTCATGCAAGAGTACTTTTTGTTAGGTTGTGCCAAGATTCAAGTTTATTACTTCAAGGAATAAGATTTTATTCCACCTAATAGAATATTATACTGTAACAGTTTTCTTCATCACTGTCCGCGAATGTGATTTCGTGCATAGCGAAACTTTTTAGTAGGTATTTTACGAGTCGAGCATAGCGAAACTAGAGCATAGCGGGACTAACCGATACTAATAATAATATTTTTTTATTCCAAAAGCAATGTACAAAGTAATTATGCGCAGCATTTACAGCGTAGGACTTACAAGTGCACAGAAATTTGATCAATGACCCCCATGCTAAGTGGAACCTGTGTTACAGGGGTCATCCATCCGTCCATTAATATTAATACATGATTACAGGTATGTAAGTAGTAGGTTATTTTTTAGTGGTACAACAATTATGTGACAGAAATGTTTGTAATTAAATTCTAAAGAGACTGACGAAGCCGGATTTCTAATATTCCTTAAATCTAAAACTTCATAAACCACTAAAACCAAGGTGAGTCTTACCCTGTTCTTTAACCCTTTCAGTCACGCATGTCAACTAGCACTTGTATGGAAGTGCAAACAAATAAACGCTTCCGATGTATTTTTCGTCGCTGAAAACGAATCTGATGTCAAAAATGAAATAAACCGAAAAATAACTTAATTTTGCAAAACATTCTACAAATAAACAATTTGCAACACTATTAACCCTCTAATACTCGTATATTCATTGTTTATTTCGTATCAGGAAAAAATCTCATGATCACTAGAGTTATAATCATAGATATAAGAAAGAAGGAGATATAGCCCGGTAGTTGAAAATGTATCGAAACCCAATGTCTTCTATCTATCCCTACTCTCTAGCCTGCGATCACACATGCGATCAGTAAACCCAATAAATACGAGGTCCCGCTCACACTTGCAATTTACAAATCAGAACGTACTACATAATCAATTATAAACCTTATCCCATCAAACACAGCGTGCATTTACCATGCACCGTACAACTCACCCACACGAAAACATCGTTCGCTATCGTTGTGCTGTGCAAAAGCCATTTATTTTACATATACGCTAGTGATTGACTAAATCGGAAACTTATCGATTCTCCCATTTATTATTGTATTAAAATTTTTGGAAGTTGCTGAAAAAATTATAAATAAAAAACGATATACATATAATAAGATGATATAAATAAACAATGAGTAAGTAAAAAAAAGAAATATTAAGTAAACCAAAAAAATAACAACATTATGAGAAAATCTAAATGAGTATAAAACAAGATTTCACATCGGTCTTCCAATCAGGCTATAACTGTTGACAAATTGAAGAATAAACTTTAATAGTAATATAAATTCATACGACAATCGACATTATTGTCGATAGCCTACGTTAGTGGATCTGCACAACCACATCACTAATCCGTCACAAGACGCTGCGGCCGTACTAACGATGCAACCGCTTAAAGTAAATATCGTTTTGTAATTTTTACATTGCTTGTCCAGTTACTTAGCGACATACTTTGGTAGTGGTAAAGAAGCAATGTATTTACTACAATAAAAGTACAGTCGCTGTGATATATGAAAACAAAAATAACGTAGTAATTTTACGATTTGTTGTTTTTCATGATTTTCAACACAAATATAGCAAAATACTTGTGCTGATTTATGAAAAGTGGTTCTACGATTTATAAAGTTTATAGTTTAGCTTCGATTTTTACAAGAAACCACTGAACAACACGGTATTCTTAAATGTTATCACGATCGCGCTCGAAAGCGCACTAGTTAGCGGAGACGGCCATTTGCCTGAGGCATGAGCATTGTGATCAAGACGCGCGGACACAGACACGCCCCCATACCACTTCTCCTGTTATTTATATTTCTATGGTTATAATATAAAATCAGTCATAATATAAAAAAAAAAAAAAAACAACTCATATATGCATTAAAAAAAAAACTTACAACCTGATTTCGCAAATCGGGCTTCGTGAGTGTCTTTGGAATTTAATTTCAAACATTTCTGTGCAAAAATGGTTTAATTTGGTTAATATTTGAGGTCTCTAGGTGGTTTTGAACATTCTGTCCCCAATGTGTGACGGCGCCCGTTCACATGGCATTATGGCTTCTCCAGTGTTATATACTCTAAGGTACCTATGGAGAAGAACGGGCATGAAACTCCACGGACACTCTTTTAAATAAATTGTTACAAAATATAGGTTAAATTTTTCCATGTTGAAATTTAACATGTGAGAACAATGAAGAAAGACGTGCACGTTAGAAGCGTCCGTAATAAAAAAAAAAATTAAACAAATAACAATTCATAAATTTAAATCAGCCAAGGCAGCTAAGAGTTGACCAGTCCCAAATGACGGCGCCCGTTCACGAACATGACGCATGGATTAGCACCATTCAGCTCAACCATTTTGAAGGGAACTTAATGATCCAACACACACGCCTCCACCACCAGCGAGACATTTGAGAGAGCATGACATACTCTCAGCCGCAAGGGCACATTCAAGTCAATGAAAGACGTAAGCAATAAATGGTAGCTTTAAAGTAGGTACATAGTGCTCACACAATGTGCTATGCAATTATATGGGCATTTCTCTGTAAGCTCGTACAGGTCCCATACAAATGCTGTCCTGGCAATTAATTTTGCCATTTGCCAAAAAACCGTGTCCTATTTCGAAGAAAGTTAACTATTATATTAGTTAGTTATGGAGGCCCACTAAATTTATACGTATTTTTAGTTATTAGCGATTTTCCAAAAAATCATGACAGGGGACTGTTTGAGGCATCAGGGGACTGTTTAGTGAGAGAAAAAATCATTTAACATTAATCAAACATTTATTGTTTTTATGACATATTTTCGCATCAATAAACATCTAAGTTTCTTTATAAAAAATTAATACAAAATATAAGTTTCTTTAAATATTCATAACAAAAATTTACCATAAGTGCTAGAAACATTTTGTACTCACTGAGATAAACATAGCCTTATTATAATAATATCAATCATTAAATGCTTTATGCAGTATTCATTGAAATACTTACTATTATTAATATATTGATTAGAAAAGTCTTTTCTCCGAAATATATGATATTTCAACTGAGTTCTCCAATCAAATCCTAAGGATGTTTCTAAATCAATTAAGGCACTTATAAAGATCAATCACAATGAACTTAACATTTTAAAAGGTTAGCGCTAGAAAAGTTTACTTGAGTAGAAAACTGATAAAATATTCTATTTCCCTTCAAAATCAAGTTACGATTATCCAACTTTTAGACCAGTTGATCAAATGATACGTCCGTAATGTCATTATCATCCATTAAAAAAATTGGAATATGTAGCAACATACTTGTTGAAAGTTTCAGTTTTAATGTAAGGCTTAAGACCATTCATCTCGAACAGTCTTTCCCTACTTATTCTAATACCTCTAGTTGCCCAGTCACTAAATATAAAATGAGGGCTAATATTTTTTGTTTTCTTTTCAAAAGTTTTGTTGAATTCAGTGTCGACTACTGAAAAGAAATCCACATACAAATGATTTGCATTGACCATATTATGGCCCAGACTGTTTAATTTATTATTTAGGGTACTATTGAATCTATTTAATTTGCCAGTTGTTATTGGTCAAAATTGTATTTGTACTTTTTGCAAAGGTGTTTTGAACTTAAAAGTTACCGTTTGTCCTCTATGATCACCACTTCCATTATTGACTCAAATAAAGAAAAGTTCTGATAATTAGGGGGTCTGTACACGCACACTACAATATGCTTATCCAGCTCAACACAGGACAGTTGCTTAAATTTTAAACAATTTTTTATCAAAATTTGAGATCCTCCACGCAGCATAGATTTACGGTTGAAAGAACTGCCCATACACATAATTAATTAGCATTTGGTAATCCTTTAACCAATGTTCAGTAAAACAAACAATATCAAACTTTGTTTTTTCTAAAAACATTTCAATTTCTAATAATTTTGAAGAAATACCTTGAATATTTTGATGAAATAATTTTAAGGCTTTTGTGCTCATCTCCTTTTTGGTAAAAACATATTTTAGAGCCAGAAGACACCTTGTTGTTGACAACAACAAGGTGTCTTCTGGCTCTAAAATAAGTTTAACAACAACTTGTTGTTAGTTATAAGAATATTCTTAGAGCCAGAAGACACCTTGTTGTTGAAAACAATAAGGTGTCTTCTGGCTCTAAAATAAGTTTAACAACAACTTGTTGTTAAATTCAAATTCAAATATTTATTGCTCAACACAGTACATAATCATACATTTCTAGATGTCAAGTGAATGCGCAGTCCACTGTGTTGCACCAATTCAGGCATGCAAAATTATTGTTAAAATTATACTATGTCATAAATTCCAATTAATACCTTATTACAAATTCATAAATTCCAATTAATACCATAAACAATGTCATTAATTCGGATAAATACCTTATAAAATGTCATAAATTAAATTTAGTACTCTATACAATGTCATAAAATCATTGTTAATATCTTAACTATTATATATTATCTATTATTCTAAAACCGTCAACACATAATTAACAATACAATTAAAATAATTTTAATAGAATAATAAAATAAATTGGACTCAAATACTATTATTCTACACATAAATTTAATTTGTCTTACTTATCAGTAGATTATTGAGTTGCTTCTTAAATACATTGATTTCTTTAATACCTAACAAAGCATTGGGTAATTTATTATAAATATGTGGTGCCATTCCTAGGAAGTTTTTCCGGAATACTGCTTTTTTGTGTTGCCTACTGCATATTTTATGTCTATGTCGCGAACTGTGCAGTTTTTCAAATAGGTGGATGTTTGCTTTGACAAATACAGCCACCTCACATATGTATAGGCAAGGTACTGTTAATATACGGAAATTCACAAATAACGGTTTGCAGCTTTCTGTGCTTTGAATACCGCATATCGCCCTTACACACCTCTTTTGCGCTCTAAATACTGTATCCATGTTGGTGGAGTTACCCCAATATATGATCCCGTATCGAAATGCTGACGTAAAATATGCATGATACGCCGTAACCAAAACTTTTTGATTTACCTCCTTTGCAAGATTACGTAAAGCATATGAGTGTTGACTCAGGCGTTTACATACACTGTCAGTATGAGTTTTCCACGACATGTCTCTATCCAGATCAAGCCCTAAAAATTTTGTAGTTGTCGTTTCTGAAATTGTCTTGTCTCCATATTTTATGTCAGGTCTTTTATGATTTGTCCTTTGCTCAAAAGTCATTATTTTAGTTTTGTCAATATTAATTTTTAAATTATTCGCGCCCATCCATTCTACTAATACTTGGAGACAGTGGTTTATCTCTCCCTCAAGTGTCGTCATATCATTCTTACCACTAAAAACGACCGTGCTATCATCAGCAAACAAAACCATCGGATGATGTGTTTCTCTGGGCATGTCATTAATGTAAATAATAAATAATAAAGATCCTACAATACTTCCTTGGGGTACACCGTAGTTATTAGCTCTCTGACTCGATACATACGTACGCTCGGTTTTTGAAGTAATGCAGACCTTATCCATTTTAGTAACTTGTTTTCTGTCGGATAAGTATGATTTCAAAAGGTTTAAGGCATTGCCCCTAACTCCATACCTTTCCAACTTCTTCAATAGCACTGTTCTATCCACAAAATCAAACGCCTTGCTCATGTCCATGAACAAAGCAGCTACCGGACTTCTGTTATTAATGCCAGTTATAATTTTTTCAAAGAGCTCGAAAATTGCCATATTGATATTCTTTTTTCTTCTAAAACCGTATTGTTCATCAGCAAAAAGATTATTACGTTCAAAAAATGTGTATAATGTATTGTATATCACTTTTTCTACTATTTTAGAGAATATGGGTAGCAAGGCAATAGGCCGGTAGTTGGCTGGATCGTGTTTGCTACCTTTCTTAGTTATAAGAATATTCTTAGTGGTACCTTCTGTTGTCTTACAAACTAGTTTAAATCCGGAGTTGACCCCAAGACTTCAATGTCATCACAAGGCAGTGCGCTCATAGTGAGTGAGGGACATGGAACCTGCTTCGTACAATTTGTAAAAATATTTATAGCATTTGAGCTACATTTATTTAGGGTCAACACCTTATTATTAGTATTATTACTAATCATTGTGGTGTTAATAATACAAGACTTCGACATACTACCTATGTCTGAGTTTATATAAAAAGCTAATAGCCTTGCTATTATGTGTCTAAAACTAACAGGCAGATACACAGTACCCCTAGTCGATTTCAGCGTTTCAACAAAAATGTTGGTGTCAAGAAATACAAACTTGTCACTATAATGACTAACTAAAAAGTGCATTATGCTTATTAAGCATATGAATATAATTGTTTTGTCTATTTGTCAATCTTTCAAAATATGGGAAAGCACACAATATTATTTTACTGCAATTTAACTTTAACAACTCAGTTACACAGTCAGTAATTTAGTAATTTTACATTTGAGCTATTACCTATTACCTACAAATACAGTAATGTTGGTTTTAGGATTATATACATTTCCTGTTACTGATGCCATTTTTTGTTTATAGTTAGACCCTGGCATACAATAATTTTGAGTAGAATAATGCAGGTTGTTACTAATTAATTTACCTAATCCTCTTCCTATACTATCTGAGAACATAACTGAATGATAACAATCGTGACTACTAAAAGATGGACAACTAGCAATCTCAGGCTGTATCACTTAATTTCAAACTGTATGTAAAACTTAACTTTAAATCTTGTACTAAACCAGATACATCTTGGTTGAGGATACAGTCTTGAGACAAACTCTCAGTCTGGGACGGGTCCTCCGTTACCTCAGGCTGGACAGCATCAGGGTTTGAAACCTTCTGGCAAGTACACTGAGACATAACTAACTCATTAGCAGCAAGAATATGTTCTTTAATTTGGTTCTGAGAGCCCACATATTTAATGTAAAAGGAACTAAGACATACAAGTACTTGAGGGCAGACTTAGTTCCCGTCTGCCCTCAAGTACTTGTATGTCACACTGCAAGCGCTGTGTATCAATTTCATAGATTTTTTTGCTGTATTCTAATTTTATTTGATAATTTTATTGAGTAGATCAACACATTCTTTTCTCCGTGGAATATTTTTGGAAAAGTGTTTTTGTTGTTTCCTAATTTGATTACATTTTTTAATTACTTATTCTATTCAGTTTTGCATATTGTTTCATTTTCTTATGACTAACTTTATAACTATAGTTTTGTTTCAGTAAGGAATCTTCAGTAAGGTCAATAGTTATTATGGAATGAGGGTTACAATTGGTATTTAATAATTCATTGTATAAGTGGTTAGTTTCTTTAACCTGTGTACATTCTTTTTCTTTCTCTAACCGGTTAATATGACTATTAGCGTGAATTAATTCATCTTCTTGGTCCCTAACTTTGCTTAAAGCCTCCTCATACAAGTTACTACAGTTACTGAAACCATCTGTGACCACCTTCAATTGATCGCGTTCATCAACAACATTCAGATATTGCTGATGCTAGCTAGTACCTATAGCTCCCGTTTAAGGCTTGAGTTTTTGTTAACTATCTTCTTGATTTCCTCCTCACTTTACATTGTACATTGGAATTTAGATGTTTCAAGGTTATGGAGGGCCATTCTCAATTTGAGCTCCATACAGTGCCGGATTAAGACTACTTGATGCCCTAAGCAATCCCCGCCTGTGGGCCCCCCTATCTAGTACTCAACTCTACTCCTTCGTACATCAATGTATCGATGTCATCCCACTAAAATAATAGCAAAGAATCCTTAAATAACAATATCAAAATGTACATAACAGCTTATTTGCCGATTTGACCGCAAAAGCTTGGATGTCTTCTGCCAACCGCATGCCTCGATGCCTACCGTTATGCAAATGGCCGCCACGCCATCGAGGCGCAACGAGTCCCATGGTGCATCTGGGAAACTATGGTGTATCAATGTGGACTTGTTGTGGATTGTTAGAATAGTAACGAAATTATTATAATTACTCAAATAGTAAAAAGACGAAATCACACCACACTTTACACCACAGAGTACTAATAACATACTGAAACTGTACACGAAATTACTTGTTAGGTACATCATAGTTTTAAAGTGTCATTATATTATGGTCTTAGATTAAGTATTATTGTTATTTCTTAAAATTATGTTATGAACAAATACAGATATATATTTTTATTACATTTATGTATAATCACACATATTTCAGTGAAAATTATTACTAACCCAATACAAACTCACACAGGGGGATGTCAATGCGTCATTCCATAGGGTAATTGCTGAAAATCAGCGCTGTTGACATTAGGTTCGTCCGAATTCACAGTATTTCGCTGAGCAATGACCTGTTCTTGCACAGATGCGACGCACAGCATAATTTTTCTTAATAACTGTTACAAAGGTAGTAGTAACTATGCCATCAGCATTTTGTTTTTGTGATGTTTTTGTTGACATTTTCCCAATGTCGCAAGAGTGTTACGCAATAGTGTCTTTACTGTCTTTGGTCCGTGACCTTGACAGCACCCAATGAAAAACAGTGTTTCACTTTTTATATTTTTATTTATTGCTTAGACACGAGGCTTTTGGCTACTTTTGTTAAGTGTGTATTTTATGTGTTTTTGCCTTATTATGTGCGTTTTGTTTGTGCAGAATAAACAATTTTTCTTTCTTTCTTTCTAGTAGAAAAGTAGTATCGGTCTTTAAAAAAAACTCATGTATTTATAACAACGAGATAGATCATTACGTACGTACCATAGAATATGTAGGTACGAAATACGACAAAGATACGTGGAGTAGGTATTACAATAAAAACCAAAACATTTTTTTATTTATTGAAAAATGACTTGCGACTTTTACGTGCAAAATTCGCGGATAATGATTTTTAAGTTCAACGTTTTTAGCATAACTGCCTGTATGTCGTGGCGATCTTAGAAATTGATCATTTCGTGAAGTGTTCAACCATTTCATGAAATGGAATATCGACCGCTGGTCACATCAGTATTTTGTCCAGATAATTAAATACTCAACGTTTGACGATATGAACAGTTAAAAGCACGAGTCCAACAACATCGGGAGATGGTGTTGAAAGTGCCAACAATACGCGCAGGTTTTCAAACAGCCTTGCCTTTCAAGTGCTATCAATTTTATTTTGGGTGTTGTTTATGTGGCCCCCCGGGACGTGATGCCCTAAGCAATTGCTTAATTTGCTTATGGGCTTATCCGGCACTGGCTCTATATCCTGAGCAGTAGCCTTTCGGGTCATCACAGGCATGGTTTCAGGATTTCTTACTGAAATTAGAATAAAGAAACGGTGAGAACAAGTAGAACAGACAAATAAATTAGTAAAGATGGAGATGAAAGGGAAAAATGGGAGAAGTTAGCGTTATTTAGTGGAGAAATGAGGTACGCTACTGGATTGACTTAAAGGACTATTCTATATTTATATTTATCAAAGCTATATTATCAAATTGAAAGTAGATTTATGATGCTTTAATTGCCTTAATGATTTTACTTTTCCATATGTGGGTAGGTTGTTAGATTTATAGTTAATATTATATATTAAAGTATAACGACAATGCAAAGATAACGAACATGAACGTTTTTAATATTGTAGGTATATTAGATCAGATTGAGATTGACAGAATCTACGCTAAGTTACGTTTTCTGAAATGTAAACAATGCGATTTACACCGAATGCAGAATGCTAAATCAGCGAACTATTATACTACTACTATATGTTAAGACTTAACGAGGACGTGTAAAACAGTTAAGGTGACTATTGTGTGCTATTATAAAGTAAAAAGTAAAGCAATACTGCCCGTTTAAATCCGTAGTCCGATCGTCAGCTGTTGATTTTAGGTTACCGGTGTGTAACCAAACACTATGTTTAACTTCATATATTTACAGGAAAACAATAATCCTGAGTATTTATGCAATTATATTACGTTTACACATAAAATTACACCTTAATTTTACTTAATTACTAATTAAAAATAATTTAAAGTACGGATAGAAATTTGACATGTCATTCGGGCAGTGTTGCCACTTCTTCAAAAAACCAAGAGTCAATTAATTTAAAATATATCAAAAAATAAATACAATGACAAATTAATAAGTCATAAGGCTAGATAGTTTGTTGCTTGTGATTTCCGACGTTCTGAGAAACAAATTACTTGAAATAAATTAGAACTTTCAGACTTGTACTCGTATGGGAAACATAAAAAAAGACAAAGGTAAGCTACAAAAGTCAGAAATCGCAAAAAGCCGAGATGGATTCGACGATTGATTTCTTTCTCGAAATTGGATCTACCTAACTGGACAGTTTGCCCTAGGTATTTACCTAGCCCTGTTTACGTAGCCGTCCACAACTTCGAGTGTAAAGTCAAACTCAAACTCAAAGCATTTATTTCAAATAAACCAATTACACGCACATTTGAATTGTCAAGGGGTCGGTCAATCAGAAAGATGAAACTAGTTGCCCATTCCAAAGCGTAGTAGGTTCCTATGGAGAAGAACGGGCAAGAAACACCGCGGACACTCTTTTAAATCAAAATATTGTTACAAAATATTGGTTACATCACTCATGTTGAAATTATACATGTGAGAACAATGTAGAAAGAAGTGCACGTTAAAAGCGTCCGTACAAAAAAGAAAAAACAATTCAAAAATTTGAATAAGTCATGGCAGCTAATACACAGTAACACTAGAAATAAGGACAAACTACGAGCTCCCTTTCACCGGCTACTTATGGTTCATAACTCATTTGTAGGGCTTGGTATAACCTTTTATAACAAGCTACCCTCTTCTTTGCTAGATTTGCCTTTTAATGCGTTTAAAACGAAAGTAAAATCGAACCTTTGTTCAAAGGTTTTTTTAAGCTATTGCATAGCTTATATCGCGGGCCTTGAGCGTGGAGACCGAATCCAGAAATTCCGTAACAAAAAAACCTAACACCCTGGTCAGCGCACTCTGTTTTTATTTTTTGAAATTATTTGAACGGATCTTCAGTTTTCGTTCTTGTACTGACAGAAAGTCACATAAATTCCTGACATTTTCGTTAGATAGCGTTACGTTGTTAGAAGCATAATAAATATTGTAGCGATGGGTGAAATCACTTGTTTATCTGTGCCGTGAACAGTGCGTGCTTTGTGTTAGCGGACGTTTTGATAAATACTTGGTACGTACGTTTGTTATTTGTTTTATACGTAAGATTATATACCATTTTGTTCGTGATTTTGCGGTCTTTCTATAGTTTCAATGATAAATATTCCTGAAGTATTATTATTGTAAGATAATAAAAATATTTTGAACAATATTAACTTCTCATTTATTTAATAAAAGAAAAAAAAAAATGTTTTCTTATCGGTCACCATGCACAAAAAGTGTAACTTGAATTAATATCAAAGACAAAAAAAAAACAAAGGAAAAAAAAAATGCATAAATAAAATAAATAAATAATTATAATTGCATAAGTTGATAAAAAATGCTATGCAATAGCTTTACCGCGGCAGTCTCCGAGTGCCACACGTCTTTTTTTTTCTTTTTCTATCTATCAACTTTGTTCT
Organism: Agrochola macilenta; assembly: GCA_916701695.1. Classification (NCBI taxonomy): domain Eukaryota; kingdom Metazoa; phylum Arthropoda; class Insecta; order Lepidoptera; family Noctuidae; genus Agrochola; species Agrochola macilenta. The sequence continues at coordinate 28,858,675 of OU753552.1, read as the reverse complement.
ATTCTATCAACGTCTACTTAAATCAGAGGTTCTCAAACTTATTTCATCTACCGCCCACTTTGAAAATCAATTATTTTTCAGCGCTCCCAATTTTTTTTACTTCACCACAGTTAAAACCACAATGACATTCATTACTTTAATATAATAATAATCATTATTACATACATATGAAGTGGTTACAAATTGTGTGAAGTCCCTGACACTTGTGCTAGGTGGTTAACCTGTGTTACAAGAGCCAGTGCCCTCTCCCGGGAATAAATACAATTGAAAACGTAAGGAATAAGAAAAAAAAAAGACTAAAATAATACAAAACAATAAAAAAAAATGGTTAGAAATAGCCTGTATTGGTGATTGTGTGTATGCGTGTAGTGTGTGTATGTGGATGCGTGTATGTCTGTAAATTGAATTGAATGTTCAGGAAAGATTGATTGGGGTCTCGAGTAAAGGTAACTTGAATGCCTCATAGTGTAGAATTGGTGTTACGAAAGAGTTATTAGAATATGCTCTGTTTCTTCGTAACTGAGGGACAGTAGCAAGACTCTCCTTGACCTTATGCAGGGTAGGTTTATAAATTGATAGGTACTTGTTGATTTTATTGTATATTTTGGAGCTTTGGGCACGATATTGTTGTCGAGCTAGTGCGGAACGACACTGAACGGATTCACAGATAGGAAAGCCAATCCGCCGATTGGATAGATTTTTATCTAGCGGCATCGTGGAGTGTCGACGCAAGACAGTGCGGAGGACATAGAGTTTTCTTACCGTGAGTACGTGGGCTTCGGAGTAGGCGGGGTAGTCCTTTTTACGGAAATGCATAACTTTGAGGACAGCCCGCTGAGCTCGTTCCACCTTAAGCATCACGGTTTTGAAAGTCCCCCCCCACACTGGGATGCAGTAAGTAATAATCGACTCACACAGGGAACGATATACAAGCGAAGCCGTTTCAATCTCGGCCGAATGTCTGAGCTCTTTAAATAAATTAGTTTGCGAAGCCGGGAGCATAAAATCGACGAGAGGCTAGATTGGCGTGTTCATGTATGAACACGCCAATCTAGCCTCTCGTCGATATGAACACTCAAATATTTATTACATGAAACCATATCAAGGCAATTGCAATTGCATGGTGACGCATCATGAGTAATCATGACAAATATGCACTGTTATTTTGGTTGAATCCGTTGGTGGTTTAGGTGAATTTGGTGGTAGAAACTGAATTACTTTAGTTTTAGAAAAATTAAGCGTTAGGAGGTTAGTAGAAAGCCAGTCCATAACAGTTCGCAAGGTCATTTCAGTTCTATGTTTTGCTTTGTCCCAGGTCTCATCATGTATCAAAACTGCTGTGTCGTCTGCGTAGGTAAAAATGTCACAACGAATGAGGGGTAACTGACAGAGGTCGTTAATATATATTTGAAATAGTGTGGGTCCCAAGATACTTGCTTGAGGTATACCGTAGATGATAAATTCTTCGTCACTAAAAACGGAGCCAATTTTAGCACACTGGCTACGCCCACTGAGGTAATCTTTGTAAATACTTAGAGCCACACCACGTATTCCTATAATGCTCCATTTTGGCCACAAGTCGATACAGTTAAGTGATACAGTTTCTGTTCCCACAGAAACTGTATCAAAGGCCTTCATTAAATCTAAGGAGACACCATAGCATTTAAGGCGAGTGTCCAGTCTGTTAATCAGGGTGTTGGTGAAATCAGACACGGCATCCTCTGTGGAGATACCCGAACGAAATCCGTACTGGTTGTCAGCGATTAATTTATTTTTTGATAGGAATTTTGTTAGGTTAGTGTTGAGAATTCGCTCAAGTATTTTAGATAAGGAGCTAAGCACTGAGATTGGCCGATAATTGGACACGTCGTCTTTAGCTAACTTCTTCCTTCTCTTCCTTTCCTTTGTACACTGGGTGGATTATTGCACCTTTGAAAGCTTTGGGGAAAACTCCCGAATTGATGGCACAGTTACATATATGGGCAATGAAAGGAGCCAGAATGGAACTAGATTGCTTTATGATGATTGCTGGGATGGATTGAGGGTTAGGTAAATTACTTAGCAACAACCTGAGTCATTCTTCTCAAAACTATTGTATGCCTCAGAATTCCTACAAACAAATAATGTCTTCATTAACTAGGAAGGAATATGATCCTAATGCCATTATTACCGTACTTATAGGTAATAGTTTTAATGTTAAAAAAGATGATATCACTGATTGTGTCACAGAACTATTGAAGTTAAATTGTAAGAAAATAATTTTGTGTGCCTTTCCATATTTTGAGCATTTGTCAAATGGCAAAACAACTACATTCACATGTTAAATAATTACATGCATTTCTTAGTTAGTCACCATAGTGACAAGTTTATATTTTTTGACACCAACACTTTTGTTGATAAGTTAAGGTCGAATAGGGATACTGTGTATCTGCCCATTAGTTTTAGACGTCAAATAGCTAGGCTATTAGCTTTTAATATTAACCCAGACATAATTAGTATGTCTTAGTCATCTACAATTAGCACCACAATTAGTAATAGTACTAATGTTAAGGTGGTTAGCTCAAATAGTTTAAACTAGTTTGTAAGACAACAGAAGGTACCTCTAACAGTATAGTTACACTTAATAACAAATAGGTATTTTCCAGCACTAACATAGTTAACTGTACAAAAGGGGCTAAGCAGAAATCTTTGAAATTATTTCATCAAAATATTCAAGGCTTTTCATCCAAACAATTGGAAATTGAATTGTTTTTAGAAAAAACAATGTTTGACATCATTTGTTTATCTGAGCATTGGTTAAAGGATTATGAAATGTTAATTAACTATGAGAATTATAGTGTGGCCAGTTGTTCTAACCGAAAATCTATGTTGCGTGGTGGTTCACTAATATTAATTAAAAGTTGTATTAAATCAAAAACCCGTATTGACATAGTTGAACTATCGGTTGAACATATCATTGAACTTTCTTGTGTTGAGCTAGATCAGTATGTTATAGTGTGCGTTTATAGACCCCCAAATTATCAAAATTACTCTATATTTGAATCGGTAATGGAAGATGTTTTAGCAAAACTTGCAACTGGTAATAAATCAGTAATTATCTGTGGTTACTTTAACATTAATATTTTAGAAAATAATTCAAATACCAGTAGATTTTTCAATTTGTTCAATTCATTCAATTTGTCAAATGTGTTTGTAGAACCAACCCGAGTAACTACGACTACTGCTACATGTATTGATAATGTGTTTTGTTGTTGCGACTATTTAGATAAAGCCGTAATTAATTATCTCCCTTCAGATCACAGTGGTCAATCCGTAACTTTTGAGTCCAACATACCAATAACAAAAGTGCAGATACAATTCAGACCAATAACAACAGTTAATTTAAATAAATTTAATAGCACTTTAGTTTGTAAGTTAAATAATTAGGACCTGTAAGGTCCATATAAGGTCCTGTAAGGTAAATAGTCATGAACAATGCTAATATTTTGTATGAAGATATCTTTTCGTTAGTCCTGACCGAGTTCAATCATTCTTTTAAGAAGAACACAAAAACTATCAGCCCTAAGTTTTTATTTAGTGACTGGGCAACTAAAGGACTCAGGAAAAGTAGGGATAGACTGTTCGAGCTGTATGGCCTTAAGCCTTATATTAACACGGAAACTTTTAATAAGTATGTTGCTACTTACTCTAGAACTTTTAAGAACACTTAGTCTTGTAAGACAGCTAAAGCCTTTGCGCAAGCGCCTTTGTAAATTTCTTTACCAGTATCCCACTTAAAACTACTAAAACCTTAAATTCGTCGCCCTCGCTCTCTTTTGATTTAGTAAGGGCGAACGTTTCAGCTTGCCCGATTCATAAATTAAATCGGGCAAGCTGAAACGTTCGCCCTTTTTTTACTTCAAGCATATTAACCCTATAACTGTAATAAAAGCTTTTAAGAGGGCTATTACAAATTCCAAGTGCTCAGCTTTAGGTAAATTTGTCGGCGCACGGCAGCGGATGCGCACGTGTGCGTCTCGCTATGTACGCTACGCACACATGCAAACCGCTATGCGTCGGATGCCATGATCAAACCAACATGAGCCTTTGCCACTTTACTTTTGAATTAAATTACTATTATTTTAGTTCGTGAAATATTTTTCCTCTTTATAATATTAGTGTAGATGTAGATTAGTGTAGATATGCATTCGAACGCACCGGTTCCGCCGCCGCGGAAACCGCTGAAAAACGCTGAACGGATTTGGAAAGAATTTGGCACATGGGTAAACAATGACTTGGGTTAGGACATAGGATACTGTTTATCACGATATTCCCACGGGGCTGAAACTTATGATACAGTTTGGATACATCTATGAAATACATCCGATGTGATAAAAAAAGGTAGGTTAGTAAGTATTATAATAAATTATCTCAAATATGCACATTTAAAGACTTCATCACTATTTATAGTGATGCAATCCTTAAATGTGTATCGTTCGAGATAACTTATTATTTTATTGATTGGTACAACTGGTAAATAAAAAACAGACAAAAAAAATAGAAGTATAATCGTAAAAATAATTTAAAATAATGTTTTCCGAAGTGGCTTATAGCGTGTATAGATTCTAGGAAACTAGAATCTATGATTTCGGGAAGAACGCACTCCTCATAAAAATTGATTAGTTGCGTCAATTTTTTTTTAAACTTGCCATTGTAGTGTTCATACTTTTTTTTTACACCACGACGACGATAGTGGTCTGAAAGTAAAAATCTTAGAAAATTTTAAGGAAAAAAATAATTTGGATTGATTTTTGTGTAAAAGCTTCAGGCATTCTGGGATTTTTAAGGGTTGTGGTGGATAGCAGTGCTACTTAGGTTGCCGATACGAAAAAAAAAAACAGGAATATTAGAAAAATTGTGGTCATGGTAGTTAAAAAAGGGGTGTAAAGTAAATTTCAATGTATTTCTAGTAATTTCCAAAAAAAAAAATTATTTTTTCATTATTTTTTCTAGGGTAGTGATGAGCATGAGAATAGTTTTAGAAGTAAACATAATTATGTAAAACAAAATTGTTATGGATAATGATTTTCGGACAAACAATTTTCGGAGAAGAAAGGGACTACCGTGTCGGGGACATCGACGCGAAGCCTGTTACCATGGATTCAGTACATGATTCTGAACCCCGTCGTTGAAATTTTTAGTCGGTTATAAAAAAAAAAAACTGTTGTTCCATACATTTTAACCGCTTATGTATTGCACTTTTCAATGAAACTTTTTTTTTTTGCCAATTTTTTTTTTTTAATAGTCGATGTAAAATTTATAGGTGCGTTCAGAACCATGTACTGAATCCATGGTAACAGTTTTCGCGTCGATCACCCTGTATAGACTGCTGACAATAACACTCGGCACTTTTTGTGCACTGCGGTACATGGCTGACATTTGCATCCTAGCGAGTATAAGAGTTAATTTGTTTTTTTGGGTCAAACATTTACCTTACTACCACAAAACCGTGTTAATTAGTTGTTTAGACTAAATAACTGTTAAACACAACATTTATGTATGGAGTTTGAGAACGACTGACTCTAGACATTGTCATAAGCTCCTTGATGTGACCAAATCAGTTACAGCTGTTCTATTAAGTAAGTAAAAGTAAAAATTAATTACTTTATTGTTGTTGGTGACAGGTCTGTGCAGGAGCAGATTGCCAAGCTCATTGATCTGCTGGGGGAGGAGTCGGCATCCTCGCAAGGCCTCAACAAGGTCATCACGTCGGCCGACAAGCTGCGCAACAACCCCAAGCACACCATCTACCTACTGAAAGACCACAGGGGCAACGAGTAAGTACCTACTTGTGTCCAATACAATTATATCTTTTACCTATTCATTTTAACCGAATACCTTCTACTACATAAAATTTTAATTGTATTTGCCAAAAACGTCAACTATTTTTAGACAAATCAAACAATTAACTCTTCAGTTAATATTAAATAATAATTTTATTTGGTTAAGGTACGGGTATGTGATGCAAGTAGGTAAGATTCGAGTAAGTAATAGTTGTTTATGCTATAAGTGCGGAAGGTAGGTGATTTCCGATGAGCGGCATTTTATTGACGAGCGAGCGTAGCGAGCGAGTGTATAAGTCGACACGAGTCGGAAATCATCTTACGCACGTGTATCATACAACGTTTTACTATGCATTGTGCGAGGAAATTAAAAAAAAACGAGCGAGCCTTACGGTACTCGCATATGATGTACACATCATAGGCGACTACCTACCATCTACATATTACGACGTATAAATGATAAAAACAACATTCACATACACACATCGACATCGACATCCACATTGACTTCGACATCGACATCCACATTGACTTCGACTTCGACTTCAACTTCGACTTCGACTTCCACTTTGTCTTTGACTCCGCCATTGCCATCGTCATCAATATCGTCATCGCCATCGTCGTCGTCATCGCCATCGTCGTCGTCATCGCCATCGCCATCGCCATCGTCATCGTTATCATCATCATCTGATTTGTAAAACTTTTCTCAAATAATAAAAACTGTTTGCAACAGGCTGACGACGGCCACCAAAATAAAAAAAAAAACAGAAAAATAAAAAGCACTAGTGACAAAAAGGGACACTTTCCTCACTAATTTACTGCTTGGAAAAGGCTCTTTTCAAGCAAATGCATTGTAAAGTATTTATGATGAATGGTTTGTGTGAAACATGAATGGTTTGTGTGAAAGATGATATGGCTAGAAAGGTGATATGGCTAGAAAGGTGATATGGCTAGAAAGGTGATATGGCTAGAAAGGTGATATGACTAGAAAGGTGATATGGCTAGAAAGGTGATATGGCTAGAAAGGTGATATGGCTAGAAAGGTGATATGGCTAGAAAGGTGATATGACTAGAAAGGTGATATGGCTAGAAAGGTGATATGACTAGAAAGGTGATATGGCTAGAAAGGGGGTGACTACCGAGGTGACGACTAATACATAAAACGGAAGAAGCCATGTTGCGGCGACCCTTAATAATGTTTGGGATAAGGGCGTGAGCATGATGAATTTGATTTGTATAATCAAGCAATGCCACCAGTGACTTACTAATTTGATTTGTATAATCAAGCAATGCCACCAGTGACTTAATAATTTGATTTGTATAATCAAGCAATGCCACCAGTGACTTACTAATTGTTAAAATTTTTGGCGAATTAACAATATTTTGTTTTGTCTCTTGCCTAAGCCGTGCGAGCGCAACGTTTTTCCAAACACGCAAACAATAATAAGTTATCAGTTACTGTTAGTCTTATTGCTAATATACGAGGGGTGTTCAATAAATAGTGAGAATGAGTAAGACGCAATTATCTTTTAGTATATGTTATTTTATTTTTCGACGTAGTCACCTTTCAGGTTTATACACTTTGTATATCTTTTCTCTAATCCTAAAATTCCCTTTCTAAAAAAATCATCTTCCTGATCCCTTAAATAATCATTTAGCGCGGCGACTACTCCGTCATCATCTTCGAATTTCTGGCCCCTGAGATGTTCCTTTAAGCGCGGAAATAGGTAGAAATCACTAGGAGCAAGGTCCGGTGAATATGGAGGATGTTCCATCAATTCGAAGCCAGCTTCTTAAATGGCAGCCATCGCAACTCTGGACTTGTGCGCAGGGGCGTTATCTTGGTGAAACAAAACAACTTTAGCGAGTTTGCCACGCAGTTTCTTGCGTATTTCCTCACGCAACTTTGTTACTGGTCCTGCGTACATAGTCCCCGTAATAGTGGCTCTATGATTAAGATATTCGATCATTACCACCCCTTGGCTATCCCAGAAAAGAGAGCCCATGATCTTTCCGGCGGATGGAATCTCTTCATAGTTATGAATCGAGCCAAAAATCGGTCAGGATCTTGTTGTAACAAATCCAAACAGCTTTGTGAAATTATCAGTCGAGTTTGTTTCTGCGCGTCAGAAAGCATTCTGGGCACCCAGCGCGCTGACACTTTTTTCATACCCAAATGGTCGTTTATAATATTATGGACACTTCCTATCGAAATCTTTACTTCTTCAGCTATAAAACGAACAGTAACACGACGATCCGCCAAGACAATATTTTCAACTTTTTTAATCATTTGTTCAGTCACTGCCGATATGGGGCGTCCCTTTCGTGGGTCGTCGTAAGTGGAAGTTCTTCCTCGCTTGAACTCAGCACACCAACGCGCAACCGTAGAATATGGAGGAGCATGAACCCCTAATGTTGCTCTCAAGTCTTGATTTACCTGCTCCGTAGTAAAATTTTTCAAGCAGAGATATTTTATTACCGCGCGAACTTCATTTTTATCCATTTTTAAGAACACGTTCCGAAACGACACAAACAATAGACTTCTACTTTTAAAAAACAAAAGAGAATTAATTGCTTTTTTTATTATCATCTTAACTAATGTCTGGGCTATGCCTGCCAGTATTTATTTTTTTTCTTTCCAAGGAGAATGTATCGCATTCTCACTATTTATTGAACACCCCTCGTAGGTTTATTACCGACTGCGAAATTATATACAACTAGCTGTTGCCCGCGACATCGTCTGCAATCCAGGATGGAAAGTAGCCTATTTCCTGCCCCGGGTCGTGGTCTACCCATGTGCCAAATTTCATCCAAATCCGTTCAGCCGTTTTAGCGTGAAAGCGCAAACAAACAAACTCTCTTTCGCATTTATAATATTATACACACATCAACACTGTCTAGGGATAATTCAGGTTTAGTATCATAACTTTAAAAGTACTGGCCATATAAAAGAGATTTAAAAGTCAATTTGATCCTAGCCATATGATCCTAGCACATTTCTCTTCTGTATATACTAAATTCAAATATAAAAAAAAAATTACTGAGGCGGTAAAATGAAATTAAATTTAACACGAGAAATGTTCGTCTCTGTGTTTTAAAGACTAAATTGTCCTTAATTTTTAATTAAATTCAGACTGTTGGTTTTTTCTTTACCATGGAATGCCGACATTTAACCAGCGAAGAGATGTTGAGAGCAATAGGCATGCCAGGCGCGATCCAGTGCAATGTTACTGATGCCATTGGCTCCAGTCAAAGCGTCATATCAAGATTGTGGTCTCTCTACCGGGACACTGGCGAGATGGCTGAGCGGCCACTAGGAATATTCGAATTATCACCGCAAGGCAAGACGATTTTTGCAAATAACGGCGAAAAGACAACCTACTGCTACAGCTAGGCAATTGGTTTTGAAATTACAGTCGGAGCACCAGGTACTGTGAGCGATCAAACTGTAAGGAGGAGACTGCACGAAGTCAACCTTCATGTTCGTAGATCACTTCGGATTCCAGCAATACGACGAGGCAATCACGGACGACGATTACAATGGGCAAATGAACATTTAGCTTGGAACGATCACCAATGAGCTAGTGTTATTCTCTGATGAATCCCAGTTCGGCTTTCATACAGATTCACGAAGAATACGTGTTTGGAAAACACCTGGACGTGAGATACGCCTGCGAAATCCCCAGGAAGTCCATCCATACCAAGGTGGAAGAATAATGGTATGGGCGGGAATACGTGTAGGCGGGAGAACCGACCTCGTCTGGGTTCACGGCAACTTAACTGCTGCAAAATACCGTGACGAGGTACTGGAACCTGTAGTCCGACCACACCGTTTGCAAATGGGTCAAGATTTTATGCTTATGCATGATAATGGCCGTCCTCATACAGCTCGAGTGGTAACTCAGTGGCTGCAGCAACATAATGTGACAATCCTGGACTGTGGAGTCCCCGGATTTAAATCCAATTGAGCACGCGTGGGATATACTCCAACGAAGCGCTTTACAACATTTTCCCGAAAATCTGTTGACAGACTGAACTTTTCTTGCATCTTCGTTGACCCTGGGACCTTATATTTATTTATTTATTTTATTTACACAACACGAAAAAAAAAAAAAAAAAAAAAAATGTATATCTCACAAGGAGATATCGATAACCTCATTTTGAGTATGAATAATCATTGCAGATGCGTTATTAGCATCCGAGTCGTTTTAACAGATTGTTAATGTTTATTTTGTATTAATTCTAATGTTTCATTTAATTTGATTTCTTTATTTAATCACCGAAAACAAAAGTTAGTTTTTTTGTACATTGTTAACTTTTTGTAATTCTTCTATAAAAGCTTTTTTTATTTCGATTTGTATTCAATTTCCTATTGGTAGAGTTTAAAATACTGCGCATTTTGATAAGGTATGTTATAAGATTTTCTAAGTAGTTTCTTTTCAATACATGAATAACTCAAATATCCCTAGATTGTGTTGATGTGTGTATATAGTTAGTATTGAAAACTACACTACATAAAAATTAACTGGAAATTGAAACAAGATGTACTTAATAAATAAAAAAATATCCTTATTATTAACATGCAGTCAGACATGCTCAGAACAGCCCCAGTTCCGTCGTACAGCAATCCTGGCGTTGTCGCGAGGGATACTAACATCGGAAACTGTAGTATTCTTTATGATTTCTTTGCTGTATATTTTGTGAAACGACGGCGACGAGAATTCAATTCAACCATGCAAATAGTGCCGCGTGAGTGTCAGTTTGATCACGGCTTGATGAGCACGAGTTTAGATTAGAAAAACAGCAAGCGTATTATTTCTGCTGAGCGCACCTACGGCATGTCCTGGAGGCTGAGGCTGGGCGCAGTGGGCGCTGATCTGCACTGACTTGCCGCCTCTGCGATAGCTTGCGCCTCCTTACTCAAAGCAGTTTCTTGTTCTGTATTGTTTGCGATTTTATTTATCATTATTGTTTTATTTCTTTTTAGGGTTCCGTACCTCAATAGGAAAAAACGGAACCCTTATTCATCTATTACTTCGTTATCCGTCCGTCAGTTTATCAAGACCTTTTTTCTCAGGAACACGGAGGTATTAAGTTGAAATTTATATCAAACACGTACACGTCTACGGTCCTTTGTAGCTCTAAAAATTTCGAACTTATTTATTTATTTATTTTATTATTTATGTACACACAGTAAAATACATAGAGATACGACATAATTATAATTTGAGTACAAAGGTACTGCTTATTTCTTAAGAAATTTCTTGCAGCAGACCTGCGAACGGAGAAATGAGAAAGAAATGTAGACAATAGTGTGTGAGAATGAAAAGAGAAAAAAAATAATTTGTATATATTATAAATATTATACTAAACAATATCAAATATACTTACACGTATAACGTAATAAAATAACATATACCTAAATAAATACATAAAGCTTAAATAAATAAACATACATATTATAGGTATATAAATACTCACAGTAGAGAGGAAAGGTAATGCCCTTTTACACGATATTTAAATTGTGAAACAGTTTTTAAATCACGAATGCTATGGACAGAGAAGGAATAAGAATAGTAGCTTGTTTTATGAGGATGAGATTTAAGGAGGAAATATTGTGGGGAAACAGCACAGATGCACCGACACTTTTCACATTGCAAAAAAGATTAATAAGAATCCTTGTAAATATAGAAGACACCGACAGTTGCAAACCTCATTTCCAAGAAAATAAAATACTTACCCTCCCTTGCCTATACATTCTAGAAATATGCAAATTCGTTCGAAATTACCAGCACTTTTACACGACAAGAGAAAACATACAGTCTAAATATACATTACGCCATAAAAATAGGTTAAACTTACCAGGTTCTAAGTTAAAAATGCACTCAACAAGTACACTAGTCATGTCAATTAAAATATTTAATAAATTACCAGAATTAATAAAAAATGAACAAAAATTTAATACATTTATAAACAAATTAAAACTATTCCTATTAACTAAATGCTATTATGATATCAATGATTATTTAAATGACAAATTTTAATTTACAAGTTTTATAAAATAATTACAATAAATAGGTACTAACTAAGTAAACAAAATTAAAAGCCCTCTTCCTCTCTCCTACTTTTGCTGTGCCGGACAGGGTCCACAATGATCATATTATTTTGTTAAACCTACCACCTAAGTTCACATGTGGAAGCAATAAATATATTGAGTATTGAGTATTGAGGGATCTAAGGTGTGATCTACACGGAGCGTCTCTAGGGCGAGCGTAAGAAAAACGCTCACGCAGGTAGGAAGGATAAGACGGGTTGTGTAAGATCTTCAACACTTCTGAACTTCTAAGTCAATGCAATAAATTATGGTTAAAAAATACTAGGGATGTAACGATTCCGATTAGAATAAGAATAATTTATTTGCAGAAAATACAGGTGCAAAAAAAGAAGAAAAAAAAGTTGTAAATGTTGGTAGTTTAATGTTCAGTCCATATTTTGCCTGTTTAGGGCATGAAAATTAATTTAACATTAATACCTATTAGCTTATTTTAATATGATATTGGTACAGAATAATACCTACGTATATGTTCTAATAGTAGTCATTTAAATTAAGATACATTTTAAGTTACAATAAATATAAGTACTCGTACACACATAACAAAACTTAACCTAAAAATAACATTTTATGTAACAACAATTCTTTAAACGAAGATCTAAATAAAACAGGCCACAAAACAATAGGAAACATAAAATATATATTTTTTCTATTGCAAAAATTCTTGTCCTTACATATTATAAAACAAAGTTCCCCGCCGCGTGTGTCTGTCTGTCTGAACGCGATAAACTCAAAAACTACCGGACGGATTTTCAAACTGTTTTCACCAATGGACGGAGTGATTCATGTGGAAGGTTTTAGTATATAATTCATTAAGATTTTGTGTAAATTGGCTTAAATATGACGATTATTGTTGAAGATGTCGGAAAAAATCATGCCGACTGGGCTTTACTGGCGGCATGCGCTGCGTAAACCGTAAAATATACATAAAATTTATGTTTTACAGAATGGTTCATCTTAACAAGTTCAACAAAAATGTCTGCGATGGCATGTGTCTATCACCTAATGGCTCCTGCACACTATGCCGTCGGCATAGCCGCCGGCTTTTGCCGCGCGGCACGTACCCCCGGCTTTTGCATGATGAATGTCACCAACAGTTACAGATAGAATTATTATGTACTAATTTTAAGGTAACAATTATAACAATGTTTAAATAAATTTATCTTATCTTATCTTTGTGCGGCAGGGCCAGGCGCGCCGCGGCTTGCCCGGCGGCAGTACCGATGGCCATGCCGCCGGCATAATGTGAAGGAGCTATAAGGATGAACCACAGTAACCATTATTATCTTTCAGAATTTGATAAAAATTTCATCGTTATTTCCGAAGTTATTTTGACCGGTATTATATTAATCCTTATCCAATTAAATATTTTATTTAAATTGAGCATTTAATTTAGATTAAAATATGCATCTGACATCATATCATTTAAATTTATAGTTTAAAAGATATCACAGATTCAAAAGTACGCGTAACAAAATAATTATGGTTTACGGCTACGCGGGCGCAGCGGTAGGAGTTACATGACCTTTTCCTCGGCTATTAGGTATGTAATCCCAGTAGTACGTTCCCGTGGAATATTTTGCGACATTCACGCGGGCGAAGCCGAGGTCAAAAGCTAGAATACTATTTAAAAAAAAAAATATCAACCATATACGTAGTTTAATTTTAAAATATTTAAATAGGAGCTCCCTTATGATATTTGGTAACTTATTAAAAACTGTAAAGCACATATTATGATAAACATTATTTTGTATTAAAGTTGTATTACAAAAAGAAACAATTTTTTTGTTGCGTCTGTTGGTTTATTTTTTGTAATTTTCAAATCTAAAGAAGCTGATATAATCGGCAGACCAATATATAGGAAACGCCAAAAAAATAATGCATATACAACCGATATCAAACACTTCAAAAAGCACGCGAAACGACGAAACGCGTGTTAAAAGTGGCAGTAAGCACTATAAGTGTACGAGTATGTATAAGTATTACCTAATTTAGCAAGTTTTAAAATTCGGAATGATCACTGTGTGTGTAAGTTCTGTTGAATATGTTGTGTAGGGAAAGGATCGTATGAAGTAAAGCACAGAAAGACAAGGCAAGACATTTATTTAATTAGACTTGTCATTATTTAATCAGAAAGCTAGTTGTCCGTTCGCAAAACTAGGTCTTCATGGAGAAGAACGACAAGAAACTCCATGGAAACAGTATGACAGTATTCTATCAACACATTTCTTACATTTCTATAAATTATTGTTATCTCAAAAACAGTTAATTGTATGTCTTGGACCATTACTCAAAATCAGCAATATTATAAAATAACAAGGAAAAGAATAGGAATATTCCATTATACAATTTAACACATCAGCAATATTGACAATAATGTATCATACACAAAAACATAATCATAATAAGCTATAATTACAGTATAATATCAAATTACTTAACTTACGTGACACCTGGTCGGTCTATTCCATACAACAACGGCACTAGAACCAACCAACTGAACATCCACCTAGCAACTGCCTCGATAACGTCATTACAGTCCTACCAACTTATTTGTGAACTGAAAGAGGACGGCACCGTCGATTCAGTGTTGCTAATTAATATAAGGTGACCAAAATTGAGTAAGTTTTCAAGAAGGAAATTTCACATCAGACATCGTTTAATAAGAATTACAGTTTTTACAAATTAAAAACAATGATACCTATATAAAAATAATAAAATAAATAAAAAGAATTTGTTAATTTACAGTTACGTAGGTACGCTAACAGTTTAGTCTCTCTGCAATAAACAATGACTTTATCTAAAAAGTAATCCAATCAAGTGGAAATTCAGCAGATAACATGTTCCACGGGGGAGATACAACTTTCATTTAATGCGAGGTTATTAAGTAGGTACCTACCCTGCAAGAGGTACCTGGATGTCTAGCATTTAGTTATGACCTACCCCCGTACCTAACCCCTTTTTTTTTTTGAGGGTGGAAAATCATCAAATGACTTCTTCCGCTCTGGGCAGAGCGAGAGGGCGTGTCAGACTTTTACTGACTAAAACCCACCCGTGTTCCTTCAGTTGCCTGTGTGCCGGGGCCGCGATATCCCTTTCGGACAAACCCGCAACCCCAGCAGGCATTGGTCCTTACGGACCCCGTCAGTTGGTGCTGACATCTCTTTGAGGCGCGCGTGGAACACAACGCGCCGTCGACCCGGGCCTGGTCCTTATCGGACGGCGAGCTGCCCATTGCTCACCGCAAGCCCGCGCCTACGGTGGCCGGAAGTCGGCTTGTGACTCCCGACGCCCGGGGCGTCCTCGGCGGCGACTAGGGGCGCGAGGGCGTGCAGCTTGCATCTCCCTCGCGCGCTCCGCCTCCTCCTTCGCGAGCATAACTGCTTCGCAGAAGGAGGTGACGGCCTCCCATGCACTCTCGCTCCGGACCATGGCCGGAACCAGGGCCGGACGCGAGAGATCGCCTCCGCGAGGACACGGCGGTGCTCCACCCAAGCCGGGCAGACCTCCACCGTATGCTCCACCGTGTCCTCCGGGCGATCCACACAATGTTGACACCCGGGCGTTTCCTCCCGCTTTATCCTGAACAGGAACCTCCCGAAACAACCGTGTCCGGTGAGGACCTGCGTTAGGCGGAAGGTGAGGACGCCGTGACGCGCCTCTTTATCCACTCCTCAAAGAGGGGACTTATCGCCGCAATTGTGGCGTGCCCAGTACCAGTACCTAACCCCTAACACCAGATTTGACTAATTATAATTAGCAGTGGTACCTAGTGGTAGTGTAGTATAATAAAAAAAAACCAAATTGCTTTACAATAATTTATTGGAAATCTGGTTTACAGTAATTGTGATCTTTAGATGAACCTGCATACAGAACTTCATCCTGGTTGTGAGGCCATACTCCACTTATTTCCGTACCACTATCATCATTATCACTATCGCTTTCGGTTTCAGTGTCACTTACCACTTCTATAATAGAAGGTTTATCTAAATACAAATCATGTTTTAAGTATTCTCCTTCTAACTTGCGAACGTGTTTACAATGCTGTGCCCACTCATGAACTGTAATTGCGTCAAAAGCTTCTCTAACTAGGCGGGGAATTTCAGCATTTTTGTGCTCAATATTTACATCAGCAACTTTTCTTTTCATTGTGCTCCATATGAGTTCAATGGGATTAAGATCAGTGATAAGGTGGTAAATATAATCATTTGTGTATATTGTCTTCTAAAAATTTTTCAATCTCATAACAGGTTCAGGCTTGTTTCTCTTAATTATTTCTAAAAGCTGAGGTTTAGTCAAATTCTCTCCGTAATCAATTTTATTTTGGGTTAACCATAATTGCATATCTTTTTTTAAGGAATTCGTATTTGTTACTTTATTCACACAAATACCGTGTTATGGAGCATTATCCATCACTATTATGGATGGCTCTCGTAAATTAGGCACAAGTTTTTCAATAACCCACTTTTTAAAGTTGGTACTTTCATCTCGTCATGATAATCACCACTTTTTGTGTTTGATTTAAACACAAGTAGTGCATTTGTAACAAATCCAGTATCTCCTCCCGCATGAACAATAATATATCTTTGCCCTTTCGATACAGGCTCCAATACTCCGTCTTCACCCTCTCCTTGCCAACATTTACCCGATGTATGAGAAGAGTGAATATAGGTCTCATTTAAATAAATTATGGGCCGGGGCTGGGGAGATTTATTATTTTTATCCACTGCATGCAAGTACTTAGCTCTCCAAGCTGATATTTCATTACGCTCCATAAGAACCTTCCGATTGGATTGAGATTTTTTTAAACGAAATCCCACCTTGTGAAGCAGCTTTCGCAGACTCTCTTGCTGTCCTGTGTAATTTATATCTGTCTTTGGAGGAGCTCGTGGCTAAGTAACAACAGCCGCACTGGTCGATCCATCAGGTTAAGCTACGCTTGCCGGGGTTGGTCAGTGGATGGGTGACCATCTTTACATACCGAGAATCCTCCGTGCCTCGGAAAGCACGTTAAGCCGTTGGTCCCGGCTGTCATTCGTAGAGCTTTGACAGTCGTTACGAGTCGTCAGAAGCCCGAAAGTCTGACACCAGTCTTACCAAGGGGTATCGTATTACCCAGTTACTGGGTTGTGGAGGTCAGATAGGCAGTCGCTCCATGTAAAATACTGGTATTCAGCTGCATCCGGTTAGACTGGAAGCCGACCCCAACATAGTTGGGAAAAGGCTAGGCAGAGAGAGTAAGACCTCTAGAAGCTTTTTAACATCAGGGACCTCTTTTTTAGCAGAATAAAATTCATGAACTTTCCTCCGTATAACTCCCATGTCAAAATCATCAATCAACATGCACAAATCTACTTTTACGTTTTCTCTCCTTGCCTGGTGTCCGAATTTTTGTACCAGTTTCTTCTGCTGCGTGCCCTTCCTTAACTATTTTTGAAATAATATTTAAGTATCGGGTAATTTATAACAAGAAAGTTGACAACACTAACCTGTCGCTGCCGAAATTCGTTTGTATATTTGATTAAATGGAATAATCGGAGACCCCGCCCGAGCTTCTTCTTCAAAAAAGATTTTAACCTTTAGAATAATGTTTCGAGCATCACTTTTAATAGCTTTCGGCATATTTAACTTTATAAATTCAGCAATATCACGAAAAAACAACCCGAGAACCCGAATGTATCTACTACATTCGGGTTACGGCTACACTGACGATCGAATGACATTTCAACATGACGGCCGTAGTTCCAATTTTCGCCATTTCACATATAAGTTTGTAGGAGTGTACAATCCTTTTTATGTCAAACATCTACGCTATTTTAAATAAATCACAGATATCATACTAAGGCTTAATAACCTCTAATACAAGTAATAATAAACAAATCGTATGTAGTGAAACCGTTTTAAAACATTATTAATTATCTACTAAGCCATCGATTTCGGCATCGGTATCGCCGATTATTTACTATAATCGGTATCGGTATCGTATCGGGAAAATTATGTATCGTTACATCCTCACCAAATACCATTAATTCAGCTTTAATGAAATTATTACTGGCTCTATCCCTATCATCGCGCCATCGTAGTTTCGCCTACTATATTTATTCTTTAGGAATATTCTATTTAGGCCTCTTTTATAGCAGGATACTATATTATATAAGGTTGGCAACCCTACTATAAAGTAATATCTAGTCTAGAACTACCGATCCCATTGTATTTATTGAACTAGGTTTTAGCTCAAGCTTATTATTACGCGGAGTGGAGCTTTCACGAAAGTTTTATTCCCGCTAGATTGACTTTCCCTAAAATGTTGTCCTTCGTGAATATGCGGTCGCGGACGTGTCCTTCATGCAACTGTCCTGCTGCGGTATGTACTAACTATGATAGGTCACACAAGTTAAGTTAGCGACACCCGCCGTCACGCCGTCACGCGGCTGATTGGCGAGCTGGCGAGCGTCGCGGTCGCAGCCAAAAAAACCTTTGTTTACCATCGACAGTTCGACACAGCTCAAGGCCGTGTTTATTTTATAGCGCTTTGTAGGTATTCATAATCAATAAGGTAATTTATTAATGTATTAATAATATACCTATTGTGATGTATGTTAAGTTTCGATCTTTCTTTCAAATTTATAAGGGTATTGCAAGCGGGCTTTCATATTTCGGCGAACATCTCTATTTAAACACGATAGACGTAGGTAGGTATGTCTTACTATTAAAGCATTATCTCCAGAGCATTCCGTTCTGCACGGTTGCGCAGCTACACTACCACGAAATAAAAAAAATATGTACAGAAGAGCGACCGCCGACCGAAACCGTCGCCGGCAAGCGAAAAGAGGAGCAAAATGCGCATTATTTTAAACTCTACTAAGTAATAGGAAATTAAATAAAAATCTAACTTAAAAAAAGGCTTATAAAGAAGAAATAAAAAAAGGTAACGCTGTTAAAAAAAAACGACTTCTGTTTTTGGTGATTAAATACAGCTGGTTCCGATACTAATGAAGCGCTATGCTACTTCTACTGTTTTTTCTGTTCTGTGATTAAAAAGGAAATAATCAATTGATTACAAAATAATCATTAAAATCTGTAAAAGCACCTCAGATGTTAATAACGCATCTGCAACGATTATTCATACTCAAAATGAGGTTATCGATATCTCCTTGTGAGATATAAGGTCCCAGGGTCAACGAAGATGCCAGAAAAGTTCAGTCTGTCAACAGATTTTCGGGAAAATGTTGTAAAGCGTTTCGTTGGAGTATAGCCCACGCGTGCTCAATTGAATTTAAATCCGGGGACTCCACAGTCCAGGATTGTCACTTTATGTTGCTGCAGCCACTGAGTTACCACTCGAGCTGTATGAGGACGGCCATTATCATGCATAAGCATAAAATCTTGACCCATTTGCAAACGGTGTGGTCGGACTACAGGTTCCAGTACCTCGTCACGGTATTTTGCAGCAGTTAAGTTGCCGTGAACCCAAACGAGGTCGGTTCTCCCGCCTACACGTATTCCCGCCCATACCATTATTCTTCCACCTTGGTATGGATGGACTTCCTGGGGACTTCGCAGGCGTCTCTCACGTCCAGGTGTTTTCTAAACACGTATTCTTCGTAAATCTGTATGAAAGCCGAACTGGGATTCATCAGAGAATAACACTAGCTCATTGGCGATCGTTCCAAGCCAAATTTTCATTTGCCCATTGTAATCGTCGTCCGTGATTGCCTCGTCGTATTGCTAGAATCCGAAGTGGTCTACGAGCATGAAGGTTGACTTCGTGCAGTCTCCTCCTTACAGTTTGATCGCTCACAGTACCTGGTGCTCCGACTGTAACTTTAAAACCATTTGCCTAGCTGTAGCAGTAGGTTGTCTTTTCGCCGTTATTTGCAAAAATCGTCTTGCCTTGCGGTGATAATTCGAATATTCCTAGTGGCCGCTCAGCCATCTCGCCAGTGTCCCGGTAGAGAGACCACAATCTTGATATGACGCTTTGACTGGAGCCAATGGCATCAGTAACATTGCACTTGATCGCGCCTGGCATGCCTATTGCTCTCAAAATCTCTTCGCTGGTTAAATGTCGGCATTCCATGGTAAAGAAAAAACCAACAGTTTGAATTTAATTAAAAAACTTGTGAAAAAAAAAAAAGCATTTAAGGACCATTTAAATTTTATCGTGATAAGGTTAATTTAATTTTGCCGACACATTCATTATTTTTTAGGGTTCCGTAGTAAACAAGGAACCCTTATAGTTTCGCCATGTCCGTCTGTCTGTCTGTCTGTCCGTCGGTCTGTCCGCGGCTTAGCTCAGAGACGGTTAGTACTAGAAAGCTGTAATTTGGCATATATACAGGGTGGATTTTTGAGATGGGGCAGTAAGGACAGCTACCTTAAACGTTGTAGCTACAGGAAAACGGTGTTAACCTTTAAGTATGGACGTCGTTTTTTCTTAACACTACTGTGGACTGTGGAGTCTCACAGGCTCCTATATCCCTTTACACCCGAAAAAAAAAAGTTTGTTTGCACACACCTTTTTTTTTTGGGGAATTTGATATAAGATCGCTTTAAAACTGATTGAATATTAAAATTATGGGATTTAGCAATAAAATAACGTGCTTATATAATCAACAATTTTTTTTAAATTATAGAAATGTAAAAAATCGAAAATTATGGCACTTTTCAGTCTAAATCTACTTAGGTTACATTTTTAGGTATTAAAAATAGCCAAACTTATTCCTATAACAAACTGAGTCTTTTTTTCTCAAAATATAATATATAAGAAACCAAAAACACAAAACACCTACTTCAGGTAACAAATAAAAAAAAAAATTGACAACACTAATAACGTAAATTTATTGGCAGTCAGTGCACAAAGGTCTAGAACATTGGAGACACACAGGTTTGTTGCACCCAACACAAATATGGGTAGCCATCCTATGTTTTTTGGCGGGACAGATTCTACATGCTCTTTTTTTTTTTTCAAACTCAAACTCAAAGCATTTATTTCAAATAAACCAATTACAGGCACTTTTGAATTGTCAAGGGGTCGGTCAGTCAGAAATATGAAGCTAGTTGCCCATTCCAACGCGTAGTAGGTTCCTATGGAGAAGAACGGGCAAGAAACTCCACGGACACTCTTTTCAATCAGAATATTGTTACAAAATATTGGTTACATCATTCATGTTGTAATTATACATGTGAGAACAATGTAGAGAGACGTGCACGTTAAAAGCGTCCGTAATAAAGAAAAAAACAATTCAAAAATTAAAATAAATTCAAAATAAGCCTTGGCAGCTAAGAGATGACCAGTCCCCACTGACGGCGCCCGTTCACGAACATGACGCATGGATCAGCACCATTTAGCTCAACCATTTTGAAGGGAACTTTATGATCCAACACACACGCCACCACCAGCGAGACATTTGAGTGAGCATGACATACTCTCAGCCGCAAGGGCACATTTAGGTCAATGAAAGACGTAGGTACCCAGTAAATGGTAGCTTTAAAGTAGGTACATAGTGCTCACACATGTGCTATGCAATTATATAATACTATGAAATTGAATTTATACAATCTAAAGATAGTCCTACAATCTTCAGCAGCTCCAACAATATTTTCGAATGCCAATCAATTAGTTTATGCGCCTTGTGGAGCTGGATCAGCGTTGAGCCAAGCATTTTTGTCAACGATGTAATCCCCCAACTTATAATATGCTTGGCAGCATAGTGTGCGTTTTATACAAGATTTAAAATTCCTTTCATTCAATTGGAGTATGTGGGGAGGTATTTTATTGTAACATTTTAAACAGTACCCCATGAAGGTTGAGTCAACTTTAGCCAGTCTGAAACCCGGTTGAACTAATTGTTCCCTATTTCTAGTGCTATAATTGTGTCTATCACCTCTTTTACTGAAAAGACTTAGATTTTTCCTAACGTACATGATGTTTTCATAGATATATTGACAAGGTACCGTCATGATGTTAATATCTTTAAACAGTTCCCTTAGAGAATCGCGTCTGCGGAGACCATATATTGCTCTGATGGCTCTTTTCTGCAGAATAAAAATAGACTCGATATCTGCAGCCCGTCCCCATAGTAGAATACCGTAAGACATGATACTATGAAAGTAACTGAAATAGACTAGCCTCGCGGTATCTACGTCAGTAAATTGACGGATTTTTCTCACAGCATATGCTGCTGAACTTAGGCGTCCTGCAAGAGATGTTAAATGAGGACCCCATTGCAGCCTTGAGTCGAGCGTAATCCCCAAGAAAACAGTTTTATCGACGAATTCTAATTTCTCCCTATTCAATACTATGTCACAATCACTACTTTTAACATTCGGTAAAGCAAATCTTATGCATTTAGTTTTTTTCCCATTTAATACTTTTGGTTCCTTGACTGGTTTATTGATCCTGGACATCTTCTGCTGTAACAGACTGATCCGAAGCTAACAACAACTCACTCACTTCATGTTTGAAAGATGGATCTCCTGCACGAAAAGTTTTTTTGGCCCTGATAAGAACTCGTAGATGGTCGTTTTGATTTAGGACTACAAAATCCTTATAAAATATATCATAGGGCAACAATGGACGTGTAGCCTGACAGGCTCCGGTCAATATTTTGATGGTCATTACTTACGTGATACGAGGGCTGCACTAAAAGTATCGGGAATGGAATATTTCCACTTTTCCTGTCATATTAAAATCTTTTTAATTGAAAACTCCTTGGTTTTAAAAATCGAATACCATTTATTTATTTAAAAAAAGATTCTCGGTCTTGTCACAAGGTTTTGTCAAACTTGTTTAGTCGTTGAGAAAATGGAATTGACTCGAGAAAATTCAAGAGCGATGATTTATTATGACTTTCGAAGTGGTTTAACACAAAAACTGTGTGTTGACCGGATGATTTCTGCATTTGGTGATGAAGCCCCATCCAAAACCACAATTTATCGCTGGTTTGCTGAATTTCAACGTAAACGTGTCAAGCTCAGTGATGATCCCCGTCAAGGTCGTCCAAAAACTGCAGTCACCCAAGAAAACGTTGATGTTGTGCGTAAGCTGATTGAGGAAGATCGACATGTGACATACTGCGAAATTCAGGCATCTTTAGACATTGGCATGAGTCAAATACAAATAATCTTGCATGAACAATTAGGTGTAAAAAATGTGTTTTCCCGATGGATACCGCATTCGCTCTGTGAAGAGCAAAAAGCGGCTCGCGTTACTTGGTGCGTCAGAACTCTCGAAAGATTCCACGCAGGATCCTCAAATGCTGTATACAACATCGTATCAGGTGACGAATCCTGGATATACGCGTACGAACCCGATACAAAAAACCAGTCACGAGTTTGGGTGTTCGAAAATGAGTTAAAGGCAACAAAAATTGTTCGTTCACGGAGTGTTGCAAAAAAAATGGTGGCAACGTTTGTCTCCAAAACCGATGTTTCGACTTGTCCTCTTGAGGGACAAAGAACGGTTAATGCAGAATGGTATGCTAGCATTTGTTTGCCACAGGTCGTTTCTGAACTCCGTAAAGAGAACTGCAACCGCCGCATCATCCTCCATCACGACAATGCGAGTTCTCACACCGCGCACAGAACAAAAGAGTTTTTAGAGCAAGAAAACATAGAATTATTAGACCATCCGCCGTACAGCCCCGACCTAAGCCCTAATGATTTCTATACTTTCCCTAAAATAAAGAATAAATTGCGTGGACAGAGATTTTCATCACCTGAAGAAGCTGTGGACGCCTACAAAACGGCCATTTTGGAGACCCCAACTTCCGAATGGAATGGTTGCTTCAATGATTGGTTCCATAGTATGGAAAAATGTGTCAAATTTCGCGGAGAATACTTCGAAAAGCAATAAATACATTTTTTTATAGTAATGTTGTGTCACTTCCTTGATTCCCGAAATTTTCAGTGCCGCCCTCGTATTCATCGGAAGACGCAACCTCCTCCCTCGTTGGTAGTTTTACAACTAAAACAAAAGCTACTGAGCCGCTCAATCGCGGGGAGTGAGGGGAATTAGGTGAAACTAAGAAAACGAAAACATCAAATAGCCTGTGAGACTCCACGTCCATACTTAAAGGTTAAGAGACTGTCCTTTACTTTTTGAAAGATTTCGATCTGCATTCACAGATTTTGAAAAAAATGTTATGTCATTTGTAATAAAATGTATTCTAATAATATTTTCTGGTTATGACAACAATTTATGCATGTCATGGCTTTGGGTTCGAGCCATATCCATGACTCATCAAGGGATATACAAGAGGATGTTGTTACATCCATTGAACTGGTGAAATGTGCTGCACAATAGGTTCACCACGCCCAAATCCTTCGGGAATCGCTGGCGTGATGTTATGTTTATGTTGAGTTTTTACATGAAGAACACTCCTTCCATCTTTCGTGATCGTCGTTTCCATCGCTTGTCTATCCAGTTTTAAAGGGATCCGTCCCATTCATTTTGCCATTTTCTTTCAGACTTTACCTACTTAGAATAAAAACGTAGTCAGGTAATAAATAATTTATCTGATAATTATTATCATTGGAAATAACCCTGGGGTACTAAAGGGCTGCCCACTGCAACAGTATAGGGCTAAGCTTTAGATTATCATCCCACGAGTTGGGAGTCCATATTTTTTTACAGAAAGATCACATTATTAGAAGCCTCCACGTAAAATTAGAAGATAAATAGTTTACGAGAAAAAATTAAAACAAAATCTTAGAACTTAGCAATATTTCATTGACTTTGATATTGACTTTCATTCTCTCTAACAGAATGTTTAATTCTGAAATATTGCAGTTTATGCTGCGTATGTTCTGTGTAAGAATAAGTAGATCCTGCTCCGACGAAGTTAATATTTTCTGACAGTCCTCAATAGAAGCTATTTGCGATTGTGATTCAGAAACTTGATCAATATTATCTGTTAAGTTGATGATATCATTGAATGTAAAATAGTAAGTTTACATTTTGCCATGAAAGGTAGTCTTGGATTACGAACTAAAGTACGAAAGTACGTAGTCGGGCAAGTTCTGTCACATAGGTAAAATTTCGAATTTAGAATGCAAGCCGAGGAAAATATTATGGGCATTCGAAATTTGAATATTTAAAGAAAATAAAAACAAAGGGTTTCTGGAATTTTGTTCATTTTCTAAAATGGAGTGGACGCGCAAAGAAGACAGAGTCGCAGTAATTGCATTGCATCGTTTCGGTCACGCGCCAACTGAGATTTACAAACTGCTGAAAAATTTGAAAATTCCATTGAGATTTATTTATCGTACTATCAAACGATTCAGGGAAGATTCAAGATTAGAAGATAAAAAAAGGAGCGGTCGACCTCGTACTGTTCGGACTCCAGCGGTCATCAAAGCAATGAAGGCGCGAATCCAACGAAATCCTGTCCGCAAGCAACAAATGTTGGCTCTGCAGATGGGACTAAGCAGAACTACTGTTAAAAGGGTGTTAAATGAAGACCTAGGACTGCGTGCTTATAGAAAAAAAACAGCACATCTTTTTAACGCACGGCTGAAGAAAATCAGACTCGAAAGAAGCCGGGTTTTGTTAAGGCGGTACGCGGGAAAAAAATACCGCGATATACTTTTTTCGGACGAAATAGTTTTTAATGTTGAGGAGAGTTTCAATAAACAAAATGATAAAGTGTATGCACACTCTAGTGAAGAAGCAAACAAACGTGTGCCACGTGTTCAGCGTGGTCATCACCCTTCGGCATTCATGGTTTGGCTTGGGGTGTCCTATTTGGGTCCCAACGGAGGTGTTTTTTTGTGAAAAAGGAGTGAAAACCAGTGCCCTCGTATATCAAAACACAGTCCTAACAAACATTGTGGAACCTCTTTCACAAACAATGTTCGAAAACAGGCACTGGGTATTCCAGCAGGATTCTGCGCCGGCTCATAAGGCGAAAAGTACCCAAAACTGGCTCACGACCCGTGGAATCGACTTTATCAGGCATGAGGATTGACTCTCATCCAGTCCAGACTTGAATCCCTTGGATTACAAAATATGGCAGCACTTAGAGGAGAAGGTCTGCGCTAAACCCCATCGCAACTTGGAGTCACTTAAAGCCGTCGCCGATATTGATATGAATGTCGTGCGTGCTTCGATTGATGACTGGCCTTGCAGATTGAAGGCTTGTATCGAAGCAAGAGGAGGACGTTTCAAATAATTTTAATGTGGTTTAAATCTGTATTTTATACCCTTTTATTTGATACATAAATGGTTGTAGTGCGTAACTCATTGTGTCATTTACTTAACTTTCCATATGTGACTAAACATATGACCAGACTACGTATTTTCTGAATCCCCATTTTGTTAGCTATCAGTCGAAGTAATTTTTGTATTGTACCGCTACTACATTTTTTTTTTTTTTTAAATTCGGAATAGTAACAGCAAAAATATCACAGATTTAAAATATTAAATGTTTACCAGCTAAACCGCAGTAAAATTAATACCGCACAAGATGTTTCTGTTTCCTAACTAAACCGCAGTATTTTATTATATTTTGTGTCATTTAAAATAGTAGTTTGTTGTAGAAGATTAAAGAAAAATCTTATTAAATTGCAGTATTATTCGACGCTATACAAATTGATTGTACTCCAAAAGCTATGAAAAAATATTTTTTATTTATATTCCTAATTAAAGTGCAGTATTACCATTATATACCGCACATTGTACAACCAACATCACCATGAGAAAAAAAACTAACTTCCCCAAAAACACCCCCATCAACGGAACAATCATGAAGTACTAAGGATGTACACGACGAAGCATTTTTTCATCTGAAGCATTTTGAACCGAAGATCGACATCGGTTCAAAATGCTGCAGATTTACTTGATTCACAAATACTACTACTTTTTCAATTTCATATTCATATTTTATGACGCATTCTGCGAAATTTTCTGAAACTTAGGCCAGTGCGCGTAGATGACTTTTGAAAATAGTTAATAAACTTCTTCTTTTATCTTTTAACTGTTTGATGTTTTAGAAAATTTGGTTACATCGAAAGGTTTACTAAAGTATTAGGTACCCAACGGAATCGCAATGAATGCCATTTAATTTGATAATTAAGAGGAAAGTGATATTTAGTGACGAATTCCGGGAAATTTTCAAAAATACATAAATCTTGGGTTTTCTCGAATCCCATAAATTTTTGCCTAGGGTTTATGGGGTGCTTAATTGTTGCAAATGGGTCACACTATCACGTCCTAGAAGGAATACGTCAAATTACAAGTCACCCTGTATATGTACTAGTTACAGTTTATAATTTAAGGCAGCTAGATGGGCGTCGATGAGGTGCGTGCCTAGGGCGCTCTCAACATTTAATCCTCCTCTGGCTGTGGGTGTCGAACTCAGGGCGTGCTGCTGCAAAATGTGACTGTTATTTTAGTATATTATGGTGTCTTGCGACTTCCATGCGAACGAAGTCACAAGCAGAAGCTAGTCGCATATAAACCTATAGAAAATGTATGGGGACCTGTAGTGACGCGGCAGCACTGCCACCCGCAGCGTTGCTGGGATTCATACCTTCATACCTTAAAGGTATATAGTCCGTAGGTGGCTACAGGCAGCAGGTGACGTGTCGCTGCCTGCAGTTTGCTAAGGATTAGTATTTAAACATTTTTTATTTTCAGCTTTTTAGTTTTGTATAATTTCTCATTCCAATTATGTAATCACCCTTTAAAACCCTTCATTTTGATACCCCACTCGAGCTCGAGAGATATGGGAGGTATAAAAAAAAAAAAAACTTTGTGCACCAAAATCCGCCGCGTATTTTTGTGACCCTCGCGCAATAAAGATGAACTAACGACATGTTATTCATCAAAATCGGTTCAGCCGTTTAGTAGTTACGAGGGAACATAGGGACAGCCATACATACATACAGGTCAAAGATCATCCTGTTTTTTATGATATCCAAAGGGTCAACTTAAGGTGAATCCGCAAAACTAACTCGCGAAATTCAAATTTTCTTACGTATTTTTTTGTAATTTGCAGGTTGTATCTTGTCAAAATATGATTCGCGACCGTAACAAATAGGTATTTACAGAATTACAATCATTAATACATCTATCTAAGTTAGATTTCTTCCATTGAATGGCTTTTTCATGAAATCATAAAAAATATAATTTCGCGGGGATCAAATCTCTCAAATAAACTTATATTGTGTGAAAGTGTGTGTATGAACATCGTGCAATTCGAAGCCGCCCTTTTTATAAATGTCTTCTGTGTGTACTGCTGCGGGCAGAGACAGAGACATGTCCGCACTGCCACACTGTGCCCACTTCCATCACAGACACATGTCCGCACCGCCACACTGTGCCCACTTCCATCACAGACACATGTCCGCACCGCCACACTCTGCCCACTTCCATCACAGACACATGTCCGCACCGCCATACTGTGCCCACTTCCATCACAAACACATGTCCGCACCGCCACACTGTGCCCACATCCATCAGAAACTATCCACGAACGATGATGACTCGATCATGTTACGCTCTCAATACAATTTAGACAAAAATCGGCAAAATATAACTAAACGTGTTTATGTAATAAGTAAAGCGAACATTGTTTGATACTATGCGATAATAATGATTGACACTTCTTCTGGTGTCGGGAATAGCAATAACGAGTCATACTACGAATGCGAAAGATTAAGTCGTATGCGAGTACAAATAGTTAATGAGCGGCTGTGCAACCAAGCCTCCCTGATGACCCCCCGCTAGTAAAACTGTGACTTAACTCAGAAATTATTTGTGAGATGAATAATCGACTGCCTATTATTATCATGTGCGTGAGTGTGTATCTTTAAGTAGCAGTACGATATATTCGTGTTTTTACCTTTCCTTTTGGAACGAAGTTCCTTAGCGCAGGTTATACTATATTACTATACTCGTACTATACACTTGGCGAATGAGAGCTACACCGAAAAAGTGTGACATTTTTACCGACACGACACTTTTGCTATAGTGTGTGTGTTTGTGTGTTTACAAGCGTAGGAAGAAAGAAACTTCGTTCCAAATGTGTGTCCCGTCCCACAATAACTGTGTGTCCCACAATAACCTCCCGTTTTTTTTTTTTTATTATATTTTATTGATATTGTTCTGTGTTTAAATAGTGTAATAATTGGTTTCTGCCGTTGTATCTGTGTACGTTACCCCAGCAGGAAAGTGTCTCCTAGAGTAATATGAGTGGAACATTTAATTGGTGCCTTAGCTGCTGTAAATGTGCCCCCACATAAAAAATGTGTGCCCCCTGTCGTTTTGGAAAAAAACGGAAAAAACGATTCTTGCTGGGGTAACGTTTTTCTAGCAGGAAAATTCTAAACGAATGATCGGAGAGAGAAAAATTGTGCATGGCCAGATAGCTTATATGTGTGCCAAAATGTGCCCCCAAAAATAAAATCTGTGCCCCTTCAGGTTTTCGAGATATTGCATTTCCTGCTGGAGTAACGTTTTGCAGAATCTTATATCTCTAAAACCATTGCATGTGCCCCTGTAGAATAAACTTACACGAGTAGCTCTTAATGTGTGCCCCTTAGTGCCCCAATTAGATTTAAGAAAATATTTGTAGTTTTCCAAGTTATCGCGGTTTTATGAAAACCCGAAAAAACATCGCAGCGCCTAAATCAGAGAAGGTATAAGTTCGCTGAAAACTGTATTCGGTCCTTCTTGACGCTAATAATAACCATACAAAGTTTCAAAACTGTTAATGTATGCATTTTTGAATAATCTTATATATATATATATATATATATATATATAATATATTAAAGTGTTTGTTTGTCTAGGGTTCTAGAGTCTGTCCGTCTGTTCCGGCTCTGAAAAACTTTCACTACTTCAAAACGTTTTCACTGCCAGCTATACAAATAAATAATTTTAAATCACACAATTTTACGCGGACGAAGTCACGGGTAACAATAGTTGTTAATAGTTTAAAATAAATAAATGTTCATCGTAATAATGTGGTGTGCTCGTGCAGGGGGCAGGGCGAGATCATCGGGCTACTGAAGGTGGGCCGCAAGCATCTATTCCTGTTCGACGACAAGGAAGCCGTGCACGAGGTGGAGCCGCTGTGCGTTTTGGACTTCTACATCGTGCGCGATCGCCAGCGCATGGGCTTCGGACGCATGCTGTTCGACTTCATGCTGCACGTGAGTACCCGCGCCCTGTGACTGTGCCGAGGAAGCCGACTGATGATAACTGCTCACCGCCGCGCGCCGCCTCGTCTGCAATACCGGAGGCATCGCGGATTGATTTGATTTGTTGCTCTCCCAGATACAAAGCTGAACCGTCGCATGTGCCTGTAACTACTCCGGCACACATATATCATTCTGCCTAGCCTTTTCCCATCTGTTTAGGGGTTGGCTTTCAGCCTAACCGGATGCAGCTGAATATAAGTATTTTACATAGAGCGACTACCTGTCTATCTGCACCCTTAAACAGGTTGGTTTTTGAGATGGGGCAGTAAGGATAGCTAACTTAACCGGAGTAGCTAAAGGAAAACGGTCTTAGGAGATTGTCCTTAACTTTTTGAGAAATTTTGATCTGCATACATACAAAGATTTTGAAAAAAAAAAATAGGCAGTTTTCACAAAAACCTTTTTGATGCCAATCGATCCTGTTTCTTAAAGGGATTGTAAAACTCTACCAAACCAACTGAGGTTTGAGTAAGTACTAAAAAAGTCAGAAAACGAGTAATGGTTGATGTAGTCGAAATTACAATTAGTATAGTGCAAAAAAGTGTTCAGCTAGTTCTGGTGTCGTTCCCAAGAGTTGATATAGGACTACCAGGACCTAAAGAGTATTAACAAAAATATTTCGTAAAATAGGGTAAAAATGCATATGAAGTTGACAATAGGAAAATAATTTCATATATAGACTCATATCGGCCGTAAATCTGCTCAAAAATTAAAATAATCCCAATCTAAGAAAGCTTGCATCATAGCGAATGCAATGAGCCTAAAAAATCTAGTGCCGAGCAAATACAATAGCAACGTAATGACGTAATCACAATATCAGAAACCGTAAGAAAAACGTTTGTTGCAAACTTAAGATGTCGTCTCATATCGGCCGTAAATCTGCTCGAGAACTGAAAAATATCACAATCAATGAAAGTTTGTATCACTAGGAATGCAATAAACATTTATTTTTTGTAATTCATTATAAATATTAAAAACATCGTTAAAGAATTTTTGTTATTATTACACCACATGTTTTCACGAAACAGCGGCGCGGGCTCGAACTGCGCTTAACTCAATTATTTTTCCTTTGAACTCTATGCGAAATGATTGAAAAAGACAAAAATGGGTTATAACTTTTGAACCGTAAAAAATTGCACCGACATTTTCAGGGTTAAAAAGTTTGGAATTGACCTTGGCCACGCCTCTATTCGATTTGATCCATACTTCCAGGGCCCTGTATAAAATATAGTTGTAGTATTTTCCCGGAGGAACTCCTTCACAAGGAGCACTACTACTAAAACATTCACAATCATTCTGCAAGTATCAATTTTATACTTGATACTAGCAGAATTGGGCACGCCACAATTGCGGCGGTAAGTCCCCTCTTTGAGGAGTGGCTGGAGAGGCGCCACGGCGGGTGTCACCATTGTGTGGATCGCCCGGAGGACACGGTGGAGCATACGGTGGAGGTCTGCCCGGCTTGGGCGGAGCACCGCCGTGTCCTCACGGAGGCGATCGGCGGCGGCGATCTCTCGCGTCCGGCCCTGGTTCAGGCCATGGTCCGGAGCGAGAGTGCATGGGAGGCCGTCACCTCCTTCTGCGAAGCAGTTATGCTCGCGAAGGAGGAGGCGGAGCGCGCGAGGGAGATGCAAGCTGCACGCCCTCGCGCCCCTAGTCGCCGCCGGAGACGCCCCGGGCGTCGGGAGTCACAAGCCGACTTCCGGCCACCGTAGGCGCGGGCTTGCGGTGAGCAATGGGCAGCTCGCCGTCCGATAAGGACCAGGCCCGGGTCGACGGCGCGTTGTGTTCCACGCGCGCCTCAAAGAGATGTCAGCACCAACTGACGGGGTCCGTAAGGACCAATGCCTGCTGGGGTTGCGGGTTTGTCCGAAAGGGATATCGCGGCCCCGGCACACAGGCAACGGAAGGAACACGGGTGGGTTTTAGTCAGTAAAAGTCTGACACTCCCTCTCGCTCTGCCCAGAGCGGGAGGAGTCATTTGATGATTTCCCACCAAAAAAATAAAAAAAAAAAATACTAGCAGAATAGTTGACATTGGCTCAGTTGCCAAAAATTATTATTGACATTTCTACTGCCAAACATTACCGTCAGATATTTAAGCTTCCAGTGGAGTGTCTCTTTTTTTGCAATATGAACGGCACTGACTGCTCTATATAAAGAAATTTGAAACATTACACCG
This sequence comes from Agrochola macilenta, assembly GCA_916701695.1. NCBI lineage: Eukaryota > Metazoa > Arthropoda > Insecta > Lepidoptera > Noctuidae > Agrochola > Agrochola macilenta. The sequence continues at coordinate 28,826,352 of OU753552.1, read as the reverse complement.
TCAGATTTTTAGTGCCTTAGTGATAATATTAGAAATTTTGATCACATCGAGGTATCACATTCTTCTAAATTTAACTGAGTAGGCAGAGTAGGCAGGTAGATAAAATATTTTTTTGAAGCCTATGTAGCATCCTTTATCGCTTGTGTCGTCAGATAGTTTTGGTGTTCCTTCGATGTCACATACTCGTATTTGTGCTGCCACTTGTAGATATGCCTTCCACAAATGATCACATATATACACTTGAGACGAATGAAATCGTACACTTTGACTTTTTTGATAAGGCAGTTTTCATGAATGTGAATAAATATTGAAACCAAACATACACTAATTGAAAGTTTACTTTAGTACCTTTCTAATGATATCAAATCTAGTGTAAAAAATACCCATAAGGGGTTTTAGGGCACAAAACCCAACATACAGGTAAAATTACCCAATTTCGCTTAAGAAAGAATGAAAATCAAACTTAATATTCTTGATCAAATTGTTTATTAATAAGGTGTATCCCTCCCCTAGCCTTAATTACAGATATTAATGGATTTTTCATGGACCGTATTGATTTTACCATGAAATCTTGTGGTATAGCGTTCCACTCCTCTTCAATGGCAAGTTGAAGCTCTTGGAGGCGCGTAGGAGCAGGACTTCTTGCTCGAACTGTTCTTTTTAGGTCATCCCAGACATGCTTAATCGGATTGAGATCAGGACTACGAGCTGGCCTCTCCATCAGTCGCAAACTGTTGCGACATGCTGTTTGGCGTTGTCGTGCATTAAGAGAAAATCTTCACAAGCGGCCTCATATTTTCTTTGAGCACTTTTTCGACGTATCGTGCAGCCGTCAACCCTCTCGATCTAGGGCGGCTAGATCCGCGGTGATGAATACAATGTCAGTTTTAGTGTTCAACATTAGCCACCCCAAAACATACACGATCCACCTCATCATCTATACGTCTTTCTCTCAATTTAAGTGTTCCCTGGTAAATTGTAACCAGGCTTGTCGGTGAGCTGTGGTCAATTTGGGACCAGTTGCTGGGCGATGTGAAGTCAGTCCTGCTTCACCCAGTCTTCTACTAACTGTCCACCGTCTTATACTGACATTGCCAACTTCTCGAAACTGTTGTCCCAGTTGAACCGCGTTCAGTTGCCGACTTCTCAAAGACCTTGTCACAAGAAAGCGGTCATCACGCTCTTATGTTCTGCGTCGCCGGCCAGATCCCGGTCGCCAAATGTAGCCACCGGTCTCTTGGAACATCTGGTATAAACGACGAACAGAGTAGCGGCTGAAAATTTAACAAATTCACAGCGGTAGTATATATAACGAAGTAAAAAAGAAAACTATCACAACTAAGTAGGTTTTACAGGAATGTAATAAACGACAGGGTGTAATAATCGACCAACTTAAGTTTGCAGTTTGAAAAACATGCTCTTCCATACATTCCGTATGGGAGAACATGTTTTTCAATTACATTGTTAAGTTTATTCTTGGGATAAACTCATCCCAACTACGGAACCCTTCATTGTGCGTGGTCCGACACGCACTTGGCCGGTTCTTTTGTTTGTCTTGATTTTCTTTTAATTTCGTTTAAAAAAATCAAGGCTTAGTGTAAATGGTTTCCAAAGAAACATGCAAATGTTGTGCTGCATGAGTTACACACGCGCTTGTGTAGGAGCTGGAGGTAACAGCGAGCCAGATGGCCATCGACGGACCTTCGGACAAGATGGAGCTGTTCCTCGCCAGGAACTTCGGCATCACGAAGCTGCTGCGCCAGAACAACAACTTCGCAGTGGCGCCCAACTTCTTCGACCGCTCCGACGATGAGATCAGGTCAGCCCATCGACCGACACCCCCCCCCCCCCTCGTTCATGGGTTTGCTCCCAAACTCGACCCACTCTAATGATCTTTATCTATACTTAATAGAATAGTTGCATTGTTGTTTGTTAGGGTCGCTTTTCATTTAAAAAATACGTAGGGACCTTATTTTTTATAATTTTAGTCCCATTAAAACAATATTCATAAAACACCACGATTATTTTTTAAATCAATTATTCTAATAACAATAATTATTACAGACTAGGCGCCATGTTGTTTTGAATGTCTGCGTTATACATTAATAAGCTCCGTGTCGCATCAAGTTTTATTAATTGCTGATCACAACTAGGGCAATCTGTAGCAATATCTTCAAAAAGTCTCATGTTATTCTACATTGACTTATAATTTTGTGAAAACTATTTAAGTCTGTGAATGAATAAACATGGAAGCATGACTAAAAACTACATGGAATAAAAAACGTATATTAGATATAGATAGTAACGTGCAGTGACGTCACCACGCCGACTGCCTCGTTGGGCTAGTGGTCGTAAGGTGTGAGTCTATCTGGCAGGCCCCAACGAAATTTATCAACAGGTGATAGGTTTACATAAGGACATTATTTTAGACAAGTACCTATAGAAAATAAATAAGATATATTTTGTACCTCGACAGTTTTTGATTAAATGACGTTTCTATGAAGTGTCTTGCTAGCGGGCCCCTTATGATTATTTTATTGTTATTATACTTTCAGATCGCCCAGTAGTGCTCGGAGTTAGAAACTATTATGTACCTTACAAATCCAAAATTTCGACTTTCTGTGAGCTATACTTTAGACGATATTCGTTACTTAAACAAACGTCCAGCCAGCGGGCCCCTTTTTTAAATACTACTCTTTAATACCATACAATAGCATTAGGAGCTTGATACTATTATGTACCTTACAAATCCAAAATTTCGGCTTTCTGTGAGCTATACTTTAGAAGATATTTGTTATCTAAATAAGTATTCAACCAATGGACCTAGTTAAAGGACATGTCTGGTGGGGCAATGGACGATTGCCTAGGTAGTCAAAACCAATGTTCAGTAATGATTGTTATATTATTATATTCGTCATATTTTATAGTTTATCAATTAATAAGTTTAAGGAGTCAGGAACTTGCGTGGGAGTCAGAAACTGGTCAAAATAAGGTTAAGTTTTTTTATTATAACGCCATCTGTGAGAAACCATAGGTCCTAATTAGTGGTGTGCCTTTGTGAGGTTAGTGAAAGATTTAATATTTTGTAGGTCTGAGATCAGATTCTGCATTTTTTCTTTAATATTTCTGTTTGTGTAACAAAAATGTAAGGCACCTGTTTCATTAACTATAAAATAAGTGCTTTAAATTTTTTTGTTTAATCACACATAAAATCATATTTTTATCATCTTTAATCCCGTATTTTGGTTTCTATCCTCAATACCCATAATATTATTTATATTTACATACTTGTTGGTATTGAATTGGGATTAAAATAAATAAAACAACGTATTTATTGCATAACAAATTCCTTTATTGTAGGTACATACTTAAATAATATGATTTAAAAAAATAACTGTCTTCGAGAGACATCAAAACATTGTCCAAAAATGACACTGGTGCTAGCTATAACCTGCTAGCACCAGAGTCATGGATATGGCGTCGATTCGCTCGAACCCAAAGCCATGACATGCATAAATTGTTGTCATATCCTGAAAATAATATTACAATACATTTTATTACAAATGTCATGACATAACTGGTGAAATGTGCTGCACAATAGGTTCACCACGCCCAAATCCTTCGGGAATCGTTGGCGTGATGTTATGTTTATGTTGAGTTCTTACATGAAAAATACTCCTTCCATCTTTCGTGATCGTCGTTTCCATTGCTCGTCTATCCAGTTTTGAGGGATCTATCCCATTCATTTTGCCATTTTCTTTCAGACTTTACCTACTTATAATAAAAACGTAGTCGGGTAATAAATAATTTACCTGATAATTATTATCATTGGAAATAAATCAGTTCACTTTCAGTCATCGTGGTGTAAAAAAAAAGTATAGACACTACTACGGCAAGTTTAAAAAAAAATCGGCGCAACTTATCAAGATTCCAAAATGGTATATTAATCTAGGAAAAACAGCCACAAAAAAAAAATTGCTTACTGTTTAAACAAGAACCAGACATGCGTCGATTCGCTCGAACCCAAAGCCATGACATGCATACATTGTTGTCATATCCTGAAAATATATCTTTTATAGCTGGCTGGACGTTTGTCTAATTAACGAATATCGTCTAAAGTATAGCTCACAGAAAGTCGAAAATTTGGATTTGTAAGGTACATAATAGTTTCTAACTCCGAGCACTACTGGGCGATCTGAAAGTATAATAACAATAAAAATAATCATAAGGGGCCCGCTAGCAAGACACTTCATAGAAACGTCATTTAATAAAAAACTGTCGAGGTACAAAATATATCTTATTTATTTTCTATAGGTACTCGAGTATAAAATAATGTCCTTATGTAAACCTATCACCTGTTGATAAATCCGGTTAGTCCCGCTATGCTCTAGTTTCGCTATGCTCGACTCGTAAAATACCTACTAAAAAGTTTCGCTATGCACGAAATTCTTCGATTCTACGTAAACAATGGAATCCCGACACTTGGAAAGAAAAGCGTTTGAATTCGAGTTAAAAAATTATAGTGCTATTCGTTTATGCGTAAGCGTCTGTAAGTTAAAATTTGTTTTGTCTCGTTCTGACAATCAAAAAAGGCAAAATGTCAGATAAGGACATACGAATTTCAGAGCAATTCTAAGTTAAGAAATGTTTATGAATAGAGCTATAAGTATATATTACCCTTCAAAATCATCCAAATCCTATGAGCTGCTAACATAATGATTGAATACTATCGTGAATTCATGCATGACTAGTACTGTTTGTTAGGTTACTGCTCAGAAATTGTGCACAACATCTAATGATTGAAATACTATGGCGTGAATTCATGCAAGACTAGTACTTTTTGTTTGGTTGTGCCAAGATTCAAGTTTATTACGTCAAGGAATAAGATTTTATTCCACATAGGTTTTCTTAAACTACTTTTTAAATGGTTAAATAAAATATTACACTGTAACAGTTTTCTTCATCACTGTCCGCGAATGTGATTTCGTGCATAGCGAAACTTTTTAGTAGGTATTTTACGTGTCGAGCATAGAGAAGCTAGAGCAAAGCGGGACTAACCGGATAAATCTCGTTGGGGCCTGCCAGATAGACGCACACGGTCGTAAGCGCTACTGCTGAGCATAAGGTCCTGGGTTCGATTCCCAGGTCGGGTAAAAGTGCTATTTGGTTTTTCCATTACTCATTTCTCAGTAGCACCCCGGACTCTGGAGTTGTGCCCGGTTGATGGCAATAGGTTCGCCCCATATTACATCGCACTTAAAAATAACTGGCGAAATGTGGGTGTACTATAGGGACAGCTCTGCCTGAGCCTTCGGGCATTACAGGCGTAATGTTATGTTATGTGTAAGCACCCCATAAAGCCTCGGTGAACATTCATGGTAATCGAGAAAACCCAATTTTAAATAATGAAAAAAAAAAAAACAATTCTTCACTCAATATCACTTTTTACCAGACTCAAATTGAATGCCCTTCATTGATATCCCATTGTGTACCTAATACTTTAACAAACCTTTCGGATATGGACAACGGTCCCACAAGTTTGGCCCAGGAATGAACGCAAATGAAACAAAATGTATTATGAAGCTTTAATAGTGTTTCATAGCCATAAGACCCTGCTCAAATCTCATAGAAATATAAATAGACTTAAAAAAATAAATTCAAACATGTCGATCACAGAGTAATCCACTGTCTTCCAGCAGATTGAATTTCACTCAAATCTACCGACTATCCTAAATGATTCATTTGCTATGTCCCAGTTTATAGAACTTTGTATCTCCGTTGGAAACCAGGCCAAATCAGAGTGATCCGAGATGTAAATTATAGGTATTGTTATTGTAGCCCTGGTAAACTGTAATGCGAAGATCCATAGTTCAAGAAAGGCGAAGTCACTCAGAAATGCAAAAAAGATAACACAAAAATACACAACCAATGATATGTTTGAACACATCAAGAAATCACAACAAAATATCCATGATGCTGTAGTGCAGTGCACACGTAGCACCACAGAGTTAGAAATAAAATAGAAATCGCCAATGACAGACCCGACTGACAAGAAGGGTTATGTATTTGTATGTTATGCCCTATGTATCTAAGATTGTTTATTATCGCGTAGCATCCCGATGCTAAACTGTGTTGCAAGTTTGCAACAGTACAGCCATAATGTCATATTTTAGGAATCGTCTAGTGTCTACGTCACAAATAACGAATGGCATAATTATACAAGTACTAAAGCGTACTCTTTCTAATACACAGGGTGTTTCGTATAGAAAAAGAAAAACAAAATATTGCGTTGCATTATCTTGTAATGCCTCTAATGCCTCCATAAATGTGGTCTGTGCCAAGCATAAATGACGTATGACAAATGCTTGACAATGACGGGAAGTGACAATGATTATGAAACATAAAGAAGGTGCTGCCATCACATACTTTTAAGATTTTTAAATATCATGTTCATTACAGTCTAGTTATTATTCAATACGCTTTAGATACAGTTTTAATATTGTATATTCAAAAAATACTAGTGATACCATCAAATTTCCAAAACTGGCAACATAAATCTCTCCCAGAGTACTTGAATCAAAATTACATTTACTTTACATCGAAATAATTCCTCCCATGTTTTGCCGAGTAACGAAAGCTGTGGTGCGATTTCAAATATTATCAGTTATTTTTAAATATAATATTATCTCTTTGTCTGTGCTACCACTGCTAGGCCAGACTTTGTATAGCTTTATTTAGCTAAGTATGGTATTTTTTTGTGAGGAAACAGTGTCAACATAGTCAAAGTCAAATGATTTATTTCAAATAGGCCCTTGTAAGCTTAAGGCACATTAGAACGTCAAAATTTACAAAAAAAATAATTGATCCTATTTCCAGAAGGTAGTTTTCGTATGGAGAAGAACGTGCAAGAAACTCCACCGTTACTCTTTTAAAATTTTTCACAATATTTTGTTTATTTAGGTACATTAGTTATATTATTATATGTGAAGACGAGGCACCTAAACAAAAAAACTAAACACAGTAGGTAAAAATAATTAAAAATGAAGCAACGACAGATAAATTAATTAGTTATGTAAATGGTTACATGCTTCTCACATATTTACAAACATTGTAGACGATGTTCCTAAAATTTTACAATTAATAAGTCAGTGTGTAAGGAAGTAATCAAAGAATGTAAAATCAATGTCATATAATAATAAAAAATGAATACAACTTAAATTAGCAAACAATTTGATTTTGTCTAGATTCTACACATATAACGTGTCCCAAAATTCAACGATAAGCGGGCACAAGACGGTGGACCTGCTCATCACTACCCGAGAAAAAATACAGAAAAAAAAAACAATATTTTTTTGGGAATTATAAAACACATTGATATCCTTCGGAAATTGACACCCCTTAAGATATTTTGTAACTACCATGACCACAATTTTTCTAATATTTCTGTTTTGTTTTTTAAATCGGCAAGCTAAGCAGCACTGCTATCCACCACAACCCTTAAAAATCCCAGAATGCCTGTAGGTTTTACACAAAAATCAATCAAAATTATTTTTTTCCTTAAAATTTTCAGAATTTTTACTATCAGTTCACTTCAGTCATCGTGGTGTAAAAAAAAAGTATGGACACTACTACGGCAAGTTTAAAAAAAATTGGCGCAACTTATCAAGATTCCAAAATGGTATATTAATCAAGGCAAAACAGCCACAAAAAAAAATTGCTTACTGTTTAAACAAGAACCAGACATGAATTGTTGTTGAAAGTAATCACTTTTACTATGTGCCCAAAACAGATTTTTTGAATCGAAAAATAAAAAAATGTTACATTTATTTTATTAATTTATTGCATTAATCACATTACAGTAAATGTTCAAATTGTTTGCCGCCGACATTAATACTCGTACTGGCACGACATCACCGTATAAAAGATCGTTTTATTCGTCGCGTATATCTTCTACCATTTATTTGACCCGCAGCGTGATTGATTTTTTGGCGAAGCTCGTCCAATGTTGCAATAGGTTTAGAGTAGACCCTGTCTTTGAGACAACTCCAATAGAAGAAGTCCAGGGGGTTTAGATCGGGTGAACGGGGTGGCCATAAGATAGGGCCAAGTCACCCGATCCAACGACCTGGATACTCTTGGTTTAAGTATTCTCGCACAGGAAGGGCATAGTGAGCTGGGCAACCATCATTTTGAAACCACATGTTTTGTAAATCACTTCTGGGCACGTATTCTAATAATTCTGGCAAGTCATTTCGTAAAAAGTTCAAATAACTATTGCCATCTAAGTTTCCTTGTAACTCAAAGAGCCTAATCACTTTACCATTTAATATGCCCGTCCATAGGTTAACCTTGAATTGATATTGGGATATGTCTTGTCTCATCAGGTGCTGATTTTCATTGCTCCAGTTATGAAGGTTGTGAAGATTTAAGTAGCCATCTTTCTTGCAGGTTGATTCATCCGACCATAGAACTTTATCTAAGAATTGGGGATCTTCCCTGTGCTTTTGCAGCATCACACGGCAAAATGCGAGCCGTAGTGGATAGTCCCGCGGTAATAACGTCTGCTTTTTGCAAATCGCGACCAAATCCAGATTATACCTGCCCTATTGTTATTCAACAACGAACATCTACACTATTTATCTCTCTCTAACGTTGAATCTCTGTCTAACTATCTATCTCTTACTTCTAAATTTTATTACTTAAGGACATGAGACATTCAAATTCCAAGAATTTACAACCAAAAAACCTATTTAGGGCACATAGTAAAAGTGATTATAGTCCGCGCGCGAGTGCTAGTCACCGCCTGAGGTATGTGACCGGTGAGACGGGGGAGGGTGCTATTGACAAGGTTGGCAGACTGAGTTAGCTTAGCCTTTGTCTACTACCCCGTCCCACCACTCACATACCTCAGGCGGTGACTAGCACTTGCGCGCGGACTATACGTATACTATCAACAATAACAATTTATGAAATTTGGTTCTTGTTTAGAAATAGTACCCAATTTTTTTTGTGGCTATTTTTTTACCATTTTGGAATCTTAATTAGTTGCGCCATTTTTTTTTTAAACTTGTCCTAGTAGTGTCCATACTTTTTTTTTACACCACGATGACTGAAAGTGAACTGAAAGTAAAAATTCTGAAAATTTTAAGGAAATAAATATTTATGATTGATTTTTGTGTAAAACCTACAGGCATTCTGGGATTTTTAAGGGTTGTGGTGGATAGCAGTACTACTTAGCTTGCCGATTTAAAAAATAAAACAGAAATATTAGAAAAATTGTGGTCATGGTAGTTAAAAATATCTTAAGGGGTGTCAATTTCCGAAGGATTTCAATGTATGTTTTATAATTTCCAAAAAAATATTGTTTTTTTTTCTGATTTTTTTCTCGGGTAGTGATGAGCAGGTCCACCGTCTGGTGCCCGCTTATCGTTGAATTTTGGGACACGTTGTATATATAAGCTATATACATAAGCTATTCATTTTACAAAAGAAATGTGTTGGAATCCTAGCTCAAATAAATAATAGACAAAGCTGTAAACCCTATTTTCTGAAATATAAATTACTCACGCTTCCTTGTATATATTTATTTATATTATTTATTTATTTATCACAAACACAACTATTATTACAGGCAATAATCCTAATGTGCTAGCTAATATGTATCTACGTATTCAAAAACATGCACACATTCACTAAAGTACAGGACATACACACTTACAACACCCGGCACAAACTTAACCTAAGTATACCAACCACGGTCACGACTAAAAATGCTGCACCAAGGCCCACAAATATAGGTACAATAAGCTGCCTCAAGATATTAAAAATGAAACCAGGCTAGCTCCATTTAACAATAAATTAAAAACCTACCTTTTAAAAATTAGTTAAATAACTACCACACACAATCATATTCTCGTACACAGACATTACACACATCTACACCACTACCTAGATGACTTCCTATTCTAAATAAATTAATAAGGCGATAGGATTAATAAAAAATGTATTTACCTAATTATTATTGAATTATAAAATTGTGTAGGTATATACTCGTATTATTATTAGAATGAGTAATACAAAATTATTGAAATTATTAATGTACCCGTAAAATCGTGTTAATATCATAGTTATTTTAATTTTTAATGTTATTTAACCCTCAAATTTGCGATGCCTGGAAAAGGCCGCTAAGTTGCTAGATTATAGAATAACACCAAAATGTACACTTAGGGCGGATTTCTCCGTTCCTATCACAAAACGCGTTTATGGAATCTAAGTTCTTCATAAACGAGTTCATGTGTTGATATTGATCTCGATTTACGTCCAACTGATTTCACCAGCTACATTTTGATCGCGTTAACGGAAACCAAATTTTAATGGCATAGAATGTAAATGTTGTCACATGAACGCAATGCGTTTAGCATTTGCAACATGCGATAGCGACCTGCTGCGCTTAAAATATAAAATTTTATCAGTAAACTACTAAACGCGGGTACCAAGTTGTCAAAACCAAAGAGTGTTTAATTTTCTTTGGTCAAAACATAGACATATAAAATATTTACCTCACCTCAATGGGTCAAAAGTCAAAACTGGTTCTCGTCTCTTTGGTTGCGTCAATTGACATTGACAATTTCGTATTTCGTGTCGCGGTAATAGTTAAATTTTATTGTTGTGTGGATTTCTGTATATTTCACATTATTATGTCTCTGAAACGAAAAAGGGATCTGACCTTCGTAGCCTGTGGAAAAGGAAGCCCTAATTCAGTTGGTGGGTCAACATTTTGAGGTGTTGGAAGCAAAAAAATACATCCGTGAGTGTAACAAAAAGCAGAAGAGTGGAAGAAAATTTTGATTTCTACATCATGCTTCTCCTCAGCACGCAAATCTGATTTTAATGGAAGATTGATTATTGCTGTGTTCTCACGGACGTTTGGGGACGGACGATGGACGTCTTACAAATATAACAAAAAAGAGCTAAAATCGTTTTTTTTTTTGTTGTGAATGTACCTTATTGTTTAAATAAATAAATCGTTTAAATATTGTTTTATTACTGTTTATTACATACATCTTATTCATTTAAATAAAATACACATATTTAGAAATTCAAATCACGCTCTATGTTTCTACGCATCTATGCTACCACATGATTGCTGCGGATCTATGTGGATTTAGCACTTCAACTGCAGAGAATTGTGCACAAAGTCAGTGCTGCTATTGCCTCACTCCGACCACGCCACATTTACTTTACCGAGTCACCACACGTTAACCACCAAACACAGAATTTTTACAAGAAAGCAAAATTCAAACATTGCTCTTCTATAGCAGTTATTAAATATATACGAGTCGTGTGTACTTCCTGGCTTTGTGTACTTTAACTCTATTTGATATTCAATGGAATCCAATGCAGACATAACTTTTGGTTTTGTAAGATGAAATCTTTTCAAAAAGTCTTGGTCATCCAGGGGGTCGAAATGTTCTTATCTCTCGCGTATCCATTTTGGACGACGAACAATGAACTCATCCTCATCCCAACTTTCGTCATAACATAGTATTATCAATCTTTTCATTTAAATTAGCCAAATATCACCAAAATCAATATAAACAACACGACACTGACAGCGTGTTGTCAGCTCTTGAACTCGTTTAGGGGCTTGAACGCCAAAAATCGGGAGTTCAGAATATAAACTGGTTTATGCTTAACTGCGATCACTTTGTGTTGGTGAAATCAAAAGTGGAGATATGAACTCAGTTAAACGCTTTAACTGAGTTCAGCATGAATTGATCACGATCAATTGCGTTGGAGAAATCCGCCCTTAGTTTGCTAATAAATCTTTGAATTTGACTTATCCATGTCCTTTTCTAAAACATGAAACAGTTGAAAGTTAAAGGAAGCAGTTTATAGAAGCAGAGTAGTGTCGCGCACGCGTTGTCGCACTGACGCGTGAGACCATCATGGCCTCCAAATTGTTAAAATGTTCGAGTTGCAATATAGTTATCAACGAGGTTCTAGCCTTTGTTAGTAATAAAATCGATGTGATGAACGAGGAAAGCATTAGCCTAATTTGTGCGAGTGCATTTTCTGACGAGGACATTCACAGTGCTAAAGATCTTCTGTGCGAATTGACCTACAGAGAAGCGCAAGAAAATAAGGAAGAGAAATGGAAAAAAGCTCCGTGAAATAGATGACATCATCTGCATGCTCAAAGAGTCCGATCCTGAGGTCTTACCGGTTTTTGTTGCCCGTGAGCTGCACAAGCTACCGCCAGTACTTTTTGATCATGTCGACGTCACTAGGATTTTAAAGGATTTGATGCGTATGCAGCAAGAGATGAATCAAATCAAAGAACAGTTTGTCACTAAGGAAAACCTAGATACTGATAATCTGATCTTGAAAACCTAAAAAAGGCGTCTATAGTGAACAACTTTGGAAGTACCGCCTGTAATGTTAATTTCAAGCGGGGTGGTTTTTTACTGGATAGTCACGACGCCGACGGCTACTGCAGCGGTCCTAGGGGACTTGCATACATGGGCGCTGAACATGATACTCCATGCAATAAGCCTAGTGAGTTACGAATAGAAACCAACTATCGGGATGTCGCTCAATCTTTTTCTAAAAGTGAAGGTAGACAGAAAATTTGTGGCGAGACTAACATATTGAATGAGAGCGGTACTCGCCTTATGTTGGCCGGTGACGAGCCCGAATCGATGACTCACCTGCAATCAGCTGCGATCGACGTAACTAGCGAGATGGGACACACGGTCGCTCTGAACGTAAACAGGGACGATTTCGGTAAAAATAAATCTGTAGCCGATGTTGTACGCGATGGTGACTGGGAAATACCCAAAGAAGACAAAGAATGGACTCTAGTACAGAGGAGGCGTCTAAGGCACCGCTTTATTGCAAATAGAGGAAAGGCAGTGTTGAGTTCAGATGCGAGTTTCAAAGCTGCGGATATCATAATTCCTATCTACATATACATTGTTGCGAAGGACGTGCCCCTGTGTGACATACTGAGTTATATTGCGAGTAAAACTGATATTACTGTCCACCTGGAAAAAGTGAATATGAAAATACCAAAATCGTATGATGCGTACAAAATATTGGTACCGAAGCATAAATTAGAAACTTTTCTGGACGATGATTTCTGGCCAGAAGATGTTGCATACCGTCGCTTTGTTGACTTCAAGACAAGAAAGTAATGGTATAAAGAGTGGGGAATATTATTGGTATGTGTGTAGTCCAATCTTTCTTATGAATAATTACGCCAAACTCGTAAAATTTAACTGTAAAAATATTGTAAGATCAGTGGAATGTATAAGAAAGTTGTGTGAATCAGCTGACATTGTGGTACTTCAGGAGACGTGGCTGTTGCCGCACGATATTCCATTCCTGGGCAGCATCAGTGATAAGTTCGCGTTCACTGGCAAGTCTGCCGTGGACACTTCAACCGGTGTGCTCCGCGGCCGGCCTTACGGAGGAGTGGCAGTGCTGTGGAGGAAGTCTGTGTTTCCCTCAGTGTCAGTGTTACAGTGTAGCAGTGATCGCATAGCAGCTATTAAGGTTGAGATGGGTGAGCGTTCTATGTTAATTATGTCTCTGTACATGCCTACGGACTCGAAAGATAATTTGATTCGAGTTTACGGAGTGTCTAGGCGAAATAAATTCCATAATTGAAAATAGTGATGTAGAATCTGTGTATGTGTTGGGAGATTTCAACGCTCACCCAGGTGAGTTATTCGCAAATCAACTCTTAGACTTTTGTGCGGATCAGTCATGGACTTGTGTTGATCTTGACATGTTACCTAACGATTCACACACTTTTGTTAGTGAGGCACACGGATGTTGTCGGTGGCTCGATCACTGTGTGGTCACGAGCGGCGCAACCATTGATCACGTGACTATATTATACGATACGTACTGGTCTGATCACTATCCGATGCAGTTAACTTGCAATATAAATTTAATAAAACCCAAAATTGTAATGCATAGTGTTGGTAAAAATAATGTAATATGGGGAGAGAGGCAGGCTAGTCAAATTGAAAAATATCATACTTTTTGTCATACTAAGTTAAGGGATATTGACTTTCCAACGGAATTTGCTAAATGTGCTGATAAAATGTGTACCTGTACAACTCACAAGTCATTAATTAATGATATGTATAAAAGTATAGTGCGTATACTGACTGAGGGCGCGAAGATTTCTTATAGTATGACTTCAAATCCAGGTAGGGGAAAGCACATAGTAGGCTGGAACAAACATGTGAGGGAGGTTCACGGTAAGGCTCGGCTATGTTATCAGAATTGGCTATTGTATGGGAGACCGAGTTCTGGTCAGTTATACAATGAAATGACTGAGTCTAGGCGATTATTTAAGCTGAAATTCGTTCGACAATGACCTCGAACGTAGTGAAATGTAGTTCGTGCAATATTGTGATAAATGAAGTGCTTGCATTTATGCATAATAAGATATGTGTGATGGATGAGATTTCCCTAATACGGATATGTGATACAGCGTTTTCTCCAGAAGAAGTTTTAGCTGCTAAGAAATTATTATTTGAAGCGGTTCCGACCAAGAAAATGAAAACACGAAGACAGGCAGGTAAGTCGAACAGAGATTTGCAAGACATCATAGACTTAATTAAGCACACCGAGGCCACAGACCCTGAGAGGCTTCCCACTTTTGTGGCTAAAGAATTACACCGACTACCTCCTGTAACTTTCGATCATTTGGATGCAACAAGATTGCTAAAAGATATTTTATTGCTACAACAAGAAATAAAACACATACAAAACGACTATATCACGAGACAACAACTGGATGAATTCCAAATTGCCATGCGAACACAGTCACTGAGCGAGTTTGATTTTGATCCAGTTAATCGCAAGCGAGGTGCACATTTATTGGATAATTTTGAGTGTGAGAGTGGGCCTATGGGTTTAAATCACATCACTGTATCACCACCGACCAACTGACAATGTCTGTGTTGCAAACAGCGACCTATCCCAAGCATCTTGTCTATTATCGGAAAAAAACGCAATAATCACACCGCCTACCTACATAAACAAATCATTAGCAGCTGGCCAACGCGTGGAGGCCCACACTGCGGTTCCGATAGTGCGTAACTTAAAACCTGTCTATGTGAGCGACGCCGATGAACCGACCGCACACAGGAGTGCTGAGGCTCCGACCGCGGTTCCGAACACAGAACTGGTATCTGTATGCGCGCTAGCGGAGCTCGCTACTAATATTACTTCTCACTCATTAGTTAATACACCGAGTAGGCGCGCGAGTCATATAGCTAAGCAAACTGAGACAGGTTCGAAGCAGACTATGGCGGACGTACTAAAGGCGAGTAGTGAATGTAAGCAAAAAGTAGGGGACACGGATGAATGGGTGAAAGTGCAATACAAAAAGTCTTATAGAAATAGGTTTATTAGCCATACAGGAAGAGCCAATAACGGACTTATTGACAAATTTAAGGCAGCACCAATATATAGAATACCATTATATATATCAAATGTTTGTAAACAATCACAGGAAGAGGACATAATAGAATATATTTGGAACAAAACACAAGATAAAGTTACCTTAGAAAAGATTAAAATGAAAAAAGAAAGAGATTACAACTCATTTATATGCTATGTATCTGGGCAGAAGTTAAGGTTATTTTTAAATGATAATATGTGGCCAGATTAAGCTTTAGACGGTTTGTGCAGTTTCGAGACAAAGCGAAGCATTAATAAAAAGGACTCAAACTATCATAATGACTAATTATAGTACTAATAAGTTTATTACGTTTAATTGTAAGTCGTTGAAGCGCTCAATGGAAAGTGTAAGACATTTATGTGATACAGCTGACATACTGGCACTGCAAGAAACCTGGCTCCTGCCGCATGACCTGCCATTACTTGGTACTATTCATAAGGATTTCGAATATACAGGAAAGTTGGCGGTAGACACGTCGGCAGGAATGCTCATAGGACGACCTTATGGAGGAGTAGCATTACTGTGGCGTACGTGTGGGGCTCTTCAAGTCAGTGTGTGTAGTGCAGTGTAACAGTGTTCGAATCTCGGCCATAAAAGCTTGCTTAGAGGATCGTGCGATTTTAGTGATAAGTATTTACATGCCAACAGATTCGATAGAAAACTTTTTCGAATTTACAGAGTGCTTGAGTGAAGTAATTGCCATTATTGAGGCGAATGATGTTGAAGCAGTTTATATGTTAGGGGATTTTAACTCTCACCCTCATCAACCTTTCTGGACTGAATTATGTAAATTCAGTTTAGATCAGAACTGGGTATGTGCTGATGGGGAGAAATTAGGCTTAGGATCAGACAGTCATACGTATGTGAGCGATATGAATGGTAGCAAGCGTTGGTTGGATCACTGTTTTGTTACTCAAACAGCCTGTCACTCCGTGCTGAATGTTAACATACAGTATGATGTTTTCTGGTCGGATCACCTTCCCCTAGTTATAGAGTGTAATTTGCATACGATTCCAGAAAAACTGGATATAACAAAGGTAGTGCCAAACAAAGAAAAATGGCATGAGCGTGGAGGTGATCAGATCAAAAAATATCATGAATTATGTAACTCTGAGTTTAGGAATATACATTTTCCGGAACTGTTTTCCAATTGTGCAGACAAAGTTTGTGATAACGCAGAACACAGACGTGGCTTGCAGATGATGTACCAAGATATTGTAGGTATTTTGTCTAGGGCTGCCATACAGACTCATGAAAGTGTTCGGCCGCAAGGAAAAAGTCGTATTATTGGGTGGAATAAGCATGTTCGAGCTGCTCACGTGGAGGCGAGATTTAAGTATCAGTCATGGTTGTCTTACAACAAACCCAATTCCGGCAGAGTTTGGGAAAAAATGCGAGACAGTCAAAGGGTATTTAAAGGCAAGCTTAAATGGTGTCAAAATCATCAAAATCAAATAAAAATGGACATATTAACATCTGAAAGATCGTCCAAAAACTTTAGCCGATTTTGGAAGTCGACATCTCGACTTGATCTTAAACCAGCTTTGCCGGTGACAGTGGCGGGCTGCAGTACACCAGTGGAAATAGCGAACACTTTCCTGAACCACTTTCGTGTTTCCTCGCCGCTGAAGCCTTCTGAATTGTTATGGTCGATGCTGAGATCTGTCACAATAGCCCTCTCATTCGTTTTACAGCAAAGCAAGTATCATCTGCAATACAGAAAATGGCCCGAGGCAAGTCTCCAGGGCATGACAGTCTCAGCATCGAGCACTTGAAAAATGCAGGTATACATTGTCCGAGAGTGTTATCCATGTTTTATTCTTTGTGTTTAAGTCACTCTTATCTTCCTCCTGAGTTGATGGACACATTAGTCCCAATCATAAAGAATAGAACTGGTGATGTCTCCGACGTTAGTAATTACAGACCCATATCACTTGCCACTATACTAGCTAAGGTGTTGGACAGTCTGTTAGATAAAACTCTCAACAAATGGTTGAATTTAAACGACGCACAGTTCGGGTTCAGGCCTGGACTTTCCACTGAAAGCGCAATATTGAGTCTTAAACAGACTGTCCAATACTATACGGACAGAAGCACGCCTGTGTACGCGTGTTTTCTCGACCTCTCTAAAGCTTTCGACCTCGTCTCCTATGATATATTATGGAAAAAGCTCGGGGAAGCATGCGTGCCAGCCGAAATTGTACGTTTTCCAGTACTGGTATGGTAATCAAGTGAACTATGTAAAGTGGAATAATTCACTCTCTGCTGCGTATGGGTTGGACTGTGGGGTGAGGCAGGGGGGGCTGACCTCGCCCAAGCTTTTCAACCTTTACGTCAACGACCTGATTGCTGGACTCAGCAGTAAACGGATTGGATGTTGGATTGACAACGATTGCGTCAATAACCTCAGTTACGCGGATGATATGGTGCTGCTGGGTCCAACGGCCGGCTCCATACGAGAGCTTTTGCAATATTGTGAGAGGTACGCTGCTAGCCACGGCCTAGTTTATAATTGTAAAAAGAGCCTTTTCATGATCTTTAAGGCCTCCAGTAGAAAGCAGTCATACGAGCCAGTATTCAATCTCAATGGCCAACCCTTGCAAAGGGTGAAACAAACTAAATACCTAGGGCATTACGTAACGGAAGACCTTAAAGATCATGAAGATATCGAACG
This sequence comes from Agrochola macilenta, assembly GCA_916701695.1. Lineage (NCBI taxonomy): Eukaryota > Metazoa > Arthropoda > Insecta > Lepidoptera > Noctuidae > Agrochola > Agrochola macilenta. Next base: position 28,808,194 of record OU753552.1, on the reverse strand, counting down.
CGAGCGCAGGGCTCTTGCTGTGAGAAGCAATATGCTGGTTCGCAGGTTTGCGTGTTGTAGTAAGGAGGTTAAAATTACGTTGTTTAAGGCTTACTGCCAGACCTTCTACACAAGCAGCCTGTGGACTAGCTACACGCGGAAAACAATGGACGCCCTGAGGGTCCAATACAATAACAGCTTCAGAATGCTTTTGGGGCTCCCGCGCTTTTGTAGTGCATCTGGCATGTTCGCGCAAGCACATGTTCATGACTTCCATGCAATGGTGAGGAGAAAGACGGCGTCGCTATTGGAGAGAACGCGGTCAAGCCCCAATAGCATTCTGAAGATGTTAGTGGACAAATTTGACTCACCGATAATGAATCACTTCATGCAGGTGTTGGTTAGGCAGAAGTGATTCATTACCACCGGTGAAATGTGATACATTCACATTCTATGTATGTAAATATTTGTTTTCTTATGTGAGCGTAGTACCTACATATAATAACACACTAACATAGCTTTTAATTTTGTAACTAACTAACTAACATAAATGGATCATTGTTGTCTTTAAATAAATAAATAATAATAAAAAATAAAAATAAACTTTTCAAAATTTTGGAAATCAACGAACAAGTTGAATCTGAAGCCGAGCCGGCCCGTGAGCGTCGAGGGTGTACACGAGTTGGGTGACATAGCGAGATTATTTCAGCAACAATTCAGGGTTGAGCCGTTTATGAGACCCGTACAGTCTGAGCTGTTGTCTATGTCCGGTGCTGGGGCTACACCTGGAGATATCAATATAAGGTTCACTGCAAAGGATATAGCTTTAGTTATAAAGTCTATGAAAAGAGGAAAGTCTCCAGGACATGATAGCCTCAGCATTGAGCACCTGCGGTATGCTGGGGAACACTTGCCTAGAGTCCTAGCTTTGCTATTTAATCTGTGTGATAGCCACTCCTACCATCCTGACGATCTCATGTACACTATTGTTGTCCCCATTGTAAAAAATAAGACTGGCAATGTCTCGGACAGGTCAAACTATAGGCCTATCTCCTTAGCCACGGTTATAGCGAAGGTAATGGACAGTCTGCTTGACGTCGACTTAACAAAAAACATCAAACTGCACGACGGCCAGTTCGGTTTTCGGGCTGGTCTATCCACGGAAAGTGCGATCCTGTGCCTCAAGCAGACTGTGCAATACTACACGGCGCGTAGAACACCAGTATACGCGTGTTTCCTAGACCTGTCCCGGGCATTCGATATGGTTCCGTACGACCTACTGTGGACAAAAATGCGTCGAGACACTAGTCTGCCCCCGGAGATTGTATCCATATTTGAGTACTGGTACAGTCATCAGAAAAACACTGTTAGATGGGCGGATAGTAAATCGGACGAGTATGGGCTGGAGTGTGGGGTGCGACAGGGGGGTTGACCTCTCCGAAGCTGTTTAATTTGTTTATGGACCGCCTGATTGGAGAGCTGAGCGGCACTGGAATCGGATGTCATGTAGACGGAATCTGCGTTAATAATATTAGCTACGCGGATGACATGGTGCTGCTCAGCCCCTCAATCAGTGCGTTGCGCAAGCTGCTTAGTATATGTGAAGGGTACGCGGAGGCTCATGGGCTCAGATATAATGTGAAGAAAAGTGAGTTTATGGTTTTTAGAGCACCCAAAAAAGATTACTCAGAGGTACCACCCATCTCACTCTATGGTACACCGTTAAACAGAGTCACTCACTTTAAATATCTGGGCCACTAGCTCACCGAAGACCTTAAAGATAATATGGATTTGGAAAGGGAACGTAGGGCGTTGTCTGTTCACTGTAATGTGGTGGCTCGCAGATTCGCACGTTGTACTGAACAAGTGAAGGTAACACTATTTAGGGCATTCTGCCAGACCTTCTACACGTGCAGTTTGTGGATCAAATACACGCAGAGGACATACGATGCCCTGCGTGTACAATATAATAACGCGTTCAGGGTGTTGTTGGGGCTGCCGCGGTACTGTAGCGCGATTGGCATGTTCGCGCAAGCGCACGTGGGCGGATTTCACGCGATCATACGTAAGCGTTGTGCCTCGATGTTGGCGCGGGTGCGCGGCAGCCCCAGCGCCATCCTGGACGCGTGCGCCGGCCGATGGGACTCTGTACTGATGGCGCACTGGATAGGCCTTCACACGAGAGCAAGCACCTGACCACTTAACCTGTACTCTTACTAACACTAGGTTAAGAACATTGTTATTAACAAATTTATGGACAAAGTCTGAAATAAATTATTATTATTAATATTATTAATCATTTTCAAAAATCATTTACGCGCATGAACTTTCTAACCAGTTATCTCCAAATTTCACTCTGGCTTTAAGCGTACAAATTACGGAGAAGACATCTTCATTTAATCAGCTATCTAAAAAGGTACACAAGTAAAAAAAATTATTAAAAGATGCCGATGAAACAGTAGATAATGCTGGTAACGTTCGAATTTGCGAATTGTTGAAACATTTTAAAATTGTGGTGGTGTCTTGAATTGAATGGGGTCTTAGTCGATAATGCTGAAAAAGATAGAAATGACAATTGTTGAAATAATTTAAAACCTGAACCTGATTGCGCCAGCGTGAGCTGTAGCACAATACACCAACTATAATTACTGTGCGCAATCGGCATGTTGCTTATTTAATTCAGTTTGGAATACGAAATCCGCGAGTTTAATAATGTTGTGACATCACACAAACAATCAACATGGCGGAACGTTTACGTGCGTTCATAAAAATCCAATGATACGACTTAATGAAACTAGGCACAGCTTGAAAATCAATGCAACTAGCCTATTCATTGAGCTGTGGTACCTAACGAGTAACTCTTTATGTATCTGCTCCACGACAGATGCTGGAAACTAACAAGAAACATATTAAGTTAATAAGCATAAAGCACAGGTCAGTGCAATTCCTACCTTAAACGGTTGTTCATAATTATGATTTTAATCAAATGAAATTCTTAGGAAGTCGAAAGCTCGTCTGACCAGTAGTTGGAGTAACAAAGCTAGTGTAAAGCCCACGTCGCCGCATCGTCGCAGCCGGTGCTGACCAGCACGCGATCGGTTTCCGCGAGCAACTCGTGTATCGCCATTACTTGCATCATGTTTTATGAATCTGTATCTATGTTCGTACGTTAGAAAGATGTGTTTCTATCTAGCTGGCCCCGCTGAGTCACAACAACGAAACCGGTGTAGACTGTTAGCTTTTTGAGTATGGCTTGCCTAATTTAACGAACATTTTCCACACCTCTAAAATCTAAACAAAATTGACTTCCGCCACAAAGACAGAAATTTACATTGGAGGGAGTATCTCCAATACAATTTTCAAGTCTTTAAGCAATAGAATGACTAAGAACCCCGCTGGATGGAAACCGAAATTAAATGCCATCTCTATCTTTGTGCCGGAGGTATATTTAAAATTTTCGTTGGACTAGATATGTTCATTCAACAAGCTAACAGTCTACACCGATTTCGTTGCTGTGCCTCAGGGGGGCAGCTAGGTAGAAACGTGTTAGCAAGTGTGTCTGCTGAGTTTTACTCGCGCTACATACTCTTTGTTATTCATCAGTCGCTGGTAGCTGGTCTTCCCGCCGGCTAGACTGGCGGCCTACTAACGTGTATTTTGATAGCAGCAACGGTGCTGGCGACACCTCTGAGGCCCCCACCCCCGCTGTTGGACGCTTCGCCGCACCCAAACCGACTTCCGCCATAGCTAATGTAAGTATAATAACAACCGCCACATTATGTCCTGCAACATTTACATTTCATCACCAACAGCCTACAACCTAGTGGAATTAATGTTCTAACGTCGTGTAGGTATTATATCTACACTCTCACATTGAGAAGTGGACGTCAGGCCGACGCCACGTTAGTCTGAGAAACGTGTGACTAACATGGGGTCGGCGTATTTCAGTGTTTCGGGCGATTGGGAAAACTCTGGCTATGTCAGTCGGTCAGTCCGCTGATGACGAGCCGGACGTTTCAGGTGCTGCGCTGGCAGTGACGTGCTCGTCTAACGCGCGCTTACGAGGTCTGACAGTGTGAGTGGCCGCACACTTATTACACCAGTCATTATATAGACATACACAATAGACTTGACATTATTTTCAGCTCATAGTGTAGGTACCAGTATTTAGGTAGATAATGACTAAAATACAAGTATACCTACATAAAATACATTTAGTATGGTAAATGTAGTTTCTCTGATCATTTAGCCTTCCGTCGTGTATATTATCATCTCAGCATCAGCTTCCAGTGTTAGTCCATGTAGCTGGGAGCTTGACAATGTACATCGCATTATAAAGCACGTACTATGTATGTACGAGTATATCTACGAGTACATACAAATTTAGTTTTGTAATATAATTGTTTTGTGTAATAGCCATTCGCTGATATAATGAATGCACACATATTGCAGCCACTCGTCTATGGTTTGCACCGTGAGTCTGCGACTGTGTCGTACAACGAGCTTAGTTTAGTATTCAATGTGAACCAAGAGATGACTAGGTCAGATGACTAAGTCTATACAGAAATCAATTTAAATCACCATAGAGCCGACAACGTGGTCATACTCTTGTGAATCATCCAGTTGAAGTATTACTGAGCGCAGTCTCGAGCGTTTGGTTTGTTCCGACTGGCGCAACATTAGTCACGATGCCGTATGCTATGAAGCACGCTAATGTTCCTTGCTTCGTGTTGCAGGTAATCCACGGAGCTGGCCATGAGGAAGCTAACCGCCGGTAAGCATCGTTTCCTCATGCTTCGGGCGATAGTAGACTCGATACTTTTAGCATCAGCAGTACCTAGAGCAGTTTTTGGAAGCTGGCAACAGCGTCTGAACGCTGCACTCCGCACACATTCGGATGCCAGTCGCAGGATTTAATTAAGCTTTTGGCATCGGTGGAACGCGGCTCAATGCTTAGTTATTCTGAAATACACCGAGTCGCGTAAAACGCGAGGCAACATCGAAGAAGTCACTGAAATGCGCAATGTAGCCTTCGTGAATGAACGCAAGCAATCGTCAAACCTCTATGCAGGATTTAATGAAGACGCAAAGTTAACGCAAGCAGTCGTCTAACCGCTATGCAGAATTTAATGAAGACGCAAAATGAATGCAAGCTGTCGTCAAACCGCTGTGAAGGGTTTAATGAAGACGCAGAATTACCGGTTAACCATGCTCAAAGTATCGTGTCTGCTATGGCCCTAACATAATGATGCTTTATTGAAGTAACCTCAGCAAAGGCAAATTCTAGTAAGTCCTAAAATCAAGCAACATCAATAGTTAAATGATATTGATGTTCGAAGTCCCTGTATTAATGTGCCGAATAACAATGACCAGAATGTGAGAGTGCCATGAGGAGCCAGCAGTGCGTGTGCTTGCGCGCGCGAACACGTCATAAAATAACACTTGACGTCGCCGAGTCAAAGCCGTGTCTTCAATTCCTGGACGTCAGTTGTTATTTTATAACAAATTTATAGAATACATTAATATTAATAATTTATCATGCAAAGCCTGGCTATAAAAAAAACTAAGTTATATTGTAAATAGTAGTAGTAATATGTAGTATCTATACAGGGTGGATTTTTGAGATGGGCAATAAGTACAGCCACATTAACCGTTGTAGCTAGAAGAAAACGGTCTTAGGAGACTGTCCTTAACTTTTTGAGACATTTTGATCTGCATTCACAGATTTAAAAAAAATTGTACAGTCACCAAGAAAATGGGGAGTTTTCACAAAAACTATTTTTGATGCCAATCGATCCTGTTTCTTATAAGGATCAAAAAACTCAACGGGACCAACTGAGGTTTGAGGACTAGAAAAGTCAGAAATCGCAAAAATCTTTTCCCATACATTTTGTAAGAAAAAAACTCCAACATACTTTAATATGATAGACAAACCAGCCAAACAGAAACAAAAAATTTTAACTTCGAACGAATATTCGTTATAATTTTATTTACTATAAGAACAAGATAGTTTGTTGCTTGTGACGTCCAAAGTTCTGAGAAAAAAAACCAGCCAAGTGCGTGTTGGACCTAGCACAATGAAGGGTTCCGTAGTCTGGATGAATTTATTGCAAAAATAAACTTGTAACATTGTAATTGAAAAACATGTTCTCCCATACATCGATATACGTCACGGTCAGTTCTCTGCAAGTGTAAGTTTGTAAACGATTTTCGGACTTTTCTCTTTACTTGTGTTAAGAGACCTTGCTTCTTTCCAAATGCTAAATTTCATCATTCTAGGTTAACGGGAAGTACCCTGTAGGTTTTGATGTATTTGCGAATATCAAAATAATTATGTCGTATAAATGACCGTATAAACAAACCTCAGTTGTTCCCATTGAGTTTTTTGATCCATAAAAGAAACAGGATCGATTGGCATCAAAAAAAGTTTTTGTGAAAACTGCCCATTTTCTTGCTGAATGTACTTTTTTCAAAATCTGTGAATGTAGATCGAAATCTTTCAAAAAGTTAAGGACAGTCTCTTAAGTCCGTTTTCCTGTAGCTACAACGGTTAAGGTAGCTGTCCTTGCTGCCCCATTTCAAAAATCCACCCTGGATAATAAAAATGAAATGCCGGTCGTTGGCAATAGTCCGAATCAATTTTCGATTTAATCAAAGCATGCAGTAAACTCCTCGGCTAATAACTTGATCGAAGCGAGCAGTAAACTGCTCGGCTAATAACTTGATCGAAGCAAGCAGTAAACTGCTTGGCTAATAACTTGATCGAAGCAAGCAGTTAACTCCTCAGCTAATAACTTGATCGAAGCAAGCAGTAAACTCCTCAGCTTATAACTTGATCGAAGCAAGCAGTAAACTCCTCAGCTTATAACTTGATCGAAGCGAGCAGTAAACTGCTTGGCTAATAACTTGATCGAAGCAAGCAGTAAACTGCTTGGCTAATAACTTGATCGAAGCAAGCAGTTAACTCCTCAGCTAATAACTTGATCGAAGCAAGCAGTAAACTCCTCAGCTTATAACTTGATCGAAGCAAGCAGTAAACTCCTCAGCTTATAACTTGATCGAAGCAAGCAGCAAACTCCTCAGCTAATAGCTTGATGCCCTTTTGCACCTACCTATATAGATAGATGTAGATTACTGAGAAATCTAAAAACAAGTAAATATATTTTTTTGTCAAGGTTCATACATCAATACCAAGTTTCAAATGAATTTTAAGCAAACAAACTTTAACACCCCCTTAACTATGGAATAAAAAAAAAAATTCAATGGTGCCGATTCTCTTGTACACCGAACTAAACTATCACTAAAATTCCATACTTTAGGCTATGAGAATCTTAGAGCTATTCTGCAAATAAAATTCTTTAAACTAAAAAATAATTTTGACACAACTAAAATAGAATTTGACAATCGCGAAACCACGTAGTACCCGTGGCGCGCAGGGAGTGCGCCTCGACGTGTTTTATATGGAATATTTCACTTTTTGTATTTAAAACATGAAAAAATATTACCTACATGTTCAGGTTTAGGGGTTGGGTTTCATAAAGGGGGTCGAGATTTTTATTATTGTTGCGATAGGACGCACCATTTTCGAGATATAAGCAAAAGAAAAAATAAATACAGTACTGTTTTTCCACGTGAAGTCGAGATGTTGGTGTGAATTTTAGTTCATGACAACTTATTTTAACCCACACCTTTTTGATTGCGATTAAAAATTGTCAGAATTAGTCTGGTTTGGTATTTTACAATCAAAATTTTAGGTGAAAAATGTCAAATTCAGAATAGCAAAATTGGCATTTTCACTAAACTAAAAACTCTACTATCTTAGTGCTTTCAAACTAAAATATAGTTAAATTGTGTCACTTTAGTCTATTTCAGAATGGGAAATCGTCGTTTGACAGGATTAAACTTAATTTTAGTGATTTTTAGTCTAGAGGCATTTGTGACAAGAGAATCGGCACCAGTGTCAAACCTTATGACTTATTTAATTTATGTCAATATTAGTACCCAGTTTCAAGTTTATTAACTCCAAGAATAAAATTTTACTTACAAATGAAATCCCTTTTCACCCCCTTAGGGGTAGAATTTCCAAAAAAAAACCTTCCTATTGCTCACTTTCGTTTTGTAAGTTTGTGGCGGCATCTACATCGCCAAATCTACATCACACTGACGTCACGCAAAATCCTGCATCGCGCAAGCAGGGTTTACTGCGCGACTTGCATATATAGAACGTCCCGACATCAATCGTCAGGCAGTTGCCCGCCAGACACGACACCCGTCTGGTCGGAGGATCTTCCCTTTTCTATGGAGGATGAGCGACCTTTACACCCTGATCCTCATACCTCTAAGTTCTTGTGCAAAATTTCATGTTTCTACACCCAGCGGCTTAGGCTGTGCGTTGTTTGTGAATGAATGAAGATTTTTTTTATTTTTAAGTAAATATAAATGATACGCCCTATGAACGTGCATTTTGTTGCTGTGATAAGCCTTGGTACACGCACAGTGAAAACTTCCTAATGAAAGGGCCAAACAAAGACGTAACGAAAATTCGAACAATTTTAAAATTGTAAACACTCGTTTCATGCATAATATTTACTTCATTTCAAGACTTCATTGATATCTATGGGTGATATTATGCTTGTTCCAAAATTTTTGCCAAAACCCCTTAGGATAGCTGCTATTTCGATATTCAGAGCATTTTTATCTTATGCTAGCCAGTAAGGATTGAAACCGGAAATGTTTTAACGCATTTCTAGTCGTTCTAAAACTAAAATCTTAATATTTTAGTTAATTATATAATACCCCTGAATTTATATTCAGAGCAATTTTTTGTATGTTAGCCTTAGTGGCTAACATACAAAAAATTGCTCTGAATATAAATTCTTCTGGATTAAAACCGAAACTATGTATTTTTTTTTAATATTTTTTTGTGTTTTTTTGGGATACTTCTCTTTGCTGTCAGACGTGGGGTATTTTTCAGCCTTCTCCTTTACGTTTACGTTGCGCGTTCGTACTAGTGCCTCAGGTCAGAAATGTTAGTTTTGTTCTACGTCATTAACTAGTCCCAAAATTTGCCTTTGATCGGGTTTGTACAGTACAGTCAACAGCACGTCAGTAGCAACAATTTGATACTAAGCGCCTCAGTGCGGTTTGATAGGCATGTGTTACCACTGACGTGCGTTTGCCCGTACCACTCGCGAGCTTGTTATCTATAAACGTACAGTTGTTTTATTTGCACAATAAGTTTGATTTATGTAAATTTATTTGTTTGTTATGTTTATTTTGCGTTTACGTTGCTTGCAGCTATGCGCGCTCGCGTCGCGCGATGAACTCGCACTGACGACGTCCGTCGCTGGTGACCGCGACCGCTATACTAGCTCAATCGTACGCGTCGACCGCGCGACACTACGGCACACGGCCGACAAGCCACTCGTCACACGCACCCCACACGACTCACCACACGTACAACTCGCACAACTAGCACTCACGGGCTCAACAGACCACGTCACACAACGAATGGTGATCAAAATGTGCAACTAGATGTAATCCTTAGTGGTGATGGGTGAGTGGCCGCGCCCGGGCGCCGTGCGGCCCGTGCGACCCCTGCGGACCGCACTCTAACAACTTACAGTTGTTCATCGCCCATAGACAACAATTAGAACTGTCAAACATGTTCTTAACAAAATGTGCACATTGTTGTCAGCACTGCTAGAATTTATATTTATTTAAATTATTGTTTCTGCTTCAGCACCCCCAAAATCTATGAAAATTATACAAATGTCCAACAGCTAGAATTTTTCCATTACCGCACTCTTGAACAAATATACATTTTAATAATTTTTTAAGTTTTTTAAATGGGATCAGGGTAACCCTTGAAAATACTTAAAATCCCGCATATTTTATCTGTAACCTTCGATCAATAATGCACTAGATTCCCGGTAAGCGCTTCAAACACGGAACGAAAAATAAGACCACAGATACGGTTGTGGTCTTATTTCAAATTAGTATGGTCCAATCATAGCCAACGTTAAGACGTCTAAATGCCACAGTGCGCGTAAAAATATTTTGTAAATAACCACCGTAACACCAAGATTTTGGATGGAATATGTTTTTTTTTTCGGTAAGTTTATTATCAGTAAGTGTTTTTCAAAAAATCAAAACAGAATTAAATAGTAAATATAAATCAATTAACAAATATTAAGATTGTATGACCAATGTTTGTGAGTTTTGTGACAACGCACCAACTGTTGTAACAATCATCGACTGTTCTGGAACAGGGAATGCTTGTTGTAGTATTGTTATTTTATATTTTATATATGTTTTTAGATTTCCTAGCGACCCATTTCGCTGTGCAGAATGGGTATCTATTGTCGCGAAAAAAAGAGGAAAAGAAATATATAAGCCTTATAAATATTCAACAAATTGTTCGATTCATTTTAATAGATTGGACATAACTGGAAACACGCAAAGGCGTAGATTACTAAAAACAGTGCAACAGTAACAATAAATATTTTTGAACTTAAATAAAAATTACTTTTAATTTTCAAGCGACATGACATTATATTTGTTTCTCCGACGACAGAAAGATTTAAATTTGCCATTGTAATTAAACTTTATGTTTGAGTATCAAGGCTTATAATAAACTGAATTTGTTATTATATTTTTTTTTCAATATTTCATAGAAATAAATATAAATGTACATATATAGTGTGAACAAACGTGGCCACTTGAGTGACGTATCTTTGTTCCTGGTTTGACTCCACTCATTCCTTATCCAAGCGGCGAGCCTCAGTCGTAATTTTTTATTGCTTTTATTAGCACTTTGTAATTCGAACTTTAAAACAAGCACGTAAGGTTGAATTTGTTTTGATGTATGTTTGACTTTATTGTTTTTTGTACATAGCTTTGTGAATACAACTTTAAGCATTGCATTTAAGTTGAATTTACATTAATGTATATTTATTTAAACTAGAATTACGTAAACACAATGGCGACAGTTTTAAGAGAACTTTTGTATGGAATAGTGTATCTAGTGCATTATTGATCGAAGTCTGTAACCAACCCTACCATTTAAACTATTTCGATGGCATTCGAAATCGCAAAGTGAAAGCCCTTAAAATGACATGCAGCTTCCACGTCACACGGGTGGGCCACCGGACTGCATGCAATATCGTGTATTCCCGTTCGTCCCACTGCCATCGTCCCACTGGTGGGACGAACGGGAATTTAATCAATAATATTAAATTTATTCCCGTTCTTCCCACTGATATTGTTAGTGGGACGAACGGGAATAATTTAGTAATTTTATTTTTAATCCCCATTGGTCCCACTAAATAATTAGAGTCTGGTTGTTCAATGGTAAAAAATCTTATAAGTATCTATTTTTTATAAATAAAAGGAAACCGTGACTGACTGAGATCTATCAAAGTACAGCCGAAAACTACTGGGATTAGTAACGTGAAATTTTGCACACGGCTTCCTTTTAAAATGTAGAGGAGCACTAAGAAGGGATTTTTAGAAATTCCACATATATGGGGATGAAATGGTATTTTGTTTGTTTTGAAAAATCTTATTCCTTGAGTTAATAAACTTGAAACTTAGCACAAAAGTACTAGGCTTGCATGAATTCACAAGACGGTATTGTATTCATGAAACGTTGTGCACAATTTCTGAGTAGTAACCTAATAATCCTATTAGTAGGATAATACTAATGATTGAAATACTATCGTGAGTTCATGCAAGCCTAGTACTTGTCGTCCTAGAAGGAATACGTCAAATTACAAGTCATCCTGAATATAAAAAATAGATAGACGATACATATATTAGAAATAAGTGTTTTTACCATTGAAAAACCAGACTCAAATTTACAGTGGGACCAATGGGAATTCAAAATAAAATTACTAAAATATTCCCGTTCGTCCCACTAACACAATCAGAGGGACGAACGAGAATAAATTTAATATTATTGATTGAATTCCCGTTCGTCCCACCAGTGGGACGGCGGTAGTGGGACAAACGGGAATACACGTGCAATATGGCGGCGCTCGCGTTGTTCGTGTTTGTTCTAAATTTATATATTTTTTATGCATTCCAACGATACGTAGAGAAAGAATTATAATAATAATAAATCTAGATCTATTGTTTATGTACTTAGTTGAAAATTACATTTTATATGAATTGATCTCGCACGACCACTGTTGTTTTCGTAGTAAATTATTGTGATTGTGCACGAAATCGATTGATTTCGATCAATTTTGTTCATTAGTTCTGAGAAAGGGAAAAATAATTTAAACAAAACTATTTGTGATTTGAAAAGTCGAGTTCTTTGTTTTGTATGTGGCTGAAAGGAATTTTTCAATTAAGTTTATGAATGAATGATGAATTGATGGGAAATTATAAATATTCGCCTTAAGTGTTCCGAAAAATTTCGCGAGACTGACGATTGATCACTTTTTCCGAGAAACTTCTTTTGATTTTGAACATTTAAAAATATCATCAACATCGTTAAATGGTCTACTTGCATGTGGCTGAACGACTTTTTTCAACTTCGATACAAAATATAGCAAATTTTTTTTTTTGAAAAAAACCTTTTTGTTAAACCCTGTCAGTAATAAGACTGTTTAACACTAAATAAAACAGTCATTCTGTGCCGAAAGAAAGACGGCGTTAGTTAGAAGATGCTGTCTATGATTCTGTCTTCTAGGAGCATAAATATTGAAAAACATCTGATCAATCACCTGATTCTCTATGGATTTATGTTGTTACCTCTCACCTCCGGCAGGGGTCGCTACCACAAGTTCCAGCGACCAGCCATTGAGGTTCTCATAGTGTCTTCTCTCACCAGCAAGGGACTTGCTCTAACGCCGTGTCTTTCTTTCGGCACATAATGACTGTTTTATTTAGTATAAATCAGTCCTATTATATGCCTACCAGAAAGACACGGCGACGGCATCTGCTGGTGAAGGTACTATAAACGCTATGTGAAATTAATAAAATCGTTAAAGAATGAAAGAAAATCGTTTCAGATTAAACATTATCATTTATTAGTAATTACCCTTATTAGTAAAATAATATTCCTACTAAATATAATCATTTAGAATCACAATAAACAATTTGGTACTTCAAAACTATTAACTTTGGCACATAAAACCGATTTATTCTTATTAAAAACCTGAGAAGTTTAGTCGTAACAAGTCTTCCTCTTCATTATTTGAAGTTTTAATAATTTCTCTACCTTTATCTAATCTTTAAATATGGATTAAATCCAACCCGCTATGATAGTTCTTGTAGCTGGTTTAATTTCACCTTTTATTGACACAAATAAACTAGTAACGTTACTATTATGACGCCTATTTTGAGAAGTTTGAATCACATGTTTAATGTCTCAAGGGACATAATATTAGCATCAATAGTTTTGCGTGGATGTGACGCATATCTTCCCCCAAATTGTTTATTTTCGTGTTTTGTCCTTACCTTGCGTCATGTGTACCGCTAATATTTTCGTGTTTTGTCCTTACCTTGCGTCATGTGTACCGCTAATAAACGTATTTTCTTTCTTTTATTTTTTCCAATAAATCATGGTCCTTTAATAAAGACTATGCAGACTGTCTATATTCACTTGTATCTGTTTTTGATCCGAATTTGGGCCAAAATAAAAAATAATCATCTATGAAATGGTTTTGTGATATATCCAATAAGATAAGGTCGTGTATTCTTGTGCCTGATGCTAACAGTAAAATTATTGCAGTTCTTCTTGAAATATCAAAAACTGAAGAGATCTGCTAAAAATCATGCAACGTCTTTCTATCTGGGTTTTTATGATTAATATTATTCATGGCACAAAACGATAGCCACCTTTTTATAGTGGCTTTGTAAGTATTTAGAGTGCTTTTGCGCCAGCTATTACTCAATAACTTATTAGTTTCATACCTACTCCAGTTAGCTACCTGGTCTGACCACCCCCAAAGTTCCAAGCCTGAAGGGACAACTTACCCAACTGCCGGGGGCAGAACCCCATCGACCGATCTCTAAGGTTATTCCGTAGATCTGCTATCGGTACTGGATTTGATAGTGCCCTAGCTTGTAGATCGGTCAGCCAAAAGCACTGATCCAACTGTGGTGCTATTACTATGTATGTTCCATTGGCCCTGTTTAGATGATCCAGCATCCAAGGGATCAGGTTGGGATGGGGGAACACCCAGCCCAACGGAAAGTCCCAATCTTGACTGAAGGCGTCGCAAAACATTGCTGACCCATCTGTTGAGACCCAAGTTACGTATTGTGGGTCAAGTGCGGTTTCTTTTGACGCGAACTAGTCTATGTCTGGAACGCCCCATTTTTTGAATATGAAGTTCATGGCTTGGGATTGTAGTTGCCGTTCAGGAACAGGTTTTCCTCTCGACAGGCCATCCACAATACCGTTTAACCTAGAGGTATTATGCCGACAGCGTTATATTGTGCTGCTCGGTTAGGTGAAGGAGTTTGTTTGTTAGGTCTAATAATTATTATTATTTAATTATTATTAAGGCTAAGGATATGAGTAGTAGCAGGTATTGTCTTGTTTTCCATAAAATTATTTGTACTATTATTGTTTTCCATAATCGTCCCCCCTCATAATATTTACTTGCACTATTATCATTTATGCTAATAACGCTTGTCATATCAACTTATTAATCATAACTTTTATTTGTCAAAAAATTAGTTTTCATAATAACGTGTGTTATAATTATTAGTTTCTATAAGTAACACATTACATAATTGATACTTGACATAAGCAACATTTAATATAATTTAGAAACATTTATTGTTTGTAATCAAATTATTTATTACAGCAAACAATCTTTAAATAATAAACAGTTTGTCAAATTCGAAACGGTTAGGTTAGAATTATGACCAAACAACGCGCGAAGGCGAGCGAGCGTAGCGAGCGTGCCGCGGTAGCGGCCGCCGAGTGCTAGATTTCATCTTTTGCAAAGCAAGCATGCATGGTAGATTAGGTTTATTTTTAGGTTTCCTTGTTAATAAAAAAAACTGTATCGTATAATCACATTATGATTAATCAACTGAACTAGCATTGTTGTGCTAGTATGTGCAAATTAATATTATGGTGAATAAATGGAATGGAAAACGAAATTATTGAAAATGAAAAATATAGCAAATAAATTTATCGATTAAAATTATTATGACACTTGATCGATTATGACCAATGAAATTAGTAAAAATGATTTATTGTAATTTCACGATTATGGCAACTGAAGAGAGACCGAAAGGCAACGCTATTAAGAGTAATATTTTGCCTCCATATACTCGTATTATGCGCAGACAACGCCTGTGGCTCTGGGTTTACTTTATGGTCAAGTGAAAATAGAAGATGGAGGTCGATTCTTGTCATCCAGTCCCTGTGTTGTAGGAACTGAATTACATCCAGACGAGAAGTTAACTGGAAATGCCGAGTTGAGACATGTAAATTTAGACTCTTTAAATTGAAAATAGGGCGTAACTTGTTTTATATTCTCTTGTAAGGGTAATGTAAAGGAGGTTTTGTTAAAAATGGTATGCGACTCTGCGTATTTCCAGTTTCCTATGGCTGCGTTCTGGCCTTGTATAGAATGGAAAGACGCTGCGACTCTCCGCTATTATTTTTTGAATATTCTGTCTGGCTTCCAATTGTTTCCATGTTTAATAAACATGGAATTTTAGGCAACCGCCTCTGAACACCCTGCTTTGATTGACACTTATCTTTAACATTGGCGGGGTCTTGAGGGTCTGTACGACGAAAGGAATGTTTTTTTATAATGATTCTTGTATTTTTTGTTCAGTTAAACTTATTTTTCTTATTAAAATTTGTTTTATATGAGGGGTTGAAAGTTTTATTATTTACCTGATTGTGTTTTGTGAATTTATTTTCATCTTTTAAATAACTTAGCATGTTGAGCCAAACTTGGGAGCCTCCTAAAGAATAAACCAGAGGAATGAGCGTATCTCTGTTGAAGAGATGCTCTGCACTAGTTGGAATATTTTGTAACGCTAATTTAAGATTGATGTTATTACTTACCTTCTTTTAAAACGCGGACACGTCTTACTTCAAAAAATTCTGTTTGCTTGCCACATATGACTTGCATACAGGATTTCATATTTTTGTATGAAGGAGACGTTGGACCACATTTTTCAGATAACTTATTATATAGAGTGTTTGCATTGAGCCAATTTACACCCTCCTGTAAAGCACTTTTCTAAACTTGCCTATTTTCCAAAACAGCTTTTGACTATCTCGCTAACAATTGTTCCGTACTAGCCTAATAATCCGTACCTTTACGCTAGTTGAACTCTGCTAATAATCCGTACCTTTACGCTAGTTGAACTCTGCTAATTTTGCGAGGTCGGCTACGGGTACCTACAATCTTAGATTCGTCAAAACGTATTTTCAAAACTTGAATTTACGGAATCGCAACCGTTTATACCCGTTGTCCCCGTACGCCGTGTCCCCGTCCTACGCGGATAGCGGTACTTCAATTAAATATTTAAAAATACTTCCCGTTGTCCCCTTGTTTGGTTTTACATTCAAAAATATGTTTCTGGCACTCGCCGGCCGCTGCCGCGGCACCGTTCGCTTCGCTCGCTCGGCTCGTGCGTTGTGAGGTCACAGTTCTAACCTGTTTCGATTTAAAAAAAGTTTACTTCCCGTTGTCCCCGTTAACCGAATGTTTGTTATGGGGACAACGGGAAATAAATTTAATCACGTCCCGCTGTCTCCGTGGCGGAGATATGGCATACGGGGACAACGGGAATAAACTTGTACTTTGATACTATTATACTTATAAATCGCACTAATTGTCGTGAAAATTTGCGGCATTTGAACTACACAGTCTGATAAGTATGTCACTTGGTTAATGAAAGTATACGAGGATCCGAACAGGTTCCGACCTGTTTGTACATGCGCCGCTTACACCTTTTGTTAGGTGGCGGCAAGGCAAAGCCTTCCTCGTCTTCCGAAGACGAGGTACTGCTTTACGATGAGTTTGAGCTCTCAGCTCTTCGCCCTCAATCCGGAGCAGCGATTTGAGCTACAGGTTCAGGTACAGGATCCTCTGAGTTCAACCCTTTGACAGTCAGCTGTCAAAACGCATTTCAAAAAAACTGATCGTGACCTTGACGTGGCCCCGCCCCTTTTAGGTTTGCTTGCGATAAAACCCCGATTTCTCGCTATTTTACTATGAAACCCATATAAAACTTCTTCAAAGTTCAAAGTTTTTATTAATGCGATTTTTGGTGATACAACAAGGTCTTAAAAATATTTTATAGTAGCTCAAAAATCTACCTTATATGGCATGCATTGTTAAATTACAATATAAGAGATTAAGTTATACATTACATGCAACATAAAGAACTAATTAATGTCCATAAATAATTTAATTTAAGATTTAATATATTGTAATAGATTAATGGACATATGTATAAGAACATTACATTAAAACATAAATACAAAAAATGGTCAGTCACATGAAAATTTGTCAACTAGGAATTCGTCAATGATATCTATTTAAAAATTATTTAGTTTACGTTTAAATTGTGTCAAGTTTCAATCTTTTATGTCATTTGGTAGTTTATTATACATTTTTTGAGCCATGCAAAGTATGCTCTTGTGCATAAGAGCGGTTTTTGAACTTCTTAGGCATAATTCATGTCGATATGTTGGTCTTATGGATCGATAGCTTTGATCTGAAGCTTTTTTAAATAAATCACCGTTTTTCTTTACGAACAAAGCAGTCTCGTATATGTAAAGACAAGGTAATGTTAGTATTTTTAAGATTATAAAATGCGGTTTGCAACTTTCTGTTGATTTAAGATTGCATATGGATCTAATGCACCTCTTTTGTGCTTTAAAAATATCAAGTTTTTTACAGGAATTTGCCAAGAAAATTACTCCATAACGTAATATGGAATCTACGTAGCCATAATACGCGGTCACGACAGCCGCCTGATTTACTATTTTGCTGAGTTTATAAACAGCAAAGGCAATCTTGGTCAATTTTGTAATTAAGATCGATGCATGTTCTTTCCACGTCAATTTAGAGTCTATTGTCAATCCTAAAAATTTAATATGTCCTACTTCTTCAATTGTATTATTATTAAAACTTAGATTAATGTCAGAAGTGGTAATTCTTTGTCGAAACTGCATGATTTTAGTTTTATTTAAATTAAGAATTAAATTATTTTGTTCAAGCCAAGCAATTGATTGTTGTAATGCATTTTTAATGTCATTTTCATGTTTTGTATTTAAATCATCATGCCTAATAATTAAAGTGCTGTCATCGGCAAAAAGAACCATAGGAAAAGTGACGTGTTTTGGAAAGTCATTTATATAGACCAAAATCAATGGTGGGCCTAATACGCTGCCTTGTGGCACGCCAAATGTAATTTTACGTTTTCCTGAAATGTATTTATATTCTCTTTTATCCTTTTTGCAAATTCGTCTAACTTCCGTACACTGTGTTCTATTGTCGAGGTAGGATTTCATAAGAGAGAGAGCGTTTCCCCTTATTCCGTAAGCACTTAGTTTTCCTAACAAAATATTATGATCGACTAGATCAAAGGCTTTCGTCATGTCCATAAATATAGCGCTAGTGGGAATTCTTTGATCAATATCTGGCATTATAATATTAAGGAAGTCATAGATAGCCAAGTTTATGGATTTGTTTTTCCTAAAGCCTTTCTGTTCCTTAACTAAGACGTTGTGTTTGGTGAAGAAGGAATACATACAGTTATAAATAATTTTCTCAAATATTTTTGATATTACCGGTATAAGCGCAATTAGTCGGTAGTTATTAATGTCAGTCTTATCACCTTTTTTAAATAGAGGCTTAATTATAGTGGGCTTTAGTTTATCAGGATAGATTCCAGAGCAAATGCTTAAATTAATTATAAGACAAATGGGACCTGATATCACTTGGGAAACGAATTTTAGTACTTTTGTTGAGACATCATCATAACCTACGCTAACTTTATTTTTTAGGTCTTGTATTATACGATACACTTCATTAGGCGGAGTCGGAGCCAAGAATATTGAATTATTGCATATATTTGGAGTCTTACAACTAACAGATTTTGAGGCTTTTGAAAGTAATTCTGCTTGCTCTACGAAGTGATTGTTAAATGCGTTCGCTATCAAACTCAAAGCATTTATTTCAATTAAACCATTTACAGGCACTTTTGAATTGTCAAGGAATCGGTCAGTCAGAAATATGAAGCTAGTTGCCCATTCCAAAGCGCAGTAGGTAGGTACCTATGGAGAAGAACGGGCAAGAAACTCCACGGACACTCTTTTAAATAAATTGTTACAAAGTATTTGTTACATCATTCATGTTGAAATTAAACATGTGAGAACAATGTAGAAAGACGTGCACGTTAGAAGCGTCCGTAATAAAAATATAAAACAAAGAACAATTCAAAAATTTAAATCAGCCAAGGCAGCTAAGAGTTGACCTGTCCCAACTGTTTTTTTTTTTTGGGTGGGAAATCATCAAATGACTCCTCCCGCTCTGGGCGGAGCGAGAGGGAGTGTCAGACTTTTACTGACTAAAACCCACCCGTGTTCCTTCCGTTGCCTGTGTGCCGGGGCCGCGATATACTCACACCTGTATAGTACTCACACCTGTGCTCTGAAATTATATAATACAAACGAAATTGATTTTATACAATGCAAAAATAGTCTTAAACTCTTCAGCAGCTCCAACAGTGTTTTCAAATGTTAATCAAATAGTTGTGGTTGTGGAGCAGGACCAGCATTGAGCCAAGCATTTTTATCAGCGATGTAATCCCCCAACTTAAAAAATGCCTGCCTGCATAGTGTGCGTTTTATACAAGATTTGAATTTCGTCTCATTCAGTTGAAGTATGTGGGGAGGAATTTTGTTATAACATTTTAAACAGTATCCCATGAAAGATGAGTCCACTTTAGCCAGTCTGAAACCTGGTTGAACTAATAAGTCCCTATTTCTTGTACTATAATTATGTCTATCACCTCTTTTACTAAAAAGGTGTACATTATTTCTTACGTGCATGATGTTTTCATAGATATATTGACAAGGTACCGTCATGATGTTAATATCCTTAAACAGTTCCCTTAGAGAGTCACGCCTGCGGAGATGTCTGCAGCCCGTCCCCATAGTAAAATACCGTAAGACATGATACTATGAAAGTAACTAAAATAGACCAGCCTCGCGGTATCTACATCAGTAAATTGACGGATTTTTCTGACAGCATATGCTGCTGAACTTAGCCGTCCTGCAAGAGATGTTAAATGAGGACCCCATTGTAACCTTGAGTCGAGCGTGATCCCCAGGAAAACAGTTTCTCTTGTTGACGACTTCTATCGACGAATTCTAGTTTCTCTTGATTCAATACTATCTCACAATCAGTACTTTTGACATTTGGTAAAGAAAATTTTATGCACTTCGTTTTTTTTTCCATTTAATACTAAATTATTAGCAGTGAACCAACTTTGGACCTGCATTAGGGCGTTATTTACGTCGTCAAAATTTGTGGCACGTCTATCTACCTTAAAAATTAAGGAAGTATCGTCAGCAAATAACACCATTTGTGTTTGATTTTTTAATAAATGGAGTAGATCATTGACATAAACTAAAAAGAGGAATGGACCCAATATCGAGCCTTGTGGCACGCCCATTTTTACTTTTAAACCTAGTGAATTGACACCGTTTATTTGGACTTTCTGTTGTATATCATTTAAATAAGATTTTACTAAATTGAGCGCAAGTTTTCCAAGTCCGTAATGCTCAAGTTTCAAGAGCAAGGTTTCGTGATCGACGCAATCAAATGCCTTGGAGAGGTCACAAAAGATTCCTATGGCGTCTTGGGCCTCTTCCCACGCGCTAAAAATGTGTCTTAATAAGGTTACACCGGCGTCGGTCGTACAACGTCCTTTGGTGAAACCATACTGTTGATCATGAAGGATTTTATTTGTGTTAAAATGATTGAGCATTTGATTAAGCATTACCTTTTCAAACACCTTGCTGAAAACCGGCAACACGGACACGGGTCTATAATTATTAGTCTTTACTGTCCCCGGATTTGAAAACTGGTATTACCTTACTGTATTTCATTAAATCCGGGAAGACTTCTTGGTCCACACACAAATTAAATATTAATGCTAAGTAAGGCGCTATGGTCTCATTTATGGAAGAACATACTTTAATGGACATTCCCCAAAGATCTTCGGTTAATTTGATCTTAATTTGCTTAAAAGCTTTTATTACTGTTAAAGGGTTAATATGCTTAAAGTTAAATTCAATCGGGCAAGCTGAAACATTCGCCCTTACTAAATCAAAAGAGAGCGAGGGCGAGGAATTTAAGGTTTCAGTAGTTTTAAGTGGGATACTGGTGAAGAAATTTACAAATTCTTGAGCAACTTCTTTGCTATCGCAAACGAGACCACCACATGACGTCTTCAGTGTGTAGTCAGAATTATGCTTTTTGTTCCGGTTCGTTTCATTATTGATAATTTTCCAAACCGTCTGTATTTTATTGTCTGCTATATCACTGGGGTTTGTTAATGTAGTACCATTACGACGTATTTCTGTTATATATTCACGTGGAGGACAATAACTGTTTTCACTTGTAATTTTCCATGTATCCTTATGTTTGAACATTGGAACC
The DNA here is from genome assembly GCA_916701695.1 of Agrochola macilenta. NCBI lineage: Eukaryota > Metazoa > Arthropoda > Insecta > Lepidoptera > Noctuidae > Agrochola > Agrochola macilenta. The sequence goes on along the minus strand of OU753552.1, from coordinate 28,786,547 downwards.
TTTGATTTATTATTTGATGTCAATATCTTATGATTATTTTTGGCCTTTTGTGTCAATCTTATTATTTTCTTAAGTCTCTTTGTGTAATTTTTAAGTTTTGTTAGGTTTTTAGTATTAGGTTTTGCTCGTAAATGCCAAAGAAGTTGTCGTTTATTTTTACTGCAACGTTTGATACCGGGTGTCAACCAAATCGGATTCCTTTTTGACTTAATCGTTTTACTAATTAAGGGGAAGCACAAATTATAAAACAGCTGGAATATAAGAATAATATAAGACTTATAAGAATGTGGTTTACAATAAAACGAGCCTGATAACACTAAAAAAAAGTTTTGTTATTTTCACCCATTTTTCTCATTCAAGAACATAAATACCAAATTTCTGCATATTTTTACATTATAAAATAATTTTTCTACGAAGATTATTAACTTTCCAATAAGAAAGAACAATATTTTAACATAAAACCATTAAAAAATACGTTCAAATAACGAATTGAAACGCATCATAGAATTTCGCGGCGCCAACCCGACTCACTCAACGCTCTGTAATTATTGTAAACATGTCAAAGTTGTTTATGTTGAGAGATAAGTTGCAAGTTTGTGGGATTATCTAAATGTTACAAACGCTTAAGGACGCGTTTGCAAAATTGATAGGTATAGAATCGAACTACTACGTCGACACGGGTCACACACACAAGTGTACGCTCGGTTAGCTGCGGGAATAGTAGCTAAGTGAACTAATTTTATACTTTGGTTTTTTTTTTTTTTTCTAATGTCTTTATATTACTTGGTACCTACAAAAAACATTTTAGTACTGTTCTTTATATTTTTACTAACCTCCGGACTTGATGCAGTGACCTGAAGGTGTACTTCGGTGACTGCTACTGGAACTCCTCGATGAGTAGAACTAGGTGTGCCGAGTTTGGGCTCGTTTTGTTAGTTATGATGAGATCTTACCTCCGGACTTGATGGAGTGACCTGAAGGTGTACTTCGGTGACTGCTACTAGAACTCCTCGACGAGTAGAACTAGGTGTGCCGAGTTTGGGCTTGCTTTGTTAGTTATGATGAGATCTTACCTCTGGACTTGATGGAGTGACCTGAAGGTGTACTTCGGTGACTGCTACTAGAATTCCTCGACGAGTAGAACTAGGTGTGCCGAGTTTGAGCTCGTTTTGTTAGTTATAATGAGATCTTACCTCCGGTTTTGATGGAGTGACCTAAATAAAGGTGTACTAACTAACTAACAAAACGAGCCCAGACTCGGTACACCTAGTTCTACTCGTCGAGGAGTTCCAGTAGCAGTCACCGAAGTACACAGGTCACTCCATCAAGTCCCAGTCGAATAGGCATTTATAAACCGTACTTACTTTTACCGAAATAAAATAATTATTATTATAAAAATTCTGGTTGTAATTAAATTGTTATCTATCTTTGTATTAATTATTATTGTATAATGAGATCTAATTAAAATGCTGTGCTTACCTATAATTTAGATGCATGCAATTCTATTGTATTTGTTAATGAAATGTACTTTGAATGTCCTTGTGTATTTAGTTGGTTTGCCTAAATAAATAAATAAATAAAAATCTGTGAATGCAAAATTATCTTACCATAGCAAATATCAAATTTGGTTTATCGAATATTTTGTATTTGTACAACGATCTTTTTCCACACGAGCCGCTGCAAAAAGGCAACACAGGGTCCACCACCGACAGCGGCCAAGCGCGGACTGAGGTTTCTTTCGAAATATTTTTGAAATAAATCAAAACAGACCAAAAATAAAATAACCCTTAATACAATCGATTACGATTCATCCGTAATAGCAAAATATGTGAAAAAGTTAGTTTCGTTTTTTTTTTTTTTTTTTGCGGCTATTTGTGACATTTTGAAACATTTTTTTCCTAAGGTTTAAAATTGAACATGTCTGCCTACTAATAGTATTTTTAGAAATCTTAAAATATATTGATAATAGAACAAAAAATGTACCTAAACTCAACCCGATAACGTTAATTTTGTGGAAAATGGCAACGGAAGATCGTTTTTACAATATAAAAAACTATCATTCACAACAAAAAAGTTCCTATCATTTGAAGATGAAGAACCAACCTATATGTGGTAGTTATTAGTTATATTTGATTCGGTTTAGTTTTGTCACAAAATCTACCGAAAAACAGCATAATTTTGTCCGATTTGCAAATGCGCCCTTAAACGTTCAACTAGATTAAATATTACCACTTAACATCACAAACAAAAACCACTTCACCACGATGGTTCCGACTCACAATTTTTTTTTATAAACAGAGAAACTTTTTGTTTCATAATTATTTAATAATTTTAATAAAAACTACATTAAATTACCTCTCTATTGAAAGCAGTTCTATTTTTATGATTTATTTGAGAAATAAAAATATAAATTCGCAACATTTGCGAATTGCCGCTATTTTTTTTTGCAACATTCGGTAGTAATTTCCGAGTGCCATGGATTCGTTTTAATGCTTATAATGTTGGTAGCATGGCATGTTTTATTGCTATCTCTGTCTTTCGTGATCACAATACCACAAGAACGATAGAGATAGGGCGCTTAGTTTCATAGATAATCGCAATAAACTTGGACCATAATGTACCTGTCGTAGCACAGCAATTATCAGGTGATTATGACTTGTGTCCTGCTGTAGCACAGCAGTTATCATTGGAAAGGTTGGGACGTACAAGTTACCGACTCGCTGTCAAATACACAACACTGCACTAAAAAAATACTGAATATGTCTTTAACACTTTCACTGTCCATGCATTACATGTAATGTAATGCACTGATGAGTTAGCTCCGTACGTCCGTGCATGACATACAATACACTATTAACCACCAAGAATAGTGTTGTTCACGAGAAACTTGAAAAATCAATCAAATAAAAAAAACAGATAATTCTTTTAACCTGCCAAGTACGTAAACTGGCTCCCTAGGTTGCCATATCTAATATGTAAAAAAAAAGAAGGAAAACTTGGTATATAAATTATATTTTAATCAAACAAAACTAAAAATGGCTTTTCTTACTAAAATACAACTTAAATAAAACTTTTTTTTTATTTCTTTGGGGGGTCTACGCTAATAAACTTTTGTTGAGACATAATAAGTCACCTCCACAGTCGATACAATATACTGCATTAGGGGCCACACAATTAACTTTGTATCGTGGCACTATGTCACCTAAATCGTCAATGGCAACAAATGTATTTTTACAATCCTCACATTTGCCTGAAAACATTATCCCTCGTCGTTTAAGTACACCATTGTGTGTTTTGGTAGAAATTTAAAAAACAGTTTTGTCCATATAATTCTTGGTAGACCCAGATTGATTAAGTCATGATCATGTACCTGAATCAAAAAAAATACTTGAGCAACTTGGTAAGCTATATTATAGCTACTCGTAAATAAACAAGGTGTTTTTTCTGGTGTTTGCCAATAAACGCATTTTTCTTTCTTTCTTTCTTTCAAACACAAAAGTCTTAAATGCCTTACATTGTCCAATAATGACACTTCATACTTTTCCAAACTGGCGTCGACGTACGGTTTCAGTAATTGGATGACTTTCGCAAAGCACAAACTATAAAGGCGTTTTGGGTCGTTTCTTTTACGAAATAAGGACTCCACTATTTTTTTATAATCCATTTTTAAACTATCTTAATCCACAATACAATGGCTCAATTTTCGTAATTGAGATAAAATTTTCATTTATTTCTACTTTATTCTTTTTTCAAAAATCATATTTTTTTTTATTCTGACATTTCGATTTAATAATGAACCTCATTGTAACATGAAAGACAATTTTTTTTATTACAAGCTGTACTTTCAGTTTGTACTAGTTTCGCTCCTTTTCGGGCATTAGAAGCAGTCGTTTGACTAGTCATTTTTTTATAGCAACCAGTACATCGTCGCTGCACTATCCTTTCGTTGGGTTTTCGTGGTATATTCGTTAATTTATGTGTCATATTCAGTACTGGCTGTGTTGGTGATGGATCTCGTATGTTCAACAACTTATCCACAATCATTTCTTGACCTTTCAACATTGTCATTGTTGTTGTATTTATTTCATTGAATATAATTATTGAATTTACAACTGCATTAGAAATAAGATCTATTGCGATCTTTTTATACCAAATGCAAGACTTGCGCACTGGTGAGTTATAACTAGCAAGTTGGTCGGACAGGTCTATTCCTAATTTTCCCTTGTCCTTCCTTGTCCATGATCATTTGCGGTTTCATAATTGGTCTGAAACCTTTTGTCATTTCCATCTCCTTACCATGGCAAGTCGAGAGCATGACAACGTCTCTTTTATCATGCCACTTTATAACAGTCATTTTGCATTACGGCAATTTCACCCGTTTTCAGTATAGCTTGCGCAACCTCTTTTAGCAGATGTCGTCTGTTCCTGCGAATGGTGCCACAAAAATCCGTGCTTCGCTCTTTAAGATATCTTGCTAATGATACACTAGTGTAATAATTGTCAGTTATAAAAATTCTCCCTTCATTTAGTAAATCCTTTCCTAATTGTACTACTAACGAACCAGGTTTATCAAGACAAGCTGTGACTTCATTATCTCCTGCAAAAACTTTATAATTCCATGTGTACCCTTTGTCTGTACACAATTTATAAATTCGCATACCGTATTTAACGGATTTGTTTGGATTATATGTTCTAAAAGTCAGTCTTCCTCTGAATTTCACTACAGATTCGTCAACTGCAACTACTGGTCCTGGTGTATACAGGGTGGATTTTTGAGATGGGGCAGTAATGACAGCTACCTTAACCGTTGTCGCTAGAAGAAAACACTTGCAGAGAATTGACCGTAAAGTATATCGATGTATGGGAGTATGTACATGTTTTTCAACTACAATTTTATAAGTTTGTTTTTGAGAAAAATTCATCTCAACTACGGAACCCTTCATTGTGCGTGGTCCGACACGCACTTGGCTGGTTTTTTTTCTCAGAACGTCGGACATCACAAGCAACAAACTAAAGTAAATAAAATTATAACGCGTATTCGTTCGAAGTTAAATTTTTTTGTTTCTGTTTGGCTAGTCTGTCTATCATAATAAAGTATGTTGGAGATTTTTTCTTACGAAATGTATGGGTAAACATTTTTGCGATTTCTGACTTTTCTAGTACTCAAACCTCAATTAGTCCAGAAGAGTTTTTTGATCCTTATAAGAAACAGGATTGATTGACATCAAAAAAAGTTTTTGTGACAACTGCCGATTTTCTTGCTGACTGTACATTTTTTTCAAAATCTGTGAATGCAGATCGAAATCTTTCAAAAAGTTATGGACAGTCTCCTAAGACCGTTTTCCTGTAGCTGCAACGTTTAAGGTAGCTGTCCTTGCTGCCCCATCTCAAAAATCCACCCTGTATATCCTTTTAAAATTTGAAATGCTTTTGTCAATTAATGGCTGTATTTTAAAAAGACGTCCTTCATTATGATTCGTGTTATCAACGAAATGCCAGCATCTCAAAACTAGACAAAACCTATTATAAGACATGTGGATATTGTGAAATAATGGATGATAGTAGATATTTTTATTTTTCCAATAAGATTCTATTGTAGGGAACGGATCAAACCAATTAATAATATAATGCCCAAATATGATCTCATTTCGGTCCTAGTCACCGGCGTCCATCTTTTTATACGCGAATAAATTGGAAGATTTGCTTGTTGCAAAACTTGACTCGCATACGTATTTGTTTCCGCTATCATGAAATCGATTATATCATCTGTCAAGATTTGAAAAAAAACAGTCCACAAATCGGAATCGGCATTAAAATGATGAAATTGTCGTTTACTCAAATAGCCTGTGAAGCATTCTCTTTCTAAAGGTAGTATACCTATCCATGTTCCAAGTAGAACACGCCGTGAAATTATTTTCCATTAAATTATTTTAATTTATGAATTCATTATGGCTTCAATAGTTTCTTCGGGTCCATATATTTGCAAATTCTCTAATCGTTCTAGTACCTCATCTTCACTATCACTATCTTCTAAAATACGCACTAAATCATCGCCTGATACAATCCGAGTCATGGATGATAAAATGAAGCCAAGACCAATAATAGAAAATATTATAACTATTCACCAATAAACACACAATCAAAAACAAAATGACATTGTCAATGTCATGTCTATGCAATTTACTTAACAGGTACATAATTATCTCTTTCGTTTTCCTCGTAGAGGTTTATCAATGAAACAGTCCGCCAAAATATATACACGAGATCAACGATTTGACCATGTTTGTTACCATCGATCGTGTTTCGACGTACTTGGACAACACTATTGGTCGGCGCGGCGGTTGAAGTTCATACGTCCATGCATTGTATATAACGCACTATTGGACGTGCAATAATTGTATTGATAATTGTCTTAAGACAGTGAAAGTGTTAATATTAGTGTATAATTACTCTAACACAATTTTCAAACCGAAAACATTTAAATATTGGAATCTATTAAGGTTTTTGTCAGTTTTTTTAACTTTGAATAAACTTTTGCTCCTAACACGCCAAACATGATAATGATAGATGATGATCATCTCAATGGCTGGTCGCCGGAACTAGTGGTAGCGACCCCAGCCGGAGGTAAGAGGTAACAACATAAATCCATAGAGAATCAGGTATGTATTTTTTTCAATATTTATGCTCCTAGAAGACAGAATCATAGACAGCATCTTCTAACTAACGCCGTGTCTTTCTGGTAGGCATATATTGTATTTTTGACTATTATTTAGCAAACCATATCAAGACAGGACATCATTCAAGTTTCGAACATTCCGTACCCAACAATTAAATGGGCAGGCCAGAAAAAAAAAACTGTTTTCTTATGGATAAATAGTTAAGTTGTCAACACTTAAAAAATATTAGAACATGCAACGAGGAAATACTTCGAGGAAATACCTACAACCGCATTGATGTCATCTCAATGGTGCAGATGAGACCATACTATCAATGCGGTTTGGTTTGCACCATTCTCAATGGTGCAGATGAGACCATACTATCAATGCAGTTTCATTTGCACCTTAATGGTGCAAACGAAACTAATTAGTCTCCTCTGCACCATTGATGGTGCAGGTCAATGGTGCATACGGTAGGGGAGAGGTGTGTCAATCGTAACAAAAAAAAATCAATCGTTCATAATATTTTAATTAAAAATCACAGCGCAATCATTTTTGGTCACATTATAGTTGAGTTATCTAATTATAAAATCCAATACAGAAAGTAACAAAAATATTGATAAAATTCTAGAAAATGGCACATAATGAGATCAGTCAACAGTGTTACAATTGCTACACCGAGAGAGTCAATTGTAACAGCAATGAGAGTCAATTGTAACATAAAGAAATCGTCAACAATAAAACAATACCTCTAACAAAATCTTGTCAGCAGTTCACGCTAAATACCTAAAAGAAACTTAAAACCCTTAAAAATAATAAAAATCAATAACAGTCATTCCGACAAACAGTTTAAACACACAAAAAATAGATCATTATTTGCACAGCTGGAGTGTGCCCATTTATGGCAGTCTGTGCATTGCAACCAATCTTCTCTACTGGTTTTATAATGTTCAAAACAGACTATACAATAATTATCGTCTTCGTCTGTGTCTTCATTTATATTTTTCTCTGTCTCATTATTTTCAGTTCTTACAGTATTTTTTCTGGTCAATTTCTTCCCTGTCGGCTTAGATTCCAAATTTCTTAATTTTGGTATCTTTTTCTCATTAATTTTTCTTTGCTTTGCCTCTAACGCTTCCTTTTCTGGCGTATCAGTATATATTGCACTTTTCCCTTTAGCTCTCGTAGTTTTAGATTTGATTCGAGGTGGTGCTTTTGGAAGCGGGACTAAATCTGTTAGTGAAGTCCTTCCGAGGTCGTTTATAAACCATTTTGTATGAATTCTGAAAATAAAATGGTACTATTAAATAATTATCTAGTGTGAAAAATACAGAGTGTCAAATGTAACATGTTACAATTGCCCCTCCTTGTTTTGTTACTTTTGCACCACTGCCGCCATTTTGCAATGAAAACTTATTTAACAAAAATCTATGGTAAATTTGAACAACTCACTTATCTGCACGTATAGATTGGATGTTAACTTATCCGAAAATCACCACTGAACTATAAAAAACTCTTTAATTTTATTTTAATAAGAAAAACCGAGCCGAACAATAATCTTACTGAACTTGAAAGATTTAAAACTTTCATGTATTGAGAGCGCATGCGTGAACTGTTTTAGTTCTAAGTTCGGTCGGTAAAACAGAACAAAATAAAGCTTCGATTGCCACCAAGAGCTACCGCTACTCGTCAATAGATGTCCTGAAACAACATATGTTACAATTGCCTCCCTGTAACTATTGACACACCTCTCCCCTACAACAGGATAATAACACCCACAACATTTTTTACTATTACAATGAGAGTTTACAAATATCTATTAGTAATTTGTTTAGATTGACATTTTAAAATTCGTTATTGCTTTTGAATAGCATGTCCGATTTGAATAATTAACAAAAAAAACTATAATCTATAAATATAGCCTATGTTACTCAGGGATAATGCAGCATAGAATGCTGCATTATCCCCGATTATCCTATGGTGAAATAATTTTTGAAATCGGTACAGTAGTTTTTGAGTTTGTTCGTTACTAGCTTCTGCCCGCGACTTCGTCCGCGTGAAATATTTGTTGTTCCCCCGACCCACCCCGTCGCATCGCGTCGCCTGTCTGCGCTATTTTCGTTTTCGGTTAGTGAAAACTTCAGACTTTTTATATTTTTGTTCAACTTCTAAGGGTCCTGGCGTGATGTAATAGCCTGTAGCCTTCCTCAAGAATTGGGCTATCAAATGCAAAAAGATATTTATAAATCCGACCGATACTTCTTAACTATTAGAGCTTTCAAACAAACAAACTCTTCAGCTTTGTTATTAGTACCTACTCGTATTATTTTAAAACTATGATATCTCCTAAGATATTCATTGAAATCGATAATAAAAAACTTAAGATTTTTTGTTCATACCCGATTACTGTAGTTAGATTACATGTAATCATAACTAATTGTAGATACTTGTGTGTACTTGATTAGGTACTGTAGTTAGATTACATTTAGTCATAACTACTTGTAGTTAACTACTTTTAGTCGTAATTAGTACTTAGTTAGATTACAAAATAGTAGTTAGCTACGCCTCACACTGCTGTTTAGCTAAGCAAATAGCTCTTAATCAATGATTAACTTTTCTTTATCTATATATATAAAAGAAAGTCGTGTTTGTTTATAACTCAAGAACGGCTGAACCGATTTAGCTCAAAATTGGTGGAGAGGTAGCTTAGAACCAGGAGTCTAACATAGGATTTAGGTTTTTTTTTTTTTTGGTAGCGTAGGTAGTGTAAGTTGAGTAGGTAGGGTAGGTAGTGCAGGTAGGGTACGTAGGGTAGGTAGTGTAAGTAGGGTAGGTAGGGTATGGTAGGTAGGTAGAGTAGGTAGGTAAGTAAGTGGGTAGGGTAGGGTAGGTAAGGTAAGTAGGTAGGGTAGGTTTGTAGGGTAGGTAGGGTTTTTTATATTTGATTGATTGCGGAACAAAGTTCGCCGGGTCAGCTAGTTAATTATAAACGATAGTTAGCAAGTGATTACTTTAAACGAATTACCAAAATATTGTTGGCAAAATATGATTTATGGTACTTTCAAACTCAAATTGCAGGCAGGGGGTTAATAATTGTAGACTTTCATAGTAATAGTAAAAAACGTTTAGCATGTATAATTTCCCATAAGAAAACAGCATTCTTTTTTCCTGGCCGGCACTATATTTTTTTGGTACGAAATGAATGATGTTCTTTAAAAATCACATGTTAGTCTTCAGCTATCTTTGAAATAAAATCAAAATTTTATTTTATAATTATACAATATCTTCATTAAGTAAATCAAAGGCGTAATAAACCATATTTTCGAGAGCGCAAGTGATGGGACTACTAATAGGTGCCGTGACTGACACGGTTTACCACTACGAAAACTGTACTTTTATACGAGGGGTCTTCAATAAATATGAGAATGCGATACATTCTCCTTGGAAAGAAAATAAATAAATACTGGCAGGCATAGCCCAGACATTAGTTAAGATGATAATAAAAAAAGTTATTAATTCTCTTTTGTTTTTTAAAAGTAGAAGTCTATTGTTTGCGTCGTTTCGGAACGTGATCTTAAAAATGGATAAAATTGAAGTTCTCGCGGTAATAAAAATATCTCTGCTTGAAAAATTTTACTACGGAGCAGGTAAATCAAGACTTGAGAGCAACATTAGGGGTTCATGCTCCTCCATATTCTACGGTTGCGCGTTGGTGTGCCGAGTTCAAGCGAGGATGAACGCAACGATGATATCGGCAGTGACTGAACAAATGATTAAAAAAGTTGAAAATATTGTCTTGGCGGATCGTCGTGTTACTGTTCGTTTTATAGCTGAAGAAGTAAAGATTTCGATAGGAAGTGTCCATAATATTATAAACGACCATTTGGGTATGAAAAAAGTGTCAGCGCGCTGGGTGCCCAGAATGCTTTCTGACGCGCAGAAACAAACTCGACTGAGAATTTCACAAAGCTGTTTGCATTTGTTACAACAAGATCCTGACCGATTTTTGGCTCGATTCATAACTATGGAGGAAACATGGCTTCACCATTATGACCCGGAAACGAAACAACAGTCCATGACTTGGAAGCGACCGTCATCTCCAACTCCAAAGAAATTTAAGGCGATTCCATCCGCCGGAAAGATCATGGGCTCTCTTTTCTGGGACAGCCAAGGGGTGGTAATGATCGAATATCTTAATCATGGAGCCACTATTACGGGGACTATGTACGCAGGACAAGTGACAAAGTTGCGTGAGGAAATACGCAAGAAAAAGCGTGGCAAACTCGCGAAAGTTGTTTTGTTTCACCAAGATAACGCCCCTGCGCACAAGTCCAGAGTTGCGATGGCTGCCATTCAAGAAGCTGGCTTCGAATTGATGGAACATCCTCCATATTCACCGGACCTTGCTCCTAGTGATTTCTACCTATTTCCGCGCTTAAAGGAACATCTCAGGGGCCAGAAATTCGAAGATGATGACGGAGTAGTCGCCGCCGTAAATGTTTTGTTAAGGGATGAGGAAGAAGATTTTTTTAGAAAGGGAATTTTAGGATAAAAAAGATATACAAAGTGTATAAACCTGAAAGGTGGCTACGTCGAAAAATAAAATAACATGTAATAAAAGATATTTGCTTCTTACTCATTCTCACTATTTATTGAACACCCCTCGTACTTACACAGACTTAATGTTTCAATTATTTCAAGCTTTCTTACAATTAGATAAGTTATTGACGAAAAAGGGTTTTTTTTGTGCACGGAGCGTTTAGGGTAAAAAATATAAGTACATATAGGGCAACTAGGCTTGCGACTTTTAATAAAAGTGCACTGTGTTGTGAAATTCGTCTCAAATGGTTTTATTGTGTAATAAGTAGTGTTGAGGTAACAATAACTTACAATACGTCACACGGTCACACGCGCGCCACCGGCACACGCACGCCACTGCCACGCGCACGAAACACACACACGCCGCGCGTGTACACTTGCTGTCCACGTAGCAGCCGCGTGCTCATAAAGGCGGAGCCCCACCGCTGCGCACGGAGAGGCTACGCACGTGTGTCTAGCTTTGCTTTGCAAGAAAATGTACATGATAACGTCCACTGCAACCCACGAACACCCTAAGCACGAATACAACATTAAAGACGAACCCGCGCCGCGTACCCGTGCACAGCGTGCGCCGCAGTGGGGCAGCGCCTTAATTCCTCTAGAGACAGATATTTCTGTTCCTAATTAAACTACACTAACGTCATCCATTTCGTGATAAGATGTATCTCACCCCACCATCTCAGTGGATCACATGAACACTGCACTTAGAACTCGCAAGACCAAACAGAACTTGCGCTTATTTACAGCACATAAGCCTCTTAAGACACATTTCAATAAAATAACGATTAAAAGGAGAGCCAGGTGCGGCTTCTCGTTCTCGTAGCAACCGTCGATGGTGTCACGAGCCGACTAACCAACCGTACGCGGCGGCCGCGCGGCTGGTGCCAGCCAGCGCTTGTTGCAGCTTCATATTCATAACTGTACATTTTTATAGGATGCCAAACACACCTGACTTTTAAGTAATGTAGCACTGTGATATTATCTATTGTTGTACCGTTCTTTGATACTTTTATTTATGTTTAAAATGTTTAGTAGCAGTCGCTGTTAGTTGCATAATGTCAGATTTTGTTGACCTCGATGTGTGTCTGAACGAACACCAGACTAAAATGTTTTGTGTATTGTTTTATATCTGTATGCAGCTTTGGTTGGAAGTCCGCAATAAATAAATAGAAACACCAAATTAATGTCCTATTTATATGAAAATAGCTTCCTCTTCATTTAATAGCAAGATCGTGCTTGCCATTCTAGGGCGACCATCTTCAGACAATGGTTGCGACTCATGAGTTTGCTAACATTCAGTTAAAAGGTAAGCTTTACATAGGGGGCCTACAGGACCTAAATGTGCATAAACGCAAGTTTTATAATGCCTAAAAGTACTTATATGATCTACTGCAGTAAACGAAATCAGAAAAATATATGATATTCTTCAGGATATAAGTACCTATGCTAGGAAGATAGTGTGTTGAAAACGTAGTAGGACTAATTTGATACGATAGAAAAAAATCACGAAGATACCTCTAAAAATTTCTTTTAACGATTAAAAATCATATTAATATACATTCAATCATTCGTGAGTGTTTGTCAGATTATTCTACAAGCAACATACTCGAAGTACGTAATAGTGATTTATATTTTGTAAATAGTTAATTACTTCATATTTTGCAATATACAAGCTGAAATTTTAATGGTTGTTTTTCCGCAGCGAAAAGATTTTGTCCTGATAGTACAATAGATTTATAAAAAAATAAAAATAAAGGATTCATAAATGGCAGATTTAGAATTGTGAAAAACAAAACTTGAAAGCGACTTAAAACCAATAGTTACGTACTCGTAGTAGCCGCGCGAACGACCGACCGCGACTGCACGCGGCTGGCGCGAGCGGCGAGCGGTCGTTGATACTACAGCTGATGTGTAGGTACCACAGCACAGATAAAAGAGGTCTGTGGTAGGAACCTACTCCTTTTTTTTTTTTTGGCGGGTGGGAAATCGTCAAATGACTTCTCCCGCTCTGGGCGGAGCGAGAGGGCGTGCCAGACTTTTACTGACTAAAACCCACCCGTGTTCCTTCCGTTGCCTATGGCTGGGGCCGCGATATCCCTTTCGGACAGACCCGCAACCCTGCCAGGCATTGGCCCTTACGGACCCCGTCAGTTGGTGCTGACATCTCTTTGAGGCGCGCCTGGAACACAACGACGGCGACTAGGGGTGCGAGAACGCGCATCTTGCCTCTCCCTCGCGCGCTCCGCCTCCTCCTTCGCGAGCATTACTGCTTCGCAGAAGGAAGTGACGGCTTCCCATGCACTCTCGCTCCGGACCATGGCCTGAACCAGGGCCGGACGCGAGAGATCGCCGCCGCCGATCGCCTCCGTGGGGACACGGCGGTGCTCCGAGCAGGGCAGACCTCAAATAGGTATGACATAAACATGTCCGCGTTTAATTATTGAAAATTAGGTTACTAGCCGGTGTGGTGAGGGCAAAACAGAACACAATTGAGTAATAGTAATATTAGTAAGTACTTATTGATAAATAGTATCGTATTAATACATAAGTTTGTATGTTGTTTTTCTTTTGTTAAAAAGTTTTAATTTTTCACTTTTTAGTTGTGGTACCGACCCCACACAAATTCGAATACCACTATATACATGCTATGCAATTAACAGTGACAGGAATTTAAGTTATCATCATATCATCCATATAAACTAAGTGGGAAAAAATACGTATTATTGAAGCTAAGTAACTCAAAACTATCCAAGCAAAATTAATAAAATTTATGTGGGACCACCTCGGGAGCATACGCTTCCAAACAAAAAAATATTTCAATATCGGTCTACAATAATTGACGGAGAAATCGGTGAACATAAAAAAAAAGTTATCGAACATAGAACCTCCTCCTTTTTGGAAGTCGGTTAATAATACCTTAAAAGGATATCTACACCTAAATAACGACTTATTTGAATTGGTCAATTTGCGAACTGGACCATTTGCTAATTGGACAATTTGCGATTTGGACAATTTACGAATTGGACAAATTGCGAATTGGACGTTGTGAGAATTGGAAATTTTGAGCCCACTGGACATTTTGCGAATTGGGCACATTGCGACCAAAGGCTCCACCGTATGCTCCACCGTGTTCTCCGGGCGATCCACACAGTGGTGACACCCGGGCGTTTCCTTCCGCCTTATACGGAACAGGAATCTCCCGAAACAGCCGTGTCCGGTGAGGACCTGCGTCAGGCGGAAGGTGAGGACGCTGTGGCGCCTCTCTAGCCACTCCTCTTATCGCCACAATTGTGGCGTGCCCAGCGCTGGGTTGCAACAATCGCACTCTCCATGCCGCCATGAGATCCCGCCGGAGCTCTGTCCGCTGTGCCGTGATTTCTCGCGGCAGCGGAGTCACGCCCCGGAGGTACCTACCTACTCCTGAGTTATAGAAACACAATACTACCTAAAAGTTATTCCAATTTTCCCTTCATACTTTTAAAGTTATTCCAATTTTCCCTTCATACTTTTAAAGTTATTCCAATTTTCCCTTCATACTTTTAAAGTTATTTCAATTTTCCCTTCATACTTTTAAAGATATTCCAATTTTCCCTTCATACTTTTAAAGTTATTCCAATTTTCCCTTCATACTTTTAAAGGCATAGGACCGTCGTAGATACTTTATTACCTACAACTTACTAAACATGAAACTGAAAAACAAGTTTATTATCCTACATAAAATTATTTTCTAAATCAAATAAGTACCTAATGAAGTATTTAGGGCGTATTTACCTACAATTATTTTAATAACTAACCTTTTTTTAACTGTTTGCTATTTACAATGTATGAATAGGTAGGTACTTACACCTAGTTCCCGGTAACAATTTTCTATCAACCACTGACAAAAAGCAATTCTGGCCGGCGGCGGCGGCGGCGGCGCGGTGCTTGAAGTCTACGAAAATGATATCCCGAAGAGGGATGCACAATACACACTTCACAGTTAGAGTACTTTTCAGACGTATGTACGGCTTTCGTCAAACTTAGCCGCAGCCATACGCGTACTTCGGTGAGGATTCCATTCGAACGCGGCGGTCCGGTACCGCGTAAAGTCATCACTAGCCCTCAGGTTACCGGCAACATACCACATACCAACCGGTTAGCATACCGACGTACTCCAAATTGCAAGAACTGTAATTTCGATCCATTTTACAAATCACGATAACGCATTAGGTACGCATGCAGCGATCGCGGGTCAACTGTTTCCTATGGACGTACAAGAAAAAAAAATACATTCAATAATTAGTGTAACGAGCGGTAAATGTGTATGTTTAAATAAAATTTGTGCGTCCTATAATTACCAAGTTATTAAATTTTCCGCTGCGCTGTCGTTTGGCTATTTGATGAAAATCTTAAAAACGGTTTAGTGCAGAGTTGTAATTTTTTACGCACGTTGCTTTGAATTTGTGTGTAATGTGTGTGCAAACAGAATTTGAAAAAAACATAACGTTCAGAAGATATACACGTAAAAGTTAAATAAGGTTATTAGGTCCAAGTAGGTACTTAAAATAGGAACTCTAGAGCCTAAATTATAACGTTTATTTGTATCTTGTAAGGGTCTACAATGTCCAGCCAAGTTTTATTTATGTGCAATTAGTAATTAATGCACAAGAGTGTTTTCTGTATGGCCCCTAAAATTTTCAATAAACTTCCAAATACTCGGAAGGAACTTAATCGTCAATTAAAAAATAAATTAAACATACTGCTAGAAGGGAAAGCATACTACAGTACCTATTCTAGAATTTCTTGATGACAACATCTAATACCGTGTAGTAACCAATATTATTAACATCTTTGACATAATCTACATAAAGCAACATATTATTGTAGGTATTTCTTTTATATTTTTGGTTGATAGATGTACTTAGTTATTTTAAGCAACTAATTTCAATATTTTGTTATTCCAAACTGTAGTTATTTTTTTATATTTTTTAAAAGTTTTGTTCATGCTGACGTCATAACGAAGGCTGAATAGCTTAAGATCTTTGCCACGAAAACAAAATAATAAAAATCCTAAATTTGACGTTTTTTGCTTGACATCAGAAACTTCAAGCGTGACAGTAGGGAGGAGGCATATTTATCGTAACAGATATACCTAGCAGATATTTAAAAATAACAAATAACGTTCCTAACAATATATATAACTTATCTGTTACTGAAAATAGCCATCCCCACACAGACTGTTACCGACACCACGGCTGTGTTTTATAATATTTTTCTTTACGGCAACCAAAAAAAATTGTGACGGTATCCGTCTTTATTATGTTTGGTTTGACGCAATTAATCGCAAAATATTCCAGGTATTTACGATATTTTTGATAAACCAATAAAGATGTTATTCAATTGTATTGAGAGTAATTTGCTTGGTTTGTTTGTTATTTTTTTTTCATAAAAATACTTTTTTACTTACTTTACTTGTTTATTATTTATGGAAATTTGTGATGCAACCGAAAAAATTCAGTGATCGTGAATCACCTTTATTATTATCTTTGGTTTCACGATTGACGGGATTGGTCGCAAAAGGTTCTATGCATGTACGACTTTATTTGAATAGAAATAAAGATGATACTCAATTGAAAGTAATTTGGCTGGTTAGTTTGTTGTTTTTTTTTTAATTTTGAACCTTTGAAATTTAGAAATTTTATTGCTTTCACTGCTTTCTACCGGAAAAGAACTGGTGAATTGTAATTTAATTTTTTTCCAAAACATTTCTGTGTTTATGGTGTATTCATCAAACAAGCTACCTAGCCTTTTACAATTATGTTGGGGTCGGTTTCCAGTGTAACCGGACGACAAAAATAAAAAAAAACTATAATTTAACATTACCCCGTCATTCCTAGTCAAAACTTCGGATTCGATTTTCGCCTTTAAACGAAATGAACTAAGGAAGATATTCAATTGAGATTTAAATACGTATTTATCGTCCGTACAAAAATAACAGGCAGTTATTTCAAAACAGATGTTTGGATCTGTTATTTTTCTGTAACAGTAACAGTGATAACAGATACCTGTTACAACCCATCTCTACATGACACTTGACAGTTAGTTGATGGACACATGAAATAAGAGGTGGGAATGAGCGACATAATTGAAATTTTACGTATATCAATATGAAATTAGTAACTCGATAACTTTTAATCGATTATACATAGTTAATATTTTTTATTACTAATCTGTCCTTACTTGTCGTTAAAAATCCGAATTCAGTAGTCTTGTCGAATGAAGACGGATAGTAGGTATCTACTTATCTACCATGTGGTGCACGACTGAGAATGATTTCTTTCTAAACTATTTATCAAACCAATCAACAAATAACATTTATATTTGCAAGTTTCTAACACCTTTAGTACCAGTTACAAAATAGTTCGAATGATTTTATAATGATTATTGTTTACAGGGCATGGATTTTCTTTAAGCAATCGATAAATTGGTTAACGATCATTCAGGCTTTAGGATTTATATTTTATGTGTGAATTGATTTTCAATGTTTGATTTGAATCGATATAAAGACCGAATTTTCGCATTTTAGTTATAATCATCCCTTTTTTTATTTTATTTTGGGTGGGATATCATCAAATGACTCCTCCCGCTCTGGGCGGAGCGAGAGGGAGTGTCAGACTTTTACTGACTAAAACCCACCCGTGTTCCTTCCGTTGCCTGTGTGCCGGGGCTGCGATATCCCTTTCGGACAAACTCGCAACCCTGGCAGGCATTGGCCCTTACAGACCCCGTCAGTTGGTGCTGACATCTCTTTCAGGCGCGCGTGAAACACAACGCGCCGTCGACCCGGGCCTGGTCCTAATCGGACGGCGAGCTACCCATTGCCCACCGTCCGCAAGCCCGCGCCTACGGTGGCCGGAAGTCGGCTCGCGACTCCCGACGCCCGGGGCGTCTCCTGCGGCGACTAGGGGCGCGAGGGCGCGCATCTTGCATTTCCCTAGCGCGCTCCGCCTCCTCCTTCGCGAGCATTACTGCTTCGCAGAAGGAAGTGACGGCTTCCCATGCACTCTCGCTCCGGACCATGGCCTGAACCAGGGCCGGACGCGAGAGATCGCCGCCGCCGTTCGCCTCCGTGAGGACACGGCGGTGCTCCGCCCAAGCAGGGCAGACCTCCACCGTATGCTCCCCGTGTCCTCCGGGCGATCCACACAGTGGTGACACCCGCGCGTTTCCTCCCGCCTTATTCGGAACAGGAACCTCCCGAAACAGCCGTGTCCGGTGAGGACCTGCGTCAGGCGGAAGGTGAGGACGCTATGGCGCCTCTCTAGCCACTCCTCAAAGAGGGGACTTATCGCCGCAATTGTGGCGTGCCCAGCGCTGGGTTGCGACAATCGCACTCTCCATGCCGCCATGAGATCCCGCCGGAGCTCTGTCCGCTGTGCCGTGATTTCTCGCGGCAGCGGAGTTACGCCCCGACGTTTCGCCTCCTCGCGACACTCCCACATGTGCACGAGGATTTTTGCCTCCAGATTCCAAGGCGGTAGTCCGGCAAAAAGGCTCGCCGCCTCACGGGAGACAATTATAGTCATCCCTAAAGTTGACATTATATGACTTGATCGTTTGGTTATTCCACTAATCCCCATTGACAATCCCCATCAATAGGGATTTGTGCACAAAAAGTTCACAAATCCCCATCGGTTTAAAAACTAGTATACGTGCGACAATCTAAGAAGCCCGATTTGACACCTTTCAAAATATTTAGTGTAGTGACGTGAAAAAAATATCGGTTGCTTTAATAACCGATTCTTGAGACATATCGATTTATCATACTTAGAGTTTGTAATCGATAATTTACCTACATTGCTTAAAACTGATTCTCGAGGCATATCTTTTCATTACACGTCATCGCCATGATCACGACGTGTAAAAAAAGAGTGAATTTATTTCACTTTTTTGTTTATATATTCACTTTCGCCACTTCGGATGATCCAGAAAAATTATATATCATCAGTTGAACTGTGTTCGTCGGTTACCTAATACATTCATTTTCAATCATATTGTCAGAATGTACATCTCTTCTAAAGTCTTCCGTTATAATTTTCTTTCGATCGATTTTGTTTTTATATGTTTTAACATTTAATCATACAGTAATTATACGTTTTTCTCTTTTCATAATGTAATGTTTGTAAAAGTACCTATCGATTTTTCAGTATATCGATTTGATTCGGTCAAAAAACGACTTAAAACGGTCACAACACTACAGCAACGAACCCAAAGACATGACATTGTAATAACGTTTTGTCGGAATATGAATCAACGAATAATTCGTGTTTTTGAGTGCGTTTTTCCAATATAAAGTGAAACTTGGTGCTTACGAATGATACTCATTGTTATAGTGTATGGATAACATAGTGATTCATTAGGATAATGAATTTGATATTTCGATTTCTTACGTAGACGTTCATACAAAGCTATCGCGGCATGTATAATGAGAAACGTCAAATCGGGCTTCTTAGATTGTCGTCGGTATAGTTCTGCAAACAGTAGGCCTCGCGAGCACAAACTTTTTGACAATTAATTAACTCCTAAGTGTCCTTTTGTTTTTTGTATCTATTTGTGTAGTTAGTTATTGTATTTAGTACCTAGTGTAAATAGTTAGTAAGTTATAGTAAATTAGAAATGAATGTAAATATATATTTTATTCCAAAAAACAAAAAAATATCACTAAAATATTTAAAATTGGACATTTGGGACGTCAGATTAAAATCCTATACCCATCCAACTTAAAATAAACCGGACTACGGCTGTAGGTTACTAAAAAGCATATGGTGGCAAGACGATAATTAAACAGAAATAAACTAACCAACTACCTACTATCTGTTAAACACGTGACTTTATTTTTGAAGCTACTTTACACCTAACAAAGCTCAGTCACCATTTGTCGAGCGACAACGACAGCGTCATATAGCGGTGCACAGTGTCCATCCAACCATCTTATTGTAAAAAGTTTTAGAGAATTCAGAACATTATTTTCAGAATTTTCTAGTTTTGTCTCGGGTGCTCCATCAATCCTACCTAGTAGTTAAAGGGCCGATTTCACTGGTAGAAATCTAAAAGTGAGCAATTCACTGCATTTGGAGGAGCTAGTCTGCTCATCACGCAGGAAGATCCTCCTCAGATATTCACCAAATTTTTATGAGACCAACTTAAATAAATTTAATTACTGAATTAATATTGCAAAATTAAACCTATGAATGATGATTCTAGTTCGAAGTAGGCAGTAGAATAATCATTCTTACAATTTATTGAACATACAACAACTTGCGAAATGGATTGACGTCAGAGGTGCATCAGCGATTATAGAAATTAATAAGGTCGGCGCGGATGCAACATCAGCGATCTTCATATAGTAGCGCTATGCAATTTGTCATTGCATAATTAAAAATAAATACAGATTTTTTATAAAAACATTATCGTTGCAAGTTTTTTGGCGACAAACGATTCCTGTTTTCTGTCTGTATACTTCAAAATAAGAAAATAAGAAAAGGTTTTATCGAGAACTATTTTCCAACGAATACGCATATTCGTAATCGTCGAAATACCAACGGGCATAACGGCACACGACTTGTCTACCTACTTGATAAAATACTTAAATTATTTTTGTTTCTTTCATCAATCAAATTAATCGATTTTTACAACACAGCATTCACCGACTCGACATCGAGACCATATCGGTGGTCAGATAATCGCATACGTTTAGTAACTCCTATTAAATGCTTTTCCATTATGTTGTTATTGTCATCTATATCGTCGCAGACAGCGACCGACAACGATATCGGCACGATATCTACCGGCGAAGACACAGTGCGGTGAGAGTAGGGAGCATTCTTTCACTTGAACACAAGTTTTTCGCACTGCCGACTTCGAGACGTCGATACTTAGCTAATACTGTGGTTGTTTGATGCGTCGCGATGGTCATCGATATTCACCAATATCATAGGGTCGATAATAATTATACCGGTATCGAATTGATGTCGGTGTAGTTGCCGACATATCGGTATCGGATTTGTGTCGTTATCTGATAATGTGAAAACGCCCATTACACAGAAGTAATGATTCTAGTTTACTACGCCGTAGGTACCATAAAATGTAAACCTAAGGAAAAAATCAAACGTAAGAAAAACAGTTGATCAACTGCAAATATTTGATACTGTGGCATGTGGCATGAAATGTTCCATTCCATTATGTCCTGCCAGATTGAAAGTTTAATTAATTTCCTGATTATTTCATGTGACAATTCTAAATCTTGAGTTAGTGAAGTTAAACTTTAGTCCAGTACCCAGAAGAATATGCCCTTCGATCATTCTAACGTTTTTTATTTTCGCTGAGTGGATAGATTGAATTCATTGCTATGTACAAAAATGCAAACAGTTCAGAGTTGTGCAATAGCTATAAAGTAGGCATTTCCTAATATTTCGTGTTATATACCAATACTAGCTTTTTCCCGCGGCTTCGCCCGCGTGGATGTAAGAAAATATCCCACGGGTACGTACTACCGGGGTTAGTTAGATCATACCAAGGCTCGGAACCGGTTTAGGAAATACCGGTTAATACCGGTTTATTTCGGTATTCCTCCGAACTTTTCTTGAGAACGTGAACATTTTAAGAACTTTATTTTAACCTATATTAACCGGTTTATTTGACGAACAGCATGTCGGTAAACGCGTTGCAACTTGTGAATACTTGTAAGGATGCTGTACATAGCACCGCGGTATGTAGACGTACGAACAGCGCGCGACGTTTGTTTATCGTGCCCGTATTAACCGGTTTTTGTAGTTCTAAACCGTTTAATCCGAAAAAACCTTTATGCAAATACTCTTCCAAATTAAAAAAAACCAGTTTATGCGAACGAAACCGAATGTATAGGTTTTTGCGTCAAGTACATGATAACGGTTTGAAAATTTAACCGGTATCCGAGCCTTGGATCATACCTAATATCCGAGGAAAAGTCGTTGATTCCTACCGCTGCGCCCGCGTTGTCGGCAACCATAATTATTTTGTAACGCGTAATTTTGAATCTGTGATATCTTTTAAAGTATTCATTTTAATGATATGATGTCAAGGCATATTTTAATCTAAATTAAATGCCCGATTGAAATAATATATTTTATTGGATAAGGATAAATAAAATACCGGTCAAAATAGCTTCGGAAATAACAATGAAATTTTTATCAAATTCTGAAAGATAAAAATGGTTACTGTAGGTCATCCTTAGAAGATAGACATATGCTATCGCGGACTTCATTTTTGAACTTTTTAAAATATACAATTCTGTTAAACATAAATTTGATGTATCTCTTACGGCTTACGCGGCGCACGCCAGTAAGGCTCCCAGTCGGCATGATTTTTTCCGACATCTTCGACAATAATCGTAATATTTCAGTCAATTTACACAAAACCTTAATGTATTATACAAAAAAACCAAATTTAAAAAAAACGCATCAAAATCCGTTGCGTAGTTTTAAAGATCTAAGCATACATAGGGACAGACAGCGCGAAGCGACTCTGTTTTATACTATGTAATAAAGAATATAAAGAAGAAGATAAAGATAAAGAAGATAAAGTTATAGAAGATAAAGAACTACTTAATATAACATTTAAATTAAAATACCTACCTACTTTACTTTTTCTTCATTAGTACTATCTAAACTTTTTATTAGTGAAAATGCTAACAGATAGGTACTGTGGAACGATGGAAAACTGAAAATACTAAAACTACTAAACTAAACTAAAAAGCTTTCAATAAAAAAAAAAGATTTTCAAATCATTTCCTAATAGGGCTTAGTTATACTTACCTTACAACAAAAGTTCTAACAACTATGTAATAAGCTGCACGAGGGATTATGTTTTTACTTTGCTATATGCGAAATATTGAATTAAAGTTTTATAATTTTTCACCTACGTATTCGTAATAATAAATTCTGCTACCATACAAAAGATTAAACATATAAGAGCTATGCCTTTCCTTCATTAAATAAAATACAAATTTGGGTATTGCGGGGCGCGGCTTCGTGCGGCGCGATGACACTCCGTACGAACGTATTGAATGAGGTGCGAAATCATTTCCTAATTACAGCACAAAATATGAAATGATGTGAAATGGCCAGCTAATTTTGGCCATAACGTTTAAACGTCAACGTTTAATGATATGTCAGTCGACGTTTGGCCTTATCATTAATGTAGGGTATCCATGGTGTAAAGTGTAGTAAAAATAGCCAAGTAACTGCGACCAACATGGAAGTACCGCTCGCCACTGCGGCCGCTGCTCCGCGGGTGGTCACACTTCTAACCTAACCTAACCCATTTGGTCAGGGTGCCACTTATGTGCAATTTTTTTAAACTAATAAACTTTGTTGGTTTTGTATAGACTCGTATATTTTTTGATAACTACAAAAGTTTTTTTTTTTTTTTTATATCTTTTTAACATCAAATTCTGCGTTTTTTATATTACCCATTTAATCAATACAATGGGTAATATAAAAAACGCAGAAATTAGTTTGTTTTTTTCGTAGTTTTGTTACTTCTAAAATAATCGCAGAATCCCTACTAAAGTGATCGAAAAACATTTTCAATGTTACAAGTGTTATAATACAGGGTGGCATCGACGCGAAACCGGCTACCATGGATTCAGTACATGATTCTGAACCCCACGGCGGGCGGCGGCGTTGAAATTTTTCGTCGGTTATTTAAAAAAAAACAGCTGTTTCATAGAAAAGTGCAATAGCTACGCGGTCAAAATGTATGGAGCAGCTGTTTTTTTTTTAATAACCGACGAAAAATTTCAACGCAGGGGGGTTCAGAATCATGTACTGAATCCATGGTAACATCTTGGTAACCGGCTTCGCGTCGATGTCCCTGACACCCGTATAATATGATTCTGCCCCGCCGCCGCCAGGTGGCGCATGGTGGCACTTACTGTAGCCATACCGATCTCCGCCGCGTCGTCAGGAGCGGCGCGAGTTAAAAAAAATAAAATAAAGACAGACATTAGACATCGCATGGCGGATGTATCGCTTTTTCAGATCTTTAGATTTATTAAATACCAGGCCTAAAGTTCATTATTTTTGAAGTCTTATACACAGCGGCAACATCCGGAACAGTAGTGCTATTCTGTAAAAAACTCACCGTGAGAAATTAGGTGTACTGAGCTGTCAAAAGTGTCAATCCTTGCATCAGGTGGAATTACAGCACCGTGAAAACTTAGGTACAAATTAAAGTGAGCTGTCATTCCACCTGTCGATCCATTCTCTAAAATACTCACCGTGAAGAGTGAGGTCACGTCACTTCAAAGCTCACTTCACCCAAGTTTTCACGGTGAGATGTTAACAGAATAGCACTATATGGCTGATTCAATTTTTAAATTACCTATGTCGTTTTGAACTCGTTTTGAATTTTATCATTTCTAATCTTCGATCAATAATGCACTTATTGATCGAAGTTTCTAATTATTAAAATAATTTTATGTTAAGAGAGTACATAAATTATTTTATGATTGTTAATGTACTTACTTTATAATACTAAATAATAGTAGTAAGTAACAAAAGTATGTTTACCTATAGGTAAAAATTCTTTTGTTTAAGGTTACCTTACCTTTATAATTATCTACCTGTGACCGGCGGGACGGGTGTAACTACAAGTATTGATGATGTATGCTCAGCTCACCGTCGCCGGCGGCCGCCGCCGCTGAGCCGCGCGCGTTCGCCTCGCCCGGGGGCTGCGTCTGCGTGGGCTTCACGCCCATGGAGTTGCGGGACGACGAGGAGGAGCCAGAGTTAGATGACGACACCTACGAGTTCGACCCTGACCAGCCGGCTGCCGAGCACCGCGATGAAAAGCGCGCGCGCGGTCTGTTTCGCTACAGTGATCCGCCCGCGCTGGAACGACCCGCTTCGCTGGCCGTGCAGCCCCCGGCCGAGCCCGCTGATGTGCCGGCCGCCGGCATGCCATCCGGCGGCGGCCCCGCCGCGCAATGTGCCGCCGGAAACATCTCTTACGCGCAGTGTGCCGCCGGCATGCCGCCCGGTAACATTGCCTACGTGCAGTGTGCCTCCGGCATGTCATCCAGTAGCGCCGCCGGCGCGCAGTCTGCTCCCGGTAGCGGCTCCGGCGCGCAGTCTGCCGCCGGCACGCCGTCCGCTTCCGGCGACCGTCGAGATTCGCAGCTTACTAACAAAGGGTACTTCGATATTAAGTATTTCCACAATAGGCTATGGTAATTTACCACAGCCTATTGTGGAAATATTTAATACTTATCAAATTAATTTATTTTATTAGCTTAAATGTCACTGGTTAGTAGGCATGCATTATATTATTATTATATAGGTATTATGTCAAATTAAATTTCATCCTAATTAATATTATAAATGCGAAAGAGAGTTTGATTGTTTGTTACGCTTTCACGCTAAAGCGGCTGAACGGATTTGGATAAAATTTGTCACATATCCCCATATTCCCACGGGATCGACGCTTATGCGAGTGGAACCGCGGGGCGCAGCTAGTAATTTATATAAGTATTGATTTTAATTATTACAATTCATTACATTATACTAAACGATAATTATTACTTTTTTACATTATATTTTCAAAAATCTAAATCATTATTATCAATTATTTGCGCCATCTAGCCTAGTTGCGCCCAATGTGCCATCTCGCTGCGGTACATGCCGACAGTTATCATATACATCTAGCCTAGTTGCGCTCAATGCGCCATCTCGCTGCGGTACATGCCGACAGTTATCATATACATCTAGCCTAGTTGCGCTCAATGCGCCATGTCGCTGCGGTACATGCCGACAGTTATCATATACATCTAGCCTAGTTGCGCTCAATGCGCCATGTCGCTGCGGTACATGCCGGCAGTTATCATATACATCTAGCCTAGTTGCGCTCAATGCGCCATGTCGCTGCGGTACATGCCGGCAGTTATCATATACATCTAGCCTAGTTGCGCTCAATGCGCCATGTCGCTGCGGTACATGCCGACAGTTATCATATACATCTAGCCTAGTTGCGCTCAATGCGCCATGTCGCTGCGGTACATGCCGGCAGTTATCATATACATCTAGCCTAGTTGCGCTCAATGCGCCATGTCGCTGCGGTACATGCCGGCAGTTATCATATACATCTAGCCTAGTTGCGCTCAATGCGCCATGTCGCTGCGGTACATGCCGGCAGTTATCATATACATCTAGCCTAGTTGCGCTCAATGCGCCATGTCGCTGCGGTACATGCCGGCAGTTATCATATACATCGCGGATAATTCAATTATCTGCACTTTTAGATATAGGCAAGTAACGACTGGAAGTGCTATATAAGTAACGACTGGAAGTGCTATATAAGTAACGACTGGAAGTGCTATATAAGGCACACTAACATATAATAGATACCTTTATATAACTGCCTTACCGATGTTTTTGGATTACATCTGTGTATTCAGTTCAACGTTAAAACTACTTATTCCGTAACCTTGAATTAGACGTATAACTCTTCAAGGCGAGCTTTGCTCGACATAAATACCTACATTTACAAAAGGATCTTTCTTTATCCTAAACGTGCGCGCGCTTCCGCGTCATCGTAGCTTATAAAAAATTGTAATTAATCAATAAACGATATTTAATCCCCCTCCGTTGTTTTATTCATGCCTACTTTGCAATCTATTCACACAGCGCAGCTAGGATCAACAGAGATCCCATATGCCAGATCGGAGTGAATTATTGATCTAACAATATACTTACACTCCCGGACTCCCGTCGAGCCACAGTGCATGACCATGTAAGGCCCTAATCTTGTACGCAGCGTTTTGGGCGCTCAATAACTTTTTATGAATTTATGTGTAACGAATTACTTCACGCCCGTGGACGGCATCGCTTGATATAATTCTTTAAGTACATAGAGATTCATAAAAAATATATAATTGAGCACCCAAAACGCGCAGCTCCGGTGCCTGTTATAACTAAAGCCTTTTAAGATATAATGGCCTACAACATCAAAATAATGATGACTCAAAGAAAAACGTTTGATACCATTTCGAAGGTGACATACTTAGCTACGAGTACTGGCCATCATTTTGGCGTTACCATTGTTCCGAATTTGAATCACGACCCTTTATTTACCTACGAGTACTTAGAGACCTACACCACAAAGTGCAGCGTGGCTTGACTTAGCGAGTCCTGCGGGGTAATTGCGTGACACACAACATATTATGGCAATCGATGTCAATTTGCCAGTTAATGCTTTTCATTTTGACAGTTCAGCCGCGTTCATTGCGCTACTTACGTTATCGAGCAGACGAATATTTCAAACCTATGAAGTAATGGATATGGAACTTCTTTTAAAACCCTCGGATTTTTATTTAAAGTGTGTTACGCAATTAAGTTGCGGGAATGTATTAATGGTAGGTAGGTAAGATAAGTTTAGGCTCTTCAAGTATCAGGTAGGTACTAAACAAAAATGTACGGTCAGCAACAAAAGTCGATAAAGTTGATGATGTACGCCACAGCTCTCCGACGCCCGCGGCCGCCGCCGCTGCGCCGAGCGCCGCCGGCCGCGTGGTGCAGCGCGCAGGCCGACCCGTCGAGCGGCGCTACGGCCCCGCCGTGCTGCGCCCCGAGACATCGCCCGGGGGCCGCGTCTACGTGGGCTTCACGCCCCCGCATATGTTGATCGACGAGGTGGAGGAGCCCTCCGACCCGGAGCCGGATGATGCTGTCTATGAAGCCTACGAGTTCGATCCGGACGAGCCGGCCGTCGAACGCCGCGATGCAATGCGCGCGCGCGGCCCACATGAATAATAAGCAGTGTGTTCAAAATGAAACAGATGCCAAATTCAGATAAAACAAAATTAGCTATTGCTAAGAGTTTGTATTACCTATCAGAATTCAACATAAATGTACCATTTACATACTCCTATACTATACCTACTTTCAACATTTCATATGATAACATGCAATGTTGAAAAGTCGTATCGTCGTGTGCAGCGTCAGCCGCGTTCTGTTGCTGACCGCGCGTAATACAGAAATCAGGTTTTACCTAAGTAACTATTACAAGTCGCCTGAACCTTGGCTGGGTTCATAAAATAAAAACCGGCCAAGTGCGTGTCGGACCACGCACAATGAATGGTTCCGTAGTTGGGATGAATTTATCCCAAGAACAAACTTAACATTGTAGTTGAAAAACATGGTCTCCCATACGGAATGTATGGGAGATCATGTTAAGTTGGTTGATTATTACTCGTTAACCTGTACAGCCTACTTAGCTCTCAGCCATTTAGCTGGCAGGGGGGGGGGGGACACACTGAATATAACAAACAAATTCAGTTAAAAGCTTAATGTTTCGGAAACGGATCCCTGAATCCAAAAATACCCCACGACATGGGGTAGATGAGAAAAAAAAACATCCCCACTTTACGTGTAGGGGAGGTAACCTAAAAAAAATTTTCTTGATTTTATTTTACCTTTTTGTCGGCATAATTAATATGTAGGTATAAACGATTACAAACTCTGTTAAAACGATATGTCTCAAGAATCGGTTATTAAAGCAACCTATTTTTTATCCCGTCACAACACAAATTGTTTTGATAGGTGTCAAATCATGTGCGTGTGAACTGAGGGACCACACTGGGAATTCACGAAATAAAAATCCTAGGATTTAGTAGTAGACTTAAAACAATTGTAGAACGAATCTGGGAATTTGTAAGCAAATATATTAAAAACTACGACCCATAAAGTGTGGTCCCTCAGTTCTCAGTTCTCACAGACGATCAGCCAGATCTCGGTAAGTATCTTACAAAAGAAGGTTTTGTGAATACAGACATTGGTTGAATACATTGAACACACACAATTGAATACACACAATAAGACCAATGTTCTCTTTGACGAAGACATTTTATTAGTCGAGATGTCGCGACGCCCCCGTCAGGGGGCGTGGCGTGCGGGGTCAGGGCTTCGCCCTTCGCCGCGGATGCACCACAGTGACCCGCAAATACGGGCCCTTCGCTATGTTGGCCTCGGGCGGCCTACGGAATTGACGCAGGCAAAGTGCGTCTGTGTGACTGGTTGCTATGAATTTTCGGTAGGCGCGCCGCGACGCTATAGGAATATAGCGTCGCTTCTTCACGACATCCCGGCGCACATAAGGGTATTTTAATTATCTAGGCGGCCAAAAGTCAAAATAACAAAGTATAAGGAATGCTAATTACATTGACTACCTGAGGAAGGGGACATTCCAACAAACAATAGACCGCCACCCCTACCCTTCTTCCGTTGCGCGTTATCAGGGAAATTCAGTCGAAAGTTGATCATTGAACCTTGAGTACGTGTTTCTTATCGGCTATTTACAAAAGCGTTAACTTTGTGTGTTAAACTGAAGTTTTCTGTGTTTACCTGGTGAAAAATAGCAATGGATTCGGAAACTACAGGTATGTGACAATCCAAATATAATATATTTGTTAAAATTTGTTTTATTTTAATATACTTTTAGTGGTCGAGAAATAACGTCTGAAATAAGGATAATTTTTTAAGAAATTTATGTTTAGGAAGCTATTTGTTTTAGTATCGGGATAGATCCGGCAACTTTTGTAATTTATATAAAAAATATAGACCCTTAAGTAACGAATACTAAATAAATTTGCCGCGGAATACCGCGGATGCGCAAAAACGTAGAATATTGAATTTCACGGTTAAAATAAGCTAAATTTGTGAAAAAAAGTATTTGTCTAAAAACAATATTTACTTGTTCCAGATATAGTGGGTACTTCCGGAGTGAGAATAGTGACTCGTAAATCTCTCTTTGATATTATGAAAAATGAAAATTTACGCAATTTGGAAGAAAAACTATGTTTTTTGAGAGACCACCTTTTTACTAGTGACGATCTTACTGAAGATCAGTTAAAAATACTGAAAAACAATTTTGCACATTTTAAATCGGAAATGAAGCAAAGGTGGATTAAATCTCTATCCCCTTCATCTCCCCGATTTTGTAGTCTAATACGATTTCGCTTCGTCAAAGAGACAACTGATATAACCAATGAAGAGATCAGTTATGTTAAAAATTCTGTTGATAATTTGGTTGCGACTGAGGTGGATATTGACGGAAAACAAGTTTTTGATTCATTCCCAATTTGTAATGACAATGGTTGACGGAAAAATTTGCAATGCAGCTACTGGAACAACATCCACGAGTCGCTGCTATATTTGTGGAAAAACTTCTAAAGAGTTTAATAATTTGGAGGACAAAAAGAAATTCTCAAAAGATGCTACTGAATTTGGACTGTCTATTTTACATGCGAGAATAAGATTTTTCGAAAGCATTCTGCATTTAGCGTACAAATTGCCCGTGAAAAAGTATCGGGAGAGAAAAACAGACGAGGAAAAAGAAATGGAAAAGAATAGGAAAATTGAAATACAGACCAGGTTTCGCAATGAAACTGGCTTATTAGTAGATATGCCGAAAACAAACTTCGGAAATACGAATGATGGGAACACCAGCAGGAGATTCTTTGAAGATCCGAAACTAGCGTCAGACATTACAGGGATAGATTATGAGTTAATATATAGATTAAAAGTTATTTTAGAAACGATTTCGAGCGGATATACTATAGATGTAGAAAAATATGAAAAATATGCGGAAGAAACTGCTTGTTTATACATAAAACTCTACCCATGGCACCCAATGACACCCACACTACACAAAGTACTTGTACACGGATCAGATATAATAAAAAATGCATTGTTACCTATAGGACAACTGCTTGAGCAGCAGAGGCACGCAACAAACATTTTAGGACGTACAGACAGGATTACTCAAGGAAATTCTCTAGAGAATCCTGTAATAGAGATATTTTAAACAGGCTTCTTTTAAGCTCAGATCCATTTCTTAGTGCCTCAAGGGCAATAAAAAAAAAGAAGATGTCTTCGTTTCTGCCTGAAACATTAAACATGCTTCTGTCTGCTACACCAAACCCAACAGAATCAGAAAGTGAGAACGAGGAGGTGAATTGATTTGAAAACGTATTGTTATTGGTAAATTAATTAAGTAATGTATGAATATGTAAATATATAGTGTGTGTATATATAAGTGTATGTAAGATTATGTAAATATATAGTGTAATGTAGACAAGTGTACGTAAGAATATGTAAATATATGGCTTATTTTCAGCATTTTTTTTGTTGTATTTGTGTTTTGTTGCTTTTTTTTATGAAATTATAAAAGTTATTGTCCGTATATATTTCGCTTGTTTTATTTCCGTCATTTTAAACCAAAAAACCCGCACTAATATTTTTGGCCAGCTAGATTAATGAAATACCCCTATGTGCGGCGGTCTGTCCCCGCCAGGTGAGACCCCCAGTTGCCTGGGGGAGGCCCAACGAAGACGACCAGCGACAGAGATGCCGACTCGACGCACCTACAGGTAGATATGTAGCTTTCCCTCGCCCCGCTCACAGATCTAGCCGTTTACGGATTGAGGGATAAGCAGTCGTGTTTGTGTGAGCGGCTTGTGTTGTAGTGTAACACCGCTCAGTGTCAACGTGCTTCGCACGTGATGTGTAGGCGTCTGTGTAGTAAGGGTTGTCTGTATATAGTTACGCGGCGTGCTTATATTAACCTAGAACACGCCGCGCAACAGATGTATGTGTACATCTGTAGAGTCTTATTATTTCGAGTGAGCCGCGTGTAACCTGGGTGCGGCTTACTCGAGGCGTCAATCCGGTGGGATGGGGTCACGTGTCCGCTACCAAGTCGCGGGGCAGGGGTCGCGCGTCAGGTGGGCGCGCGTGCAGTGGCGCTATCTGCCTGACATGAGGCCAGGCAGAAGCGTAGGCACGCGCGAACATCACTTTCGCGAGTCGCCTCACAAACTCATCCAGGCTCTCAATCCCGAGATCCCGGTGGAGTACATCGTTCCTCACAAAGCGAGGAGCATCGACTATGGTCCGCAGCGCAAGGTTCTGTTGCGCGCGGAGCAATCCGATTTCAGAGAATACATGTAATAATCCCGATTTTTCTACCGATTTTACACTTCTACGTTGGCAATCCTTTTCATTTATGTTTTACGTTACGGACAGCCTATTGAGGGATTCCTCAATAGAAAGTAAGTACCTAGTTAGTTCCATATTTTTTGAGGAATACCCTTGAGTCCTCTGAAATCTTATGAATCTTATGAAAACAAAACAGCGAAATAGGCTGTCTACTGAGTCAATCACTGTTCTATTACATGCAAAACGACTCTTTAATGACGCTAATTGTTATGACTTGGAAATTAATTCAAAGATGACCGCGGCTATGGCCAAAGAGTATTGGTATGATCCTAAAGATCGAAAAAAATCATTATATTTAAGTGTGTTTGGTTTGATACAAATTAGACTCTTAATTTATTTTTTGATAAATAAACGAATTTGATTGAACATTGTATTTTTTTTTGTCATATACCGATTTTGGGTACTAATGTACCGAATTTTGTGGGCAGCTCTACCGATTTCGCACTCTGACATTCGAGACCACTGGTCGTCGGCATACAGTGCGAGCGTCGCCTCTGGAGTGGTGGGGACATTTTATTATACTATAAACCAAAAGATATCATGTTTCTGCGGAGATTCTTAACACCGCGATTCAGCGGAGACTACTAAAAGTACAATGCCATCTATCGATGCATCAGTAAATTAAATATCATTTATAGTATTAAACTAAATTTAAGATTGTACATTCCGCCCACTATGGACAGAATGTCCATTGTTTCCGCCCACTATGGACAGAATGTCCATTGTTTCCGCCCACCATGAACTAACCACATTCGAAAAAATGGACTGTATTAAAAGTTAAACAAAAAATAAAAACAAAGCTTTAAGTCAGTAATACGAGTACATGGTGGCTAAGAACAAAACACACTCAAACACAAAAAAAAATAAGAAGAAGTCTGTTAAAACAAAAACAATCAGTTTACAGTTCAACAATCAACAAAATCTTTAACAATGGTTACAAATATATCAATTCACTGAAATCACTGAGCGACAGGTAAAATACAGAGTTTAGTTACTGGTCGTTTAAATGTGACACCTTTACATTTTAGAGTGACTACCCTTGTAATGTTGTCCAAGCCAGGGTGGTTCGCAGTGATTATACCTAAAAGCCATTTGGCTGGAGAGAGACCATCTTCCTTTACTAAGACTAAATCTCCGATCTCGGGTTCAGGAGTTTTATTTGCCCACTTATAATGATGTAAAAATTGACTCAAATACTCACTTGACCACATACGCCAAAATTGTTGCAGCATTTTTTGTGTTAATTGCCAACGTTTTAATGAAGAAATAGACGACGTTTCGTAATTATGCTCTGGTACTAGAATTAATGATTCACCTATTAAAAAGTGCCCTGGAGTGAGGGGTGTTGGGTCTTGTGAATTTGTACTTATTTGTGATAGCGGTCGAGAGTTCAGGCAAGCTTCTATTTGGTACAATAGCGTCGAAATCTCTTCGAAAGTAAGAGTCGCATTCCCAATAGGGAATATGCATGTATTTTTTTTATTTGTTTATTCGATACTTTACATCACCAAATAATAGTTTAAAAAAATTCAACGCCAAAAAAGCAATTCAAAGTACTTTAAAAAAAAGTTAAAAATAACCATCCGACCCGGGCTATTTTAACGGGCTATTTTTTGGCGGGCTTGGTGTGATGACGTCACAGTCTATGACAACAAACAAACAAATGTCAAATGTTGAGGTTATGTTGAAGAAGTATTAATTTTGCTCTGCTGCAGTGTTTTCTATTTTCAACTAATACATCATCATGGAACCAACTTCTCCCTCTATAGAACAATGCAAAAAACCGACATACAAATACTGCATTGTGCCTAAGTGCAGAAATACATTATGAAATGCACCCGACCAAGTATTTTTTTTTGTCCTGAGAGGTTCGGACTTACGGAGAAAGTGGTGTAAAAGTGGTTTTCAATATCCTAGTATTATGACAACATTCTATACTTAACACAATCTAGATTTCGATATTTTGCGAAGCTATGTTATTTTAGGTTATGATGCTTTTTAAAACTAAATTATTCCGGAAAAGGTGTGGAAGATAAAATAAACATTATATGTTATACTTAATTACCTTAAAGCTTTCACTCCTTTGATTTCAACAGACGTGAAATCGGTATTTGATGTAAAAATGTGGTCATCATGAACACATCAGCTTTCGGCAAACTATATAGATTAGGCTTTCACAAAACCGCTTTCAGTCGTTTTCGAAAGAGTATTTCGTGTATTAACAAATGTATTACTTCTAAATGTGTACAAAAATCACAATAAAACTGACTGAATCGCAAAAACTCCTACAAAACACATTGACATTACTGATGGCTTTGCATGGATTACGACCGGGCGTTGACAAACCAACACGCATCAAGACATGCATTGATCATTTTATGGTTAAGTGCGCACAGCGATGGAAAACAGCAGTTTTTGAACAGCCTATAACAGACCACTGTCCGATACTGTTATACATTAATAGCTCTAAAATACCAAAAAAAGGTACGGTGCACGACAGAGTAAAGATAGATTATACTACAATAAATAAAATACTCAGTGAAGAGACTTGGGAATACCTATATAACACAACGGATATAAGTATCGCAACAGAAATACTAACTTCAAAACTAATAAACATTATTACAAATAATACTAGTGCTATAAAACAACCAAATAGAAACAAACCAATAAAACCGTGGATAACAAAAGGAGTAGTCAAGTGCATTAGAAAGAGAGACAGGTTACACAAAGCGGCAGCAAAGGCACCGGACAATATACTTTTACATAAAAATTATCAAAGGTATAGAAATACGTGTAATTATATAATAAAAAACTTGAAAAAGCAGTACTACCAAGAAAAACTAAATACTAACAAAGGCAACATAAAGAAAACTTGGGAAATAATTAAAGAAGTTTGTGAAATGAAGAAAAATATTGAACCCACTGTCGAACTATTAGATATTGATGCTTCACCAAAACAGTCTCTAGATAGGGTCAATAACTTTTTCACTGGAGTAGGAGAAGCATTAGCAAATGATTTACTGAATAGGATGGGTAAAACGGAACAGGATCTATCGCGAGAAGCTGCCCAGGATACCTCACCAACAGACTCTACGTCATTCACACCTACGGATCCCTACGAACTGAGGGGTATTATTCTAGGGCTAAGATCGCATACCGCACCCGGCTGGGATAAAATTACTGCAGAGATTCTGAAGCAGAATGTTGTATGTCTCGCACCACCTATAACATACATGTGCAATCTTAGCCTGTCAACCAGCAGGTTCCCATCCTCATTTAAAAAAGGCAGTCGTCTGTCCTATTTTTATTTTAGGTGTTTCATGGTCCCACTTGGGACATGGTATTTGGAGTAGCTGAGACCACCTTGGCAGAGGTAACCACTTGGTTGGAGAGCAGTCTTCTATCGCTGAACACTAGCAAGACAAAATATGTCTGCTTTAGTAAAACATCAGCAGGAAAACCTACTGCGTCATACGACCAGAAAATACATACCTTCCCGTGCAATAGAGGAGAGTTCCATACCAGCTGTGACTGTGCGACACTATCACGAGTCGCCTCTGTTAGATATCTGGGTGGGGGTGACGCTGGATGACCAACTTGCATGGACTATGCATCTATCGCTGACTATAGCTAGAATAAGGAAACTAGTTTATATATTTAAAAACTTGCGGACAGTTGCAACTGGGACTCTTCTGATACAAACTTACCGAGCTTTGTGCGAATGCACCATCAGATACTGTATTTGCGCTTGGGGAGGTGCAGCAAAAACACATATGATTGGAGTCGAGCGTGCACAGCGGATGGTGCTAAAAGTACTTTTGTACTTACCATATCGGCATCCAACATCTTGAGTCTTATCTGTCAGAAAAATATTTGTGTACGAAATGCTGAGCAGATATCACAAGCGTGTTGTCCCTGACCTGCCCATATCACGAAAGCGCGTAGAAAGCTACCCTGTGCCTCGCACTAGATCAAAATTTGCTAGAAGGTTCTACTATTATTTAGCTCCACATTCCTATAGTAAATATGATAAAGCCCAAAAAGTTAGGAAGTTGAGTAATAATAAATTTAAAATTACTACTTTTGAATGGTTAAAGACCTTGGATTATGTAGATGTAGAAAATCTCTTAAAAACATAATTCATTGCACTTTCACATACACAGATGCACATTTTTTATTCACTGACCCACGCATACACATACTTTCACCCTCTTACACACTCACACACATCCACCTATACACACACGCACACACACGCACTCATACGCATGGCAGCATCTTTGTAAACTAATTTATATTGTAACCTTTTATTTTTCTTTTATTAAATTCGATAGGACATAAGAATATTGTCGCCATAGGGGAAGACACTAACACCTGCAACACAGTCTTGACTAGCGCAGGTGTTAGAGAATCTTATTATATTGTAAATGTACTTATGTCAATAAAGTTTATTATTATTTTTGTAGTGTTTTTTCGTCTCAGCTCTTTAGCTGGTTTTTGCAACATTTACGGACCGAAGCCAAGTAAATGCAGCGTGTGGTGTGTTATGTTGAGAATGTGTTATGATGAGGACCTATTTCGTTTTCATCTAATTGCATGAACTTTCTCACGATTCGACATGTATTTAAAATTGCAGCTTTTTGTAGGGTGATATAGAGAGATTCTTTTAGGTTCAGTAATTTAAGGCTGTGGAGAAGATGATTTGGGATGACGCCTGTTGTGGAGAGGACTATAGGGACCACGTAGACTTTTTGGTGTCGCCAAATTCTAATTACTTCATCTTTGAGTTCTGCGTATTTACAATTTTTTTCAGATATTGT